>JAEOAD010000016.1:15000-1215000 GCA_036365145.1 Orientallactaga sibirica | reverse complement strand
CTGTCCTACTTTAGAGTGGGGGTCTAAAATAAACTCTTAGAACACTGTCTGGTACACAGCAAAAACTCAGTAAACAAATTTTTACTGAAACAAACAGGCTTCCAGTATTGCCCTACAATTCTCACTGGGTATGGTGAGAGACAGAAAGGTAGAAATCTATATAACTGGTAATAGAAAAAGAAAGATTAACTATTAAAAGGAAGGATGGGCAGGAGAGAGGTACCAAACCAAGACTGTGACTGGCTGTGCATTTCTACTTCTAATTATTACTTCCTGTCTAGGTCTTTTCTTATAACTGAATCTGTAATGGTCAGATTTATAACATTTCCCTTAAAAACACAAGGAAAACTTTCAACTACATGTGTAATACATAATCCATGTAGATCTTTTAGAATCCTGTGAGAAGAAGACAATTGACTTACCTGTAAGATTTAGTAATATTAGAATAGGAGAGAAGCAGGGAGATGGTGCAGTTAAAGGGACTAGCAAAGCCTGCCCATCTGGCTATTTTTGTGATATTTCAATAGCAAACAATTAGAAATAACCTCAGTGCCCATCAGAGAGGCTATAGCTTACTATCTGACATTTCACCTGTCAGTTAAACATATGCTGTAAGTTAGAGAACACTTATAATACAATGCGAAGTTTAAAAGATAATACAAAATTATAATGACATTGTTACTTCAGTTCTTTAATTCTTTAGACAGAAAAGATTGAAAAAGTACTGGGGGGGGGTTCCCTAGTTTAGGATTATGCCTGCATTTTTTTCTGCTCTGTAATTATATCTTAATGCTTCTACAAAAGTTTCTTTTAAAAAATATTTTCCTTATTTATTTATTTGAGGTGGGGGAGGGAGAAAGAAGCAGATACAGAGAGAGAATGGGCATGCCAGGGCCTATAGCTACTGCAAACAAACTCCAGATGCATGCTCTACATTGTGCATCTGGCTTGCATGGATACAGGGGAATCAAACCTAGGTCCTTAGGCTTCACAGGAAAGTGCCTTAACCACTGTGCTATCTCTCTAGCCTTTTCCCTTAAAAATTTTTTTTCTTTGTTTTTTTGAGGTAGTGTCTTGCGCTAGCCCAGGCTGATCTGGAATTCACTATGTAGTCTCGTGGTGGCCTAAACCTCATAGTGATCCTTCTACCTCAGCCTCCTGAGTGCTGGGATTAAAGGCGTGCACCACCACAGCCGGCTTAAGAGTTTTTTTTTTTTTTTTTTTGGGTTTTCGAGGTAAGGTCTCACTCTGGCCCAGGCTGACCTGGAATTAACTATGTAGTCTCAGGGTGGCCTCGAACTCTTGGCGATCCTCCTACATCTGCCTCCCGAGTGCTGGGATTAAAGGCGTGCGCCACCACGCCCAGCTAAAAGTATTTTTAATATATATATATATTTAATTTATTTGCAAGAAGAGAGAGAGAGAGATAAGAGAGACAAAATGGTTGTACCAGGCCTCCAGCACTGCAAATAAACTCCAGATGCGTGTACCACTATGTGCATCTGGCTTTATGTAGGTACTGGGAAATCAGACCCCGGTCATTAGGCTTTGCAGGCAAGTGCCTTAACCACTGAGCCATCTCTCCAGCCCCATCTTTTCCTTTTTTTTTTTTTTATTATTTTTTTTGGAGAGAGACAGAGAGAGAGAGAGGGAGAGGAAGACAGAGATGGGCGTGCCAGCAGTGTCTCAGCTGCTGCGAACGAAATCCAGATGTGTAAGCCTCCTTGTGGGCAAGTGCGGCATTGCGCCCTTGCATCACTTTGCATCTGGCTAAATGTGGGACCTGGAGATTGGAACCGGTGGACATTGGAACCAGTGTTCTTAGGCTTAGGAGGCAGGCGCCTTAACCCCTAAGCCATCTCTCCAGCCCCATCTTTTCTTTTTGTATCAAAAAAATAATAAGTATTTTAAATTACATAATTGGAAAAATAAGATTTTCTAATCATTTAAGAAATATACTTTAACTATTTAGCTAAATTATTCATGAAATCAGCTCAAAATTATCTCTTATTCTTTCTATAGGCTTATATATAATTATATATAATTTTTTATAATTATATAGTGTGTGTGTGTGTGTATGTGTGTGTTTGGTTTTTCAAGGTAGGGTCTCACTCTAGTTCAGGCTGACCTGGAATTCACTATATAGTCTCAAGCTGATCTTGAACTCCAGCGACCCTCCTACCTCTGCTGGGATTAAAGGCATGTGCCACCATGCCCGGCTTTCCATAGGCTTATTTAATGTCTATCAATGTCATATGAAACACAGTTGCTAATCCAAGGCATTATTAATTTTTTCAGTCTTTGTCAAGCTGATAAAAACAGTACCTCACGGCTGTTTATTTGCATTTCTCCAGTTAGCTAGGATGAGCATGACTTTTGTGTTATTCCATAGGTGTTTATGTCTCTTCTGTAAGTCTGACTGTTTTAACATTGGCTGTTCATTTTCTCACTAGTTGTTATGTCTTCTGGTTTCACTGACTGTCATGATTTCTGGAGTTTAGGAGCCAAATGAAAGGAAGGTGCCTTTGGACATGTCCTTATTCCTTAAGCTCCAGAAGAGAGTCACAGAGCTGGAGCAGGAGAAGCAGTTGATGCAGGATGAGCTAGACCGCAAGGAGGAGCAGGTCCTCCGCAGCAAGGCAAAGGTGAGCAGCTCTCCTACACCCAGGCTGAGGGTGAGCCAGGGAAGCCAGGCCAAGGCCTCGTATGTGTTCCTGCCATCTGTGCTCAAGTGGAAACTTAGCCCAGAAGTACCTTAGCAGGCAGCATGTGGTGAACATAGCAAGGGCTTTAGTCCTTCACTGTTTTTTGTAGAGCAAGTAAGAATTCTAAGAAAAAGAATTTGACAACTAAAATATAAAGTTTCTACATTATTTTTTCTCCAGGAAGAAGAAAGACCACAAATTAGAGGTGCAGAACTGGAATATGAGTCTCTTAAGGTATTGGGAATTTCTGCCCAAGACTTTAAATATGTTTTGTTTTGCATGTTTCTGTGTGTGTGTGTTCATATACATGTGGGGTGCGTGTGTATGTATGTATGTATGTATGTATGTATGTATGTATGTATGTGGTATGTAGAGGCTAGAGGTCAACATCAGGAGTCCTCCTCAGTCACTCTGCCATATTTACTGAGCCATGTCTCCCTTACTGAACCCAGAGCTCAACAATTGGGCTAGACTAGCTAGCCAGAAAGTCCTAGGGATCTGCCTGTCTCTACCTCCCCAGCTCTGTGATTATAGATGCATACCTCCATACAGCATTTACATAGGTTCCCAGTATCTGAACCCAAGCCCTCACACTAGCATGATGAGTGCTGATGCCTGAGCCATCGTCCTAGCCCTGACTTCAAATGTCTTGTTTTGGCAGGGATCTGCTCAGAATTTGTCTTTTTCTCAGAGAATCTCCTTAGCTGGAGGCTGTATTAGAGGTCCTAGCTTACATCTTCTTCAGCGTTATTTCTGGACTGTGTTGTATACCTTTACAAATTCTATTGTCTATTCAAGAGTTCAGTCTGAACAGGAGCAAGAGAGGTAGCAGCTATTTTAGGCTAACGGCTATTCAAGGTAAAGATAATAGACTCTAGACTCAATGCACTATCTGCCACTGTAAAAATCTCACTGGGTATGAGACACACTAAAGGCATCGGGTAGCAATGTGCTCTGAAGATTGTACCTGCCTCTCATAAACATGGACATGTGAAAGCATTTTCTATCGCATGAAGGAAGCCCAGATTCACAAAGTGTTAGGTGGGTGGTTCTCCAGAGCTGGTCCCTGCACCAACAAGGTGAATATCACCTAGTAACTGGTTAGAAGTACAGCTGCTTCAGGCCTCCCACCGCTAGACCTTTAAGTCAGCATTTCTGTGGCTGAGCCCCAGCAACATTGGTTTTACCAAGAACTTTAGGTGTTTCTTTTTTGTTGTTGTTTGCTTGCTTGTTTGTTTTGTTTGTTTTTCAAGGTAGGGTCTCACTCTAGTACAGGCTGACCTGGAATTCATTATGTAGTCTCAGGGTGGCCTTGAACTCACGGTGATCCTCCTACCTCTGCCTCCCAAGTGCTGGGATTAAAGGTGCGCACCACCATGCCCAGCTTTGAACTTTCTGTGTCTGATACACATTGGAGAGATGTGCTATCAGAGGTTAGGCATACAAGTAAAGACACTTATGTTTTCTCTCACTGAAATGAGGGATACAAGCCGGGCGTGGTGGCGCATACCTTTAATCCCAGCAACTCGGGAGGCAGAGGTAGGAGGATCGCCATGAGTTCAAGGCCACCCTGAGACTACATAGGGAATTCTAGGTCAGTCTGGGCTAGAGTGAGACCCTACCTCAAAAAAACCAAAAAAAAAAAAAAATTAGAGATAAAGTGCTAATTACCAATTTATGAGAGAATGAGCAATAGTAGAAAAGGTAATATGTTCTTAAAGTAGAAAAAAGACTAAATAATTTTGATACAACTCTTCTTTAAATTTATTTATTTATTTATTTATTTATTTGAGATCAACAGACAGAGAGAAAGAGGCAGAGAGAGAGAGAATGGGCACACCAGGGACTCCAGCCACTGCAAACAAACTCCAGATGCATGCACCACCTTGTGCATCTGGTTTATGTGGGTACTGGGGAATCGAGCCTCAAACTGGGGTCCTTAGACTTCACAAGCAAGCACGTAGCTGCTAAGCCATCTCTCCAACCCATGATACAACTCTTTAAAAGGCCTAATATGGTACTCAACTCCCTAAAGTTGTCTTTGAAAAGTAATGAAATACTTGATTTTTCACACAACAATCTCCCTTCCATCATCATCCAGCCCTATGTCATATGCCAAATAAGGTACCACTAGACTTCTCAACACTCAGCTTCAGTGTTTCCCAACCGGTGTCTTGCAACATTTGTGTATTGGTATCACTGGAACTGGATCTTGTTGCCATTGTTTGAGCAGAGTGTGGAATGAGCTGACTGGTAGTGTGAAGGTACCAGTGTATGAGTGCACTGAGAGGTAAGGGTACATCTGGCATCCAGTTAGTTAAAGGAAGAGGCATTCAGCCCCTCTCTCCATTTCTTTAGGCCCTTCCAGCTATGTCACAGGTGGGTCACAAAAAGAAGGTAGAAAAATATGTATTAGTTTGTATATAGTAAATGTTTTGGAAATTCTGTCAAAAGCCCTAGATTTTAACAAGTCTTTCCATCCTGTTTTACAAAGGTGCAAGAGGATACTACTAAAATTTTAGTAATCCACCTAGGTGAACCACTCATTAAGAGTATTCTGACCAGCTGAACTCTTGGGCTTGCCTTTAATTTAGGCTGCTCAGGGCTGCCTAAACCCAGCCTTTGGGATTCAGCAATCTCTATAGGCCCCAGGAACCTCCTTGAGCAGACCAGAATTGATTTGCCTCTGGAATTTGGGTTGGTGATGCAACTGCCATTTACCTTGCTCAGTTCCACAATGTCACACGTTCTTCTCTGCAGAACAGAGTACCAGTAGCACCTAGGACACCATTCCCTAGAGTGCTCTGAGACCTTTCCCCAACAGAATTCTTTGACCAGCGAGGAGGAAGTTGAGTTTTCCAGTGTACAGATGAGGGTGACAACAGTGAACTTTTCTTTATCTCTCCATTCAGCGTCAAGAACTAGAGTCAGAAAACAAAAAACTGAAAAATGAACTAAATGAGTTACGCAAATCGCTCAGTGAGAAAAGTGCCCCAGAGGTGACCGCTCCCGGTGCCCCTGCCTACCGTGTCCTCATGGAGCAGCTGACTTCTGTGAGTGAGGAGCTGGATGTCCGCAAGGAAGAAGTCCTCATCTTGAGGTCTCAGCTGGTGAGCCAGAAAGAAGCCATCCAACCTAAGGTAAGTTCAAGCACATGGCTGACATGGGGCAGGACTAACGGTCTCCATTGCTTATCCTTTCCCCCCAAATTAGAATGACGCAAACACTTAGCAAATGCAAGAAGTAAGTGGAATCCCAAGTGATTATCAGTCTCATCTCTGACAAGCAGTACCTTTTAAAATTAATCTTTTTTCTAGTCTAGTCTGTTCATTTATCTGAAGCTTGATTTTAAAAAAGTAATAAAAAGGTAGCTGGGCATGGAGGCAGAGGTAGGAGGATCACAGTGAATTCAAGGCCACCCTGAGACTACCTAGTAAATTCCAAGTCAGCCTAGGCTAGAGTGAGACCCTACCTCAAAAAATAAAAAAATAAAAAGTAATAAAAGGTTAAATGTTTTTAAAAAGGTAATCTTGCTGGGCATGGTGGCGCATGCCTTTAATCCCAGCCCTTGGGAGGCAGAGGTAGGAGGATCACTGTGAGTTCAAGGCCACCCTGAGACTACATAGCGAATTCCAGGTCAACCTGAACTAGAGTGAGACCTTACCTCAAAAAAAAAAGTTAAAAACAAAAACAAAAAAACAAAACAAAACAAAAAGGTAATCTTTTTGTAGTAATCTGGCTTTAATAAATTGTGGCCCAAGGAAACTACATCCAATGCAAAAGTCTATGAATTGTCTTGCTATGGGGTGGCATGAAATCTGACTGTAAAATATTTGTTGAAATTAACCTTTTAAGTAGAAAGGTAACATGTGGCAAGGTTAGAGATAAGATCAGTTAGTGGAAGCTGCATGGAGATGATTTGTGTTTGCTCAGGGAGTTCTTTGCCATAGGGAGAGCTGCCCCAGCTAGGAGGGCCTGTGTTCAAGGGGTTCAACAGAAAGCATCCTCACTTCGAGGAGCTAGATGGCTCTTGGAATTCCTTCCTCACCCTCAGGTAATTGTAGGCCCAGCTCTGCCATATGATGTTAAAAAACGGGCCTGTTTTTCATTTGCTTTCAAAGGCAATATGAATAATCATTGCAAAGGCTTGGCCTGCATCCCTGTCCATGTGTGTACAGTAGGATGTTACCAGGAGTTGAGGCAAGCAAGTATCCTATAGCCTGACATACCATATTAAATACAGTCATGATATTATATGAGCTGAATGCCTGAAAAATCTTGACAGAACCACCCTCAGAACCTGATGGTGTTTCTCTCAGAATGTGGCTTAGATGCTATACCTGGCACATGTGTTGAGGTTAGGTAAAGATGACAGCTCACACTCTGGGATCAACAATCTAAAAGGAAGGTACTCCACTAAATAACTTGGGAGGGGTGAAAATTTAGTAACAAGTGCAGTTATTTCAAAACAAATTACAATCCCCCTTGAATCTGAATGATAAGTGTCCAGAAGACTGTGTTTTGGCTGGGCAATAGAGCTCACCTTGGCCAGGGCTATTGCAGTTGGTTCCAAGGCTCCAACATGGCTGGACATAGAGAAGAGGCCAATGTCAGATTCCATCCTCTCCCTCCCCTATAGCAAAATGATAGTCTCTTTGTCTTTTTAATTTACAAGTTATAATCATATATGTATATATTTGGTGTATAATAGATATTCTCATAAGAAAGTTTAGTTAAGAAGTAAGAGAGAGGAAATAAGAGAGAGGAAAATGAAAATGAGGGGCATAAAGCAACCTAGTTAGCAGAGAACATACTTTTGATACCCTACATTCTTGCTAAGCTCAGCCCCTGTGATAACTGCTTGGCTCTAATAAGCTAGTCTAACCTTGAGTAGCCAAAGTCCCTGCTTACACAACTCCCAGCCTAAACATGGCATCACCTTGCCCTGTCCTGGGAGACATGTGCATTATACTAACTGAGACCATCCAAACACCCCAGACCTGTTTGTCCTACTCAATTTCTAGTTGGCAGGACAATGGTGAGCAACACCCAGTGAAACAGGGAATGATTCAGCCCAGCCAGGTCATGTTTATCTGCTCCACCTCCAGAGTGTTTTGAGAGACTTCCCCTGGGCCTGTCCTACCAGTGAGCCATTACTGTAACCCTCAGACCTAGGATAAAAGTGTCACCCATGTACGCCAAGGAGGGCCATTCTCTCATATACACAAACGCATTTTACAACCACATAAACCCACATAATTTGGGAAAATTTTTCAAGCATTTGTCCCTGAGAAATATGAGTTCCTGGCACATAAATATATATTAATGTCCACCTTATGCCAGTTCCTTGAGTATTAATTAATTTAAAGATTAGTTTTACAAGAAACAACTATGGCTTTTAAATTAGCTCTTATCTGGATTTAGTGATAGAATTTATTCATGGAATTAAGATTTATTGTTTTCTCCTGTTTTTTATGCTTGCCAATTTAATTTCAGGATGACAAGGTAATTATAATTTTTTTAATGTCTAATAAATACTTCTATTTAATCCTAACATTCGTTTACAGGTCTCCTCCAGTATGCAATTGATACTGAATGACCACAAATCTATTTTGGTCTGTTATTTTTTAAATATTTTATTTATTTGTTTATTTTTATATAGTTTTACTTATTTATTTCCAGGCAGATAAGTGGGGAGATGGGCATACCAAGATCTCTTGCCTCTGAAAGTGAACACCAGATGCCTTTGCCACTTTTTGTTCTAAACGATAACCTCTTTGAGCTTGTCTGCTGATTGTTATAATTTTTTAAAAATTTTTATTTATTTATTTGCAAGCAGAGAGAGAGAGAGAGAGAAGAGAGGCAGACAGAGAGAGAATGGACATGCCAGGGCCTCCAGCCATTGCAAACAAACTCCAAATGCATGTGCCCTTTGTGCATCTGGCTTACATAGGTCCTGGAGAATCAAACCGGGATCCTTTGGCTTCACAGGCAAACGCCTTAACCGGTGAGCCATTTCTCCAGCCCCTATTTGCCACTTTTTGCATCTGGCCTTACATGAGTACTGGGGAACTGAACCTGGACCAGCAGGCTTTTTAAGCAAGAGCCTTTAACCACTGAACATCCCCCAGCCCCTAGTTATTATTTATTTATTTATTTGTGAGAGAAAGAGATAAATAGAGTAAGAGAGAGAGAATGGGCACACCAGGGCCTCTAGCCACTGCAAACAAATTCCAGAACACATGTCCCACCTTGTACATCTGGCTTTACATGGGTATTGGGGAACTGAACTCAGGTCCTTAGGCTTTGCAGGCAAGCACCATAACCACTGAGCAATCTTTCCAGCCCTGTTATTTATTTGGTTTTTGTTGTTTGTCTGCTTGCTTGAGATAGAATTTCTTGTAGCTTAGGCTGGCCTTGAACTTATTATATAGCCAAGGATGACCTTTAAATTCTGATCCTCCTGCCTCCACTTCTCAAGTGCTGAGATAACAGATACATCGTCATCCTGCCTAACAGATACATAATTTCCCATTTAACTCTTTTCTATGTAAAGCCCATGGAAAAAAAACAACATTGTATATGAAGGATAGTCTGGTAAGGTTACTTCATTGTGAGACTTGACTTTACAGAGATGGGTTTTGCTTTTGTTTGTTTTGTTAGGGTTTTTTATTGTTTGTTTTTTGAGACAGTCTTACTTTGTAGTTTTGACCTTGAACTCATTGTGTAGCTCCAGCTAGCCTCAAGCTTAAAGAGATCCTTTTGCTGGGAATTCCTCCTCTCAAGTACTGGGATTACTAGCATGAGTTTAGAGCCAATGTTGATCACAGCATTGGACATATGCTATTTCGATGAATAAACTACTTCTTGGACTCTGAAGTTTATTATGTTTTAGAGGCTGTAGAACAATGATTCTTATCACTTCCCAGACTACTCTTAGAGAGGCAGAAAGTAGCTTAAGAGAAACAAGGCTTTGAAACTACAGTGTCTATCCAACAGATAGACCAAATGAGAAAAGTTGACCAATAATGTCCTTTTATATAAAATTATTAGTAATTCTTACCTATCAAGTGTTTATTTCAAAAGCTTATATGCCATCCTATACTATGTCAGAGGAGAAAAGAATTAAGTAGCAACTGATGGTAGATATTTAAAAAGATATTTAAATATATATGAAAATTTAAATATATGTATATCTTAAGATGGGGTTTAATAAAAGACTTGACTTCATAAAACATCTGAATACTGCCTACTTAATACTGCTAAGTTTTTAGTGGAAAAATGAGCTTTGTGTCAATTTTTGTGTTACTATTATTGTTGTTGTTTGAGACAGGGTCTTGTTATGTAGCCCTGGAACTTGTGTAGACCAGGCTGGCCTCAAACTCATGATCTTCTTGCCTCTGCCTCCCAAATCCTTGGATTACAGGACTGAACCACAATACTTAGAAATTTTTCAGTATTTTATTGGGTCTTTGTTTCATTATAATTGGTTAGAAAGTAGTAGAAAGAGTGGTTTTGTACATTCCATTAAGTTATTCTGCTAATGTATGTATGTACGCATGTACTATGTGTATTTACCCACTGCTTGTTCAGCAGTAGCTGTATTTGCAGAACAGAGCTGCCCTGGAATCTTACTACCTTGTAGTCTGGAGTTAGGCCTCTTGGGATAGGGACTGTGGGTCCCTCTAGGGTTTCAGGGGACTGACACTGATTCTTAGATGGGCATGGATCCTCTGAAGTCCATATACCCTCTAACTAGAGGAAGAAAATATGTTATATGTGACCCAAAGCCTTTGAGTTGAGCTTATGTGGAAATGTGTCATTTCTCCCTTCAGAATACGATGACAGATTCCACAATACTTTTGGAAGATGTGCAAAAAATGAAAGATAAAGGTGAAATAGCCCAAGCATACATTGGTTTGAAAGAAACAAATAGGTAAGTTAATTCTTTTATTTCAGTTTAACTATATAAATCTTTAGTTTGTGCAGGCGTCAACATGCTTATTGATTGCTTTGTTAGATATCAGTTGATCTTCAAAGAGAACCTAAGGTTGCCAATGTAAAGCTGCTAAAATCCCACTTGTAATATTATGTAATTGCTGCAGAGAGGCGTCAGAGAAAGTGGTGTCTACATTAAGGGGTTCTTTATGTTTATAGTCTTAGCCTTGAGGAGGCACCTTGAAAAGAAAACCATTATTCTATTTGGCCTGTCTTGAGTAGATTCCTTTGTAGTTCGTGGTGGCTATTTGCAGGTTTGTTGCGGCAACTGAAGCTCTTTATAATTGAAACTTTAGCATAATGAAATGTGACGAGGAACCTGGAATTCCATCATTCTTGGCCATACAACTCTAAAAGGGCACCTTGACTTCTAGGATGGGACAATGAAGGCTCATATCTGGAACTCTCAGCTTTACTTCCACCTCATTTTTCAAAAGCGCTTTAGTGCTATTGAATACCGAACATATAGGATTACATGATAGTTATGGTGGCACATGCCTTTAATCCCAGCACTCAGGAGGCAGAGGTAGGAGGATCTCTGTGAGTTCAAGGTCACCCTGAGATTACATAGTGAATTCCAGGTCAGCCTGGGCTAGAGTGAGACCCTACCTTGAAAAACAAAACAAAAAACAAAAGATGACATGCCAAACCATTTAATGAGAACATGGCCAGTGGAGATCATAAAGACAATTCTAGAAATGGGTGTTATCAGTGGTCAGTATAGGGTTGTTTTGTGTGTGTGTGTATGTGCGCGCGCGCGTGTGCGCGTGTATGCGTTTTCAATTTTTGAGGTATGGGCCTCACTCTAGCCCAGGCTGGCCTGGAATTCACTATGTAGTCTCAGGGTATCCTCGAACTCACAGCAATCCTCATGCCTCTATTTCCCAAGTGCTAGGATTAAAGGTGTGCATCACCATGCCTGGCTCAGATTCCTTGATATACACTGTCAGGACTGGCATACATAAGTGTTTCACAAACTAAATGTATTTGTTACATGGAAAATAAGATACTTGGTCTAAAGAGATGGCTTAGCAGTTAAGGTGTTTGCCTGCAAAGCCAGAGGATCTTGGTTCAACTCTCTAGGACCCACATAAACCAGATGTACAATGGGGTGCATACATCTGGAATTCGTTTGTAGTGGCTGGAGGCCCTGGCGTGCCCATTCTCTCTTTCTCTCTCTCTCTCTGCCTCTGTCTTAAGTAAATAAATAAATAAACAAACAAACAATTAAAAAAATTGGACTTCAGCGGAGTAAAATCAAAAGTATGAGACCAGCTACGACGCTGCGTTGCAATCTAGTGACTGGTGACTCGAGCTTGTTTGTTGACAGTTGGGCCTGAAAGAGTGGGACATTTTGAAAGATACATAAGAAGATGAGGTCAGCAAACCTGAGGGTACAGAATGTACACTTGAGCCAGGGAGCGTCTGCTGTGGTGCCACATCATAATCAGAGGCTGGAATGTGAGGAAGAGCAGGGTAGTGTGGGGTGATCAGTAGAGTTACACATACTGAATTTAAGGAGACAGGAAGACATGCAAGGAGAAATCTACTAAGAGGTTGAATTATAATGGGTATATAGCCAAGAGTGATATATGGGCTGAGATAGAAATTTTGGAGTCATCAAAGTATGATGATACAGTTGAAGCCCCAGAAATAAAGATGAACTCTATGGGGAGAAAGGCAGATGGAAGGTAAAGAATTCCCTCAAAGCTGTGCTGTGTAAACGTAGCAACAAATTATAACAGGACTAAGAACCTGAACTCTGCAGTTACACTGCGCGGGGCCGGGCTCCACTACCTATGGCTGTGGCCCGGGGAGCATGAGATGAAGGAGTGAGCAGGTTCAGAACCGCATCAGACACTCAGCAAACACTCAGAAGCACTATGTCCATACCCTAGGTAGAAAAAAGCTATCAACTCTGTCATCTATGATTATATGACTTTTTTTTTTTTTTTTTTTTTTTTTTGCGAGGTAGGGTCTCACTCTGGTCCAGGCTGACCTGGAATTAACTATGTAGTCTCAGGGTGGCCTCGAACTCTCGGTGATCCTCCTACCTCTGCCTCCCGAGTGCTGGGATTAAAGGCGTGTGCCACCACGCCCGGCTGATTATATGACTTTTAATAATAGTTTCTCCAGATCTTAAAAGTAACTTTTGACCAAAAAAAAAAAAAAAAAATTAAATCATGTCATAGGGGCTGAGAACTTTGGGCATGTTCTTATGTTATTCTTATAAAAATTGTTAAGACAAACTTTTAAATGTAGAACCAGGTTTTATTAAACTAAAACAAACTCCTACCTAGAAAACTTAAGGTTTCATTTTGAAATGGACAGTGACAATGCCACATGAAGACAGCAGCCAGAGTTCTCATTGCACGTGTGTGTAGTACGTAGGTCAGCCTCTCCTTCAGTGCTCGATGCATGACCATCTTCTCAGGTGCATGGAAGTATTACAAACTGAATCTACTGCTTAGCTTTTTCAGTCACTTCTTACTTTTTTCAGGAAAAGTAGCTTTAGGTCCTTGATTGTTTTGCTTTTGTTTTACTCATTTATATGTGGTATACATGGTGTCTTGTTTTTAATTAACTAAAAATATTTTTGTGGAAATGTCATTTTAAGTTAATAAGGTATTACAATACTATGTGCTTCTTATGACATCACCATCTCATTCCGTCCTGTGTCCCTTTGTTTTTGCATTGTGGTCCTTTGCATGGAAGATCATCTGCTATGGATTGCCATGAGTTGAATGAGGATGGAGAGCTGTGGCTGGCTTATGAAGGGTTAAAACAAGCCAACAGGTTATATCTGTCTTCTGAAAATGGAATGTTATTAATTTGTTTTTTTTTTCTTACTAACAGTGGCCTCATGACTCTAAGCTCTATGCTTCTTTGTCTTCCTGGGTAAATTAGTTTCAGGAAAACAGAGAACATTCAGCCAAATACCTTTTTACAAACCTTCTCCAGTGAGATACTAGTACAGCCAAGACTGGTAGTGAATACAAACAAGCCTTGTTTACCGTATGTGATCCTGTGTAGTGTTTGTACGTATCTAACAGCTGTGGACCTCTCTTTCTCTCTCTCTTTTTCTCTCTCTCTCTCTCTAGGAGTTGAGAGCAAAACAGTCTTTTCACACAGCACAGCTTGCTGCATTACAGGCACTAATGCTGTCTAGACAGTACTTCTTATTAGAAAGCAATATCAATCTGGGACAGATCTCATGCATCACTACGCTGCCTAAGAACAGTGCCAAGTACATTGTTGAGATGTTCTCGGGAGCTAGCAGTGTGCAATGAAAATGTGTGAAACAAGTCAGGAGGGTTTCCAGTAGTGCAGTAGTCCAGAATAGCTGCCCAAGCTCAACTCATGGTGTGTGTAGGAGAAAGAAAACTGAAACAGCAGCTGTCCATTCTCTCTAGTGACATTTATGTCTTTAAAAGCCCATAAAACATCATTGAACTTTAGCGATTAAATTTTACACTACTGATCATATTGCTTGTTAAATGGGCTTCTGCTTACTCTGCTTTGCTTTTTTTGTTTTGTTTTGTTTGGGGTTTTTCATTCGTTTGTTTGTTTGTTTGTTTGTTTGTTGTTTGTTTGTTTGTTTTACAGGTAGGGTCTCATTGTAGCCCAAGCTGACCTGGAACTCACTCTGTAGTCCCAGGCTGGCCTTGAACTCAATGATCCTCCTGCCTTTGCCTCTAGAGTTCTGGGATTAAAGATGTGCACCACCATTCCCAGCCTGATTTGCTTGTTCTAACCTTAACTGCTGTCATTGACTCAGCACTAGTGAAAATCCTTTTGAGATATTGTAGTGGGTACTGGGAATTTGAACCTGGGCTGAGCCTGGGCTGTCAGGCTCTTGTAAGCAAGTACCTTTAACCATTGAGCTATCTCCCAAGCCCACATGTTAGTACATTCTTAATCGCAACTTTGTTTTGTGTTTAGAAAAGTAGTGAGTGGAAAGGCAGGTGTGCGTGGTGAAGGAGCCATACGCTGACTCCAGCATCCTCACTGCTAGTGCCCAGGTCTGCTCTATGGCACAATGGCTACATGCTCGCTCAGAGAAACAGTAACTACATGTTGATCCTAACAATACTCATGTTCTGAACCATTTCTTGTTAGGATTCTGTTGCTGTATATGTTTGTGGGGCAAGACATGGCAAGTTTAAAACCTCTCTTATCTCTAAATATGCAACATACATACACACACACATGAAATTGCAGAACTCTCAGCCTAGATCTGGATAAATCTGTGGTTCAGAGCAGTGTGCCAGCTTTTCTATCTTTCAGAGATAAGATTGTAACCTAAGGATGGGATCCCACTGTCTGAGATTAGTAACTGTACCTTTAAAGGCCTATCTAATTAGATTGGAAGTTTGCAGTCTTGCCTGAATAGTGCATACAATTATTTTATATCAATGATACTGTCTTGCTACTTTATAAATATAGCAAGCCAGATTAAAGCCTTTTGTTTTTGTTTGTTTGTTTTCTGAGGTAGGGTCTCACTCTGGCCCAGGCTGTCCTGGAATTAACTATGTAGTCTCAGGGTGACCTCCAACTCACGGCAATCCTCCTACCTCTGCCTCCTGAGTGCTGGGATTAAAGGCGTGCACCACCATGCCCAGCTTTTTTTGTTGATTTTTAAGGCATCACTTGCTACTAATTTTCCAGAAAGCTAATTTTTTTCTGTTTCTTAGGACTTCTGAGAACTTTACAACTCTGAAAGACACTAATGCAAGTGCATTACTTTCATTTCTGGCCTTTGTTTACATTTCTTGATTTTAACCAAGTCAGAAGATGCACAGGTGCTAACAAGTGTCTGCTTTTCCTGTCCTTGCAAGGGAGCACGTAGCCTCGTACCCATTAGGCCAGACTTGGTGTCATGGAGGCCTCAAACCTGCTTACCTTTTGCCCTGCAGGCTCTTGGAGTCTCAGCTGCAGTCCCAGAAGAGGAGCCATGAGAGCGAAGCTGAGGCCCTCCGTGGGGAGATCCAGAGCCTCAAGGAGGAGAACAACCGCCAGCAGCAGCTTCTGGCCCAGAACCTGCAGCTGCCCCCTGAGGCCCGCATTGAGGCCAGCCTGCAGCATGAGATTACTCGGCTGACCAACGAGAACCTGGTGAGGAGAGGAGGGAGGGATGGGTGCACACTCTTCAGCATGCAGTGCCTGGCCCTACGTGTTCTGGTTTCTTTTTGATCAAACATAGCTTTGCCTTGTTGGGAAAAACACCCTCTACTATCCCAGATAGAGACAGTAAGGAAAATGTGAGTATACTGTTAGAAATGAATAGGGTGTGTATAGGCTGTTTTCCATCAAAGTCTCCTGAGTGTCTGAGTCCTCTCAGACCTGAAGGGTCTGCAAAAAACCAGCTGCCTCCATGTCACTGCATTTTCTCTCCTATTTTAAGAGATTTCTTCTGCAATTATCTCCATTTGTTTGCCCTTGGTTCCAGACAGCTACTGGGGAGACTCTCCAGTCTGTCTCTAGCAGACAAGCCAGGATCAGGGTTGGGGTCAGAAGGTTGCTGGCAGAACAGAGCAGAGCAGGGGCTTTGGGTTGACACTTGTGGAGCTCCTATGACCGGGAGGAGGGACCAAAATTCAGGTTTGCACATCATTTATTCTCTTAAGCAGAACTTGTACAGTAAGTGAGGAGGTGTTTTTATTTTTGGTTTGCTCCTTACCAGATTCTGAATGCTGGCATGGAGTGTGAGCCTTTCCTTCCCTTTCTCCCCCTCCCTTTCTTCCTAAAAGTATTTCCTAAGCTGTTTCTTTCTCCTTTACATTATAGTTTTGATTATATGTTTACAGTTTTTAAGTTGATTTAAGTTTGATAGATATTGAATGAAAAGAATCATTAAAAGATTACATTTGCACATTTCTACATAAAATCTACTTTGTAGCAACAGTTGAGAAAAGTAGTTTTGGACTATTAGTGTTTTATGTCTTTTTTAAAATTAAGGCTTTGTATGACCAACAAAAATGTTTGAATTTTCCCTGAAGACTTAACAATCTCAACCATCCTTTTTACTCCCTTATTGGTAATTTACATTGTGAATAGTTTTCTAGTGTCATATATTTGCTCATTTTTTAAAATATGAATTAGAAGTAAAACTCAAAGGTATTCTTTTGCCAGCCTATCCTTTGTGGGAATGTGGGAAGGAGTGAGGGTGGTATTTGGACTGTACAAATGACTGAAATCTCAGTAATTTATGGGAAAATTCTATGAATCATAAAATATTCTTAAGAATATTGCCTTATTACTCTTATTGCTTAACTTAAACTAACAATGCTTAATGATTAAGAGTTGATAAATGTGTGGAATAACATATTGATCAGTGTACAAAATCAGTGCTTATAAATATTGTCTTCAAATGCTAGGAGAATCCTGAACTCTGTTTGTTTCTGGGCTGCAACTTCTCAGTCTGTTCCCCAAGCTGATCTGATTGGGTGTCTCCTCTGCAGCCAGTCTGCAGCATTAGTGTTCTCAGCAAACTTCACAATTTACATGAAATAAGCCAGGCTTCCACGTTCTGCACTGGAAGAGTCTAGCCAATGAGTTTGAGTCTTAGGCACACCCTATGCATGTCAGTGGAGTCCTAGGAACATCCTGTGCAGGTCAGCTGCTTTTTCCTCGACACTGATGACTCATTTTGAAGAACAGAATTGAACTCAAGTCCATGGATTGATGAACTTTCTCAAGCTCCCTAGTGTTCTCCATTGTCACTGTGCATTTCTTCGGGAAGCACTCAAGCAGCAGTGGATCTGAGCTTGGTGTTCTTGGGAAACCCACCTTACATAACAGCCACCCACCCGTCCCTCAGAACACATAGGAATGGCTCCTCTCTCCAGGGCACAGGTTTCACAGGCCTCCCCCGCTGCCTTTCACCAGCCCCCAATGTCAAGGAAGAGGAGTGCTGGCAGGCTGTGCCTTCCCACCCTTGCGCCTGTGCTGGCTGTGGGGAAGGCGGCAGCCTGGGAGCAGTGGGAGGGGGGCATGAGGGAGGAATTACTGAAATGCTAGCCTGTCTGCAGTGCCTCCACGGCTCTGCTGTCCTGTTGGAGGGCAGCACCCTGGCCATTCCCTGTCCTGTTGATCCTTCAGGAAAACTCTATAATAAGTAGTTAGAGTCATCTAACAGGGTGTGGCAGGTGGCACATTGGAACCTTGAGTAGTCTCACTATTTGTATTTTAAAGTACTCTTTGATTATGTTGAGAGGTGGAATTCCCTCAGAGACACAAGAAAAACAAATATCCATTGTGCCTGTTTTTTCAGTATTTTGAGGAATTATATGCAGATGACCCTAAGAAGTATCAATCATATCGGATTGCACTTTACAAAAGGATGATTGTATGTAAAACCACAGTGCCTTTCCGTTGTCTTCTTTGCTACTTCTAGCCCTTTCTAACCCAAGAGCACACTACTGCCTGCCGCTCTGCAGGAAATCTCTTCAAGAATTTGCACAAAACCTATTTCTTCCCACAGCTGTGTTTAGCCAGTGGCATCACCTCTGTCAATGTCCATTTTGCACTTGGTTTGTTATTAACACTAGGTTACAGTGTGATGGAAGCAACATGTGTTTTGAAGGATCAAGTAAAAATCTAAGTTGCACAATACTCCAGAGATGCCAGCAACTGTTCTCCTCCAATCAAATCATTGGTGTTGGATGCAAATTGGAGAACAGCTTAATATTTGTATTTGTAAATGCTTTCCTCTGTAACCTGAATGCCAACCACAGACCCCACTGACTCATTTTCTTTCTAAGCTTTCTAGTCTGGTCTCTTTAAATCAGTGAGTTTCTAACTGCCTGCCACTTGAAAGAGCTATTCATTAAACAGAGCCCATGGTCAGGTCACTATGTAACCCAGGCCTCAGCTTCCCAAGCACTGGGATTATTGGCTTGCACCACCATACTAAGTAACAGAAAGTTCTTTATCGCATTAGCTGATTTTGTTTTAACTTACCTTTTGGGCTAAAGAGATTGCTCAGCGGTTAAGGCACTTGCCTGCAAAGCCTAAGGACCTGGGCTTGATTCCCACATACAGCCAGATGCACAAAGAGGCTGTTTTTCCGGTTGTTTCTTTCCCGTGTGGAGTCTACTGGAAAGACTCCGCTGCACCTGCTCTCCATCACACTGTAAGGAATTTACTGAGTGTGTGTTTTAGCTTTTGGCTTCATTGTAGCTGCATCTCCCATGCCCGCCCGTTTGAGCCTGGCGGTGGCTCCACTAGCGAACTTCTCTGGAGCGTTTATGTAAGACTAACTACTGTTTCTGATTGTCTGCTCCCCTCAGTGCATTTTACAGGCCTGTTTGACACTTGTGATCTCTTTCTCATTTTGACCATTAGGATTTGATGGAACAACTTGAAAAGCAGGATAAAACTGTCCGGAAACTGAAAAAACAACTGAAAGTATTTGCCAAAAAAATTGGTGAACTAGAAGGTATTTAAGCACGTTCCCATGGCAGTTGCCACATTTGATTTTATATTGCTGTTCCGGTGGCCTCATGGAGGTTTGCATGTGACTATTACGGAAAATAATGGCAAGCCTGACCTCTGTAGAGTAGAAATTCTCATTTCTACATAAGGACAAATGCTTTTCTTTCATGGTAGTGATAAGTTATAACAGGAGAAAATTCATTTGGCAAACATCTAATGAATATCTTTATTATACCAGATACCATTCATAGTCAGTATGGCATGGCTTTTAGGAACAAGATGCTGGAGCCAGGCTACTTAAGTTCAAATTCTAGTTCTTCAACTGGTTAATCATATGATATTAGACGAATTACTGAGCCTCTCTAAGCCTCAGTTTTCTCACATGTTGAATGGGAATGATAATGGTGTCTGTCCAGTGTGTTGGATAAGGACGGAGTGCGTTAAGTGGGGGATACACTATAGTAGTAGTAGTGAGTGCTACATACAGTATCTTGTTAGTATTGACTGACATCAGAGACACTAAAAGCAATAAGATAACCTGTGTCCTGAAAGAACTTACAAATTCATGGAGAAAAAAAAAATCAGGAAAATATGAATTATTACTATTAAAAATAGAATTTTAAAAATATAACATTATTACTTGGGGCTAGAGAGATGACTCATCAGTTAAGGTACTTGCTTGCAAATCCTAATGGGCTGGGTTAGATTCCTCAGTACCCACGTAAAGCCAGATGCATAAGGTGGCACATGTGTCTGGGGTTCATTTGCAGTGGCTAGAGGCCCTAGACTCACATTCTTTCTTTCTCTCTCTTTCTCTCTCTCTGTTTCTCTTGCCATTCTCTGCTTTCTCTCAAATAAATAAATGAAATATTATTTCTGTATGATGATAATAGGAAAACCCCTTGAGAACAAATGAAGTATCATTTATTATTAAGAACAAACTATGGATTAGTGTGTTTGTTCACTCAATATATTGTATTGAGTTCCTGCTGTGTGCTGGCACAGTTGCAGATGCTCAGGGTCTAGCAATAAACAAGAGCAATGTCTGATTCTACACTATGGTGGCTTGAATGAAATGTCCACATAGATTCATGAGTTTTGAATACTTGGTCCCCAGCTGGTGGCAAGCTGGAAAGGTTGTGGAGCTTTGGAGGTTGAGCCTTGCTGGAGGAACTGGGTCACTGGAGGCAGGCCTTGAGGGTTACTAGTCCAGCCCACTGGGTGTTCAGAGCTAACTCACCAGACCACTTCCTTCCCATGATGTGGAGCTGTGACCCAGCTTTCCCTGCCAGGGCAAAATTTCCTCTAGGTATTTTCAGCTGGAATAAACCCTTTACTCCAGTCAACTGCTTTTGGCCAGGTGTTTTGTCCCAGCCACAAAAAGGTAACTGCCATGTATGTTCATTCCAACATCTTACTGCAAAAGGCATTATAGACCCACAGTGTCAAAGATGGAATTGCTTTAAAATCTATGCAAGCTCTTACCATTTTAACCAAGAATGTTCTCAGCCTAGAACCGCTTGTCTTATTCTCTATATGTCATCTGCATGATTCTTCTACGGCTCAAGGTATGACCCTACCACTGGGGACAGTCAAGAAAGTCTGTCATGATGAAGTGTGGTTTTTGCTCCTCTACCATACCAGGCTATAACTGTACCACTGTGTGCCTGGCTGTTCACCTAGTCACACCCTGCTCATTCTTTGGAACCAAAATCCCATGTCACATCCTCAAAAGCAGCCTTTCCAGACCACCCTACCCAGTCCATATCATCCTGCCACCTGTACACTGTCTAGTCTAGTTCACATCTTCTGTGGCTTTCACTATCATATTTTTAGCAGTTTTTCCATCTGGATTACTGGCTGTCATGTTGGACTATGTACTCTTTTTTTTTTTTTTTTTTTTTTTTTTTTTTTTTCATGGTAGGGTCTTGCTCTAGCCCAGACTGACCTGGAATTCACTATGTAGTCTTAGGGTGGCCTCGAACTCAAGGCAATCCTCCTACCTCTGCCTCCCGCGTGCTGGGATCAAAGGTGTGCACCACCACACCTGGCTGGACTACACACTTGAGCATATAAAACATTTTTTTTGTATAGTTACAGCAAGCAACAGTGTCTGACCTATGATCATCTTTCCATAAATGTTTGTTGACTAAGTTTCAGAAGTATTTAGAACATGGTATCATGGATGTTTACCTTAAATATCCAAATACTGAGATGCTTGTTTAGATATCCGAAAGATTACTTTGTAGCCATATTTTATATAATCCCTTAGCATACCAAGGTTCATAAGTTATGTTAAAACTTGTGAAGCTCCAAACCACATACACATAAGCTATAATATTTACTGGAAGTACTTAAAATCGAAGTTTTTTTTTTTTTTTTTTAGATAGAACTTCCTACACTCAACTAGAGGATAAAAGACAGCAGAGGATTTGTTAAGGGAGAAAATCTGATCTTAGAGTATTATCTTCTGACATTGTTAAACTCCTAATGATTCTTTTGTCAGCATTAGTAAATTTGGATAAATAGAAAAGCCATGGAGGGGCTGAAGAGACGGCTCAGTGGTTAAGAGCTTACAAAACCTGATGGCCTGGGTTCAGTTTCTTAGTACCCACCTAAAGCCCAATGCACAAAGTAGCGCATGTGTCTGGAGTTCGTTTGCAGCTGCTGGAGGCCTTGGCACACCCATTCTCAGTCTGTCTATCTGTCTGTGGGTGTGTCTGTCTTCCCCCCTCTTTCCTTCTCAAATAAATATTTTAAAAAAGAAAGAAAGAAAGAAAAGCCATGGGGTCTGGAGAAATAGCTGTTAGTAAAATGCTTACCTGCAAGCCTGAGGACCTGAGTTCAATCCCCAGAAACTACCTAAAAATGTAAGGTGCGGTGGTGGCTTGCCTGCTCTAGCCAGTCTAGTCTAATTGATGAGCTTCAGACCAATGAGAGACTGACTCTGTCTCAAAAACAGGAGGGTGAAGTGCTTAAGAAAAATGCCCAAGTTTGTCCTCTGGTCTCCACATGCATATGCACATACGTGCACCTGCACACATATGAACATAATGCATACCACACATGCATGCACACACAGAGAAGAAAAGCCACTTATTATTTTACAATTTTAATCAGTTTTATTTGAAATACAGGTTTTAAGTGGAGGTATGTTATATATTTCAAGATATTACTAATTATAGTCCATTATCAATTAAAAATCAGATTTACCAGATAAACAATCATGACAACTACAAAGCTGAAAACATTTGTTATAGCAATTCATACATTAAGCCCCCAAAAAGACATAACAGCTCTTAAGAAAGTTTATATTTTGAGTAAAATTATTTGTATCTGGTGGATAAAATGAAATAAGTTTGTCTAGAATACTTGCCAAGAAGTTTTGTCCCTGTCTGCTCTCAAATTAGGGACTAAAGGTGGCAACGTCTTCTAATACTGCTCTTCATCCTGTGGAGCGTTGTTAGCACAGGTGGACTGATTGAGCAGTCATTTCATTTGGCCCATTGCTGGTGCAGCATCCTGCTAGAACCTGTAGCAATCCCAATTTTCAGTTTCTAGAGAACAACCAGTGACTGTACAGCAGAGCAGAGCACCTTCTAATGATGGGAGGTTGTATTGTTCTTTACATACATTGCGACATACTGAAGTACTTTTGATTTAAAGTTTCACAGTCTTACCTCTCCTATGGGCTATATTTAACCAAGGAGACTTTGTAAAAAGCCAACAAAGACTTTCTTAAAGAAAAATGCCAACATATATCATTTTGTAGCAGATATAGTACAGCTAAATAGAGAGTATTTCAAAATGTGATCTGCATGATGCTGTATTTTAATCCAGGAGTGGGTGTTCTTTCTTAGTTTTCATAATTTAAAAGCTTAGACCTGAAAGTGTTCTAGAAAAGAATTACTTCTTAAGTTAATTAATTGTTGTTAATTTCATACCTAGCTACAAAGTATTTTGATCATATTCAGCCCCATTACCCTCCCTTGCGCCACTGAACCCTTTCCTCTTCTCAACCAGTCCCTCTCGTACCTTCATGTTCCCCTACCAACAAGTTTAATCAGGGTTGTTCCTTCCCTTCCTCCAGCTCTTACAGTCTTTCCATCCCTTCTTCCACAGCATTTCCTGAGCCTTGGAGAGGCTGATATAGACATACCATGTAGGGCTGAGCACTCGTGGTCACTCACTCTTAGACAAGCTGCGAGTCTCTACCATGACTTCTACCCAGGACAGAGAGCCACTTTTTTCTCTTTCCTTCCTTCCTTCCTTCCTTCCTTCCTTCCTTCCTTCCTTCCTTCCTTCCTTCCTTCCTTCCTTTCTTTCTTTCTTTCTTGGTTTGAAAACTGGGTAATAGTCTAGTGTTTCTTTTTCAGGCTTTGTATTTTTCTGATGCTACTTAAAGTCTGACATTTTATTTTAATAAGTAGATATTTCGTGAGTAGATAGTTTTTGACAATAAACCAAGTTTATGCTGAGTTGATATCTGAGTCATGAAGACTAGAGTATCTAGGAAGGATTCAAAGGCAAAGAGAAAAATGTCAGAGGATAGCAAATTTTTTCTAACATTTTCTTTACAGAACCAAAAATATCCTGGTTTGAGATTCATCTTCTTCATGTTACATGAAGTCTGAGTATGTATATTTAATGGTAGCCTCGGATGTTGAGTGTATTTCCTCCCAGATTCCCTTGTACAATTGACTCTTTGGCCTTAATTGACTATATAGATGGTAGAGATTTATTATTTTGCTTTTTACATGCAGCCACAGTTCATAGGCTGTGGTGGGATGTACCTTAAATGATTCCAGAAATAGCATAGAATCAGTTTGAGTGTCTGCTCCTGAGTGGCTTTCTGCCTTCATCGTGCAATGGCAGCACTAGACTATAAGACAGCTGTAGCCTGGTTTGTCCACACTGGACTCTGATCCCTCTGTAGATGGCGTAGACTGGTGGATGGCTTTCAACACTGACAGTCCCCATGGGTGATGCCAAATCATGAGCCCAGTGGTTTCACATGAGCAAGAGCACTGGCAGGTGCTAGTATTCTCGGAGATGGCCCCTTCCTGTGGCTGCTCCTCAAAAGTGACAGAGGTTGAGTCGGCAGCATTAAACTCGTAACACTTTTTCATCCCATCCACATTGCATTTGACAGTCTCAGAACTTAGTCCTCACTTAAATAGATATTCTAACTGTTCCTACTTCCTGTAAGGAAAGACTAGAAGTCCTGCTCACTAGCATGTGCTCTACAATCATGGTGATAACTCACACTACCTTTCATTCCTTGTGTTTCCAATTCTGTTCTCAACCTTGAGGTGGAAGTGGAAACTTCTGCTAACCCATAGCTTAATTCTTCTCTAGCATTTTCCAGTGACCATTTTTAAAGCTGAAAGGTTTGATGTGGCAGGTGCCTCCTCGTTTCTGGGACAAAACACCCAACCAGAGGCAGTTTGTGGGAGGAAAGGGTTCATTTACAGTTTACAGTTTCAAGGAAAAGTTTCCTTATAGAGGGTAAAAGCATAGTGGGAGCAGATAGCTAGTGTCATATCTTCTCATTATCATGGAGGAAGGAGAGAGGGTTAGCTGAGTACAGCTGGATACAACAGTCCAAAGCTCATCCCCAGTAACACATCTTCTCCAGCAAGGGTTCACCAGCTGGGGATTAAATATGAGGCTTAATCACAAACATATGAGGCTATGGGAGGCAAAGTGTAAACTTCTGCATTGTGGAGTTCATTTACCATTAGAAAAATGTTGAACTCTCCCTTTCTATCTCTCATTTCTCATGAAGTGGGCCAGATGGAAAACATATCTCCAGGACAGATCATTGATGAGCCTATCCGTCCAGTCAACATTCCCAGGAAAGAAAAGGACTTCCAAGGGATGCTGGAATACAAGAAAGAAGATGAACAGAAACTTGTGAAGAACCTGATTCTAGGTGAGTATTTTCCACATGGGATAAAAGGTCTTTCCAGCCATGTGTCTGTGATGGGGAGACGAGTCACTAATATTTGAATACTGAACCCTAGAAGTTCCTTCCTCTTTCCTTTCCTACTCATATGTTGTCCAGGCTTGTCTTGAACTCCTAGAAGTCATATCCGACTGCAGCCCCCTGAGAGGACAGGACTGTAGATACAAGCTACCAGGTCCAATTCCAAAATGTCTGTAGTCATCACTTACACAAGGTGCATTATAGTGCTATGGTAGGACCTTAGCATAGCATACATTACCAAACTGCAAGGTCAAGTATATAGGACCCCTATAAGGATCCCTAGAGGCTATACCTTCTTGGCTCTGGTACATGTTAAAGTCACTCAAAAAGTTTTCATTTGTTCTTGTTTGGGGTTTGGTTGGGTTTGGTTTTGAGAAAGGATCCAGCCTGGAACTTGTTTTATGTAGCCAAGCCTGGCTTGAACTACATTCTCTTGTTGCTGCTCCCAGGTGCTAAAACTATGCATGTGCTGCCACCAAGCCTGGCTGGTGGGGTTTTGTTGTTTGTTTGTTTGTTTGGGATCAGCTCCAGGCCCTGGTGAATACTAGGCAATTGCTGAGCCACACCTTCAGCCAGCTCAGTATGTGCTTGGAAAATGTTGATAGCCAGATGAATTAAATCAAAATCTCCATGAAGAAGAGCCTGGCTATGTCTAGTGTATTTCTAGAGATGATTCAAGAAATTCTCAAGTATAACCAGTTGAATACCACTGTCCTAGGGTATCTGAATTTCTGTTTTTCCTTCCCTAGAAAAGTTTGTGATTAAATATGTTGAGGACAGAAATTGAGTTACATGAAAGAAAAAAATGGGAAAAATTCCAGCAAAGGATGGAAAAGAGACAAATAAGAAGGGAGTGGAAGGAACATTTTAGAGGGGCCTAAGGCCTTACTGTGAACTTACTGGCTCTGTAAAAAGACTTTTTATGGATTGAGGGGTAAATAATGAGAGCGTACATGTACCTATAAGTTGTAAACTAAGAAACTCAAAAGCCTTCAGCGTTTGCATGGCTTTCCTCCTCCCAGGTACCATCAGGACAGAAATGTAATTTGTAATTAACCTATTTTTTTTGAGAGAGGGAGAGGAAGACAAATAGAGAATGGGCACACCAGCAGCCTCTCAGCTGCTGTGAACGAACTCCAGATGCATGCACCCCCTTGTGGGCAAGTGTGGCATTGCGCCCTTGTGTCACTTTGCATCTGGCTAAACATGGGACCTGGAGATTGGAACTGCCGTTCTTAGGCTTAGCAGGCAGGCTCCTTAACCATTAAGCCATCTCTCCAGCCCCAGTTAACTTATTTTAATACTCCTTCAGTCTGTGGTATTTAGCTTCATTCCGTAGGTGAGTTCACAGGTGCTTCAGTTTCTACATGATCTTTATTTAGCAAAAATGTTTCAGGAGTTGAGGGTTTGGGACTTAAATAAGGATAAAGAGTGAGGGCAGAGGTTCAGTTTTGTATAAAATTGTCAAAAATACTCTACAAGGTGATCTATGCACAGAGACCTGATATCTGAGGATCTGTAGCCATCACATATTTTGTTAGATTAAATAAATAAATAAATAAATAAATAAAAGCCTACATAGGCCTGGAGTGGAAGCATGCCTGGCATGTCCAGCCAATAGCAAAGAGACCCTGGAGCAGAGTGAGCTGAGACTGGACAAGAGTATCGGCTAAATCACATAGAACATGACTGGGGTTTGGGATTTTATAGGTGAGTGAGATGGGAAGCTTTTTGGAGGGTTTTCAGAACAAAAATGCCACAATCTGATCTACATTATCTTAAGGAAAAATGTACTGCTGGGGAGTAAGCACCAGGACGGAGCCAGGGCAACAGTCCAAGAGGAGACGGTGACTGGGGCTAGGCTGGAAGGAAGCTAGTAGAGGCAGCTGGACTTTGGATAGGTTTTGTGGGGAGAGTTAACAGGATTCACTGATGAATGAGTTACATGATGCAAGAAAGGAAAAGAGTCAAAGAGATGACAAAGGTTCTGACCCAAAGAACTGAGAGAATGGAGCTGCCATTTCCTGACAAAGGAAGGCCATTAGACAGACAGGCTCCTGGGGCTGGGGAGATGGCTCAGCTTTTGAAGGTTCTTGCTTGCAAAGCCTGCTGGTCCTGGCCCAATTCCCAAGCCACCCATGTAAAGCCAGACAGGCATTCATGTGCAGAGGCAAGAGATCCTGCATGTCCATACATAAATGCACAGATATATGCCAGTAAATAAATAAAGAGATTAAGATTTAAAAAAAAAAAAGGAGGCTCCCTAGGGAACCAGAAGCTTGGTCAGAAGAGGCTCGGTTTGACATGTCTGAGCAAGAGACCTCAGGAAGGTAGAGTCAGAGCAGGCTATGTAAATTTTATATTGGCCTGCTCCCATCATCATTTCTCTACTTAAGGAACTGTTAAAATTCTCTTTTTTAAATGATTTACCCTGAATAACTGAGCTCTTACACAACTGTACTTTTATATCTCACAGGCATGCCTACAAAGACTTCCAGTGTTATATAATTGTGATTTTCCTTTCTTTTCTTTCAGAACTGAAGCCACGTGGTGTAGCTGTCAATTTAATTCCAGGGTTACCAGCATATATCCTGTTCATGTGTGTTAGACATGCTGACTACTTAAATGATGATCAGAAAGTAAGGTCATTGCTAACATCAACAATTAACAGCATCAAGAAAGTACTGAAGGTCAGTTCACAGAATGATGCTAGTGAGTTTGCACAGGGGTGTTCTTTTTTCCTTAGTCTTGGGCACAGTTGCTACTTATGTACACTTTCCATTCTTGAGTAAAAACCCACTGTAGGAAGCAGTTTTCCTCACCACCTGTGTGTATTAGTTACTTTTCTCATCACTCTAACTAAATACCTATTAGGAGGAAGTTAGGGAAAGAAGGACTTGTTTTTTGCTCATCGTTTAAGGGGATATAAATCCATCATGATGGGGAAGGCATGGCCGTGGGCCCCGCTCGTATGTGGCATTTCAGTGAATCAGAAAGCAGACTGTGTCCAGAAGCAGGGCTAGACTATAACCCTTTAAGACACTCGCCCCCCCCGGCCCCCCATGACTCGCCTGCTCCAGCTAAGCCCCACTTTCTAAAGGTTCCACCACCTCCCAAAACAGCACTTCAGCTTGGAACATTTTACACCCAAACCATAACAATGTCTATATGCCCTCTTTCAGAAGAGGCTCAGGTTGAACAGTAATCAAAGGAACTTATGTTAATGCATTTAATTGTAGGGTAAAATTAAATTTCTTCATGGACAGCAATAGTCTGCTTTGAGGTTTCATTGGAATGAAATTTAAAATATTTAGTGGCGACCATACATGTATGCCTGCATGTAGATGTGGTCCAATTAGATGTACATGGAAGATGATGCTGGTGTTTAGATGGACATCAAGTTCAGTGATGCATGACTCATCATGTAAAAAGATGTCAGAGAAATCATCAAAATTTTATTCCAACTTTTATTCTCATTCTACAAGTCACTTCATAATTTTTCCTGTTACCTAAAATGCCTACTTTTGTGTGAAAAACAACAGAGATGCTGATCAGAGGAGGACACCTTCTTAATTCAATAATCACTTAGTTACCTTAGGCAGGCCTCCTCCTGAGTAGAGAGCCATGAGCGTCACACTTTAGCTTTTGCCCAGTGTTCCTGTGAGGCCTGATGATAACATGCTCTGGTATTTGATTGTCCACCTTCTTGGGAGCATCTGGATGATAATAACTTGCCCAGTGCAGTCTCAACTCAAAAATACCTTTCATGAGTTCCTAAATTGTGATGAAACTATAGATTTTATCATATCAATCCTTTTCATATTTTACTTATTTATTTATTTGAGGAGGGAGGATAACAGGCACATCAGGTCCTCCAGCCACTGCATACAAACTCCAGATGCATGCACCACCTTATGCCTCTGGCTTACATGGGTACTAGGGATGCAAACCTGCATCCTTAGGCTTTGCAGGCAAGTGCCTTAACTGTTAACCCCATATCAACCCTTTTTAAGTGGAAATGGTATTAAGTATATTGACACTTACACAACCATTATCCCATCAGTCTGCAAACTGCTTCATCTCCCCACCTGACACTGCATCCAACCCCCATTCCTCTTTGTGCACTTCTGACAAATACTGGCTCTAAGTCCCCCTTGTTGGTTACTCGGTTCAACTGTATTCCACAGTGATTACTAAAGGATGGAGATTTTGAATTTGAATTGAAGTGTGTCTGTCTTGCATCCTTGTTTTGACTTCAACAACTGGTTTTTGATGTGGGCTCTAAAACAACTTAATCAAAAGAATGAAGAGAATCCATACAGTCTTTAGCTCATAGACCATTTTTATTGAATAAGTCAAATATTGCAAATAGTTTTAAGCCCATTTTGTTTTCTCTGCGTGACAGTCAAAACTAACATTTTTTGGGCTGGAGAGATGGCTTAGCGGTTAAGCGCTTGCCTGTGAAGCCAAAGGACCCCGGTTCAAAGCTAGACTCTCCAGGACCCACGTAAGCCAGATGCACAAGGGGGCGCACGCATCTGGAGTTCGTTTGCAGTGGTTGGAGGCCCTGGCGTACCCATTCTCTCTTTCTCTCTACCTGCCTATTTCTGTATCTCTCTCTCTCTCTGTCAAATAAATAAGTATAAAATAAAAAATAAAATATAAAAAACTAACATTTATTACCTAATTTTGACCAAATACAACTTGTTGATTATTAAAATATTAGTTTGCAGACTTAACCAGTAGATTTTTTAATATTTTATTTTTATATATTTATTTGAGAGAGAGAGAAAGAGACAGAAAGAGATAGGCTTCTAACCACTGTAAAGAACTCCAGACACATGTGCCACCATTCTGGCTTATGTGGGTCCTGGGGAATGGAACCTAGGTCTTTAGGCTTTGCAGGGAAGCACCTTAACCACTGAGCCATCTCTCCAGTTCAATCACTAGATTTGAGTAGAGAGTTGCATTTGGTTTTGAATTTTTCAAAGAACTATATAGAAGTATATATACATACACATACATATAATATGTATATGTGTGTGTGTATGTATGTATATATATATATAGTAAAGGTTTTGGGAGGTAGGGTTTCATTCTAGCCCAGGCTGACCTGGAATTCACTATGTATCTCAGGGTGGCCTCAAACTCACGGTGATCCTCCTACCTCTGCCTCCCAAGTGCTGGGATTAAAGGTGTGCGCCACCATGCCCAGCTTCAAAGAGGTATATTTTGAAGTAGCAGAGTATTTCACCTTAATGAGACAGAGGGCCCCCTTCCCGTTCATGTGGAAAGAAATGTATTTATAGAGTTAATTTGCTTATGCATAGCTGAGCACAGTCTTGGAGCCCACTAGTGAGAACAGATGCCAAATTGTCTCTGGAGTGAAGTCTTTGCTTCAGGGTTTAAGGAACTTTATCTGTTTCAGTTTGAGTGGTTAGTTAGAGGGTTTGTTTTTTATTTGTTGGCAGTGCCGAGGATCCTGATAATTTTTTAGCATGAACACCATTACAGGTTTTCTGTTGAGGCTCTTGTGAGTTTCCTTCCTCTCAGCAGTTTCCTTGTGTAGACACCAGAAAAGATGCCTGCAGGCCAGCCTACGGCAGCCTTGGCAGCCTTGCCTTGCAGCTCAGAGCCTCGGTAGGAACAGCTGTAATATGCCTGTGAGGTTAAAATGATTCTTAGTCAAACCTACACTCAAGCCATATGATGATTTCTGTGTTTACTTCTGGAAGTATTTCTAAAGCCGGAAGATGGTGTAGTTAGGTCTTTAAAATAAGGATCTGGGCTGGAGAGATGACTTAGCAATTAAGGCACTTGCCTGTGAAGCCTAAGGACAGTGACACAAGCACGAAAGGTCACACATGCACACAAGGGGACACATACATCTGGAGTTTGTCTGCAGTGGCTGGAGGTCCTGGCACACCAATTCTCTTTCTCTCTTTCTCTGTCTCGCATAAGAAAAAGATCTGAACTCATTTCAGTTGTCCTACCTCAACTAAAAAGACCAAATGAGCATAATGTCCTCTGGGATTTCTTTCCTAATGTCTTTTCAGAAAAATATTCTCTAGCCAGGTGTGGTGGCGCACACCTTTAATCCCAGCACTCGGGAGGCAGAGGTAGGAGGATCACTGTGAGTTCGAGGCCACCCTTAGACTACATAGTGAATTCCAGGTCAGCCTGGGCTACAGCGAGACCCTACCTCAAAAAAGCAAAAAAAAAAAAAAAAAAAAAAAAAAAAAAAAAAAAGAAAGAAAGAAAGAAAGAAAAGAAAAATATTCTCTAAAATTTAAGGAAATTTGTTTATTTTGTGCTTACTTGGAGATTGATTTCATTGATCTAAACAAATGATCCTATAAGAAATTGATCTTTACTCATGGTATATCTTGCTCCTAGAACACTTAAACCACGTAGACCCCCTACTGAAGATGAAAGGCAAGATTTTTCATCCAGCTTCTAGGAACCCAAACTTTGTTGTGATTATAGTTGAGAATATATGATATCATTGTAAGCCAGGCACTTGAAGTGGCATCTAGAGGATCAGGGAATTCAAGGCCAGCCTGGGCTACCTGAGACCCTGTTTCTAAACAAAAACAGTAACAAAGATATTGATTGATAGATAGATATAAAGACAGATACAGATTAAAGAGTCCCTGAGGTCAAAGCAAGCTATTTAATGTTGAGGACTTGTGCCAGGTACAAACTTTTCTGGAAAGAAGTATAGGCCAACACTGATAGTTATATGACTTTTCATGTCCAAACTTGTCAGTAGATTCAGTCATGGGTTCATAGAACTCAACATTTTCAGGCACAGTGACCTCCTTCTTTTCTTCCCTTGCACTGAGGCTGTTCTGGTGAATAACCAACCAGCTCCCCCAGACACTGAGTACAAGACTCCCTCTCACCCTATCTCTACTTCGTTGCCCAAACATCTTTTTGTTTTCAAACATCTTATTGTTGAAAATTTTAAATCCAAGTTGGCTTTGAATGCTTCAAACTCCTTTTCACATTCTTTAGTCCAAAAGTGTTTATTCCCTTTTATGCTTTTGTTTCTTTCTGATTTCTTTCATTAACTCCTAGGGAAATAAGTTTGGGTCATCTGTGGACTGAAATATGATTGTTTCTGTAATAGCTCTGGTGGTAATGGAAAGAAATGGGTCTTCTGCTACCTGTTTAGTTTTTTTCAAATGTTTTTTTCCTAAAGATAAGACAAATTTAGACTTTTTCTCTCATTCAGAAAAGAGGTGATGATTTTGAAACCGTCTCCTTCTGGCTCTCCAATACATGCCGATTTTTGCACTGCTTGAAGCAATACAGTGGAGAAGAGGTGAGAAAACCTGGGGTTAATCAGTATGCAGTACTTTTTCTGAGCTTTTTAAAGAAAAATTGAAAAGCACAAATGTTTTAATCATGGTAATTTCAAAATCCAAATCAGAGGTGGCTTGGAGAGTCACTCCTTCATTGATGCTTGTTATCTGCTGGTGAGCTGACCTTGCCAGAGGCTCTGCCTTCTTAGAGTTTGCAAGAAAGCACAGCGAAAGTACAATAGGTACCAGTCCACGAGTCATGCCATCAGTGAGGCTTTTGTCAAGGTGTGGTGGTGGCAGCTTGTTGAGAACTAGACCAGGAATAGAAAATAATGGAAAGGAACAAATCAGCTTGGCTTACCACAGCACCTCAACAGGGATTAAGGACAAGACATTGATGCATGTATATCTTTGGATGTGTCCAAGAAGAATCTCCATTGCTTTCGGTCATGGTGATGTTCATTAGTTGTTTGACAGGCTTCAACAAGCTGTAAAACTGTAACTGTCGATTGACATGTAATAAGAGCTCTTTGAGATGTATCTGACAGCACTTTGTATTCAAACTGTTCATGTCATTCAGTTGTTATAACACCTCATGCAGCAGGAGTTAGAACCCAACAGCACAGACCAGTGAGGCTCAGCAGAGGACTCTGCCTCTGCCCACCTTGGAGACCCACTCCTCCCACTCCCTCCTTGTGCCCCACCCATCCTTTGCCAGGAAGGTGGGCAGAGAAACGCATTGGTAGTAGTCTCTGACACCCAGAGGCAGAGAACTGTCCTGGCAAATGACAGGAAGTACAGAGATATAAGTGGGACACCTGAGAAGGTGGGCTTGAGAGAGCAAATTCCTGAGAACTGCATCCCATTGCTCCATGATTAGAGCCTATCATTAGGTAGTCTGTAGGGAGGCAGGTGCTCCACTGAGGACAGAACCCAGTGCTTTTATGAAGCAGTGCCAAGTGAGCAGTGCTTCCGTGAGAATGTGCCTGAAGGACGTACTGCCTGTCCAGTTATTGAAAGAGTCAGCTCTGACCTCTGACTGAAAACCAGTGTGATAACAGATATATAAGGAACAGAAATTGTTCACTTATGTACAGGCACTGTAGAAGTGGATCCATTGAAGAAGTTATGCTACCCCTCTGGGTGCAGGGCCTGTAATGCATAACCCTCAGGGTGCAGAGCATTTGAACAGGATGGTATTCAGAGAGTTAAGAGATCAGTATTGTGGATTATTTAGTGTTTGGCAGCAAACCTTCTGTTTCATGAACCAAACATTCATTTCTTAGGTTAAATTCCCCCAACTTGGTTCTATTAACATTGCTCTTGGAAATCCTTCAAGTTTATTCAGAAGTTGGTAAGAAGTGGAAGGAGATAAATTGGGTATGATAGTGTGTGCCTGTAATTTCTACCCTCGGGGAGTGGGTGCCAGAGCATCAGAAGCTCAAAATCATCCTTAGCTACATTGCCAGTTCATGGCCAGCCTGGGCTACAGTAGGTATTATATCCAATACAACAACAAAAAGTAGAAGGGGGAAGATACAGAAGCAGTTAAACAGACAATAGCATTTGAGAGTGATAATCATGGCACTGAAGTTGGGAGTGTAACCTCTTAGAGAGGGGAAAGATGGGAAGATGCTGAGCAAACTGGAGATGAGGAAGCACACAGAGACGCTGACTCCACGTGCATCGTTAACTTTACCTTGTGACCCCAGGGCTTCATGAAGCACAACACATCTCGCCAGAATGAACACTGCCTCACCAATTTTGACCTGGCTGAGTACCGGCAAGTGCTGAGTGACTTGGCCATTCAGATTTACCAGCAGCTTGTGCGGGTGTTAGAAAACATCCTTCAGCCAATGATCGGTAAGGCTGTTGTAACTAAGCATCCCCATGTCTGCCTCCTGTGCTCACCAGTGAATGACCATGAGTGGCACGTGTTTGGGGCATGTGTTCATATGGAAAACATGAAGCATAAGATGCATGCTGAGGAGTCCCAGAATTCAGCCTGGTTCAAACCTACTGCCTCCACAGGACTGAAACAGTGAATCTGGTTCCCACCCCAGGGCTAAATGCTTCCTCAAGATTGGGTCAGGTCTTGCTCCCAACACTAGAGGTTATCCTTTGTCCAGCTGTCTACAGCACTTGAAACTTTGAGCTAGGTCACAGCTACATAGGGCCTCCCAGGGACCCTTCTAAAACCAAGGAGGGGGGATGGGTATGGTGTCAGGGTCAGGGTCAGGCACTGTGGCAACAAGAACAGATCACCAAGGTTTGTCCCAGACATTCCTTGCTAAGTTGTGTATCTCCCGGTAATGTTAAAGTAATTTGATTTAAAGTAGTAGTCTCCCATTGGCTGAGTGGCTAGTGTATGTGTGCTTCTGTTTGTCTGTATTGAATGACATGGTTGAATCTCTGCATTGCCCTGTACATGTGTGCACTTGTTCTGACTATTCATGTATACATTGAGTATCTGTATTCCTTTGGAATATGAAACCTGTATGGATAGGAATTAAGTGCCATGTAGAAACTGGATGTGGTGAATTGACTCCAAGCTTCTTTTTATTTCCTAGGCAAGTGCTCTCCACATTGCTACAATTTCTTCAATTAATGTTATTTCATAGGGCCAAGTTAACCAGCAAGGGACATAAGAGGCTAAGGAAGCTGTGTGAGCAGTTATTTCCTCTGATGTCCCTTAAAAGATCATGAAAGGAAAGCTATTTAGGCCAAGATGAAGAGGTAAAACAGGGGCAAGGATGACAGCTTCCACCACATGTTTTGTACCTTTGCCTGCCTTCACGGGCTGAATGAGAAGTTTGCCTCTGGGCACTCCCACCAAGCAACCATCTTCATCACCCAGTCACTTAGCAACAGCAGCAAAGGTTTTCAGTCAGTTTGAGTTTCTGGGACAGCTGAGTTTAAAATGAAGAAATACAAAAATGTACCAAGCATGGTCTTTGCTTTCAAGGGTCTCTAGGGCAGGGAGCGGCATCTCGGGAGCTTTCTAAGGATTCAAAAGCTAACCCTATGAAGGATCAGGGCCAGGATAGTGCTATAGGTGAGAAGACTAAGAGTCATTAGTTCATGGAAGCTTAAAATCTAAAACCTCTTCTTTGGTGAAGTTCTTTTTCCCTCTATTTTAATTCTCGTATCATTTGCCTGAATTAAGTGTGTGCGTGCATGCGTGTGTGTGTGTGTGTGTGTGTGTGTATCTGTGCACATGCATATGTGCATATGAAACAGGCTTCCCTACAAATCCTCTAACAATCGGATTACTACTGTAGTCTCAGGCATGCTGGAGCATGAAACAATTCAGGGTGTGTCTGGAGTCAAGCCCACAGGGCTCCGAAAGCGGACTTCCAGTGTCGCTGACGAGGGCACCTACACGCTGGACTCCATCCTGCGGCAGCTCAATTCCTTCCACTCGGTTATGTGTCAGCACGGCATGGACCCAGAGCTGATCAAGCAGGTGGTCAAGCAGATGTTCTACATCGTGGGGGCCATCACCCTGAACAACCTCCTCCTACGGAAGGACATGTGCTCTTGGAGTAAAGGCATGCAGATCAGGTGAGCAAATAGCAGCACCTGGGACAGCTTCTGGTCACTGCCTCACTGGCTGGCCAAGCTTGTCGAGGGCTTCAACTTGTTTGCAGGCAGTGGGACAAACAGCCAGGGAAGGACAGGCCACTTCCTCTGGCCCGGCCATCATTGCTGCTCTTTGTCATCAGCGGGAGCCCTGCTCCACTGAAAAGCCACCTTGTTTGAGGAAGGAGAAGGATGATGCAAAAACACAAAGATGAAGATATGATTTCTCTCTTTTTGTAATTTTTTAAGATTATGGGGAAAATGTTTGCTGTACAGGCATGAGGGCCTGAGTTTGGATCCCCAATACCCACAAGAAAATCTGGGTGTGGTGGTATATGCCTATAATCCCAGCACTGGGGTAGTAGAGACACGAGACTCCCTAAGATTTGCTGACTGGTTAGTTAACCAGACTGCTAGTCTGGTTAACTGGCTGAGCTCTCAGTTCAGTGTGAAACCCTGTCTCCAAAAATAAGGCAAAGAGGGCTGGAGAGATGGCTAAACGGTTAAGACGTTTGCCTGCAAATCCAAAGGACCCAGGTTTGATTCCCTAGGACCCATGTTAGCCAGATGCACAAAGTGGCTCATGCATCTGGAGTTCATTTGCAGTGGCTGGAGGCCCTGATGCTCCCATTCTTTCTCTCTCCCTCTTACTGTCTATTAAATAAGTAAATAAATAAATAAGCAAAAATAAAATATAAATAAATAAATAATAAGGTGGAGAGTTGAAAGTATAGCTCAACAGCAAGGCCCTGGGTTCAATCCCCAGAACCACAAAAAAGAAAAAAAAAATGGCTGGCGAGATGACTCCATGGTAAAGGTGCTTTCTTGCAAATCCTGCGGGCCCAGGTTCAGTTCCCCAGGACCCATGTAAAGCCACATGCACAAGGTGGTGCGTGCATCTGGAGTTCATTTGCACTGGCAAGAGGCCCTGGTGTGCCCATACTTTCTCTCCCTCTCTCTCTTTCTCCGTCCCACCTCTCTTTCTTTCTGCTTGAAAATAAATAAAATATTTTTAAAATATTTTATTTATTTATTTGAGGGTGAGAATGAAAGAGGCAGAGAGAGAAAGAGAGAATGGGTGTGCCAGCGCCTCCAGCCACTGCAAACAAACTGATGCACGTGCCACCCTGTGCATCTGGCTTACATGGACTCTGGGGAATCGAACCCGGGTCCTTAAGCTTCCAGGCAAGTGCCTTAACCATTAAGCCATCTCTCCAGCTCTAAAAATATTGTTTTAAAAAACAGAAAAAAACTAAATGAAACAATTGGAGAGTGACTAAGGAAGATACCTGATTAAGATCTCTGATCTCGGCGCTCACATATGTGCACATGTGCAAACACAAACAAGCATGCACACCACATAAACACATACAAAAAAGAAAATATTGTAATGAGTATTTCTAGTATTTGGTTGCTCTTGGCAATATATTTTGGCAAAATGCCTTTCAAGAACAGTTAAAGAGATCTTTTACTAACAAATTTTAAGACAAGCTACACTCAGGGTTTTTAAAAAATATTTTTTATTTATTTACTTACTTGAGAGAGGGAGGGCAGACAGAGGGAATGGGTGTGCCAGGGCTTCCAGCCACTGAAAACACACTCCAGACACATGCGCCACCTTGTGCATCTGGCTTACATGAGTACTGGGGAATTGAACCTGGGTCTTTAGGCTTTTCAAGCAAGCATCTTAACCACTATGCCATCTCTCCCGCCCTTTTGTTTGTTTTTAAGATGAGGTCCCACTGTGAAGCCCAGTCTGACCTCAGTTCAACAATCTGGTAGGATTACAAGCATGCACCTACCATGTCAAGCAGTGGCACTCAATTTTATACACACTGTTGTTCATCATAGCTTCATTACTATAACATAACTGATTTTTTGTTCTTGATGCCGAGTACTGAACCCAGAGCCTTGCGCATGCTAGGTAAGCGCTCATCCACAGAGCTAAATCCCCAACCCCAGCTGATTTTTTTTGGATAAATATTTCTTTTGAAGCAAGTAGAATCTTCACTGAAGGAGGAAAAAAGGAGTTTTCCAACAAAAATCTTTAGTTACTGTCAGAAATCTTAATGTTCATTCCATATTTTCCATTCTGACCTGCATCCACTTACAGTTAACTTTAGATAATGCCTCCGTTTGGGGAGAATGTCTTTATAAACTTTGCTGAATATATGAAGTCACCATCTTTGTATATAGGAAGTCACCATCTTTGTGTTTGCTTTGTTCCCATTTATTCCAGGCTGGCCTGAATTTACTATATAGCAAAGGTGACCTTGGACTCCTGATCCTCCTGCTTCCATCTCCAAGTGGGAGTACAGACAATGTGCACTACCCCACCCAGTTGCAATCACACTGCACCCAAATGCTACTGCTTGCCTGATTACTGAGTTGTGGCTGAGCCCAATGACCTCGGTCATGGTTGAGGACTGGCTGTCATGTGGCTGGCCACCCACCTCTTGGAATCTTAGCATTGGGGTAATTCCCTTGTCCGAGGGCTCTCTTGGTGAGGAGAGGGGAATCTTATAATTTGGTCACTCAATTTGGAGTCTTACCCTGTAGGGGGAGCCCATGGCTGAAATGGTAGGAAAAGCTAGAAAGTGTATTCTGGTTAACTGTCCAATAAGGACAGTGCCTGTATGTTCTGTATTCTCCTTTGCTTGATAGAAAATCTACTAAATTTTCCTACAAGGACTTTGTTTTCATCTTCTAATAAGGAACCCTATTCTGTCATTTGTTCTTACATAATTATGATTATAAACCTCGTGACTATAATGATAACTGTTAAAGTACAGTTGATTAGGTTTGAGAAAACTGAGCAAAATTACTACCTGTCATTTTAACTGACAAGACCACATACACAAAATTAAGACATTGATGACAGCATTCAGCAGGGTTGCAGCTTTTCTCGTTCTCATGTCTCTCTCTTTTTCTTTGCCATAGGTACAACGTCAGTCAGCTGGAAGAATGGCTCCGTGACAAGAATTTAATGAACAGTGGAGCTAAGGAAACCTTGGAGCCTCTTATTCAGGCCGCTCAGCTTCTACAAGTGAAGAAGAAAACAGATGATGATGCAGAAGCCATCTGCTCCATGTGCAACGCTCTGACCACTGCCCAGGTGGGTGACATCACAGGCACAGGGGTCCCTGGACTGAATTCATCTGTGGCAGGGAAGATACATGTTTTTAAATCCAGAAGACAGGAGATTTTACCAGAAGCTAATACATTTCACAGCTAGTCAGTCATCTAGCTGTTAAATTCCCAACAGCTAATGAGTGCCACAGAGTGCTAAAGAGTTCCAGGCCCTGCGATGCAGTTAGGAATAAAACAAAGCCCCTGTTCATGGGCTGTCCATTCCACACAGTCATCTTTGATTTCCCTATTTTGAGATATAATTCTGTTCTTCCAACTCTAGAAATGACTAATAGAATTCCTAGCACAAGGTACCTGGTCACAGCCAGAAAACATGGGATTAACAACAGGAAGTGAAGCTGAGCTGTGACCCACTTCCTCTAGCAAGGCTCCATCTCCTACAAAATTCCCATATAGTGTTACTAGCTGGAGGTGGAGTTTTCAAACACATTAGCCTATGAGGAGCACTTCACATTCAAACTGCAGCACAGGGACATTGCACTGAGTGTAGGGAAGGAAACGATGGGACTGGGGAAGTGTTTGAGGAAATAACCACAGCCGGAGGGACCACGTCAGCATGCATTCGTGATTTTCTTTTGCCTAGTTATTTTCTGTGTTGATTCTTAAACTTCTTTAATGTTCATCAAGTCTCTTATAACAGAAATCTTTAGTTGTGGCCAATAAAGCACAACTCAATCAGTAGTAGATAGTGGGAACCACAGGTTATAGCTTCTTAGTGTTCAGTTTACATAAATTCTTGCTGAAAATACAAGAAATGACACGACTGAATAATGGTTTTGAGAGGCTTTTTTCCCCCATTTCTGCCAATTGTAGAAAATCAGAGTACATTGGAGAAAAACCCAATTTTATAGACACTTGCTGTCATCCAACAAAATAGACTCTGGTACTTAGATATCTTTAAGTACATATTTCATAGAGTAGGTAGACCTGTAAGTCTTTTATCCAATCTACACAGCAGGAAAAAAAAAAAAAGGAGGCCCTTCCTTCCGCCTCTGGACAGCTCAGTGCACCATTCACAGACCTGACAAGCATTCCTGCTTCCTTTGTCACATCCGTGGTGCTTTCTAGTCTTTTCCTACAGATCAGCATTGTGCTACATTTAATTTTAGTTTAATTATCTTAGTTTAGCCACATGTGGCTAGTGACCACTCATGTATTAGTGAAGCTGGATGTGGTAACATATGCCTGTAATCCCAGCAGTTGGAAGCTGACACAAAATATCAAGTTCAAGGCCAGTCTGGACTACATAATGAGAGTTTATCTCAAAAAAAATAAAAATAGGGATTGTGGAGATGGCTTAGTGGTTAAGGTGCTTGCCTGCGAAGCCTAAGAACCCAGGTTCAGCTCCCCAGAACCCACATAAGCCAGAGGCATATGGTGACTCATGTGCACAAGGTCTTGCTTGCCCACAAGATGGAGCACGTGTCTGGAGTTCAATTGTAGTGGCTAGAGGCCATTGCACATCCATACTCTATCTGCTCACTCACTCTCGCTCTCTCTGTTTCTCATAAATAAGTAAAATAAAATACTTTCAAAAAATGAAAACATCTTGCCAGGCATGGTGGCACACACCTTTAATCCCAGCACTCGGGAGGCAGAGGTAGGAAGATCCCTGTGAGTTTGAGACCAGACTGGAACTACGGAGTGTGAGTTCCAGGCCAGCCTGGAATAGTCTGAGACCCTACCTCAAAAAAAAAAAAAAAAAAAAAAGAAGAAGAATGAAAACATCTTCTATATTACATAGACAATGATTTGTTTTTGTTAGATCCAAGAGGATCTTGAGTTTGAGACAAGCCTGGGCTGCACAGTGAATTCCAGGCAAGCCTGAGATACACAGAGAGATCAAACTCTCCTTTTCTAAAAGGAAAAGAGACATGACCATTTTATAATAGAAATTAATTTGACATTTTTAAACTTCAAATTTTTGGATTTGAGAGATGACCCACATAAAAGGCAGATACCATGTAATACATGTGTCTGGTGTTCATTTGCAGGGGCACAAGAGTCTGGCAGTGAGCATGCACACACATTCTCTCTCTCTTTCTCTCTCTCTCACACACACATACAAATAAGTAAATTTTTTAAATATAAAAAAAATGGGATGGAGAGAAGGCTTAGTGGTTAAGGCATTTGCCTATGAAGTCAAAGGACCCAAGTTTGATTTCCTAGAACCCATGTAAGCCAGATAGACAAGGTGGCACATGCATCTGGAATTCATTTACAGTGCCTGAAGGCTCTGGCATACTCATTCTCTCTATATATCTATCTACCTCTCTGTGTCTCTCAAATAAAATAAATAAATAATCCCTTACTGGTTAAATTTACTTCTGTAATCTTAATATGACCATATACATTTTATATGAAGACAGCAAATTGCAGAAGAGTAGCAATAGAATGAATTCCATTTGAATAAGAATAGCAGAAGCCAAATTTGGGTAGAAAGTAGCTAGCTGGTTGCCCAGAACATGGCTAGCAGTTGCTGTTTTGGGGACTGGGATGATAGGCCTGGGGGAACTTTTATTTTTAATGTTGTCTTTTGTACTGTTTGTATGTTTTTCTAATTTACCTTGCTTCTTAAGATGCTATGGAATGCATTCTTCTTATAAGAGTTCATCCAGCAAAGGCAGATTTACCTTGTCTGCACAGGACCATTCAGTGTGCTGGATTCTAGATGCCAAGTGTATTTTTGATAATATGCCAAAAAGCTTCAATTTTTTTTTCACAGATTGTCAAAGTGTTGAACTTGTATACTCCAGTTAATGAATTTGAAGAGAGAGTCTCTATATCATTTATTCGCACTATACAGGTGAGTGTTTCCTTTTTCACTGATTCACCAGCAGTGTTTTGAATGAAACTTTATAATGTAACTGAAGGATAGTGTGTTTTTAACTTCTGGTATATCCTTTTATCTTAATAGCAGTGCAGTGCCTTTTTCTGGTAACAGTTTATAGTTCATAAGATGATTTTTTTTTTTTTTTTTTTGGTTTTTCGAGGTAGGGTCTCACTCTGGTCCAGGCTGACCTGGAATTAACTATGTAGTCTCAGGGTAGCCTCGAACTCACGGCGATCCTCCTACCTCTGCCTCCCGAGTGCTGGGATTAAAGGCGTGCGCTACCACGCCCAGCTATAAGATGATTTTAAAACAAAGATAGGGGCTGGAGAGATGGCTTAGCAGTTAAGGCACTTGCCTGCAAAGCCAAAGGACCCAGGTTTGATTCTCCAGGACCCACATAAGCCAGATGCACAAAGTGGCTCATGCCTCTGGAGTTTGTTTGCAGTGGCTGGAGGCCCTAATGTGCCCATTCTCTCTCTCTACCCCCCCCTTTCTTTCTCTCTCTCAAATAAATAAAAATAAATAAAATATTTTTTAAAAAAACAAAGATAGCCGGGCATGGTGGTGCACACCTTTAATCCCAGCACTCAGGAGGCAGAGGTTAGAAGATCGCTATGAGTTTGAGGCCACCCTGAGACTACATAGCGAATTCTAGGTCAACCTGAGCTAGAGTAAAAAACTTCGAAAAAACAAAAAAAAAAAATAAACAAACAGTTCTCATTAGTGGAAATTTTGGGGGTAGAAATTTTGGCAGAAAAAATAATCTTACAAATTAGAAGAACTGGTACCATGATTTTTTTTTTTTAATCTTCCCAGCTGCGTTTACGAGACAGGAAAGACTCTCCTCAGTTGCTTATGGATGCAAAACACATCTTTCCCGTCACCTTTCCTTTCAACCCATCCTCCCTCGCACTAGAGACCATCCAGATCCCAGCCAGCCTGGGTTTGGGCTTCATTTCACGGGTCTGAAAGAGTCCAGGCAAATGCTGACAATACATTTCTTGCCTGGATGGACAAGAACTATAGTTCCATTCAGGTACTGAAAATGCATTTTTTTAAGAGAAAGTTTTGGTTATCTCTCACTAAGAAGTTATTAACTGGAAATCTCCCTAGAATACTTTCACCATCTTAGAAAGAGACTCCTTTGTGCTGTGTTGCCTTTAAAGGATAATTCACCCTTACTGAGTGTACCTGCAGCTGAATAATGGAAGGGAGGAAGGAAAGGAAAAGAGGGGAAATGTGTCTTCAGCTGCAGCATTTATTTTACATCATTATCACTGACTTATGTGGTGGATAAACGTCGCTGCCATGTGTATGAACCATTGTTAGGAAGACACCCAACCAGAACCTCCTCTGCTAAGCAGAAGACCTGAAAAAAAAAAGTCACATTAAGTGCATATCATATCAGCTTAGGAAACAATTGTGTTAATATTGTCAAACTGGATCAAAAATAAACTGGCAATTGTAAAGTAATTGGATCAAGTAGCTTCCTTGTTTGTATCAGTATGACATAGAAACATTAAAGAATGTTGATTTGCTATATGGCATAGATGCCCATTTGCACTGTAGCTTACTGAGCATCTTAAGTTGCTGCTACATACTGTCTCCTTAAAACATAAATGATATCCTTATTAGGCACTACCACAAGAAGCTTCTCTTTTATCAACTCTGTTTACAGTTCAATCGATCAATTTTAACTGGATTATATGCAAATGTCTACAGGGTCACCTGCACAAGTAGCAGACACTGGGAAATCATGCAGTAAGATGACAAGTGCTTGACATTTAGGGGTAGTTAGAGTGTCTGTCATTGATGTCATTGTTTAGTCAGGGTGTATTACCTTGATGTGCTCATTAACGTTCCCTGGTGGATATCACATCAGGATTCCATGTTTTGTAAAGTGATTAATTTTAGTTCCCAGATCGGATTCCTGCAGAGCATATTTTCAGCCTTGACCAGTTTTCTTTCTTCTTCTTAATTTATTAAGAATTAACCTTAGTCACTATCTAGAGAGCATTGTCAGAATATTCACAAGTCAGGTCTTGAAACTTTGATTATCCTATAAATCATGCAAAGAAGGTATATAATAAATAGTTATAATTCAGGTCTTTAGGCTTTTCAGCATCTGTAAATGTTCTCAGATGCCACTAGATACTATTGAAAAAAATCATATTAGAAATATTTTAAGAATACTTATATAAGAAGTTGTTAAACTTTACTGAGGATTTGGTTCAATAAGACCCAGATTCTATAAATTTTCATTCTGGAAGTCTAATTAAACATATTCTTTACAATAAAAACTTCAGGATGTACAAAACAAATTCTTAGCTTTCATTAGAAACTGGTTCGTAATTACAATCATAGATTTATATAATTTGACTGCTAGATGGTCTATATAACAATGACATATCTTACTTAAATATGTGCAATATTATTTATGGAAGTCAAAACAATTTCAAATCAGTGATAAATACTATTATTAAAAGAAAAATATTGTCTGTTAACTTATTTGAACCTCAGTTTCCTTGTTTATAACATAAGGGGGTTGGACAAGTGATTCTTACAGTTCCTTCCCCTCTAAAATTCTCTCAGTGCTCAGCTCCTAGAGGAGAGGGCCACCATTGCCCACTGTCCTCTGCTGTAAAGACCGTGCATAGTGCCTGTCAGTTCCCAGGGTTGGTATAGTAAAGTCACAAGTTTGCATTGCCACAACCTTTCCCCAGTGTAAATGATTGAGGTACATGCTTTTAGAAAGTCCTGCTATGTTTGTGTTACTTGAAAGTTAAGTAGTTTAATCTTTATTGTATAATGTACTGCTTTATTTTGGGGTTTTCTTTGTTTGGGGGTATGTGTTTGTTTTTGGTGGTGCTGAGGATCAACCCCAGGGCTTTGTGTATGTTCAATAAAAATTCCATCACTAAGCAACACCCCAACCCTTTACTGAGTTGTAGTGCATACATTTATTTGCAGTGTCAACTTCCCTCAGTCCGTACGGTTTTAATGAAAACCATTTCATTAGCAGAGTCTGACAGCAGAGATGGACTGTAGAGGGGGAGTGGGAGTTGCCTAGCAAATGCAGTCATGTGTAGGCTGTCCCCTCAGCCTGGCAGTCAGTCCTCCCACACCCTCCTTCTAGCCTAGCCAAATGGCTTTATCCATGCACACCCTGAGTCTTGTCTTCAAGATCACAACATAGCATCCGCCATCACCACAGCTGCTTTTCCTTCTCTCCTGTCTTCAGTCTTTCCACTGTCAAGTGCTGGAGCCACTATTCCATGCCTGAGCCAGAGCCAGAGCCCAGGTGGGGATCTGAACCTACTTCTCTCGTGTATCAAGAGCACCTTACCACCAGGGGTGGTCAGGGCTTGGTGGCTCCTGTGCACTGCTTTGTTGAGAAGGCACGAGGTTTCTGCTGACTGCTCACTTTCCTCTGTCACCCACACTCTTTACCCACACCCTAGTCCTTCCCTGACCACGTCACTCTTCCCTTCCCTCAGCCTAATCATATAGTCCATCACCTGAGTGTGCATTAAAGACAGATGGGCGAGTGGCTTTCAGCTGTCTTGGCTGGCCTTCCTGGGCCCTTGCTGGTCACACTTCTCTACAACACACTCTCTAACATTATCACTAAGTGGCTTTCCTGTAGTTCCTCTATGACATATATTGGAATTCAAACACTTGAAAGCCATGACAAGTCTTTGTCTCAATAGCCCTTTCTAAATAGGTACCCACCCCTCTTACCTCCGACTCAGCTCAGACCCTTGGGATGCAAGGTAAAGGTAGAAGTAATGTTTCTTCCTGCAGCTGTTCACAGCCAAGGCTTCAGTCTGCCTTAGAGTAACTCTAAAGGGGGAACTATAAATATTAAATAAAATCCTCAAAGTACAACTTCATGTTGCCTTTGGAAGTTTTGAACATTCTACATTACCTGACACTACTTGTGGGTGTAAAAATCTGAAACTGTATTCCAAAGCCAACTGCCACAAGAGTTGGGATTTTGTCAGCTGAGATGATTTGCGTTGTTACTCCTTTGTTTTAGTGGAATACTGAGCATGTATGTGCAGTGCAGATCGCCTTTAATAACGTGGAGGCGGCTTTGGAAATGATTTGAGTCTCAGTGCCATCATAAGAAATGGCTTTCCTGGTAATCCTGGGAAAGGAGAGCTGCCACCATCCTGGAAAATCCTTACACACTGTCCCCTCCCCCCTCCCTCCCATCTCTCTCTCTCTCACACACACACACACACAAGTCACCAGTACAGAGTGCCTCGGGAAGCATCATGGTGGGTCCCCTGGGTAGTACCGGCTTCTTAGGCTCCAGCACGCAAGCACCCGTGTGTGCTGCAGCAGAAACAGTGGTGCTTGTTGTTGACATGTGCGGTCACACCAGTGCCCTTCCTCTGTGTCAGCTCACTTCCTCACTGCTGTGTTGACTTGCTGAAGAAAGCTTGGGACAGCGAGAAGGTCAGTGGCTTGCCTGTGTTGGCCCTGCCTTCTAGCCATGCTGCTGTCCCATACTGAGCAGTGGTCCTCCAGGCGTGTCCTGGTGCCATGTGTGCCCTGGACCAGTGAGAGGTGCTCTTCTTTATCAGAGTTGGCAGCTGGCATGTGGGAAGGAACATGTGATAAGCACCAGATATTTGCTCTGAAGAGGCTCAGCTCCCAGGTTTTCTTGTAATAGTTATCTGCTGTAAGTAGGCTTGACTTTCGTCACATCAGCACTCCCCGGGAGGGTGCTGACTATGTGTAGGCATTCCTTAGTAGTCGTGGGCTGCCTAAACCAAATGGACAAGAAGTAGAGAAACCCTCAGAAGTGGAGAGGCAGGTCACTCTCCACACACCCCTGAGAGTCCCTGTCAGAGCCCCCTCCCCAGCTCACCTGTTGCACAGAAGAGCCCAAAGTACTAACTACCTTCTGCGGGCTGTCCAGCAGGCAGGCCATAGGTGAATTAGCGTGTATGGGCATGGCCACGTGCATGCTGATGGTAACTAGCTAGGAACTATGTGTATGCATGCGCTAGGGAGGCCCTTGGATTGCTGTGGCCTCTGTTCACAGTAAGTGCATTGTATTTGTTCTCAGGCTGTGCTGTGAGGGCCGCCTTAACCCTTGCTCCCTTCCCTTTTAGAGCTGCCTTAAGTTTTCCAGAACTTGTCCTCCATAAGGGATATCTTGCCCTGTTTCTCAAGATTTTTCGAGGATTTGAATTGGGTGTGGCTTCCAACCGTTAACTCCTTTCTTCCCTTCCTGATTCACCTGCCCCTCCTGTTACTTTCTCCTTCCTTTGCTTCTGACATTTCCAAACAGGGATTAGAGTTAGGGAGTAACATCAGACTTATAGCCAGTAAAATGTCATCTTCGAGAATGTTCCTGAGTTAGAGTCTGTGTAAAATGACCATGCAGGGAAGTTGAGATATAACTGGAGTGTTGCTGATTCTTGAGTATTCACCACTAACCCTTTCTTAACAAAGATAAAAAAATACAACTCTGAAATGTTTTTGGGACATCCTTTAAAGAAACATGAAAATGCAGTAAAGGTTAGATAGAAACAGGAAATCAGTCCTGTGCATGTTCCAATCCATTGTATTACTCTAAATAAACAAATTAACTTGGAATTACAAATTTCTTGATAGATCAAGTACTATGTAAAATATCTCCCAAAATGTATTTTATACATCTTTTATTTTACAATTTGGTCTAGCTAAAAGTGTTCACTAACATAACTTAATGGGTAGTATTAGATTCATAAAATGTCCAAAAATGGCTAACATTTCCTTAGTATTATAATATTGATTGAAATCATTGAAAAATGGTTTTGTTTTTAAAGTTGAAACTGGTATGCATAATTCAATGCTTAGCCCATCAGTACATTTTCATGTATTTTTCAGAGTCAATAGTTGCAAAGATCTCGTTGCTATTATATGTTGTAAAATATTAACCTGTACCTTAGCCTTTCTCAGTCACTTGAGCCATTATTTTTCCAACAAATACTGATTTTTTTCTTTGAATGTGATATATACTGTTGTAATTTATTGTTCCTAATTATGTTTTTTTCAAGTTCCTGAAGTAACATTGACTTTCTTGTGTTTTTGGAAAATGTAAATTACTCTAACAGTGTTGCACAGAAACAAGCTGTGTCATTTAACATACTGTGTTTCAATTTTAATCATTTATTAACTTACTATGCAGTGGACATGCCTTTGGGCTACAAGGAAGTAAACACTGCAGTTTTCAGGTACGTCTCCCACTAGGATCGAGAGAATAATTCTTTGCTCTCCATAGAAAACTCGAGAGTTAGTGTCTGGGCAGTTCTTGGGTCCACATCCATCCACTGGCAAGGAAGCGGAAGGGCTGAAAGGTGACAGGCATTTCCAGTGAACTAGATTTGATGGAATCCACTCCAGCATACGTCACATGAAATCTTTTAGAATGTTACCAATTCACCTCATATCAACACAGCCTTGGAAACATGGGTTTTCACTGGATATCACCTAATGCTCAAATGAAAACCAAAACAATATCAGAAGAACTTTTTATGCTCTAAATTTGTCATGGTCGAATGTTGTGCTTAGTATGTATCTGTTGTTAGTGCTGTATTCTCCTAGGTATTGTAGAAAACTGTTCAAATAAAGAAATGGACACAAAACAGTTTGATCTGTGTTTTATCAACTCATTTCACATGCACCAAGCCCTGAGTTCAGTCTCCATACCACATAAACTGGGCTTGGTGGCATACCTATACCTCCAGCACTCAGGAGATGGTGCAAGATAAGAAGTTTAAGGTCATCTGCAGCTACATATCAAGTTTAAGGCTAGCCTAGACGCTATTAAGACTCTGTCCCAAAACAAACAGCTAGGTTCTATGAAACCTTCAGGTTATAATCTGGGAAGATGCAAGTTCTTTCAGAGCATGACTTGACTGCTAAAATGATGACTCGAAGCTGAACGAGCTGAGTCTGTCATCATCATCATAGGATACCAGTCGCTTTGTAAGGTGTGGGTCCTCTGGGAGAGGGGAAAGCTTTTCTAATCAACCTCATGAAAACAAAAGAAGGGAGGGAGGTGAATCTGGGTAGGAACCAGGTAGATCATAAGAAGTAAGGGGCAGAGACAGGCTACACTCCCATACAAAGCCACTTAACATAAAACATTTCTCACATTTCACAAATACAGTCTAGGAGTTCCACTTCTGGCATGGAAGCATCAGGGCTCTGAACCCACTCACTAGGAAAAGGGGCAAAAAGCTTAAAATAAGCTTTCCAACCATTTAATCTCTAAAAATGATTCTAAAGATGTTCAGAAAATGAAGAAATATTTACTTAAGAAAATATACTGTTTTTTTTTTTTATAAGACTTGGTCAAGAACACACCACTCCTCTGCCGTATTTGGATGGTGGTTATTTTGAGAGCTGGTGGAAGCGTTCAGGAGTGAAGCCTGGCTGAAGGAAGCAGGTCCCCAGGAGGGGTGGGCCTTGAACGTTCCAGCCCAGTTTGGTTTCCTGCTGTAATTCTTCCCCACCATGATGGACAGTGTCCCCTGAACCATGAGCCAAAACAAGCCTCCAGGTAGCTTCTTGACAAGTATTTGGTCACAGTGACAAGAAGACGTAACTAATGCAGCTGTTACATAGGGGACAGTCAAGTAAAAGTTAATAAAAATAGAAGTCAGTAGAAATACTGTCAAAGAAGGTATTCACCTGCTACAGGAAAACAATTTAACACCACATTGGGATGAATGACAGCAAGGTGAAGGAAGGAGGAATTAACTATTGGGCTGGAGAGACCACTTAATCATAAAGTACTTGCCTCACAAGTGTGAGGGCCTGGTTTGATCCCAGAACCCACGTGAAAATGCCAGGTGTGGCAGCACGCATCTGTTATCCCAACATTGATGAGGCAGAGACAGATGGATCCCTTGGGCGTGCAGGCCAGCCAGTCTAAACCTAACTGGTGAGTCCATGCCAGTGAGACACTGTGTCTCAAGAAAAAGAAATGATGAGGAACGTCACCCAAAATTCAACCTTGTCCTCCGACCTCCACATGCATGTATACACATGCAATATACTCATCCACACACATGCACATACACACAAAGAACTTTTGTTACCATAAGGTGCTCTAATTACATGTGAATTAGGTGCATTGGTATGTGAAGATGAACTGGGGTTAATTGTGAATGTATATCTCAAACTCTAGGATGACCACTTAAAAATTAGAAGTAAAATTAACATTTTGAGGAAGGAGAAAAATGGAATGACATTGTTAAGTTTGAATCTGAATTGTTCCCCATAGGCTCTGTAATCCAGCATAGCTGGTTTGCATCTCGGTGAGTGCAAAGCCAAAATAAGCATAGCCAAGACATAGAAAATGGAGAAAGATTTACTGCCTGTAGCAGGTGAGTCCTTCCCAATGCCCCTTCAAACAAAAAAACAAAGCCGCTTGATTACGAAGCCTAGACACATTTGTAGAGGGGTGGGCCTATTCGTAAGCATTCTGCCGCAGGGTACACTCCTGAGCATGCTCAGTTTAAGGCCATGGAGCACATGTTTAAAGTGATGGACAGGAATGCCTCTGAGCATGCTCAGTTTACACCATAAAGTTGTAGCTGAAAATAAAGTTATGCAGATATGTTACACAGGGGCCAGTCCTTGCTAGTACCTGTCTCACTTGGCCAACTCCTATGTGTTAAAGACTTCATCACAAAATGGTAGTGCTATTTGGGGAGGTAATGGAAACTTCAGGAAGTAGGGCAGAGCTAGAGGGAACAGATCAGTAGGGTCATCCTTGGAAGGTTATACCTGATCCCTGGTCCCTTTCTCTCTCCTTCCTGTCCACTGTGAGGTGAGCTGCTTACTCCTCCTCCATATTCCTGCCACTCATTTTCACCTCAAGCCACAGCAACAGGGCCAGCCAACCACGGACTGAAGCCTCAGAAACCTTGGGCCAAAATAAGTTCTTCCTTTTTTTAAATTGTTTTTCTCAGGTAGTCAATTACACATCTAAAATCTTCCATTAGGGAATCATAAATGACAGAAGAGTGGGAGGCAAAAATTTAAACAGAACCCAAGCAAACAAATAGAACTGTAACAAATATGGTAGATACTACTGCAGACATTAATACCCACTCTCAATGCAGTGGTCTGTATACACCACTTAAGACAGACCGGGTCTGGGGAGACAGCTCAGTAAGCTCCTGAGTTCTAACCACAGAACCCACATTAAAAAGCCAGACATGGAAGCACTAGCTTGTAACCCCAGTACTGGAGTGGTAGACACAGGAGGATCACTGGAGCTCACTGGCCTCTTAAGAGACCCTGTCTCGGGCTGGAGGGATGGCTCAGTGGTTAAGGTGTTTGTCTGAAAAGCCAAAGGACCCAGGTTCAATTCCCCAAGACCCACGTTACCCAGATGCACAAGGGGGCGCACGCATCTGGAATTTGCAGTGGCTGGAGGCCCTGATGCTCCCATTCTCTCTCTCTTTCCTTCCCTCTCTCTCTCTCGCTCTCCCTCCATCAAATAAACAAATAAAAATAAAATATAAAAAATAAAAAAGAGACCCTGTCTCAAAAAAGGTGGATGGGGGCGGGGGGCTGGAGAGATGGCTTAGCACTTAAGCACTTGCCTGTGGAGACTAAGGACCTCGGTTTGAGGCTCGATTCCCCAGGACCCACGTAAGCCAGATGCACAAGGTGGCACATGCATCTGGAGTTCATTTGCAGTGGCTGGAGGCCCTGGTGCACCCATTCTCTCTCTTCTCTCTCTCTCTGTCTCTCTCTCTCTCTCTCTGTCACTCTCAAATAAATAACTAAATAAATAAATTTATAGAGAAAATGTGGATGGCACCTGAGGAACAACAGTGGAGGTTCTCCTCTGGCCTCCATAAGCATGTGTACATACCTGCACATACATGTGCACCTGCACACACACTGACACAGACATACACAGAAAATAAAATAGACAAATTGTCAGAATGGATCAAAAACTTAAGATCCAACTATATGTTGTCTACAATGTGATTGTATAATCCATGCAAAATTGCAGTGACAGGGCTGGAGAAGATAGCAGCTAAGGTGCTTGCCTGTGAAGCCTAAGGACCCATGTTTGACTCTCCAGATCCCGTGTAAGCCAGATGCACAAAGGTGAGGTAAGCACAAGGTCGCTAGGTAGCCGAAGTGTCTGGAGTTCGATTGCAGTGGCTGAGGCCTTGGCATGCCAATTCCTCTCTCTCTCTCTCTCTCTCTCTCTCTCTCTCTCTCTCTCAAAAAAATGCAGGGACACAAAATATCCAGAAGAGTCTTAGAAAAGAATATTAAAGTTAGCTCACACTTGCTTCTTCCAAAGCTAACTACAAAGCAACAGCAATCTAGACATCTGGTATTGGACTAAGGATATATGTGAGCATCAGTGGACTAGAATCAAGAGTGCAGAAGTAAACCCATGCGTCCAGACTCAGTTAATTCCAACAAGGGTGCCATGACCATTTGATGGGAAAGAACAGTCTTTTCAGCAAATGGTATTGGGACAACTGGAGAGCTGTCTGCAAAAGGAAGAGGCTGGGCCCCTGCTCATACCATATGCAAAGAACAACTTCAAATGAGTGGCAGGATGTGAGCCATATAACTGAAAAGATAACATACTGGGAAGTCGTCATGATCTTGAATTGATAGGAGCTGTTTAGATAGCTATGACACCAGAAATGCAAGTAATAAAAGAAAAAATAAATAAATTAGGCTTCATCAAAGAAAACGAAAAGGAATCAGGCATGACGGTGCATGCTGTCATCCCACCAGTCAGGAGGCTGTGACTTTAAGGCCAGCCTGTTTCAAAATATATATATATTGAGAGAGAGAGAGAGAGAGAGAGAGAGAGTAGAAGATTTTTTTTTTTTTTTTTTTTTTTTTTTTAGTTTTTTTTGAGGTAGGGTCTCCCTCTAGCTCTGGCTGACTTGGAATTCACTACATAGTCTCAGGGTAGCCTCAAACTCACAGCGATCCTCCTACCTCTGCCTCCCTGAGTGCTGGGATTAAAGGCGTGAGCCACCATGCCCGGCTTAATATTTTATTTACTTGAGAGAGAGAAAGAGGGAGAATGGGCATGCCAGGGCCTCCAGCCACTGCCAACAAACTCCAGATGCATGCGCCCCCTTGTGCAGCTGGCTTACGTGGGTCCTGGAGATTTGAAACAGGATCCTTTGGCTTTGCAGGCAAGTGCCTTAACCGCTAAGCCATATCTCCAGCCGAAAATTTTTTCAAGCCATATGTGAAACATGGTAATAGCAAACAAAGAACCAAATTTTAAAATGAACAAAATAGAGGTTAGAGAGGTGGCTCAGCAGTTAAGGCACTTTCCTACAAAGCCTTAATGACTTGGGTTCAATTCCTCGGGACCCATGTAAAGCCAGATGCACAGTGGCCTAACACAACTTCCATGGTACATGCATCCGGAGTTCATTTGCAGTGGCTGGAACCCTGGCATATCTATTCTCTCTCTCTCTCTCTCTCTCTCTCTCTCTCTCTCTCTGCTTGCAAATAAAAATAATCTTAAAATGAACAGGGGGGGCTGGAGAGATGGCTTAGTGGTTAAGGCATTTGCCTGTGAAGCCTAAGGACCAGGTTCGATTCCCCAGTACCCATCTAAGCCAGATGCACAAGGTGGGGCATGCTTCTGGAGTTTGCAGTAGCTAGAGGCCCTGACATGCCCACTCTCTACCCCCCGTCTTTCTCAAATAAATAAAACATTTTAGAAAAAGAAAAAAATGAACAGGGCTGGAGAGATGGCATAGTACATTTTAGAAAAAGAAAAAAATGAACAGGGCTGGAGAGATGGCATAGTAGTTAAGGTGCTTGCCTGCAAAGCCTAAGGACCCAGATTTGACTCCCCTTATCCCATGCAAGCCAGACACAAGGTGATGCATGGGCACAAGGTAGTACATGCATCTGAAATTTGATTGCAGTGGTTAAAGGCCCTAGTGTGCCAATTCTCTCTCCCTCCCACTCCCTTCTCTTTCTCTCTCTCTCTCTCTCTCATTAAAAAAAAAAAAATGAACCAGGGCTGGAGAGATGGCTTAGGGGTTAAGGCGCCTGCCTCCTAAGCCTAAGAACACTGGTTCCAATCTCCAGCAGTTCCAATCTCCAGGTCCCACGTTTAGCCAGATGCAAAGTGATGCAAGGGCGCAACGCCGCACTTGACCACAAGGGGGCGCACACATCTGCATTTCGTTCTCAGCAGCTGAGAGACTGCTGGCCTGCCCATCTCTGTCTTCCCCTCCCTCCCTCTCTCCCTCTCTCCCCTCTCTCTCTCTCTCTCTCTCTCTCTCTCTCTCTCTCTCTCTCCAAAAAAATTAAAAAATTAAAAAAAAATTTTTTTAATGAACCAAAGAGCTAAACAGATATTTGTCCCAAGAAGTTATACAAATAGCCAATAAATGATGAAAACACGTTCAACAGGATTGCTCGTAAGGGAAATGTATATCAAAACCACAACAAAGTGCTAATAACTAAAATGCCTAGAATCAAATGTCAAAATGTTGCATCTGCAAGGATGTGAAGAAATCGGAGCCTGCATACACTGCTGAAAGAATTGTACAGCTACTTTAGAAAATGTTCTAGCAATTCCTCCAACCTTTAATCATAGACTTACCTATGACCCAGCAATTCCATTTGTACATATATCTAAGAGAAAGGAATAGATATATCCATCTAAACACTTGCACATGATGGGGCTGGGGAGATAATTCGGAAGTAAAGTGCTTGCCTGGAAAACATGAGGCCCTCAGTCCCCACCTAACATTGCCAGGTGTGGTAGCACGCACCTGTAACCCCAGCACTGGGGAGATGAGACAGAAGATTCCCCAGGGCTCACTGGCTGGCCAGTGTAGCCTAATTGATGAGCTCTAGGCCCATAAGAGACCCAGTCTCCAAAAGAGGTGGGCAACATTCCTGAGGGTGACACTCAAAGTTGTCCTCTGGCCTCCACACACATGCTCAGACAAATGAACATGCATACAAACATACATACACATACATGCATGCAAAACCCAGTACTGAATCTATAAGAAGTATGCTCCCTGGGACCGGGGAGATGGCTAAGCCTGCCAATCAGAGTTGAGATTCCCAGCACCCACATAAAACCAGACACAGAGCGGTGCAGGCATCTGCAATCCCAATGTGTCTATGGCAATGGGCGCAGGAGTCAGGAGAATCTTGAAGCTTGTGGGCCAGCTAGTCTGGCCTTCCCAGAAGCAAACCACAAGGGAAAACTTGTCTCAAAATAAGGTGAGAAGGCCATGGTGCTGTGAAGAAGGGACAGAGGAGTGCTCAGCACTGAAACATCTCTTAACACACCTTCCAAAGGCTCAGGGTCCATTGCGAAGAGGGGGCAGAAAGAATGTAAGAGCCAAAGGAAGTGTAGGACTCCTTACAACATGCTCCTCCAGACACAAAATGGCCTGGATATCCATGACCTCACGGTGTCTGACACTACCTACATAAGAACATCATAATAGGAGGGAAAGATCATGACATCAAAATGAAAAGAGAGACTGATTGAGATGGGGAGGGGATATGATGGAGAGTGGCGTTTCAAAGGGGAAAGTGAGGGGAGGGAGGGAAGTAACATGAGATATTGTCTACAGTTAAGGAAGTTGTCAAAAAAAAGTAACTAGGGCTGGAGAGATGGCTTAGCGGTTAAGGTGTTTGCCTGCAAAGCCTAAGGATCCCGGTTCGATTCTCCAGGTCCCACGTAAGCTAGATGCACAAGGGGGCGCATGCGTCTGGAGTTCGTTTGTAGAGGCTAGAGGCCCTGGCATGCCCACTCTCACTCGCCCTCTCCCTCTTTCCCTTTCTCAAATAAATAAATCTTTTTAAAAAGTAACTAGTAAAAAAAAATAAGGTGAGAAGGGACCAACACCCCAACGTTATCCTCTGACCTCCACACATGCACTGTGGCACAAATGTCTGCACACAAACACACACACACACACAAAATATGTTCTCTGGCCACAGGAGAACGCAATTAAATCAGAGATCAACAGCTAAAGGAAAAAATTAAATGCCCAAATATTTGCAAATTAAATAATACACTTCTAGATAGTCCATAAAACAAAGAAGAAGTTGGAAGGAAATTGGAAAATACTTTGTCCTCCAATAAAACCCTCTCTCTGACCCTCTATTCCACATGTGTGCATCCCCCTCTTCCCTCTTCTCTAGCTCATTCTTTCTCTCCTTTCCTCACTCTCTTCATCCTCTTGCTCTCTCCCTGGCATCCACCCTTGTCCTCCTCCGCCTCCTTCTTTCTCTCTCTCCCCCTTTTACCCCTTTTCTCAACCCTTATAATAAAGCCTTAAACTCAAAAAAGGAAAAGAGAAGAAGAACAAACTGGAACGTGAAATGCAGCGAAGGCAGGTTCTTGAGGGGAACTTACAGTTTTGTTTTGGCAGATGTGTGGTGCGGAGTGTGTGCACACATGCACACCAGAGGAGAATGTCCAGCTTCCTCTTCTGTTGCTCTCCTGTATTGTTTCTTCGAGACAGTCTCTCGCTGAACCTGGAGCTGCTGTTTTTATTTTAGTCAGACTGGCTGGCCAGCAAGCCCAGTAATACTCGTTTCTGCTCTCCACACCTCCCCCAGGACTGGAGTTGCAGGTAGGTATGGCTGTGCCCAGCTTTTTACATGAGTTCTGGGGATTGAACTCATACCCGCTCAGGTCCTCATGCGTGTGTGGGAAGTACTCTTAACTGCTGAGCCATCTCCCTAGCCCCAGAAACTTATAGCTTTAAGTGCTTTATTAGAAAATTTATCCTTAACGCCTAAAGGCAATAAAAAAGAGCAAACTAAACCCAAAGCAAACAGAAGGAAGGAAATAATAAAGAATAAGCAAAATATTTAAGTATTGAAAATATGAACATAATAAAACTTTAGTCAGGCTGACTTAACAAACAATAAGAGAAAAGCTAAAAATGACCAAAATCAGGAATGAAAGAGGGAGTGTCATTCCCAAGCTGAGTCATGACTAAAGGAAGCAACAAGGGACTTCAAGTACAAAACTTTGAGAAAGGGTCTGTTCTGTCACACAGTCAACACCTGACCTTGCACTTGGGGCACTTTGAGTGACTCACCCCGGTCCTGCAGACCACAGCACTGGGTTTACAGGATTGCCGAAGAGTGCCACCAATAACTTTATACCAACAAATTAGATTAAATGATCAAACTCCCAGAAAGACAGATTTGAAATCTGATTCAGTATAACCTACAAAGTGAGAATGATGTATCTGTAAAGAAACCGAAAAGGTGGCCTGGCGTGGTGGCGCACGCCTTTAATCCCAGCACTCAGGAGCAGAGGTAGGAAGATCACCATGAGTTCAAGGTCACCCTGAGACGACATAGTGAATTCCAGGTCAGCCTGGGCTAGAGCGAGACCCTACCTCGAAAAAAACAGAAAGAAAAAAAAGTTCTGCCCGGAATTTTGATCCAGTTTACTGGGCTATCTATGTATTACTTTAGGTAGAACTAGCAGTTTTAGAAAGCTAAATACTCCCGCCCTTGCAAATGGCATGGTTCTCATTTATTCAGTCGTTTTTATGCTCTTGGAGGAAAACTTAAGCATGTTCTCCGCGAAGATCAAACGTATTTTTTAATCAGTGTAATCTTTGGGTACATTTCCACTGGTGTTTAAATATCTTACTTTCTATTGCCTATAAAATCCTCACGAAGGGACAATGGCTCATTGTCTCGTTTGATTTCGATATGGGGCTCTCGTTGGACCTTTGGGGTCACATCCTCTGAGCCCCTGAGGTGGAGCGCCAAGGCGGTGGCCGGGCAGACTGGCGGCCCGCTCGCCCAGGGCCGGCCAATGGCAGCGCGGCCTGGACGGCGAGGACCAATCAGGCCGCGGCGCCCTGCCCGGGTGGCCAGCTCGGGCGGCGAGCGCGGCTGTGCTCGGGAAGTTCTGCGCGAGGTCCCGGCCGAGACTTGGCCGTGCGCGCGGCTCATCCCGGGAGGCCCGAGCTCGGCCCCGCGCCCGCCCGCGCCCCCGCGCCCGCCCGCGCCCATGGCGGTGGCCGAGCTCTATGCGCAGGTAGGAGGCTGGCGGTGTCCGGACTGCACCTGTCCCCGGGCGCCTGGGGGAGGGAGGTCCGGAGGGAGGGAGGCTCGGGGCCCTGCCTCGCCTCCACCTGTGGAGTCAGAGTTGCGCTTGGGACCGGGGAGCACCGCCGAGCTCCTCGGATCTTCCCGATCCACTGGCGCCCCGGAGGCCCTCGGCGACCCATTCGCACGCTTGCCAGTGCTCCGGACCTTCCGTGCTCTCCCAGTGCCCGTCAACTCACCTGGGACGTACCTGAAGCTGCCGCGGCCCAGCACCTGTCGCGGTGGCCAAACGCGCCCAGGAGCCCAAGGTCTTGTCCCTGGCACGCGCACAGGCCGGTCACTGGCATTTGCAAGGTGCTTGCTGTTCCCACAGAACCTCCGGCATGGCATGCCTGACTCTGGTAGGCACGCCGGGGCGGGCACTCCTGGGAGCCTCCTGGGGCCCCAGAGATCCCGCCACCTGCCAACCTCACCCAGCTAGCCTCTGAAACGCAAGGCCCGGGCTTGAGTGATGATTCCGATGTGTGAAAACATTGGCACTTTTGAAAAAAAAGGTTTAAAAAAATATATTTTAATGAATTTTTAAATGAAATTTGGACTCCTTCAACATCAGATACATTAAAGTAGAATCCATCACCTGCCCATTTCTCCCTAAATATGCCCTAGCTTAATTTTGAAGTTGTTGTTTTGTATTGTTTTAATTATTTATTTGCAAGCAGAGAGAGAATGGACGCTCCGGGGCCTCTAGCTGCTGCAAAAAAATTTGAGATGCACACACCACTTTGTGCATCTGGCTTTGCACGGGAGCAGGGAGTCAAACCTGGTCAGTGGGCTTTGCAGGCAAGCACCTTAACTGCTAAACCATCTCGCCAACCTCTTGTTTTACTTGTTGAGACAAGGTCTTGCTGTGTATCCCCGGCTAGTACTCCCTACACAGTCCAGGTTGACTTTGAACTCATGAAGATCCACCTGCCTCAGCATCTAGAGTGCTGGGATTACAGACATTTGTCACCATGCCTGGCTTCCTAACATAATTTTGATTTTTGGTGTGTATGTAGTGTGCGTGTGTGTTTGCATCTGGGTACAAGTGTGTGGGTATTGGATGCATGTGTGTGTAGCTGTGGGGGCCAGAGGTTGATGTCAGATGCTTCCTCAGGCTCCCTCCTCTACTTTACCGAGGCAGAGTCCCTCACTTGAGCCCAGAGCTCATCAAGTCAGCGAATCTGGCTAGCCAGCTTGCCCCAGGGATTCCCTGTCTGCCTTCACATCCCTGCTGCTTCTCCATGCAGGCTGGGGATCTGAGCTCCAGTCCTCATGCCTTACTGACTGAGCCATCTCCTCAGCCTCCTGACTTAATTTTTAAGTATATATATATTAATTTTATTTTTATTGATTTGAGAGAGAGAGAGAGAGAGATACAGAAATAGGCAGGGAGAGAGAAAGAGAATGGGCACACCAGGGCCTCCACCCACTGCAAATGAACTCCAGATGCATGTAGCCCCTTGTGCATCTGGCTTATGTGGGTCCTGGGGAATCGAACCTGGGTCCTTTGGCTTTGTAGGTAACCGCTAAGCTATCTCTCCAGCCCCTCCCAAATTATTTTTATTTGCATGTGTGCACTCCAGGGCCTCTTACTGTTACAAACCAATGCCAGATGCTTGATTCACTTTATGTCCAGCTGATGTGGGTGGTTGGGAATCAAACCTGGGTTGGCAGGCTTTGCAAGCAAGCACCTTTTACTGCTGAGCCATCTTTCTAGCCCCTTGACTTGTACTCTTGATAAAGTTCATTCTCGTATGCCAGATGACATTCTCAGATCCTTCTTTCACTGAATCAGAATAAACAATCTTGTATGTTAAATGTTGCCCAGTTCTACAAATGACTCAGGTCAAGAAAGATGTCAGAGACTGGCGGTGGTGGCACACACCTTTAATCACGGGTGGACTGGCAAAGACGTGTGGCCTGAGTAGGAGACTCAGCTAGGGGAGTGGCTCCCAGGCCTGTCTGGCTATTATATCAGAATCCTTGGGGGAGACTTGCATCTTTCCTCTTGTAGGGCCTCACCCATGGACACTGATAAGTGTGAGTGAGGGCGTCTGACTGTGCAAGGCTGGCTGTGGGTGTGGAAGATTGGAGAGGCCTGGTGGATCATGGCTATGGGGTGGTGGGCACAAGCTTTGCTGCACCTGAGAATCACTTGCTGAGGCAGAGGCATGTAGGGGAGACTATCCCAGCCCCAGGGTTCTGACTGAGGGGCAAGAATGCTGAGGAAGCCTACGTCACACTTGAACAGGGTGTCCCCAAGGCTCCGGGGACACCAGGGACGGGCCTGTGAGAGGCGCTAGCGATGAAGTCTAGAGCTCTACCATTAAATTTGGGTGTGACTCAGAGACCCAGGAGCAGGTGCAGTTGTGGAGACCAGGGAAGTTGATGGAACTTTCTAGAGATGGCTTGTCACAAAGAGGCCAGGGAGAACATGGACACACACCTGTGTGAGGAGACAGACCCCAGGGAGGAAGCTGCAAGGAATGAGTAAAGAGAGGAAGAAAAAGTGGTGTGGCATTGCCTGTCAGCCCAGCTTGGCTGAGCATGAAGACTCCCCGTCCAGAACGTGTCTTCCCGAAGGACGCTTCTGCGTCTTATGAATGCCAGAAGACCCTTAGACAGGGGCCACACCTCACCGTCCCAACGCAGAGACTCCTGCCTCACAGGAGGGAAGCACACAGGGTCACGTGAGGGCTGGTCACACTGTTTGCTCAGCCAGTGTGTATTTGTCTAAATGCTACAGAGTTGGCTCTCACTCCAGCGTGGTGCATTGCCTTGTGGGTAGAGGAATGTAAGGAAGGAAGGAGGGAGGAAGGGACCAACAGGTGGAACGTCCCTGGAGCAGAGTAAACTTTATAGTGTTTACTTAGCAGGCTGGGTTTCAGGGCTCAAGAAGCCTGGCAGCATATGGTAGCAGAGGCAACAAGACCGGCAGGTGTGGCTGCTGGGGGATGCCTGGCTGCTGGAAGGAAGACACCAGTGGTCACATGCCTTGTAACGCTGCCTCCCCTGAATACTGCTGGTAGGGGAAACCAGTCCAAAACCCACTAGAAGAGCATTGGGCAATCAGGCAGAGAGCTGGCTGGGTAACACTCAGGGCCACACTCAAATTCAAACCCTGAGCCACAGGCCTTGCTCTGCTGATGTCATGGTCCTTTGAGAGCCTGTGACGTTGGGGAGTTCTTACCCTTCTGGGCTTGGGTTGCAGCATCAGTAAAATGGAAGGATTGGCTGGCTCTGTGATTTGACAGTAGCTCTCAGAGCCCCAAACTCCCCTGTGGAAGGACCTCACTGACCTCAGATTCAGGGGCCAGCTGGGTTCCCACTGAGCCCCTCTTCTTTCACACAGTGCCCCACGGTGTGACACAGATAAAAACTTTGACAGAAAACTTGGAACAGATTGTTATGAGAGTCTTTTTAGCTCTGAAATTTTATCATGACCAATTCATGATAAATTTGGATATTGTATTTTAATAATTTATGATTCATGAGGTTATCAACAAACATTCCTACTAGCAGATCTGAGGTAGAAACTGTGTAGCCATGACAACAGGATGTGTGTGTGTGTGTGTGTGTGTGTGTGCGCACGCGCACACACGTGGGAGTGGTGGGTGTGTATATGTCAAAGAGGTGTGTCTGTGTGGGGGAGGCTCTGTCCACACTGTACACAGGGCTGGGTCAGTCCTCCATATTCATAGTCTCTTTCTTCCTCCCTCCTCCCTCCTTTCAAAGACTAAAGCAACTTAAATAACTTATGCTTGAGATGATTGATATTTAACTGACTGTTCATCAGTATGTGCTAAGTGGTAAATACGTTCCTTATCCAACATTGTCTCACTCTAGTACCCGTGCCCTGAACTTTGTTTTATTCGTAATCTATATTTCCTCCAATAATCTCTTGCAGATTTTTAAAATTCTTTTTTAATATTTTATTTATGTGTTTATTTATTTGATAGAAAGGGGGGGCTGGAGAGATGGCTTAGTGGTTAAGGCATTTACCTGCAAAGCCAAAGGATCCTGGTACAATTCTCCAGGACCCACATAAGCCAGATGCACAAGGGCATGCATGTATCTGGAGTTTGCAGTGGCTGGATGCCCTGGTGCACCCATTCTCTCTCTCTCTCTCTCTCTCTCTCTCTCTCTCTCTCTCTCTCTCTTAAATAAATAAATAAAGAGAAAGAGAGAGAATGGCATACCAAGACATCTAGCCACTGCAAACTCCAGACGCATGCAGCACCTTGTGCATCTGCCTTACATGGGTACTGGGGAATTGAACCAAGGTCCTTTGGCTTTGCAAGTGAGTGTCTTAACCTCTAGGCCATCTCTTCAGCCAAGATTTTTAAAGTTCTTATTTCTTATTTATGTGCGTGCATATGCGTATGAGTGCACCATGGTCTCTTGCTGCTGCAAACAAATGAGGATGTTATGCTTCAAGCAAAGTTGAAGCATGCTACAGTGAGTGCCTGGCCGCCCCCCCACCCCACCCCCGCAATCTGAACATTGTCCTTTGACACGTCTGTGCACCTTTCTTCTCTTCTAGCCTGTGATGCATCCCACTTCCATGCCGCCCTGAGCACACACTCATCTTCTGTTAAGGGACTCTCAGCTTTATTCCTCCCTAGGCCTTCCATTTTGACAGTGTATTTAGGAAGCTTTGGATTTCCTGCCCATAAAACAAGGCTGATAAACTCTGTGCCTTATAGATGGACTAAAATTTACCTCCTCAGCAAAAAAAGGAGGAACAAATATTCTGTGTGTGTGTGTGTGTGTGTGTGTGTGTGTACACACATGTGGATGCCAGAGGACAACCACAGATGTTGTTCCTCAGGAATGCTGTCCACCTTTTTTTAAAAAGTTGAGACGGAATCTCACTAGCCTGGAGCTCATGAATTAGGGTACCCTGGCTGGCCCATAAGCCCCGGGGATCTGTCTCAGGCTCCCTCCCAAGTGCTGGGACGACAGTGGTGTACCACCGTGACTGGCATTTATACAAAAGTTGTAGGGATCCAAACTAAGATAAGGTGCTTATCCTCGGAGCCATTTCCTTAGAGCCCCCCAAATTATTCTTAATGTGGGAACTGGCCCAGTTAACAGACAGACCTTCTTTGGTCTCAGAGTCAGTGCTATGTGGTTTTGGTTTGCCGGTGCTGACATGAAGCCTGTGTTGTTGTTCTGTGGCCAGTACAACAGGGTTTGGATTCCTGATCCTGAAGAAATTTGGAAGTCTGCTGAAATAGTGAAGGACTACAGAGTTGGTGACAAAGTCCTACGACTCATGCTGGAGGATGGAATGGTGAGAGTCCCGCTGCTCACAGCTGGAGTGGTGTGTGAAGCTTAAGGGAGCAGGGAGAGAGGGTCCTGAGGGACAGCACACGTGAAGGAGCACCCCTCCTGGGAGGCCGGCTGGTGCCGGTGACACCCTAGTGGTGATGGGACCCCCGTGCAGCCCCACATCATGGAAGGCACGTCAGTCATCCAGTCTGAGTCCTTCGCAGCACGCTTGCCAAGTTCTGGAAAGCAGCTGGCCAGGGTGGCTCAAGAGTCTCATCAGAGACGCTAATCATAAAGGAACAACTTGGAGGGAAGTCGTTCAAGTCCAAGGCATGGTCAGGCTGGTCTTGAAGAGGAAGGGAGAGGGAGATAGAACATGGGAAGAGGAGGAGACAGCAGGGCAAGAAGCCTGGTGTGTGCAAAGGCGGGAGGGTACATGGAAGACACAGAGACAGCACAGTTAGAGGTCAGCCTGGGCTTCCACGGAGGCTCTGGTGACATGTGCTGCCAAGGAGTTTCTCTCAAAGGTAGCCAGAACCTTGTTTTTTCAATGTACATGTGCATGTGTATAAGTGTCAGGGTGGGGGTTGGGGGCTGCATGTGGAGGCCAGAGGACACCTAAGGTGTCATTCCTCAGGAATGCCATCCACCATTTTATGAGGAAGGGTCTCTTACTGGCCTGGAGCTCACCAGTTAGGCTCTACTGGCTAGTCCTCTTGGCCGCCCATGGATCCATACTTACCAGAGCTGGGATTACAGACACACACCAGCATATCTGACATTTTAATGTGGGTCTGGGGATCGAACTCATGTCTTCATGCTGTGAGGCAAGTGCTTGACCCGCTGCCCCAGCCCCTGCCCGTGACTTTTGATTATGCAGTCACTGAAGATTTTGTATCTGCTTTAAGAAGCCACTCCAGGGGCTAGAGAGATGGCTTAGAGGTTAAGACGCTTACCTGCAAAGCCAAAGGACCCAGTTTGATTCCCCAGTACCCATGTAAAGCCAGATACACAAGGTGGTGCATGCATCTGGAGTTCGTTTGCAGTGGTTAGAGGCCCTGGCATGCCCATTCTGTCTCTATCTGCCTCTCTCTCTCTCAAATGCATGACATCCCCCTGGGCTCACAGCCAGGGGTTGACCTTACACTTTTAGAATCAAGAGCTGGACCATAGACCTGTCCCCTGTAGGATACACAGGTGGTCTGGGGAAAACGTCATGAACATTAACTTATAACGCACACATAGGACACAGTATGTCCAGTCACACAGTCCTGGGTGTGGAAGATGTTTCCGGAGCTCTTGGAAGGAGATAAACATGGCAGTGAAGGGCACATCCTCTGGAGTCGGGCTGTCTGGCCTAACTCTTGGCTTGCCACTTGCTAAGTCTGCAGTGTACCCTTTACTTTCCTCTCAAGAGGAAGGAGTTATGACGACATGCCATCACAGCCACTGAGGAGCAGAAACCATCCTTGTGTGAAGAGCAGACTTGAGAACACAGCTAGAGCCCCTTGCCACGGGGCAGCTTTGCCCTGCCCTGTCATTGGCTCTTTCTGAGGAAAGCTTAGTGAGGTCCTGAGAGTGCTCAGGTGCTGACTGAGGGCCAGAGACACAGCTGGGTCTGGGGAGAAATATCTCAGGACAGCAGCTTCTCGGGTCGTGTCAGCAGGGCACTAGGTGGCTGTTCCCCTTGCCAGGGAGGATGGCAGGCAGCCAGCTACTCTTCACCTTAACTCTTCCTGGCCCCATGGAGGACAAAGCCTGCTTTGTGTGGGAGAATGTCACCTCTGCCTCCACCTTGCCAGTCTCGTGTTCTCCGTGTTTTCTCCTCCCCCAAAGTGTGCTGACTCTTGCTTTCTCTCTCACACACACGATGGCTGAACTAGAAATGGGGGTTTTCAGTTAAAACAGAAAAACCAAAGCATGGGAAGTACAGGTTACACATGAGAAGTCGCCTGATTTTCTTCTGGAAAGCCGCATTCTGGCAGCAGGGCCCATGTATGTGGCCTTCCCTGGGGCTGGTCGGCAGAAGCAGCTCAAAGTGTCCTGCACTTTTGGCTCATTTGATGTGAAACAACCAACCCACCAGCGGCCAAGTTCTGGGGCTTCCAGCAAGCCCGGAGATATTATAACCATGCTTTCCCGGCCCTGTCTGTCTCATTCAGTTTGTTGAAGGGAATCCCACCGTCTTCAAAGCAGCTTTGAGGAGTAAATGAAACAGTACTAAGGGCTCGGCACAGGACCAGGGGTCCAGAGGAAGCCTGTCCTGCTGACTGACCCTGGGCAGGCAGTTTGGGAAGGGGAAGGTAAGCAGGCTGATTGCACAAGCTCGCTGAAACTTCTTTTCCTCCTTGCCTGTGCCTCCCCGGCCAGGAAACAGGGTGGAGGATCTGTAATGCTATTATGTTGGGAGGGTCTAGTCACCTGGGGCATGGATGGCCCAGGGGACACTGACCTCACTGTCCATCATGCTGCTCAGCAGCTGCTCTGGGAGTAGGAAGTTCAAGCCCCAGAAGAAGGGCCAGCCTGGGGAAGTCACACAGCCCAGGGTGGAGGATGACAGGGACAGTCCAGTAGATGGGTGTTACTGCACCAGGGTCCTGGCCCAGAGAACGCCACCCACAAGGGCTCCTTCAGCACTTCTCATTCCCAGGTGTGTCATCTGAGCAGATGCTGTGCAGCTTTACAGCCAGAAGGGACTTCAGGTTAAACAGCATCCATTTCTAAAGGTTTTTAAAAAATATTTTATTATTTATTTATTTATTTATTTATTTATTTATTTGAGAGAGGGAGAGAGTGAGCAAGCGCCAGGGCTTCCAGCTACTGCAAACGAACTCCAGATGCATGTGCCCCCTTGTGCATCTGGCTTATGTGGGTACTGAGGAATCAAACTGAGGTCCTTTGGCTTTGCAGGCAAGCATCTTAACTGCTAGGCCATTCCTCCAGGCCCAGCACCCATTTCTAAGTGGAACTTCCTGAGCCCCACCACTGAAGCCACATACAAGTGGACCCCAGTTGACTTGGGGTGGATCTCCTAGGCCCATACACTTGCCTTGTCTCCCTCATTGAGGCCTGTTCTGCCCTGAAGACCCGTAATCTGGTCCAGACCCTCTTTTGTTTGTTTGTTTGTTTTATTTTTCAAGGTAGGGTTTCACTCTAGCTCAGGCTGACCTGGAATTTACTATTTAGTCTCAGGGTGGCCTCGAACTCACAGTGATCCTCCTACCTCTGCCTCCCGAGTGCTGAGATTAAAGGCATGCGCCACCACGCCCAGCCTAGACCTTCTTCACAAATGACAGAAGACCCAGAAAGGGTGAGTGACTCTACAGGGCACACAGCCAGCACCCTGGTCCCTGGCTCCCATTTTTCATTATTCCAAGAGTTACCTATGAAGAGGATTTCTCTTTTGCTTTACTTAAAAGTTTCTAGGGACTTCATGGTCAAGATGGCAGACTCATAACTATGCTAGAGCTGGGGGGGGGGGTGAGTCAGAAAACAGCGAGGACTGAGGACAACCAAACTCTATCAACGAGACAGGAATAGATAGCTGACTTGCTGATTTGCACAGCAGCCAGGGCCCAGGTGAGATGAGCAAGAGTGCTGCTTCCACTGTGAGCCCGACAACCTGTGCCAGGGCGCTGGAGACAGACACTGAGGACACTCAAAATGCACCAAAGCAGAAATCCAGAAGCTGCTGAGAGCTCAACACCAAAGTAGACTTAATGCACATGGAAGAGGGGGTGGAAAGAATGTAAGAGCCATAGGGCGGGAGGGACTATCCAGAGACATTGCCCCCCACAATGACTTACCATTGCTCTCATAACCCACAACTCCACGGTGAATACCAGCAATCCTACTAAGGAGGGCCCTCAGCGGAGTGGGTGCAGGGAGGAGGGAAATGATGGTACCAACATATGATGTGTCCATGCAGTTTCTACTTAATAAATTTTTATTTATTTGTAAGAGAGGGTGGCATGCCAAGACCTCTTGCCACCACAAACGAACTCCAGACACATGTGCCCACCACTTTGTGCATCTGGCTTAACATGGGTACTGGGGAATTGAACCTGGACCAGTAGGCTTTAAAAGCAAGCACTTTTAACTGCTAAACCATCTCAGCCCACAACCAAATTTTTGAATAAAGTCACCTTCCTTGCCCCCTCCCCCAAAAAAGAGTCAGGCATTATGGTGCACACCTTTAATCCCAGCACTTGGGAGGCAGAGGTAGGAGAATTGCCGAGAGTTCAAGGCCACCCTGAGACTACATAGTGAATTCCAGGTCAGCCTGGGCTAGAGAGAGACCCTACCAAAAAAAAAGGGGGGGGAGTTCTAGGGGTTAGGGAGATAGCTCAGTCAATAAAGTATTGGCCTGAACCCACATCAAAATGTCGGGTGACAGCACACACCTGTAGTCACAGCACCAGGGAGGTGGAGACGGGAGGATCCGTGGCGCTCACTGGCCAGTTAGTCTAGCCTTGAGCTTCAAATCCACGAGAGACCTTGGCTCAAAGGAGGTAGGTGGAACTCCTGAGGATGGTGTCCGGGGTTGTCCTCTGGCCTCCACATGCATCACATGTGCGCATGTCCCCACACCCACATATTAAAAGAAAAGTGTCGAAGATGGGTGTGATGAGACTCACTTATAACCCAGAACTGAAGGCGGGGCAAGAGGACTGAGACTTCAGGATTAGTTCAGGCTTGACACCTTGATGGGAGGTGGCCAGGGAAGGAGCGTGGTTCAGCGGAGATGTTTGCAGAGATTCAGTTTCATCGTCATTCACAGGAGCTGGATTATGTGGTTGACCCAGGATCGCTGCCTCCACTTCGGAACCCTGACATCCTCGTTGGCGAGAATGACCTCACAGCCCTCAGCTATCTCCATGAACCTGCCGTGCTGCACAACCTCAGAATCCGCTTTGCAGAGTCCAAACTCATCTACACCTACAGCGGTAAGGAGAGCGGTTTCCAAAGCTAAGGCCTGGCACTGGAGAGATGGCTTAGTGGTTAAGGCCTTTGCCTGCAAAGCCAAAGGATCCCAGTTCAATTCTCCAGGACCCATATAAGCCAGATGCACAAGGGGGCTAGTGGTCCTGGCATACCCATTCTCTCTCTCCCTCTCTCTCTCTCTCTCTTTCTGCCTCTTTCTCTCTCTCAAATAAATAAAAAATATTTTAAAAATAATAATAAAATAATAATAAAGCTAAGGCCTGCCATCCAGAGCACCCCAAGGATGTGATCTAGCATAGAGAGCGTAGAGAGCTTGTTGTGAAATGAAATGTGGATGAGGGAACAACCCCCGTGGGAATGACAGTGGACGACCGAGGAAGATGTGGGTAGGGCTTGGAAGAGCCTGGTCACCGCGTCTCACCTCTTTCCTCAGGGATCATCTTGGTGGCCATGAATCCCTACAAGCAGCTGCCCATATATGGAGACGCCATCATCCACGCCTACAGTGGACAGAACATGGGTGATATGGACCCGCACATCTTTGCGGTGGCAGAAGAGGCCTACAAGCAGATGGCCAGGTAGCTTCCTCCCAGGCTGGCCTTGCTCCAGTTCTCCCAGCACCTCTGTACTTGCTTGGCCCTCACAGTGGAGGAGAGCTGTCTAACTTGGGGCTGTGAAGCCTGAGTAAACGCCTGTGCTGGCCAGCAGAGACTGTCGGAGTGTAGCTGACCTATCTACACCTTTTCCTGAGTTGTGTTCTTTCTAGGTGGTCAGAAATCAGACCTTCCTTCCTGGGTCTTGCCCTAGCCCAGGCTGACCTGAAATTCACTGTGTAGTCTCAGGGTGGCTTTGAACTTACAGCAATCCTCCCACCTCTGCCTCCTGAGTGCTGGGATGAAAGGCATGCACCAGCACACTTGGCCCTTTCCTTTTTTTGAAAAGACAGGTTGAGCCAAGAGCCCTGTATTAAAGGTTCCCTGTAGCATCGCTGTGTGCCCTGTGCTCCAGGTCAAATCACTTTATACCTCGTCTCAGTTTTCCCTCACAAGCAAAACAGGTAGGCTCACCGTGGGACTTCCGTGAAGTGTAACTGAGAGCACTTGTAAAGGGTACCCCCTGGGTATCACTCAGGGGTGCCCAACCTTGTGACATTGTGACATGACGTTGTCAGCTACAAATGTGATGGCCGCATTCATAGATATCCTGTCCCACGTGCAGCCCAATGGCTGCGTGTTGCACTTGCCCAAAAGCAATTCTAGATATATCCGTCTCATGGCATGAAAAGCTTAATTCATTTTTTTTAATCTTTAAGTTATATAACAGAGCATGTAGGCTTATAGAGCACATATGTTCCCAAATATATTTTTGAATCATTGCTCTGAAAATAGTATCTTTAGAACGCTTTATGTGTCGGTGGGATGTGTAAAAGGAGCAGACGTGGCCTGCTTGCAAGGCCTGCTTGTCTGTGGCTAGCCTCTGGTTTCAGGAAAATTCCTTTTGTTTTGCTGTACCTAAACTTAAACTTCATCTAAGCAGTGTGGTTGAGCTGAGAACCTATTTTCCTTGTGGGAGGCTGGACTCTTGCCCTCTGCCAGACAGAGGACAGACATGAAGTCCCAGAGTGTCTCTCTGGTGGGCAGCGTGTCATACATGCCATGAAGTCTGCTTCCAAAGGCAGTAGTGGAGCCGTTTCATTGTGCCTGAACGGGGAAGGACCCTTGGAAGTCTACAGCTGTTTTGCTGTTGGCTTCACCCCATTCCTCTTCCTTGGCTGGTTTCCATCTGAATCCTGTAATTGGTCAATCTTAGGCATGAATGCAACCATGTCCTTATGCTGTGTCCTTCTAGTGGATGTAGACCTGGGGATTGGCCTTGAGGACTTGTTCTCAGGCTTTTCAGAAGGCCTGTGGCATTTCTGTCTGATCTACAGTTGGGTAAAACAGGGACTCAGGGGCTGGGGAGATGACTCAGTGGATCAAATACTTGTCATGCAACTGTGGGTACCTGAGTTTGGATCCTCAGAACTCACATAAGGCCAGTTGCACCTAGGGCAAGAAGGATGGTGGAGACAGGAGAATCACCCAGAAACTTAAGGGTCGGCTGGCTTGGCAAACGCAGTAATGAGCAAGAAGAGACTCTGTCCCAAAACAAGTGGAAGGCAAGGACCAGCACCCAGGGTTGTTCTCTGATCTCCACACATGTGCCATGCTATGTGTGCACATGTGTGCACACGCACACACACCAAAAACAGAAACAGAGACTTGGGTGGAAAGTGGCTAGACCTGGGCACAGCCTCCCGTGGCATTGCTTCAGGGAACCTTCAATACATGCGGCTCCTGGTCCAGTCCTTCATTCCTAAGAGGAAAGAAAGATTCTGAAAAGGTGGAGAACAAGGGAGCAAGGAACACAACAAGAAACAAAAATGATGTTTTGTTTGATCACATGGGGGCAAAAAGACTAGAAGGAAGTTAACTACAACGTTTTCACTGATGAAACAAAGTTCTCCTTCCAGTTTGAATTTTTTGTTTTTAACTTTTTTTTTTTTGTCTGTTTTTTGTTTTTCAAGGTAGGGTGTCACTCTAGCTCAGGCTGACCTGGAACTCATTCTGTAGCCCCAGGCTGGACTTCAAATCTTGGCAGTCCTCATACCTCAGTACTCCCCCCAAGTACTGGGATTAAAGGTGTACAGCACCACACCTGACTGAAGTTTTCTTAATGAGTATTCATTGCCTTTCTATCAACCTTTTCTTTTTAAGAGACAGATCTTGCTATGTTGCCCAAACTGACATATACAGCCTTTTCTTTGTAAAATTTTTTTTCTTTTCTTTGCTTTCTCCCTCCCTCTCTTCCTTTCTTCCTTCCTTTCTCCTTTGTTTTTTATGCAGGGTTTCACGTAACCCAGGCTGGCCTCAAACATCCTGTGTAGCAAAAGATGACCTTTAACTCCTGATCCTCCTGCCTCTACGTCCCAAGTGCCACCATGCCTGGTTTTTATACTGTCTTCTTAATAGCAAGAAGTTAAGTCTCTGAACCTTCTTGTGTATTTATTTAGGAATAATAGCAATCAGTCAATCATCGTAAGCGGGGAATCCGGAGCTGGGAAGACCGTGTCTGCTCGCTATGCTATGAGGTACTTCGCTACTGTCAGCAAGTCCAGCAGCAGCACTCACGTGGAGGACAAGGTCCTGGCGTGCAACCCCATAACTGAGGTGGGTGCTGCTGCCGAGGGCCGAGGCAGCGGCGTGCTGGTGACGGGGACATGGAGGTGTGGGGTGCTCTCTGTACCAGCTGTCTTGATGACGCATTTCCACCTTTAAAGATCAAAGATGTGAGGGTGGGAAAGAGTGGGCATGTGAGTTCCGTGCTGTGATTCAGGGGAGGTGGGTGCAGATGATGGCCTCCAGGGCTCTTCTCCTCTGCCTGCTGAGCTTGAAATGCCATCAGCAGACTTCAGGCCCCTTGTGTATGGAAATCCCAGGGGAAGTCCCCCAACCACAGCCACATGGAGATCACAGGCGCTCTCCTGCCAGCTGGCACCAGCTGTCATGAGCTGTTTGGTACATACTCCAGAGTCTTTCAGACTGACAGTCTGAAATCCATCATGGGCAGAGCTTTGGGCACCGCCCTTAGACATGGGCACACGCTGCATGCAGACTCTTCCTCCTCCCACTGACTCTGGCAGGGGATGGTGGGGCCACCACACAGTACCCTGAAGAAGGGGTACCTAGAATGCACGGGAAAGGGACCCACATGCCAGCCCTGGCTGTCTCACACAATGAGAAGAGGGCTGATGGAGACTCACGACAGTACAGCCTCGGACCCCTAGACTTCTAATGGAGGACGCCTAAGAGAAGTGGAATCGAAGGGCAAAATCAGGCCGGTGAGGTGGGGGAGGGCAGTTTCTCTGGCTGAATCAGCAAGTCTGAATAGGGAAGTTACTGGGAAGGGATGGGGTTAACATGAAGAGTGAATAAAGAATTTCAACTTTTTTCTTTTTCTTTCTTTTTTTTCTTTGTTTTTGGTTTTTTGAGGTAGGGTTTCACTCTAGTCCAGGCTGACCTGGAATTCACTATGTAGTCTCAGGGTGGCCTTGAACTCACAGTGATCCTCCTATCTCTGCCTCCCAAGTGCTAGGATTAAAGGCATGTGCCACAATGCTTGGCTCAGAATTTCAACTTTCTTTTTCTCTTTTCTTTTTATTTGAAAGAGAGAGAGAGAGAGAATGGGTGCACCAGCGGCCTCTCAGCCGCCGTGCACAAACTGTAGATGTGTGCACCCCCTTGTGGGCAAGTGCGGCATTGCACCCTTGCATCACTTTACATCTGGCTAAACGGGGGACCTGGAGATTGATCGGGCGTTCTTAGGCTTGGCAGGCAGGCAGACGCCTTAACCGCTAAGCCATCTCTCCAGCCAAGAATTTTAACTTTTAATTGGACTTCTCTAACACTTGGTGCCTAGCTAAGTAGAGTACTTTATATTACTTCCTTTCTAGTAAAAGTGCCATGGACTTGGGTTTATAAACAGCAGAGGTTGACTTCTCACAACTCTGGAAGCTGACATCTGAGGCCAGCAGGCCGCATGTTCTCTCTCTTCCGGCTGCTTACGCCATCTTCCCAGTGTCCTCCAGTGGCCGAGAAAGAGAAGCGGAGAGTTGTCTGCTTCAGGGCTCTTTCATATGGGCCTGAAATTCCATTCACAGCGTCCTCACCCTCGGCCCCTCCTAAAGGTCACCCACCTCCTGACAGGAGCTCACGGTGCTGGGGTTTCAGTGCAGGGCTGCGGGAGGACACAGTAGGTCCACAGCAGTAAGAAGCGTACATTTCCATACTGCAGACAGAGGCAGTGAGACTTGGCAAGATGAAGTGACTTTTATGACATACAGACAGCAGAAATGGGCCCAGCGGCCAAGAAACGCGGGAGAGCCGGGTTGGGTGTGCATACACGTGTTTTCTCCCTCCCCCTCTTCACTAGACAGACCCGCCCCAGTGCCCAGGGGACGATGCTGCTGAGCACTATTCCAGTCACTTTGAGCTCTGTGTTTCACAGGCCGTGGGAAATGCCAAGACCACCCGCAACGACAACAGCAGTCGGTTTGGGAAATACACGGAGATCAGCTTCGACGAGAGGAATCAGATTATAGGGGCCAACATGAGAACCTACCTCCTGGAGAAATCCAGAGTTGTCTTTCAAGTAAGGGTGACGGCATTAAGCTCCCTCGGTCCCGGGTCTTTAAATACAATTAAAAGAGTCTAGTCAGTGGACAGCCTCCATCGATCTGTGACTTGCAGAATCAGGGTTTCCTGTGTTTGTGTTGCCCTTCCTGTTTATTAGAAACAAAAATTGGTCTGGGAATATAGCTCAGTTGGCGGAGTGCTTGCCTGGCATGCACGAAGCCCTGGGTTTGATCCCCAGCACCGCATAAACTGGGCATGGTGATACACACCTGTAATCATAGGCCTCAGCTGGAGAAGACAGGAGGATCCAAGGTTCAAGGGTGTCCTCAGTTACTTAGCAAATTCAAAGTCAGTCCAGCTACATGAGACCTTGTCTCAAAAAAAACAAGACCAAGGGGCTGGAGGGATGGTTTAGCAGTTAAGGCGCTTGCCTGTAAAGCCAAAGGACCCAGGTTCGATTCCCCAGGACCCACATAAGACAGTTGCACAAGGAGGCACATTCATCTGGAGTTTGTTTGCAGCGGCTGGAGGCCCTGGCACACCCATTCTTTCTCTCTGTCTCTCTTCCTCTGCCTCATTCTCTTTCTCTCAAATAGATAAAAATAAAATATTTTTTTAAAAAAAAACAAGGGCTGGAGAGATTGCTTAGTGGTTAAGGCATTTGCCTGCAAAGCCAAAGGACCTCAGTTCGATTCCCCAGGACCCACATAAGCCAGTTGCACAAGGAGGCACATGCATCTGGAGTTCGTTTGCAGTGGCTGGAAGCCCTGGTGTGCCCATTCTCTCTCTTCCTCTCTCACTCTGCCTCTTTCCCTCTTTCAAATAAATAAATAAAAATAAAAAATATTTAAAAAAAAAGACCAAAAACAGAAGTCGCTGGGTAGATGCAGTCTCATTCGAGTTGTGTGAGTGCAGGTAAAGATTGGCACTTTTTTTTTTTTTTTTTTTTGGTTTTTCCAGGTAAGGTCCCACTCTGGCTCAGGCTGACCTGGAATAACTAGTCTCAGGGTGGCCTCGAACTCACGGCAATCCTCCTACCTCTGCCTCCCAAGTGCTGGGATTAAAGGCATGCGCCACCACGCCCGGCAAGATTGGCACTTTTTAAATTATTTTGTTAAATCCTCATTGTTTAAACTTGAGTATATCTTTCTAGAACACAAACACTGAGCATGGCCAAGCTGCTAGCCTGGCTTTCCTGTTACTGAGAGATGAGACTGGAGCTGGAAGGGGGTAGAGTGAGGGGAAAAGCTTTTCCAACCCTAACGTGAAAAAACTTTTGTTGGCTCGGGACCAGAGCAACAGGAAACCTTGAACTGTATCACAGAAGTTTCTCCAAAGTTCCTTCTTCTATGAGCCATGCCAATCCCAGTCCACAGAACTTTTCACTTAATAATGTTTTCCTAAGTCACTCCTGGGAAGGTGATCTTGAGTCACCCAGGTCTCATTCGGTGGAGAGGATGGCCTGCTTGTGAGCTGGCCATAGAGGTCAGTGTCCACTCTGAGAGAGCATTTCTTGTCCATTAGCCACCTGGAACCTCTGGGGAAAACCTGGTGTTTCACTTACAGAGGGCTGGTGTAATGTGAGGCTTTATTTCACAGTCAGAAAACGAGCGGAATTACCACATCTTCTATCAGCTTTGTGCCTCTGCCCAGCAGTCAGAGTTTAAACATCTCAAACTGGGTAAGTGATGGGCGGTGGATGGAATGGTTTCTTTACTTCTGCCAGGGCGGGGGGAAGGGGTAAATTAATGGATCAATTTATTATAAATTATTTTGTCTAAAGAATAAGATTACATGTTGGCTACCTTTCTCATTGCTACTACTAAAGACCTGACAAAAGAGATGTAAGGGAAGGAGGGTTTATTTTGGCTTACAGTTTGAGGTTACAACGGTCGCCGCAGGAGCTTGAGGCAGCTGGTTGGTCACCTAAAACACAGTGCCGGATACTGCAGCTTAGCTTTCACCCCCTCTTTAGTCAGTCTGGGAGCCCATCCTACAGAACAGTGCCACCCATAGTTATGGTGGGTCCTAATCTAGAAACTCCCTCACAGATATGCTCAGAAATTTCTTTCTATGGTGATTCTAAAATCCTGTCAAGTTGACAGCAGGTAATCCCAGCATTCAGGAGACAGAAAGTTAGTAGCCAACTTGGGCTACATTAAAAAAGCTCTAGGGGGCTAGAGAAATGGCTTAGCGGTTAAGGCATTTGCCTGTGAAGCCAAAGGATCCCAGTTCAATTCCCCAGGACCCACATGAGCCAGATGCTCAAGGGGCACATGCATTTGGAGTTTGTTTCTGGAGTTCGTTTACAGTGGCTGGAGGCCCTGGCGTGCCCATTCTCTCTCTAAATAAATAAATAAATAAATAAATAAATAAATAAATATTTTTTAAAAACTCTAGGACAGCCTGGGGGGGGGTGGAGTTGATTAGAGCTGGGGTGGGCTTAAGTCCAGGCATGAGACTCTCCAGCTCCACAGTTCTTTTCAAAGCTCCTTAACAAGATTGTTCTCGTGAAGTTAGAGCCACCCGAATAAGCAACCCCCAACATGCACAGCTGGAATCTACTATGGGGGGATATCGTGGTGTGCGTATGCATGTGGTGTGTACCTATGTACATGCAGAGGCACACACCCTGTGTGCGTGCACACGTGCATTCAGAAGCTAGGGGTGAATCTCGGGTGTCCTCCTCTGTCATTCTCCCACTTTATTTCCCTGAGACAGAGTCTTTCGCTCAACCTGGAGCTCACCATTTTTCTGATAGACTGGCTGGCTAGGGAGTCGTAGAGATCCTCCTGTCTCTACCCTGCCCAGCACTGGGGCTACAAGCATGTGCAAACAGGCCCTGCTTTTTCACGGTTCCTGGGGCTCAAGCTCAGGTCATCAGGCTTGTGCAGCAGGTGCCCTTCCCCCTGAGCCATTTCTCCAGCCCCTCATTTCTGTTTGAATACTTTAGATAGTTCTTTTTTCTGACATGCATGAAGGTCCTGTTTTCTTAAACAAAGCATGCTGTCATCATTTAATGATGCCAGTCATGATTTGTAGGGATAATTATCTACCCTTCATGGCCGAGATATAGTGCTATATATGTGAGCACCAGAGGCCCAGGACCCTGGCCTGTCACAGCTGCCCCATCATGGCCCTTTGTGCTATGTTGGTCAGTGAGAATCATCAGAGGTGACTTTCTAGTATGTTGGAGTCAAACTCACTCTCAGATTTGGGACAGTTTGTTTACACACTCAGAATCTAAGTTTCTGCAGATTTCATATGAAGGTCTACCACCCCAGCAGAACATGGCATGTGATCATGTAGAAGGACTTTCTGGAAGGTCCTCTGCTTAAATAACAGAGGTAGGCATGTCATTGTCTCAATTGTGGTAATAATTTGTAAGGGCATATTATGTCAAAATCCATTGGATTAAACATCTTAAACATATGTAGTTTAATATATGTTCAATAAACCTGCATGCAGCTGCATGAAAATGTTACATGCAAGAACAAAAAAACATGAACTTTAGAGTTAGGCCTGTATTTGTGGACCCTTGAATGAGTCTTCCACTTCCTCAGGCTCAGCCTCAATTTCTATCACACATTTGTGAAATGTTTGATAGAGTCCATTAAGTATAAATTCCCTTCTTACTTCTTGGTTTTCCCCTTCTTTTTTCCTTTTTAGGACATAGAGCCCAGGCAGGCCTTGAACCTGCAATTCTTTTGCCTCGGCTTCCTGAGTGCTGGGGTTAGAGGCATGGACCACCATGCCAGCCTTCCCTCCTCCTCCTCCTTCTTCTTTTTATTTTCAAGCACAAGGGGGAGAAGGAGAAAGGACATTCCAGGGTCTCATCGCACTGCAAACAAAATCCAGATTATATGTGCCACCTTGTGTATCTGGCTTTACATGGGTACTAGGGACTCAAGCCCAGGCCACCAGGCTTTGCAACCAAGTGCCTTTAATACTGAGCTATTTTCCCAACCCTTCCCATCTTATTTCTGATAACCATATATGCCCACATTTCTGAGTTATAGGCAGAATTAATTGAACTCTTTGTTTCAGGGAGTGCAGAAGAGTTTCACTATACAAGAATGGGAGGAAACACTGTCATCGAGGGTGTGAATGACAGAGCTGACATGGTGGAGACCCAGAAGACATTCAAACTACTGGGTAAGTGACTGTTCTTTGTATCTAAGGGCAAGGACATGCTGTAAAATACAAACAAATGAACTGCGCATGGTGGCTCATGTCTTTAGTCCTAGCACTCAGGAAGCTGAGGTAGGAAGATGCTATGAGTTCGAGGCCAGCCTGGGACTACAGAGTGAATTCCAGGTCAGCCTTGGCTAGAGTGAGACCCCCTACCTCAAACAACAACAACAAAAACATATATATATATATATTTCTACCATGTGATCTTCCCTTGAAAATTTCCTCCATCATTGGAGATCAGCAGTTTTTGATGACTACATTGCACAACGTACATTATTTTTCACAAATTTCCACAGCAGCAGGTCTGAGACTGGAGTAAGGTCAGAGAGAAGCTCGCACTCTTGGGTCTCAGGGCACAAAAGGGCAGGATTGGTCCTGAGCATTTAACTTGCCTCTCTCCCTAGCCCCAGCCTTACACATGGGCCTAGACATATCACAGAGGGGTGGAGCACATCAACCACCTCCTCTTGGGGCTGCTGTTGGCCGGGGTCTCCACTGAGCCATGTGAACTATCAGGTTCCACAGCCAGTTACTAAGACAGAACGTGGTGTCCAATAAGCTTGTTATTCAGAGACGCTGACCAGATGGTTTCTCTCATTGCTTGGCGCTCAGATCTCCCAGCGGTACTCAATTACTTATTGTCATGTACTCACTCCAGTTTTTTCACGTGGCACAAGATCAGTCTGTGGCCCCACACGTCAGTGGAAGACTGGAAAGTCTAGTTATTCCATATTTCAGTGGCTTAAATGACAGTTTCTTATTATAGCTCATAATGCTGGATTTACTGGGCCCAGCTGAGCACATCTTGGGGAAGTGGGGACTGTCATGATTGCAAGGGCTGGCTCCTCAGGTTCTTCTTGTCGGCTGGGGTGGCTGGAACCACCGACCTCATCACGACTTCCTCACAGCTCCCTGCTCTCAGGGCTGTGGGCTTCTGATGTCACGTTTAGCTACTTCCAGAGCCTTTGTGAAATGCTCAGGTGGAGTCTGTCAGACCCATGATCCCCATCAGAAGTTACATTGAAGAACTACTGCTTTTTGCTATTTAGAAGATCAAAAGAAAGCCAACAGGCCAGACTCCTGGGGAGGGAGCCACCCAGTTCCGGAACACTGGGTGATGTGATAGGGGCCATAGTTAGGATGTTTAGGGAGTAAAGGCTATTATCTGAAAATGGTCTCTGAACTGTGGCCCATTGTGTGAGTGTGGGAGATCAGTACCCACTGGATGAAAGCAATCTCTAAACAGTGTCCCTGGGCTGGGGTCAGCAGAGTGGGCTATTTTAAAATGTTTTATTTGTTTATTTGAGAGAGAGAGAGAGAATGGGTGCAGCAGGGCCTCCAGCCACTGCAGATGAACTCCAGACACATGCGCCACCATGTACATCTGGCTTACGTGGGTACTGGGGAATTGAACCTGGGTCCTTAGGTTTCACAGGCAAGTGCCTTAACTGCAAAGCCATCGCTCCAGTCTGAGAGGACTATTTTATAAGTGAGAGTTTATTGAAACACAGCCATCCTCATTGGTCTACGTATTGTCTGGCCATTTCATTGCATCAGTGGAGGTGCGTCATACTGACAGCCCTGCAAAAAATAACAGGAAGACAATGGCTAATCTGCCTTAGATGGCAGAGGGCGTATGATTGGTGAGTTCTTTAGTGGCTTCAAGAAACATGTGAAAAGGTCCTTAGACCTTTGCTTTGAGCTTCAAACCTGGATTTCCCCTAAGAACGCCATGCCCGATAAGGTGGAATTTTAACAGTTGTAGCAGTCCGTCATTATTGTGGAATGGACACCACCACCTTGGAACTGTCACGACACTCCCACAGCAGTGGGCTCATACTGGGTGGATGTGCCGGTCTAAGCCTGTGCTGTCAGCCACCAGCCACAAGGGACTGCACATTTAGATTTAATCCGAATGGGGCACAGTTTAAAGTTCAGTTCCTCGGCTGTACTGGGCATGTTCCAAGTGCCCATGGTCATTGGGGGCTAGTAGTTGCCATGTTGCATACACAGATACGGCACGTTTCCGTCACTGTGGAAGAGTGCACGGAACAGCGCTTCCGCTAGCGGTGAACACCTGACTGATCTGCCGTCCCACAAACTGCACCTTTACTCGAACCTCGCTGTGATCTTTCTTAGACAGAGTTGCCTAACTTAAATCATATAGAGGCTTATGACACACTTGGGAAGACCATCCTTTATAAAAACGTGCTTGATGCCAGATGCAGTGTTGCACACCTGTGACCCCAGCACCGGGAAGGCTGTGAGATCCTGAATTTGAGGCCAGCCCAAGCTATGTAGCAACACCCTGTCTCAAAAAAAGGGGGCTGGAGAGATGGCTTAGCAGTTAAGGCGCCTGCCTGCTAAGCCTAAGAATGCTGGTTCCAATCTCCAGCGGTTCCAATCTCCAGGTCCCACGTTTAGCCAGATGCAAAGTGACGCAAGGGCGCAATGCCACACTTGACCACAAGGGGGCCCATGCATCTGGATTTCATTCTCAGCAGCTGAGAGACTGCTGGCACGCCCAGCTCTGTCTTCCTCTCTCCTCTCTATCTGTTTCTCTCTGTGTCTCTCTCCAAACATAAATAAAATAATTTAAAAAAATTTTTTTAAAAAAAGGAAATTTGGTGGTAGAATGCTTGCTTTTGTGCAAAGCCTAGGGTTCCATTCCCAGCACAGCAAAAAAAAGAAAAAAGTGTGTGTGAGCCGAGTATGGTGGCACACACCTTTAATCCCAGTACTTGGGAGGCAGAGGTAGGAAGATAGCCATGAGTTCGAGGCCACCCTGAGACTACAGAGTGAATTCCAGGTCAGCCTGGGCTAGAGTGAGACCCCACCTCGAAAAACCAAAAATAAAAATAAAGTGTGTTATGTGCATGCCCACACATGTACACATATGTGTGCATTTGGCCTTTGTGTGTGCACACTTACATGTGCTTACTCCATTGATGTGGCTTGATCCAGAGACAGTAAGACCTGGGCAGCCGAGCGTTAGGCCATCTGTTCAACACGTCATGTGGCCCTGAGTGAGTCCCCAGTCTTTCCATGCCTTCCTTTCTTCCTTGGTATGTGGGAACAATACTAGCGCCTTCCCTGCTGTTGTGAGATGAAATGAGATGATCCAGGAAGTGCCAGAACACAGCTGATCCATAGCTACATTTCCTTCCCTCTGTCCCCTCCTGGGGTCTGTCCACTGGTGATGATGTCGCCCCTTGGCTCTGCTCTGCCATCCCTGTCTTTTTCACGTGATTATGCCCTGCCATTGGCTGTTGTTTCTGATGGAAAGAACTCTCAGGAGATAGCCCAACCTAGCCTGCACAACAGCCTCAAGGAACGTGATCCAGGTGCCACCATTGCTCTGGAGTGACTGTCTCTGTTAAGACTACTCACCTGGGGTTTTATTTTTTTATTTTTTTTTTTTTTTTTTGGAGAGAGTGGGAAAGGAAGACAGAGAATGGGCGCACCAGCAGCCTCTCAACTGCTGTGAACGAAATCCAGATGCGTGCGCCCCCACGTCACTTTGCATCTGGCTAAACGTGGGACCTGGAGATTGGAAATGGCGTTCTTAGGCTTAGTAGGCAGGCGCCTTAACCTGGGGTTTTAAATTCTTTCTTCCATACGTGGCTTTGGAGTGGCTACTGTACTTTTTTTGTTTCAGGAAGGCATGAATGGTGGAGGGACTTATCTGAGGATGATGGGTAGATTGTAGGGTGCCAGAATGAAGGCTCCAACCTCAGCCTTTCACTTGCTTTTCCTCTCTTATTTACCAGTCACTCACTATTTTGGCCACCGGGGCCTGTCAGGCTCACCTTTCCTTCACTCTGCTGTTAACTCCAAACAGGAAACAGCAGACACCTGGACTCAAATGAGCTGGACTCTTCCTTTGATTTCTAGTTCAACATCTTTTCTGACTTTGGTTTTACCTAGTCTTTAAAGAAGAGAAGACTTATGGGCTGGAGGGATGACTTAGTGGTTAAGGCGTTTGCCTTCAAAGCCGAAGGACCCAGGTTTGATTCCCCAGGACCCACATTAGCCAGCTGCACAAGGGGGTACACAAGTCTGGAGTTCATTTGCAGTGGCTGGAGGCCCTGGTGTGCCCACACTCTCTCTCTCCTGTCACTCTCTCTCTCCTGTCACTCTCTCTCTGTCAAATATATAAATAAAAATAAAATCTTTAAAAAAAAAGAAGAGATTTGTAAGGTCTCTTTAAAAACGTTTTATTGACAGTCTTCATTCATGCACATAATGTGTTTTGATCATAAATGTCCTCCCGTTACTTCCTGTGTTCCTTCTCCTGGTCCCTCTTCTCTTCTGATGTCATTTTGTTGTCCTCCTCCATCACCCATGATTGAATGTTATGGGTCCAGTATCGTCCAGGTCTGGAGCAGGTAGCAGCAGCCACTGTGGGGTCATGAATACAGTGACCTCTGGTGTCCAGAAAAGCATTCCAGAGCCCTCCACCCCATCCTCTGGCTCTTATGTTCTTTTTTAAAAAATATTTTATTTATTTATTTGCAAGCAGAGAGAGAGGGGGTTTGCACCAGGGCCTCTAACCGCTGAAAATGAACTCCAGGTACATGTGCCACTTTTACGTGGGCACTGGAGAATTGACCCCAGGTCACTAGGCTTTGCATGCAAGTGCCTCAACTGCTGAACCATCTCTCCAGCCCTCCTTAACATTCTTTTCACTACCTCTTCCACTGTGTTCCCTGAGCCTTGGAGGGTGTGGATTCATGAGGTCAGATTATTTAAGCATCTGACTTTCCTATTGATGAAGTATTTCCAGGTTTCTTCCTGTGAAAAGTAAAGGTGACAACTCTTCTTTGAAATCCAGGGCCTGGGGAGAACCAATGAGGCTCTTCTCTCCAGCATGGACCAGGGAGCTCAGCTACTGGTGTGGAGTCCCAGCGTCTACCCACGCTCCTGACTCCCACTGGTGACACTAACTCGCAGGCTGGGATCCTGGCTGCCACAGCCTAGCCCGGCCCGCTGCTGGCAGGTAGACACATGGTCTGCCTAGCACCAGGTTTATTTTCAGCTCCAGGAAATGTGCTGATTTCTCATGATAACTGCGCAGGCTTTCCACTCACAACTTATATTCCACGTAGGTCAGTCGAGGTCTCGGGCAACACAAAGATGTGAGGGTCAGGGTGAGCCACCAGGGCCAGTGGGGACCAGGAACAATGGCAGCACTGTTCCATGCTCCTTCCTGTTTGAGCTCAGGGATTTTTAGGGTCCTGAAGTGGAATTTAGGTAAACTCAGTGCCAGGTCAGGAGCAAGGACATGTCAGTGGGACCATGCAGCCAGGCAGAGGCCACTTCTTAGGAGAAGCCAGGGAAATCAGGCTCAGAGCCTCCTCCTTGTCCTCCTCTCTCATCTCCTCCCAGGGCTTCCCATTAACCAGACTCAGCCCGGCCCAGGGGCGTGAGATCCCATCGTGTCGGTCCACACAGGTTGGGATGCTGGGACTGAGGGGCGATGAGAGTCCTCCAGTCTCTCACCTTAAAAGGATTCTAGGGACTGCAGAGATGCCTCATGGGTACTTGCCTTGCAAGCATGAGCACCCAAGTTCAGATCCTCATTACCCTCCTTAAAGCCAAGCCAAAACTGGGCATGGTGGCACACGCCTTTAGATCTGGTACTTGGGAGGCAAAGGTAGGAAGATCACTGTGAGTTTGAGGCCACCCTGACACTACATAGGAATTCCAGATCAGCCTGGGCTAGAGTAAGACCTTCAAAAAAAAAAAAAAAAAGCCAGGCCATGCACCTGGTAGTCTCATCACTGGGAGGTGGAGACAGGAGGATCCCTAGGGATGGCTGGCTAACTAGTCTAGTAGAATCAGTGAGCTTCAAGTTCAGTGAAAGACCCTGCCTCCAAATACATACATATATACATCATATATATGGGCTGGAGAGCTGGCTTAGTTAAGGTGTTTGCCAGTGAAGCCTAAGGAACAAAGTTCGATTCTCCAGATCCCACATAAGCCAGATTCACATGGTAGCATATGCATCTGGAGTTTGTTTGCAGTGATTAGAGGCCCTGGTATGCCCATTCTCTCCCTTTCTCTCTCTAGCAGATAAATAAAAATAAAATATATTTTTAAAAAGATGGGGGCTGGAGAAATGGCTTAGCAGTTAAGGCGTTTGCCTGCAAAGCCAAAGGACTCAGGTTCAATTCTCCAGGATCCACATAAGCCAGAAGCACAAGGTGGCACATGCATCTGGAGTTCCTTTGCAGTGGCTGGAGGCCCTGGCACGCCCATACACTCTCTCTCTCTTAAAATACAATACAAGGGCTGGAGAGATGGCTTAGCGGTTAAGGCGCCTGCCTGCTAAGCCTAAGAACCCGGTTCCAATCTCCAGGTCCCACGTTTAACCAGATGCAAAGTGATGCAAGGGCGCAATGCTGCACTTGCCCACAAGGGGCGCACACATCTGGATTTCATTCACAGCAGCTGAGAGACTGCTGGCGTGCCCATTCTGTATCTGTCTCCCTCTCCCTCTCTCTCTGTCTGTCTCTCTCTCTGTCTTTCTCCAAAAATAAAAAATATATATATTAAAATACAATACAATACAATAAAATGACTTGGGAAATTAAAAAAAGATAGAAAATAACTGAGAAAAACAGCTGACATTGAACTCTTACTTCCAAACATGCACACACATGTGCATTCACACACATAGGAACATGAATACACACATGCACACATATTATGAACATACACACACAAATAATAAATAAAAACAAGGTATAGGCTGGAGATATGGCTTAGCAGTTAAGGCACTTGCCAGTAAAGCCATAGGACCTAGGTTTGATTCCCCAGTACCCACATAAAGCCAGATGCACAAAGTGGTGCATACATCTGGAATTTGTTTGCAGTGGCTAGAGGCCCTGGTGTGTCCATTATCTCTCTCTATGTATATCTGTCTCTTTCTCTCTCTCTTAAATAAATAAATAAATAAAATGTTTTTAATTTTTTTTTTTAAAGTAAGGTACATAGAATAAATGAGAGCCGAGCCTCCTCGGAGCCTGACTCAGAATGGCTAGTGCAACACTGGTTTTGCGTTGAACTCCCCAGCATCCACGTAGTGGGGAAGCACCCCTGGCGTCTGCAGAGGGAACTGCAAGCCAACTGCCCCTGGGCCCACTTCACATCCCTGCCCGGTTCCTCGCGCTGATGGAGCAGGAGTGTCTTAGAATTTGGTGCTGCTGTAACTGCTAGAGAAGAAAGGCAGTGCTTCTGACTTGGGGAATGTTTGCCTTCAGGCTTCCAGGAGGATTTCCAGATGGATGTTTTTAAGGTCCTGGCCGCCATCCTGCACCTGGGAAACGTGCAGATCACCGCAGTGGGCAACGAGAGGTCCTCGGTCAACGTAAGATTCATGTTCGCTTCGCTGTCCTGAGCTTGGTGGTCAGGAGCACACTGACCAGCCTGTGTGTCTGAGTATCAGGCAGTTGGACCTGCTGGGCAGACTGGTTTAGCAGGAACGAGGAAGAGGCTTTCCAGGGTTGCCTTCCTCCCCTTGTTGCAGCGGGGGTTGGGGGAGTATTTTCTCTGTGTTCTTTTATTCAGCAAACACTTCAGGAGTCTACTGTGTGCCAGAAGTTAATGTAGTCCTTGGCAACAAAACTGAACCAAATAAGAGGCCCTGAATTTGCAGTGTGTGATCTGGGGAATGGAGGGAGGAGACCCAGAAACATGGTCTCTGGGAGCTGGTAGTGGCTGTTACAAAGGCAAACAATCAGAGTTGGGCTGCAGCGGGGCTGTGCCTTTTGTGCAGAGCCATCAGGGACAGCTTTTCTGGTGAGATGGCAGTGGGCAGAGGCCAGAAGCAGAGGAGGAAGCAGTCATGCCGCTGTGAGAGGGAATTATGTGAGAGACAGAAGCTAGTGCAGCGGCCCTCACGCAGGAGATGCTCTCTGTACCAGGCAGGGTGGGGCTGTGCGTTGCAGGTCAGGCAAGGCCTTGAGTACACTGGGGTGCCTCTGCCTCCTGGCGTCTTCTCCAGTCCATGCCAGCATAGCGGCTTCCTTTCTGGGAACATGTTCCCATGTAAGCTTTGTGATAGTTTTATTTCTTTTTTATCTCTTGCTCTTTTTTTATTTCTATGAGAGAGAGAATTGGTGCACCAGGGCCTCCAGTCACTGCAATCGAACTCCAGACGTGTGCGCCATTTGGTGCACCTGCATTACCTTGTGTGTCTGGCTTATGTGGGATCTGAAGAGTCAAACATGGGTCCTTTGGCTTCTCAGGCAAGCACCTTAACTGCTAAGCCATTTCTCCATCCCAAATTTAGTGCATTTCTTTTTTAAATGTTTCATTTATTATCACGTGTGTGTTTGTGTATGAGCATGTCAGGGCCTTTTGCCAGTGCAAGCAAACAGCAGATGCTTATGCCATTTTTTTTTTTTTTTATGTCCAGCTTACATGGGTGGCTTGGGAATTGAACCTGGAGCAGCAGGCTTTGCAACCAAGTGCCTTTAACCACTGAGCAACCTTCCCAGGCCCTAATGCATATCTTATTTTTTATAATTTTGGGGTTTTTTTTTTTTCAAAGGTAGGATCTCACTGTAGCTCTGGCTGACCTGGAATTCACTATGTAATCTCAGGGTGGCCTTGAACAAATGGCAATCCTCCTCCGTCTCCTGAGTGCTGGGATTAAAGGCGAGTGCCACCATGCCCCATCCTGCATTTCTTTTATATAATAAATACTTTGAATAATAATTCTTGGGGACTTACATGTTTGGTTAGGATCACGGATGTCCACTTAAAAAAGAAAATAAATATTAAAAATATTCGGGCTGGAGAGATGGCTTAGCGGTTAAGGCGCCTGCCTCCTAACCCTAAGAACGCTGGTTCCAATCTCCAGTGGTTCCAATCTCCAGGTCCCACGTTTAGCCAGGTGCAAAGTGACGCAAGGGCGCAATGATGCACTTGACCACAAGGGGGCGCACACATCTGGATTTCGTTCACAGCAGCTGAGAGGCTGCTGGCGCGCCCATCTCTTTTGGTCTTCCTCTCCCTCTCTCTGTGTCTCTCTCCAAAAAAAAAAGTTTTTATGAAACACAAAATGACCTTGGACTAACATATCTGTCTTGGTCAACTTGAGCTGCTGGGTGACTTAAACAACAGAAATTTGTTTTCTTACAGTTCTGGGGACTTGAGATCAGAATGCCAATGGGGCTGTGTTCTAGTAAAAGCCTGGCTTGCAGATGGCTGCCTTCACCGTGTCCTCACATGGGGAAGGGAGAGAGGGCTGGCTGACGTCTCTTCCTCTAAGAACACTAATCCCATCGTGGGAGTCTCATCCTGAGGCCTCACCTAATGCTAGTTCCATCCCCACGGCACACATTGGAGGATAGCTTCAACACGTGAATTTTGAGGAGAACACTAAACATTCAGACGATAACAATGTCTGTATTCCTGTCCCCAAAAGATTGTTGGTGATTTTGTGCAACCAGCGCTTCCCTAGCTGTGTGGTACCTATGAGAGAGCCATGCAGGGTGGAGCATATGCCTTCAGCTCGCTTACTTAGAAGCACTTCCTCTGCTCCAGCTCTCTGTGGCCAGGAAGTACTTTTCCTTTCTCTCCTTCAGCCCTTCCCACCACCACAGTGCCGGACCTCACAGGGGACACCAACTCTCTAATGCTAGGAGGAGCTTCTCAGACAAGGGTAGGAGTATAAGTGGCATGTGAGCTCCTTGCTCATGCACCCCAGAACACTTCTGCCCTTTTCTTCTCGAGCTCCCATAAAGTAGACACATAATCTCCACTCAGCTGCCATCACAATGACCTCTATGTCACGACGTTCATTGTGAAGACACGCACTTTAGAGGAGAGAGACCTCTAAGACGCGTTATCAAAGACTGCCCATCTTGTAAGGATTGGTTCTAGCTTTGGTACCCACATACATCACATTTATATCAAGAACATACAATTTCAGGCAAATTAAGTTTGGATTAAACTTTCCTCTTTATTTTTTTTTTAAACCTGCTACCTATTTGCATTTCCTTCCTAGCAGCATGCCACACCTCTAGCTGATTCTTTTTTTCTTTTTCTTCTTTTTTTTTTTTTTTTTAATTAAGGTTTGGTTCTTTCTTAAGAGGAAGACACCAGTGGCTCTGCCAATCTCTTCCGTGGCTAGGCTAGGAGGTCAGACAAGCTAGAAGCAGCCCATGTTGTCATGTCAGTCAGAGGGGTGTGGGCAGAGAAATGAGGCGACAGGACGTTTTAGATTGCTTCCTCCCCCACATCCTGATGCCTTGACAGTGCAGTCACACGGCTGCAGCTCACGCGGTTGTCTGAGATGCTGCCTGCCTTGGAAGGGTGGTGCTGAGTCACATGGAGTCACACTCCCTACGCAAGTGACAAGAGCACCTCTGAACACTAGCTGAGACAGATGGCAGCACCTCTCCCTCTTGTATCTGCAAGCCAGAGGGGTAGCTCTTGTGCCCAGGCTTAGGAGAGAAGATTCACTTGGAATGTCCTGGCGGGCCTCCCACCACAGTCCTCCTGTCAGCTAAGCTAAGTCAAGCAAGGAAACCTTGCTAGGTCTGTCCACCAACCACACGACACACAGGCACCTACCAGATCTGGTCACCCAGGCGGGTCCTGACCATAGGAGGTGGGGAAGGGTGAGTGCACATCCTGTAAGGAGGTGGAGGGAGCACAGGGAAGTCCTTGAACCCCAAACCCTAGGTTAGTTTCTAATTTTAATCAAAGAATTGAATTTTTAAAAGGCTGAGAAGGACAATTATGAAATGATTATATTTATTGAGGGAAGTACAGAGCCAAGGAAAGACCCCATGTGGCTAGAGATCCCACGTGGAGGGCCTGGGAAAACCGAGGAAAGAAAGTTGAAGGAGCTCTGGCCATGTGGGGAGCTGGAGGGGATAAAGAGCCCATGTGGAGAGTAAGGGCTGGGGGGCCTCTTTTCACCTCAACCCTGCTGGGCCTGGGCCTGGGCCTGCCAGCCCAAGCCCAGCTGAGGGAAAAGCTCACCCACAGCTGGAAGTTCCCAAGTGGTCAGAGATCCTGCCCTCCCCTTGCAAAGGTATTTATAACCTTATGGTGGTGGGCTGTCTCCAGTCTCAGGTGAACCAGCTGATTGGTCAGGGCTAGGGGCTGTCTCAGGAAGAGGGTAGCCCTGACACCAAGTTCCAGGGCTGAACTTGACCAACCACAGTGTTTAAATCCTATGAAAGACTCCCTCCCAGGAGGGGTCCTGGTTGTTTGTGGAGAAACAGGTCTAGGGAAGTAGGCAAGAGATCAGAAGTGAGATCATCTCTGATTCCTAGCAAGTGCAGACTTTCTTACTTCCAGAGGTCCAGTCACCAGAACTGTACCCCCTCTCAATCGGCTGTTGAGTTGCCAGGGGGTGATATGAAGGGCAGTAAGAAGCCTGGGGACTGTGTCCGCAAGGCACCTTCGCAGGGCCAGAATGAAGAGTCCCAGAGGTTCACAGTCACCTGTGGAGGCATCACTGCAGTGGGATCTGTCAGAGTCCCCGTGACCTCAGCCCCTGCTTTGCTCATTTCCAGAGGACTGGGCACCCTCACGTGGCTCCTTCTGTCACGCACAGGCCTCCACGCCCTCCAAGTGGAGCACTGCTACTTTTGATGTCTACTGGCTCTGACTGGGCTTGTGTTTGCTTTTGAAGGAGGATGACCCTCACCTGAAGGTGTTCTGTGAGCTTCTGGGCCTGGAGCGTAACAGCATGGCTCAGTGGCTATGCAATCGTAAAATTGTGACCACCTCAGAGACAGTGGTGAAACCCATGACCAGGCCTCAGGCCATCAACGCCAGGGACGCATTGGCCAAAAAGATCTACGCTCATCTCTTCGACTTCCTTATAGAGAGAATCAACCAGGCATTGCACTTCTCAGGCAAGCAGCACACTTTTATTGGTGTTTTGGACATTTATGGGTAAGATTCTCTTCAGCACACCTGCCTTTCCTCATTTAAATCTCAAATGCCGTGTTATATTTAGATCACTTCTTTCTGTTCATTTTCTGTGTTATGCATGGTTAAGAGGATGGAATTCTCTGTGTAGCGTTTTAGATGCCTGGCGTAGCCTCCAGGACCACGGCGTCTTTGCTGTGGGGTGTGCTTGGCGTAGCCTCCAGGACCACGGCGTCTTTGCTGTGGGGTGTGCTTGGCGTAGCCTCCAGGACCACGGCGTCTTTGCTGTGGGGTATGCTTGGCGTAGCCTCCAGGACCACGGCATCTTTGCTGTGGGGTGTGCTTGGCGTAGCCTCCAGGACCACGGCGTCTTTGCTGTGGGGTATGCTTGGCGTAGCCTCCAGGACCACGGCGTCTTTGCTGTGGGGTGTGCTTGGCGTAGCCTCCAGGACCACGGCATCTTTGCTGTGGGGTGTGCTTGGCGTAGCCTCCAGGACCACGGCATCTTTGCTGTGGGGTGTGCTTGGCGTAGCCTCCAGGACCACGGCGTCTTTGCTGTGGGGTGTGCTTCCAGGACCACGGCATCTTTGCTGTGGGGTGTGCTTGCGTAGCCTCCAGGACCACGGCGTCTTTGCTGTGGGGTGTGCTGGCCTCCAGGACCACGGCATCTTTGCTGTGGGGTGTGCTTGGCGTAGCCTCCAGGACCACGGCGTCTTTGCTGTGGGGTATGCTGGCGTAGCCTCCAGGACCATGGCGTCTTTCTGTGGGGTGTGCTTGGCGTAGCCTCCAGGACCACGGCATCTTTGCTGTGGGGTGTGCTTGGCGTAGCCTCCAGGACCACGGCGTCTTTGCTGTGGGTGTGTGCGTAGCCTCCAGGACCACGCCTCTTTGCAGGACCACGGCATCTTTGCTGTGGGACCACGTCTTTGCTGTGGGGTATGCTTAGCGTAGCCTCCAGGACCACGGCATCTTTGCTGTGGGGTGTGCTTGGCGTAGCCTCCAGGACCATGGCATCTTTGCTGTGGGGTATGCTTGGCGTAGCCTCCAGGACCACGGCATCTTTGCTGTGGGGTATGCTTGGCGTAGCCTCCAGGACCACGGCGTCTTTGCTGTGGGGTGTGCTGTAGCCTCCAGGACCATGTCTTTGCTGTGGGGTATGCTTGGCGTAGCCTCCAGGACCACGGCATCTTTGCTGTGGGGTATGCTTGGCGTAGCCTCCAGGACCACGGCATCTTTGCTGTGGGGTATGCTTAGCGTAGCCTCCAGGACCACGGCATCTTTGCTGTGGGGTGCATTAATAAATGTTAAGCTAACAGTAGCCAACACCAAAGCTCACCGTGTGGTCATACCCTCACTGACTGGTCGCCATGCAGTTTCTCCCTTAATCCTCTAACTGGTGCAGAAAGAAGCCAGCTCGGCAGGAGGCTCTGGTCTCCCTCTGGTCCCCTGAGGGGCAGAGCCCTATAGCACCTTCCCATTTCCCAGGGGAAGTGACAGTCACAGCAGGCTGGCATCTGGCCCAGTCTGGAGGGGTGGGGGAGGACTTGTGGTAAATTCAAACCCAGGCCAGTTGTCTCCCATCCTCAGACACCTAAAATCTTCTCCATTCTTGGGTGATCAAGCATTCCAGTCGTTCCACCTTTTCTTCAAACAATCCAGTGCTTCAGCCCATTCTGGAGTCTGGTCACATCCTTTCTCCGCCTCTTCCTGCTTTTCTGAATCTTGGGCCAGCTCTTGCTGACAGCAGGGAAGGCAGAGAGGAAGGTGGTATGCAGGCAGCTCTGAGGGACTTTGGTTCATAGCCACCAGGCTCAATGCCAGGTCCTTGCCCCGCCCCAAGACCCACCTGGTTTCTCAGTGGGAGAGAGGAATACGAAAGCCATCAGGGTCTCTACAGCTGGAGAGTCCTCCCCACACACCCTGGGGACAAAGAGCACAGCTGCCGCATCCCAGCCCTGCACTGGGCCTTCAGCTGTTCCCCGGGAATAGGGGAGAACAGAGGGAAAGCCCTACGCCCGTGAACCTTCACCCAGGTAGAGCCAGCTGTTCTATGGCTGTTCCAGATGAGATGAGACACCACTAGCAGTTCCTGTTTGTATGCCTCCCAGTTGATAGTACATGAGAACAGTTTTCAATACTAACATGTTGCAGGGATGGGCTAGTAAATTATTTATCTTCTCTTGTTCCTAGAAAAATCTGAGTAGCCAATGAAAACTTTAAGTAAAAACTTAAAAAGGAACAGTCTAGAGAAAGTTTCTTACATTGAGGTAGAAATGTGTGGTTGTGTTGTCATTATCCCTTGTTCTTTGCTGTGTCTTAAAAAGTTTTCGTTTGTTTTGTTTTTTGTTTTTCATGGTAGGGTCTCACTCTGGATTGACCTGGAAATCACGATGTAGTCTCAGGGTGGCCTTGAACTCATAGCGATCCTCCTACCTCTGCTTCCCGAGTGCTGGGATTAAAGGCGTGTGCCACCACACCCGGCTAAAAATGCTTTTAAAGGAGCTAAAGAGATAGCTCCATTGGTAAAATGTTTGCCTCACAAGCATGAGGACCTGAGATGATCCCCAGAATCCACATTAGAAAATCTGAATGTAGTGACACGTGTCTGTCATCCCAGCACTGAGGAGACAGAGAGATGCAGATATGTGGGTCTCGAATCCTAGCCTATTTGGCAAGCTCCTCTGTCAAAAAAGAGGTGGATGGCACCTGAAGGACAATCCCAAAATGTCCTCTGGCTTCCACATGTGCACACACATGCACACACGCATGTACATACAAATGCCTTTAAAAATGTCCTCTGGCTTCCATATGTGCACACACATGCATATACACACAAATGCCTTTAAAAACGACAGCCCTCTTATTTCAAGACTATATTATTTCATATTTTCATCCAACAAATAAATCCTTGCCAAGTACTGTGTGACCCAAGGTCCCTGCCCCTCTGGACTGTTTTTAGCGGGGAGGCTGGCAGGTGGGGAGAAGCGGGGGTGATTGATTCCCGTGAAGGGAGTGAAGTGTGGGTATGTTGGGGTGAGCAAGGACAAGGACACAAGGGAGCAGTGAGCGAGGAGAACGCTGGCAGCCAGACTTGGGTCTGGGTCTGTGGAGCCCCACACCACCTTCATGAGGAATTTGGATTTGGCAGCTAGGTAGACACTAACCTGAGATAAGAGCACTTGCAAATTCACAAGCACCTGTGACGAGTCTATTTAGATCTCTGATTGGAAAATTAAACTCCTCCTCCACAGAGATTATAGAAGCCACATGCACCCCTCCTTTAAAAAAAGCCCACTCCCCTCAGGTGAATCCTTTCTCTCTCTCTCTCTCTCTTAGCATGCTGGCATCTAGATTAACCCCAGCCTGAGCACTCCCTAAAGCCTCTAGGTGACTGAGTTCAGGTTGGCCTGGAAAGATGAACCTAGCAGGAAAAGTTAACCTCACTGGTGAGGGGAGAGCCACTGCCGAGGTTTAAGCACAAAGTGAACAAGGCTTGTGACTCTCATCTCTGAGAATGTTGTGCTGCTAAGCCTGTGACCGTGAGCTGTGTCCTCCTACGAGACTATGATAAATGTCAGAGGGAAGAAATGTCTAAGGCACTTGGAGCCTTAAGTATTTGTTCAGATTGAAACCGTTGCCACAGGCAGCATGCTTCTGGCACGTGAAGCCACAGATTTGGATCTTTCCATGGGTTTTTTAATTTCAGCTCAGAGTACATGAAAATAATCACTGTTTGACATTTTGCCCGATTCTGGCAGCTCCGCCTTTAGCCCTGGTTTCTGACTTTGCAGCACCATGAGACCTCTTTGATTCTCCCCTAGCCTAGCCCAGCCCTGGCCTGTCCTCCAAGGCCCAGCCAGCTTCAACTTCTGGACCTCTGAAGGTGATACTGAGTAGGGCCACAGAGCTGGTACATCCTGCTGCTGCCCCAAGGCCTGGCAAGCTACCCAGAGAAAGGACAGACCTTTAATCTTAGCCCAGGATTCTTAACTGAATCAGGAGAGACTCTGGGGACCCCTGGTTCGGGCTGGAAGGAACCTCTCTGGATCAGAGCCATGAGCAGCAAAACCTTTGGGGCATCAAGAAAGGGTGTCAAACTACCTTTCTGGCATTACTTGCTGGTTGATGGTCCTCACCGTGCATTACAGTGGGGTCACATTAGTCCTCCACATAGAACAAAGGGCCAAAGGAAGTGATGTCCACAAAGACACCTCAACAAGCTTCCTCCCAGCAGGGTGCTCACCGGCCACATGATGAATCTGGCATGCACCATGTTCTTTTTGTGTGGTTTGTTTTTGTTTTTGTTGTTTGTTTTTGTTTTTGAGAGGGACAGAGAGAAACAGAGACAGAAAGGAAGAGGCAGAGAGAGAGTGGCCTCTCAGCCACTGTGAATGAATTCCAGATGCGTGCACCCCCTTGTGGGCAAGAATGGCATTGCACCCTTGCATCACTTTATGTCTGGCTAAATGTGGGACCTGGAGATCAAATGGGCGTTCTTAGGCTTCACAGGCAGGTGCCTTAACCACTAAGCCATCTCTCCAGCCCCACCATGTTTTTTTAGAGAGGATAGGTGTCAAAACGTGTATTTTTCCACCTTCTCTTGAGAAGGTGCTGACGTGACCTCCTGTCCTGTGTTTGTAAGGCGAGAGGCTGCCCTTTAGAATGGCCCTGTAAGCCATGTGCTCCTTCAGGCTCAGCCTTGAATGATGTCCAGTCTGTCTCCCATTTCTCTTGTCTGGCTGTTCCAGGCTCAGGAGTTTCCACCTCCAGGGCAACCATAGAGAAAGGTTCTGACTGCAGGAAAATCGGCAGCAAGGTGTGGTACGTGTATTATTCACTCAACAGGGCTGTTGGCTGGAGTGTTAAATGATCTCACACGTTCCTCCAGGGACTCAGAAAGCCACTTTGCGAAGGCTGCCTCTCCCTTCAGTGAGTAAGGAGTAGAGGAATATGGAGACATAGTATTTTCTCATTGGAAGAAAGGACAGGCTCACAGTGAAGTTCTGAGCTGCTTGGGCAAGTTCCTTAACCCCTCGGTCATTTCCTGGTCAGGAACGTGAAGAGAGCCATGTTGATGTCAGTGTTGTGCAGATTAAATGTTACTATGCTGTATTGTGTGTGACATGCCTGCTTTAATGTCTGGCTTTGTTGCTTCCAGGGGCGATCCAGGACAAGGGTAATTTATCAACTAACTGCTAGGATATTAAAACTAGTAGCTTTGAGGTATATTTAAAATGTGCAGGAAGCATAGCAAACCTCTTACGCTATGAATTCTGTCTAAAAACTACTTAATTGTAAATTAATGCGTATGTCCTACTTTCTGTTTTCATTTTGACTCTGTTTACACCGTGTCTCAGTTTTGAAACCTTTGACGTGAACAGCTTCGAACAGTTCTGCATCAATTATGCCAATGAAAAGCTGCAGCAGCAGTTCAACCTGGTAGGTGGCGTTCTGCCGTCTTGCGACAGTGCTCAGCCCTCCGTGTGTGCGAACATGGGGGGAGGCAGAGGCTGTCCTGGTCTCCCTTCAGTTTTCCCAGTCATTTGGGGAGGTGGAATCAGGAGGATCAGAAATTCAAAGTCATCCTTGGCTACATAGCACATTCCAAGCTAGCCTGGGCTATATGAGTCCTAATCTCAAAAAAAAAAGGGGGGGGCTGGGCAGAGAGTTCAGTCACTAAAATGCTCCCTTAGAGGCATGAGGACCTGAATTTGATCCCCAGAACCCATGCAAAATGACAGGTGCAGTGGTTCACATTTGTAATCCCAGCACTGGAGAGGTGGAAGCAAGACTCTTGGGACTTGCTGGCCAGCCAGTATAGCCTGCTTGTCAAGTTTCAGATGAGAGACCCTGTCTCAGAGATGGGAAATGGCCAGCAGAAACAGCAGCACTGGGTCCAGTGAGAGACAGACTTGGTCTCAGGGAAGACAGATGAGTGAAAAGAGGAGGACATCCGACTTTCTCCTCTAGCACACGTGAATACACTACAGAGATCACATCATGCACCACACAATATAGTCTGTCCCCCACCCTAAAAAGGTTAATGGCACTCGAGGAACAACACCTGAGGCTGTTCTGTAGCCTGAAATGTAAAAAAAAATGTGTGTGTGCATGCACACACGCACACACAAAATAAATATAAATATTAAAATGTCCTATTGTTACAGAAGCCATACGCCGAGTTTCTGCACCACCTTGTGGTTGTATCTTGAAGTCTCACCCCATCTTCCACTTTTGTTTGAGCCACTGCCAACTACACATCTACACCCTCCATGCCTGTGCAGCCAGGCAGCTGTTTAGTTTCCTGAAGGCCCCGCTTCCTTGGAGCCTCTGTACCTCCTTCCCCGCTGACAGGATCACCTTAGCACTCCCACTCCAGTCCTTCCTTCACCCTGGAACTCCTGCCTGTCTCGGGGATTCTGCTTCCCCCCTTCTCTGCCCCTTTGGGGTGAGGAAGCCATCCTGTGTGCCTGCTTGTTTCACAGAATCATCGTCATTTGCACGGGTGTCTCCAAGCAGCTCGGCACCCGGACCAGCCCTGTACCTCTCAGTCCCACCGCTCCGCAGCGCGTGCATATGAGTCAGCACGCGCCTGGTGGGATCTGAGAAGAAGCTCCCGCAATCTGATTTTAGAGAAAGTCATAGGTGGTTCCTGCCTAGTTACAAGTAAAACCTCCCATGGACAGACAAGAGATGTTTCAAATTCCCTCCCCCCGGTGGGAAGATTTATTTATTCAGAAAGTTTTGTTGGATGCCAAGTATGCATGCCAGATAGTGAGTTGAGTGCTAATACAAAGATCAATAAGATACCTACAAATTATGGGCTGGAGAGCTACTCATTGGCAGGTATGAGGACCTGCATTCAGTTTCCAGAACCCACACACAAATGCCAGGCATGGTGGCTCAGGTTTGTAATCCCCGCACTGGGGCTGTGGAAGCAGAGGATCCCTGGACTTGAACTTGCTGAGAGATAGTCTAGCCTAATTGGCCTGTCTCAAAAAAAGAAGAAGGAGAAAGAGGAGGAGGAGAAGAAGAAGATATTCCTCAGGAATGATTCCCGAGATTGCCAAACACACACACACACTTGCACCCGTGCACACATGTACATACACACATACACACATACATATATACTGAAAAAAGATATCTATAGATCGTTCACTCAATATTACTTATGGATAATTTGACATTTTTTTTTTATATTACTGTGTGAGTTAAATACAACTTAACCTCCAAAATGAGTTCAGTGATGGCAGGAATGGAATGAATCTCTGCCAGTTGTGTGCCTTGCTCCAAACAGAGACCAGTGAGCTCAGCGTGGGCAGGATATCTGCATTCGTTGCTTTACCCACGGCTGTGAGCAAATGCCTGACCAGAAGCACCTCAAGGAAGGAAAAGTTTGTTCTGGCTGACAGTTCTAGCATCCAGTCCATCACGATGGAGAAGGCACGGCAGCTGATCATGTCCAATCCACATCTAGGGTGGGTGGGTCCTCCCGCTTCAGTAAACCTAATCTAGAAACTCCCTCACAGACATGTGCAGAGGTTTGTTTCCATGGTAATTCTAAATCTTGTCAAATTGACTAGAGATTATGCATCACAATATATTTTTTTTTTAGACAGGGTCTCAATGGAGCCCAGACTGGCCTAGAACTAACTATGTACCTCAGGCAGGCTTCAACTCAAAGCAGTCCTCCTGCTTCAGACTCCCAAGTGTTGGAGTTACAGGTGTGAACCACCCCACCCAGCTTCTGTTTTGGCTCTGCCATGAAACCACTCCCATCATTACGATCACTCCTCACTTCTGTGTCTGGCCATGTTTCCAGCGAGCCAGGTAGAAAGCTAAAATGCTTTCCTAACCCTTCATTGTGCCTTTAGCTGGTCCTAAACTTTGATAGTCTTTCCATGGAAAGAATTTTGACCTAATTGCAATAGAAGTCACACTTTAAAATCTTTTGTTTTGTTTTGTTTTTTGAGGTAGGGTCTCACTCTAACTCAGGCTGACCTGGAATTCACTATGTAGTCTCAGGGTGGCCTCGAACTCACAGTGATCCTCCTACCTCTGCTTCCCTCATGCTGGGATTAAAGGTGTGCACCACCACACCCGGCTTCACACTCAGCCACTCCAAGGAAAGACTGTACCTTTGCTAATGTCCAGCATCTGGACGTTTCATTCTCCCACACAGCCCTGGGAAAGACAGCATGGTGCCGTGGGCAGTGTGGGTGTTGTGTCACACAGCATTATGTTTGAAATTCATCTCTTCCACTTCTTCCCTTGGGATCTTGGGTTTTCTGAGCTTCTATTTCCTCACTTTAAAACCAGTTACATCTGCCTTCACCTTGTTGTGAAGAGAAGATCTAGCACTGATCCTACTCAGTAAATTTCTTCACTTTGCTGATCCTTCTGCCTCCGCCTCTTCAGCAATTTCCTACCGGCATGTGCCACCACAACCAGCAATTTCTTCACTTTTCCTTGCTCCAGAATTAATCCATGTATAAGCAAGCTTTTTAAATTTTTTCTTCTCACTCTTTTTTTGTTGGTTTTTTTGTTTGTTTGTTTTTGTTTTTCAAGGTAGGGCTTCCAGGCTGACCTAGAATTCACTATGTAGTCTCAGGGTGGCCTCGAACTCTCGGCGATCCTCCTACCTCTGCCTCCTGAGTGCTGAGATTAAAGGCGTGCACCACCATGCTCGGCTTTATTTTTAAGCACTTAATAACTACAGCTGATATGTATTCCCAGTACACAGTTTGCATAACTCACCTAAAGTTACTGTGTCCTTCGACCCTGACATCTCCTGGATTCCAGGGCCATTTCTCCCAGCACATGTATCCACCTCAGCCTCCGAACACCACACATGAGAAACCCCTACTGAACACCACCCATCAGACGCCATAGTCACATTCTTTCTCCCCCACCCCCCATCTTCCTCTCTGCTGCCTTCTCCCCTCTTTTCCTGAGTCATCTGTGGATGTGCAGACCCTCCCAGGAGAGGTGATGGCAGTCCAGTGAAGAGCTGCCTGGTCTCCCCGTCTCCCTAGAGGCAGGCCCACCCTCTCACCCCCATGCTCTTCTTGATGGTTAAACCAGCCCCTTCCACCTTTGGCTGGAACCCAACTTGTCCTTCCCTTCCTCTCTTTTCTCCTCTTCCTCTTTCCTCCTTCCTTTTTATCCTCCTCTTTCTTTTACTCCTCCTCTTCCCTCCCCACTCCTATTCCCCCAGAGTCCTCATTTTTGCCTCCTGCAGCAATGGATAGAGTCCTGACTGGTCTAACCACTGGACTAGCCCTCTTCAGAGCCAACCCCATATGTCACTATAGCCCTCTGGTCCTCACTAGCCTATAAAAAGACAATAAGAGCCAAGCTCCCTAGGGAGGAGGGAAAGCCTTGTGTGGTCTGGTCTCCACTGACCCTGTCCATCTCTGCTGTGTTCTGCAGCCTGTGAAACTGCACATCGCAGTCTCTTTCCAAGCTTCAGCGGGCTCAGATTCTTGTGTGGGATGTTTCTTACTGTTCACCCTCCCACCCAGCCACCCGCTGTCCCTCCAGGATGAACCTGATCCAAGTCCAGAAAGCTCCTGACCCCTCTTTAAACTTGAACAAGGCCTGCCCTTGGACTCTGATAGATTTTTATGACAATCAACCAGTCAGTGAACAAAAATGGGCAAGTTACAGTTGCGGGCATTGCTCACGGGACACACCGCCCCTCCTCCTGTGGCTACCCTCTGTCCTCTGAGAGCCCTTTGGTGGCTCTGGGATATCTTACACATTTGCACAGCTGGGATACCTTACACATTTGGAACAGGGGCTTTGACACAGTACTGGGATACCTTACTGACCCAGGCCTGACACACTAGGAGGAGGGGACACCCTCACGCTGTTGGTAGGGTGACAGCCAGACCCCCACAAGGAGCCCAGTGTCATTGACCCTGAGAGAGGAGGCTTGCCAGTGCTTCAGGGTCTCCTGTTTAAGCTAAATGTTACAACTCAACTCTTGGTGTACATTTTCCCAGAGCAATAGCAAGTACACTCTAATGGTCTGTTTTACTTTTCACATTGGATGCCCAGCACGTCTTTAAACTTGAACAAGAAGAGTACATGAAGGAAGATATCCCTTGGACTCTGATAGATTTTTATGACAATCAACCAGTCATTGACCTAATTGAAGCAAAAATGGGCATTTTGGAGTTACTGGATGAAGAATGCTTGGTAACTTTTTAAGTAATTGGTTGGGTTTTCAGCTTCTGAATAATAGCAGTGCACGTATTGCAGAGTGATTTTTGGTGGAGTCATATTTGCACAGCTGGGATACCTTACACATTTGCACAGCTGGGATACCTTACACATTTGCACAGCTGGGATACCTTACACATTTGCACAGCTGGGATAGCTTACACATTTGCACACCTGGGATAGCTTACACATTTGCACACCTGGGATAGCTTACACATTTGGTTGGATATTAATTCTGGAATCCTAGTTCAGCCGTGGCACCTTCCCTCCCTCAGCATGTGTACACTATCCTCAGGAAGCATGCACAACCTACAGAGAACACCAAGCCAAGGGGTGGATTTTTATTTATTTATTTATTTATTTGCAAGAAGAGAGAGAGAGAAAAGAGAGACAGACAGGTAGAACAAGCCAAGACCTCTAGCCACTACAAACGAACTCCAGATTCATCTGGCTTTACTGGGAAATGGAACCCAGGTCATTAGGCTTTGCAGGCCAGCCCCTTAACCACTGAGTTGCACACCTTAATGGCTGGGAACACACATTTGCACAGCTGGGATATCTTACACATTTGCACACCTGGGATACCTTACACATTTGCACAGTTGGGATACCTTACACATTTGCACACCTGGGATAGCTTAAGAACCTGGGATAGCTTACACATTTGCACAGCTGGGCACACCTGGGATTTACACATTTGCACACCTGGGATAGCTTACGGTTGGATATTAATTCAATCCTAGTTCACACCTTTGTGTAATCTCAGCACTCGGGAGGCAGAGGTGGATTTTTATTTATTTATTTATTTATTTGGAGGATCGCAGACAGGTAGAGAAGACCTCTAGCCAGGTCACCCAGAGACTGCATAGTGAATTCCAGGTCAGCCTGAGCCAGAGTGAGACTCTACCTCAAAAAAAAAAAAAAGAAAGAAGGAAGGGAGGGAGGGAAGGAAGGAAGAAAGAAAAAGAAAACAGAATGGCATTTTCTTCTTGTTGTGAATCAGGAGATGTAGCTGAAATGTCCACCTCTGGGAGAAGCAGCTTTATAGCAGGTCAGCCCAGCAGAGGTCTACAAGAACAAATAATCCCTGGGAGAAAGTTAATGGTTTGGGTTTAAAAGGTGGCTTTTGATGCTTAAGCTTAGCATGTGTTTCTTTTCCAAAGATTTATTTGTATAAAATAGTGAGCATAGCATTGAGGACTTTCAGGTCGTGTCTTCCTACAAGTGTGGGTTCTGTGGTTCTTGCCACCTGGGATCCAGCCCTTACAGACATGTAAGCATAGAGGGCAGGCATCAGGGACAGTGTTCTGGAATGTTCCAAAATATTCTAGCATCTAGAGGCAATGGTGCAGGCTCTAAGCAGTTTTTGTGCCTCCACAGATGTTTCTCAGGTGGCCAGTATCACAAAGAGGTAGTCCAGAAATCACTTTGACACAATGAGGCATTGAGTTTAGTCAGTTTGCGCTGAATTTAATGGATAGTTTCAAAATCACCAGTATCAAAAACAAGTTTTACAACAAGTTTAGTTGGAGACAAGATCTTAGGAAGCTAGTTAAGCAGCAAACCAAGAATAGAAGGTCTGTTTTCCAGGGGTGGACAGTGGGGGACACATGCAGGTGCCCCTTCTTCCCATTCCGCTGGGAATAGTCATGCCCCAATCCCATTCGGCTTTTCTTGCATTTTGAAACTTCTATACTGCCTGCCTTGCAGAAATAAAAATCTTCATTCTTAAGTCTTGGTATAGCCATTTTCCTTTAGTTTGGAAAGCTTTGATCTAAAATGACATTGGCAGGTCTATTTAAATAACATGAATATTCAATGAGTGTGCACAATTGTTTGTCAATAATAAAGAATTAAGATCAAAGACAGATTAAGGCCTAGAGTTGGGTGTTTTGTTTTGTTTTGTTTTGTTTTGTTTTGTTTTGTTTTGTTTTAAGGAAGGTCTCACTGTAGTCCATGCTGACCTGGAACTCACTCTATAGTCTCATGTTGGCCTCAAACTCAGAGCGATCCTCCTACTTCTGCCTCCAGAGTGCTGGGATTAAAGACGTGTGCCACCACGCCCGTTTAGAGTTGCTTTTTCGCATGAAGGGCTTTCATTCTGAGGTACCAGATATCCCTGTTCTTGGGAGTCATCTCTAGTTTTCTTACTTGATGTTTGGTTGCTTTTCTCTTCCAGTTACCTCATGGAACTGATGAAAATTGGCTTCAAAAGCTGTATAATAACTTTGTCAACAAGAACTCTTTGTTTGAGAAACCTAGAATGTCAAACACCTCCTTTATCATTCAGCACTTTGCTGACAAGGTATTGTGCAGTCTTAGAACAATGCTGTCTACCCAAGACAGGCCGGCCAGCCTCTCTGGTCGGGTCAGATTGAAGTCCCACTTTTGTGTATCCATGTCTGTTTAACAATTTTTAATGTTATCTATGTGCTTTACCAAATGCATGAATCTCAACTGTGCTGCTTCAGAGACTAAGGTGTTGTTAGTGGACTTCATTCGGATGGTTGGTTTCCAGCATGTTCATTGATCTCTTGTCAATTTATTTTCTCGATGGAATCATGATGATCAAGAGAGCACAGTTGTTTCCTATGAAAAAAGCTGAATCTTCCTTTGAAGTTTTTTTTTCTCCTCTCTCTCTCTCTCTCTCTTGTTTGTTTTTTGAGGTAGGATCTCACTCTAGCCCAGGCTGACCTGGAATTCACTCTGTATTCTCAGGCTGGCCTCAAACTTATGGTGATCCTCCTACCTCTGCCTCTCAAGTACTAGGATTAAAGGTGTGTGCCACCACGCCCATATTTCTCTCTCTTTTTCAAGGTAGGGTCTTACTCTAGCTCAGGCTGACCTGGAATTCACTATGTAGTAGTTGCAGGGTGGCCTCAAACTTATGGTGATCCTCCTACCTCTGCCTCCAAAGTGCTAGGATTAAAGGCGTGCACCACCACACCCGGCTTCCTTTTCTTACTTTTCTTTCTTTTTCTTTCCTTCCTTCTTTCTTTCTTTCTTTCTTTCTTTCTTTCTTTCTTTCTTTCTTTCTTTTTTTTTTTGGAGAGAGTCACAGAGAGACAGAAAGTGAAAGAGAGGAAGAGAGAGAATGGGCACACCAGCAGTCTCTCAGCTGCTGTGAACGAAATCTAGATGTGTGCGCCCCCTTGTGGTCAAGTGTGGCATTGCGCCCTTGCGTCACTTTGCATCTGACTAAACGTGGGACCTGGAGATTGGAACGGGGTTCTTAGGCTTAGCAGGCAGGTGCCTTAACCGCTAAACCATCTCTCCAGCTCTCTTCCTTTTCTTTTTTAATACACCGGAATATCTTTACTTCAGTGGGAAAGTAGGGTGACTCAAGATGACAAGCTTTCTGGGTGATCTTTGCTTTCTTCTGTACATATTGTTAGAACACAGATGCAGTCACTTTAAGAGGCCCTGCTGCCTAGGACCAAGGTAAAACAGAAAAGCAACACCAGTCCCCTCATTGCCATAGACCTCCAAGGCCACCGGAGTTAGGGCCTTGGGTCCTGTCCAGTGCCTTCCTGACTCACCAAGCCTCTATGGCCTGGGTCATGTGAGGTAAACTTTCCTTCTCCCCTAAAAACTCTATACAAGTGAGATACTGCCCTCTGTTTTTTGACAGAACCAAAGACCCTCTGTCTCTGGCCTCAGTGGTCCCTCTCATGCTCTTCCATGGTGTAAGAAGACCCTTTGTTCTCTGGATCCAAAGCTTTGCTCTCTGGCTTTCGGACCCATCATGACACCTCTGACAGATGCTGATAACTCTCTTAATAAATCTCCACTTCTAGAAGAGCCCTTTCTCTCCATGCCTCTCCTGGACCAGCCTGCACTCCCTTTTGTTTTTTATTTCTCTTAATTTTTATTTAGTTGGTGTTTATGCACTGTGTGAGTGTGTCGTGGGCGGGAGAGCATGCCAGATTCTCTTGCCACTGTAAACAAATGCCTGCCCAGCTTTGTGTGAGTGGCTGGGGAACGGAACCTGGGCCTGCAGGTTGTGCAAGCAAGCACCTTTAACAACTGAGCCATTTCCCAGCCTTATCTATCACATGCCTTCTTTTTTTGATACAGGGTCTCGTGTATCTCAGGCTGGCCTCCAGTTTGATATATAGTCAAAAATGAAAGCCAGGTGTGATGGCGTATACCTTTAATCCCAGCACTCGGGAGGCAGAGGTAGGAGGATCGCCCTGAGTTTGAGGCCACCCTGAGACTACATAGTGAATTCCAGGTCAGCCTGGACTAGAGGGAGACCCTAACTTGAAAAAAAAAAAACCCTAATCCTCTTGCCTCTACCCCCCCAAGTGCTGGGATTATAGGAATGTGTCACTATGTCTGGTGTGATGCTTAGGAACTGAACACAGTACTTCATGCTTGCTAGGTGAGCACTCTGCCAACTGAGGGACATCACTAGCTCAGGTACTGACCAGGCTGACATTCCTTTCCTTTGAAGTCTGGCAGTTTGTTTGCCATATCAAGAAAAGAAGAAAAGAAGAAAAGAAGGTGGAACAATCCCACACTTGGGAGGCAGTCCTTTGGATCACCACATGCCACCCTGAGACATGCATGCTTAATTCCAGGTCATGTGGACCAGACACACACACACACACAAAAACACAAAAAAAAAAAAAAAAAATGCAAAGAAGAAAAGAGTGGAACTCAGGGACACCATATGCTTGTGCATGACCACTCTGAATGCACATGATGTTTGTTTTTATTTTTTTTCATGTACACACACACTGGTCCAGGCACACACACACACACACAAATAACATAAAATGCAAAGAGCAGCTACCTCTGCCTCCCAGTGCTGGGATTATATGCTCTGCATGTGGAAGACTCTGAATTTGATTATCGGTACCACAAAAATAAAGTAGAAATGGAACCTGTCCTTACGTGCTGTCTGCTTTACGTCTGGAGTAATTACTCCTTCCTCTGCACAGGTCGAGTATCAGTGTGAAGGCTTCCTTGAGAAGAACAGAGACACTGTCTATGACATGCTCATTGAGGTCCTGAGAGCCAGCAAGGTTGGTAAATTATGTGATTGACAGCAGTGGATCAGAAGGGGGAGGGGAGGGGAGGGGCAGCAGCAGGTTTTTTGTACTAAAACAAAAACCTATTTTGGTTTCCATTGTGGGCTTCACACCTTTTCTCTTTTGGAATTGGAAGTAAAGAGTGCTTTAGCATCGGAAAGCACTGTGAATTGCACCACACAAAGTCAAGTGTGCAGATGACAGAGGACATCCCATACACCTGTTCCTATTTGGAATGTCAGTTCCCCTTTGGCTCATTGACTCCCACACACTTGTGGGGCACTCCCCATGGGTCAAGTCCTGTCCTAACTCCTGGGATAAAGCAATGAACAAGACCAGGTTCCTGCACACCCAGCACTCACACTTTAGTGGACTCTACATCCCATTACTCCAGAAGCAAGCAGTTACGTCACACAGAGTACTCAAAGAAAGGAATTTCAGGAGTGAGGGATGTTGGGAAGGGCTGCTGCTTTGAGCTGGTAAGGTCCTAGAATCCATGATGGTATTAAGAGTAGTGTCACCAAAAGAATGAGGCATGCCTTCGTCGTTCCCACTTTAAATCTTCCTGTATCACATTTTGAGAATAAAGATTTTTCACTTTATGATGACTTAGTTTATTTTTTCCCCTTTTAAAAGATCCCATTCAGTCCATTGTTTAAAATGTTCAAGCTTTTTGACAGTTTGCCAATTGAACCCAGGCACTAGTGCTCATGATCTAAATCATTATGCACACGACAGCCACAGGTTTCAAAATTGGCTCATAATGGAGCAGCTAGTGTTGAAGTGGACTGCATCTTTCTTTTTTTTTTTTTTTAATTTTTATTTATTTACTTGCAAGCAGAGAGAGAGAGAGAGAGAGAAGAGAGGCAGACAAAGAGAGAATGGGCACACCAGGGCCTCTAGCCACTGCAAACGAACTCCAGATACATGTGCCCCTTGTGCATCTGGCTTATGTGGGTCCTGGAGAATTGAACCGGGATCCTTTGGCTTTGCAGGCAAACGCCTTAACTGCTAAGCCATTTCTCCAACTCCCCTTTTTTTTTTTTTCGAGGTAGGGTCTCGCTCTAGCCCAGGCTGACCTGGAATTCACTGTGTAGTCTCAGGCTGACCTCAAACTCATGGTGATCCTCCTACCTCTGCCTCCCAAGTGCTGGGATTAAAGGCATGTACCACCATGCCTGGCTGACTGCATCTTTTACACAAAATTAGTTCCTTTAATTCACCAGCTATTTACTCAGTACCAAGCTTACCCCAGGGTCCAGTCTGGAAGATAAAGAAAAATCTTGCTGAAACAGAAGTGGGTTTGTTTACTGAGCCAACAGTGGGAATTCCATATTTAATCATGACCCAGAGGCATACAAGGACACATGAAACAGGCTTCTGCTTTAGAGAAATTATCCCCATCATTTTTAAAGAACTAAATACAAGGTCCCTTCTGACAGAACACAAACATTTAAAGAAGTGATGCAAAGCAGAAAGTAAAATGCCTTAAAACAGCTGGGTGAGGTGGTATATGCCTTTAATCCCAGCACTTGGGAGGCAAAGGGAGGATGATCGCCGTGAGTTCGAGGCCACCCTGAGACTACAGAGTGAATTCCAGGTCAGCCTGAGCTAGAGTGAAACCCTACCTCAAAAAACCAAAAAAAAAAAAAAAAAAAAAAAAAGGCTTAAGACAAGAGAGGCAGAGGCAAGAGAATCAAGGCAAGTTCAAGGCCAGCCTGGTCTTCTATATAGGGAGACCCTGTCTCAAAACAAAACAAATAAAAACAATGATGACAGGGACTCATTTCACGCAGGGACAGTGCTGTGAACTGGAACACATTTTAAGAGCCTTGAGGCATGAGTAGGGCTTAGATCTGCAGGGACAGAACGTGGGGTAGCAGGGGGGAGGGTCCACCTGAGCCAGGTCCACAGTGGAGACAGTAGATGTCCCCACCCTTCGTCACGTGACGTGCGCATGCAGACAATGGCTCAGCTGTCCTCTGTCCCAGGACAGAGCCATGACCCTCTCTACCAAGGACGGTCTTTCTGTACAAATGCGCTTCCTCTGCAGATAGTGACCAAGGCGGTCACTCTGCAGCTACTGGTGTAGATGGCTGTTGGGACTCTGTGAACCTCTGGGACTCTGAAACCCTCTCTCTTCCTTCCAGTTTCATCTCTGTGCCAATTTTTTTCAAGAAAACCCAGTTCCTACTTCCCCCTATGGTGCAATGATCACGGTTAAATCTGCAAAGCAAGTCGTCAAGCCAAACAGCAAGCACTTCCGGACCTCAGTTGGGAACAAGGTACAGAAGAGTGGAGGGTGAGGGCCGTGGGCAGGGCTCGGCTCTGGGAAGCCAGACGCTCCTGGTAGAACTGAAGAAGGGAGCGAGTCTGGAGGGCAGCTGCCACCACCAGCATTTCAGGTTCTCAAGTCCCAGAACAATGAATTGTACCAGAGACACACACTAAGGTAACAGAAATAGAGACTGTTTGTGAAGAAAGAGAAAGGCGCTCCTGAGAATGGGAGTGGACTAGGGAGCTGGGAAAGACATACACCCAAAATAAATGCAGGGCACCAGCCTCATTGCACTTTATAAGTTCTGTACATAGCGCCTGCTTCTCGCATTTGTGTATATCACAGACTATTTCTGCACCTGTTCTGTTATTATGTGTAGTCATGGGAAGGTTTCCAGTCGTCCCGTTGCCATCTTGATGTCGCCCTCTCCACGTCCTATTCTCCTGACACATTGGAACCTATATCCTAGGCCTGACTCTGGACAGTGGGCCCTTCCTTCCAATCGGCATGTCCACCATCGCCCTACCCCAACTCCAACGCAGACAGAGTGGAGCCACCACACCTTTGCATGGTCACATGGTTTCCTAGTGAGCTGCTGCCTGGAAGTGTTGGACAGGGCAGTAGGCCAGGCTAGTCCACCACAGCCCTGGTCTGAACCCTGTCCCAGGAGGTGTTTCTGCTTACGGTTAACTCTTCTTGACAAGAGCTTCACTGACCTGGATCTAAGCGGTAGTCACTGCGGAATGTCTGACCTCTGTCCCTGCTTGCTAGTTCCGCAGCTCTCTGTACCTGCTCATGGAGACCCTCAATGCCACCACGCCCCACTACGTGCGATGCATCAAGCCAAATGATGAGAAGCTGCCGTTCGAGTGAGTGTTCTTGTCTCAGAAAGAATGCACTGCCCGAGCAGTCTCAGTCACGATGCTGGGGTTTGCTAAGAGTCCCGGCAACCTTTACGCTCTTCTGGGTCTTTTTTTTTTTTCTTTTGGTTTTTCAGGGTAGGGTCTCACTCTGGCCCAGGCTGACCTGGAATTCACTATGTAGTCTCAGGGTGGCCTCGAACTCACAGTGATCCTCCTACCTCTGCCTCCTGAGTGCTGGGATTAAAGGTGTGCACCACCATGCCCGGCATTCTGGGGTTTTTTAACAATTCCAAACAATGATGCCCTTTCTGTATTTTAGCACAACCCCTGTGGCCATGCCACCTCATCTCCAGGGCTGAGCAAGGGCTGAACTGTGTTGAAGGTCATATACCCTGGACACCTGTCCCCTGCTTGCTTATAGTGGCACATGCCCATGCTTACACAGGAAAGGCTATAAAGCCTACCAGACGTGTCCAACATCTGATATCATGATACCATCTTGTCATTTCTCTCTTTCTACAAAGTTCATTGTCGAGGATCACACAATCAAGTTACACAAAAAACAACTCATTTTAAGTAACTTTACAATCATTGTAATTGTGTTGGGCCAAATTCATAGCTATTCTAGATCTGATGCTACTCAAAGGCCACAAGGTGGATGTGACTGGTAGACATCAGTTGCACCCTCATGTAGCATAAGCCATCAGACTTGTTCTCAGGTGCCCCACGGAAGAAGCCCTGATCCTATGAGCAGGAGATCCTTTTAACCTGTTACAGCTAAAAGAGACGCTTGTTGGGTTGAGCGATCCACAGTGATGGTGTGCCTATGGGTCACCAGCAGTGTTAGACTTGAGCCCACAGGCCACTGCCAGGGGTTGTGTAAACGACATTCCGAAGCAGTGCTAGAACCTGGATGGGTGTGCATCTTGTTCTCCTTGATTGTCATTGGAAAGTCAACCCAAAGCCTCTCCCCCTCCATAAGACCCTGTTACCCACGCCCCACACCCTCAGCCTCCAGACTGCTTCACTCTGCGCTGCTCCTGCATGCTCCACAGATACGTGCTAAGTGCCTGCTGTGTGCCTGCACCACATGTGTGTGAAGGTGGAGGGATAGCAAGACAAGGAGGGCTGGTGGAGCCTGCTGGCCAGGCCTCCCTGCTCTACCTGTTACGAGCACATCCATCAGCTATGATGCCTTGACATTACAAAACTGCTTCTTTAAGGTTCGACTCCAAAAGAATTGTCCAGCAGCTGCGAGCCTGTGGTGTTTTAGAAACGATTCACATCAGCGCCCAGAGCTACCCGTCCAGGTACATCCTCTGCGCTGGTCTTGGGGGAAGGTTCCTGCTTCAGGGATGTGCTTAGAAACAAGGGTGTGGCTGCCGTGTTCGTCGGGCGCTTCAGGCTTCTGTGCAGTGCACTCCAGATTCTCCCATTATCATGTAGGAAGAACAGGAGAGAAATGGGCCATCTTAGTTACCTGTGGCCTCCATGAAAACATCCCTGAGGAAACAGCATAAGGGAGGGTGGATTTTGGCTCAGTTTCAGAGGTTTCCGGCTATGGCCGCTTGGCTCTGTGGCAGGCGGAGGCAGAGTGCTATGACAAGGAGCACATGGCAGAGCAAAGTGTCTCACCTCATGATGGACAAGAGGAGACAGAGAGACGGGAGGACCACCAGAGAAAAGACATACCCTTCAAAGATACCCCCGCCCGTGACCTGTCGCCCCATCTCCTGATTTCCTTCGCAGTGTCATGGAATGTTAGTTCTGCCTCCTCCCAGAAAAAGCGCGCTTCACTCTAGACCAAGACTCCCGGGCAGGCTCAGCATAGGTCATGGGAATGGCAAAACATTCGCTAGTGGGTCACGAGGGCGACGGTGCAGGGGACCCTCTCATTTCCACCCCTCCCACTCCCAGTACCGAAATCTGTATGGGTCAGGGTTCTCCAGAGGAGCAGACTGACAGAATGGATATACAAGAGGGACTTATCAGGTTAGTTTACACAGTGCACACTGGGCAGTCCAACAATGGCTATCTGCAGGCTGGAGAGGCTGAGAGCCTGGTAGTGGCTCAGTCCTTGAGGCTGGCAGCCTCAGCTGTGTCAATCGGGCGCTGAAGGCTGGAGGATTCCCGGAGAGCTTCTGGTCTTCAGTCCACGTTGGAAGGCTGAAGAAGCTCTGCCCTGATGTCAGCAAAGGGCGGTAGCAGCAGAATGGTTGCGCATACCACCAGCAAGGGCGAAGGCAGGCCAGCAAAGCACTGCTTTCTCTTTGTGTATCTGCTGCCGTAGGACAGACTGTACACTTTGGGGGAGGGTCTTCCCTCAAGTAGTCCTTCCTGGAAACAACCCTACTCGAGACATGTCTGTTACTTGATTCCTTTTTTTAAAAAGTTTTATTTTTATTTATTTGAGAGAAAGAGAAGAGAGAGGGGGAGAGAGAGAATGAGAATGTCAGGGCCTCCAACCACTGCAAACGAACTGCAGACACAGGCTGCCACCTTGTGCATCTGGCTTACGTGGGTCCTGGGGAATCAAACCTGGGTCCTTTGACTTTGCAGGCAAACGCCTTAACTGACAAACCATCTCTCCAGCCCTGTTACTTGATTGTTGAGCCAATCAAATTGAAATAGCCATCAAATTATGACTCCATCAAAGGGTTAATTGTGAATTAGTAGCCAGTCATTTTCAAAAACTCCCCACCTCTGAACATTGCATTGGAGACCAAGTCATCAACATCTGAGTCTTTGGGGACATTTCATCAGAACCCCAGTCCTCATTCCAGCTGCCAGGGAGGCCCCTATTGCCGCCATAGAACAGGAGCTAAGGAGGAGGATCCACAGGTGGAGGGTCAGCTGAAGCCCAGGAGCAGACATACCTGCAGGGGTGGTCTTCGTGGTCTTCCAGGGGAGGGGCTTATGTCAGGGCCATCATCAGCAAGGCAGTCTTTACCACCGAGCCCCGTGGCAGCAGTACCAGCAGGGACTGCAGAGTCTGTTACGTGAAGAGCCTCCTCCCTGGCACACCTGCATAGATCACTCTGATTTTCCAGGTGGACATACATCGAGTTCTACAGTCGCTACGGCGTCCTCATGACCCAGCAGGAGCTCTCCTTCAGTGACAAGAGGGAGGTGTGCAAGGTGGTTTTGCATAGGCTCATCCAGGTGGGTCTCCCTCACCTCTTGGAATCTCCAGCTCTTCTCAAAAGTGTCTCTTGTGGTTGCCTGAGTCTCAGGATGGTACATGTCACAAATGCCTGACCAGACAGAAACTGTGCCCTGAGCATTTGTATGGTGAGGAGACCAGAGCACACATGCTCACTGGGGCATGATCTCCTGAGAGCATCTCTTTCAGGGACCTGAATTTGAACCTTGGCTTCCACCAGCACCCCTCCCCCGCCCCGCCTGCTTCATTCTTCCACGATCTGATCCAGTCCTCCATGGACCTGGGCCATAGGCAGGATCAGCCCAGGTGATGACCCAGTTGTGTGGACTCTAGATGTGGCACTCGGCATGGATTTAGATTGTTGCTAATGCAGTGAGTGAAGATAGAAAAGTAGGATGATGGCCGGGAAAGAGGATGGTGAACCCAAATCAAGATGGAGAACAAAACTTCTGTAGGTCCTTTTCCTCCTGTGTGGAGGCCACAGAAGGGAGACTGACATCCTCCAATTGCCTGACAGAGCCACCGAGTGGGCACACACCCTTCCACTTAAGTCTCACCAGCAATTCAAAGTAGAAGTCTCTAGATCACAATCCCAGTGATTCTGCTTTATGTCAAAGGAACTCTCAATGACTTGGGAATCTTTGAATCTCTGAATGTGTTTTCCAAACATGCTGTCCAACCTGAAAGGTTTTGTTTCTGATTTTATTATTTCTTTCTCTTCCAGGATTCTCATCAGTACCAGTTTGGTAAAACCAAAATTTTCTTCAGAGCGGGACAAGTGGCTTATTTAGAGAAACTTCGACTGGATAAACTGAGGCAGGGTTGTATTGTAATCCAAAAGCATGTCCGGGGCTGGCTGCAGAGGAGAAAGTTCCTCCGAGAGAGGCGAGCTGCTGTGGTCATCCAGCGGTACTCCCGGGGTCAGCAAACAGTGAGGTGTGTTGGAACCATGGACAGTGACTGGAACTTGAGAGCTTTCACTCCTGACGTTGCCAGGAGGGGCGGCAGAGAACCAGAGCCTTTCTCTTGTCCCCTGGAGTACAGGGTTAGGAGGCACCCACTAGATGGTCCAAGCCTGAATGTGAGAAGGGTATGTTCCTAGGGAGTAGGTAGTTCTGGGTCTGTCTGGTCTGTCAGCTCTCCCCATGCAGAATTATTCACCTCCCTTATGCTGCAAGATAGAGATATATTTAGTCGTTATTGATTTTTCCTTGGTCTTGGCCACTTAGAAATATCTGTCTCCTAGGCTCATATACTCTGAAGGAAAGAAATCTGTGTTTTCCTGCAGTCCTTCAGTCAGGGCTTGACAAACTTTTCTGTGGAAAACCAGATAATAAGGACTTGAGGCTTTTAGGGGGTTTTGGTCACTGTTGCAGCCACTGAGGTCTGCTCTTGGGACATGTCAATGGCTGTATTATTCTGCTTCCCATTGGTATAACAAAAGGCCCAAGGCTGAGTACTATTTAAAGAAAAGAGGTTGGTTTATATTATTGTTTTGGAGGCTGAAAATCCAGTCCCATTGGTTTGGCTTCTGATGGGGTCTCCATACACACAGCACAGCAGAGAAATGCGACAGAAATACTCAGGTACAAAAGGGACCAAGAGTATAGAATGCCTTGCTTATGCAAACCCACTCTCACCAGGTGAATGCCTATAATTTCAGCACTCAGAAGTCAGGCCAAGTCAGGAAATTACGATATTTGAGGCTAGTTTGGGCTATGTAGTGAATAGCAGTATAGCCAGAACTGTGTAGCAACCCATCTCCCCACAAAAAATAAAATTCAGAGAGCAGCATCCCCAATAACATAACTATCTCCTACTAAGACCACTTCTATTTATTTATTTATTTATTTATTTATTCATTTATTATTGACAGCTTCTTTAATTGTAGACAATATCCAATGGTACTTCCTTCCCTCCCCCCACTTTCCCCTTTGAAACTTCACTCTCCATCATATCCCCTCCCCTCTCAATCAGTCTCTCTTTTCAGTCTGATGTCACGATCTTTTCCTCCTGTTGTGATGGTCTTGTGTAGGTAGTGTCAGGCACTGTGAGGTCATGGATATCCAGGCCATTTTGTGTCTGGAGGAGCATGTTGTACGGAGTCCTACTCTTCCTTTGGCTAAGACCACTTCTTAAAGTTCCCACCACATCTTACATCATACAAGGACCAAGTTTCCAGTACGTGAACTCAGGGCCCACACTCACGGCATATCCCAACCATAGCAGCTGCTCTAAGAAATATTATAGGTTAGACACACCTTGGTTTACCTTATTAGCAGCACATCTGGCCCTCTGACTAAACTCCTGATTGATAAGTCTCCAGCATGATTTTCTGAATGAATGAATGAATGAATGAATGAATGAATGAATGAATGAACGAACGAATATAATGTCAGGGACATCATCTCATTGTCATGGTCCCTGTGGGCACATGCCCCATGTGGGAAGGTCCTACGAGGTTCCTCAGTACTGACCCACATTTGGATCAGGGTAAGATGGCACTGGCTTGGGGCAGCATCAGGACAACTCACTTGCAGTTCAGTGAGTAGAGACACAAGACACCAGGATGCTCCCCAAGAAGGTGTGGCCCACACCTGAGCTTTGGCAGTGGAAGCCAAGGCTCTAGACAACCCATTCACTCTGCATCTTCTCACCCAAGGAAAGCCATTACTGCAGCAGCCTTGAAGCAGGCCTGGGCGGCCATCGTCATCCAGAGACACTGCCGCGGGTACCTGGTCCGCAATCTTTACCAGCTCATCCGGGTGGCTGCCATCACCATCCAGGCCTACACCCGGGGCTTCCTGGCGAGGAGGAAGTATCGCAAGGTATGGCATGGTTTTTCTGCACAAAGACCATCCTTGATGGCAGAGGCTCTGGCACGAGAGGGCCTGTTCACACCCGTCTGCACTATGAGGGTTGAGTGTTTCATGTCTGGGCTTAGCAGGTCTTGGTGGGTTGGTGGCAAGAAATCCCTGTTTTGTGTGGTGGGCTTGCTTCGGGAGCTGCACCTTCCACCACTGGAGGAGTTGATAAGAGATAATTGAGGGCTGGAGAGGTGGCTCAGTAACTAATAGTGCTTGCAAACCCTGACAGCCCAGGTTCAATTCCCAGTACCCACGTAAAGTCAAATGCACAAAGTGGCATATGCATCTGGGGTTCATTTGCGGTGGCAAGAGGCTTTGGAACACCCATTCTCTCTCTCTCTCTCTCGCTGTCCTTGCAAATAAATAATACATTTTAAAAAAGAGATATGGATGAGGTCCACCTGACAGTTTCTATTTCATGAAAATTTTGTTTTTGGCCAGGTGTGGTGGTGCATGCCTTTAATCTCAGCACTCGAGAGGCAAAGGTAGGAAGATTGCTATGAGTTCAAGGTCAGCCTGAGACTACATAGTGAATTCCAGGTCAGCCTGGACTAGAGCAAGACCCTACCTCAAAAAAAAAAAAGTTTTTGAGTCGGGCATGGTGGCTCACACCTTTAATCCCAGCACTAGGGAGGCAGAGATAGGAGGATTGCTGTGAGTTCAAGGCCACCCTGAGACTACATGGTGAATTCCAGGTCAGCCTGGACTAGAGCGAGACCCTACCTCAAAAAAAATGTTTTTGAGTCGGGCATGGTGGCTCACACCTTTAATCCCAGCACTAGGGAGGCAGAGGTAGGATTGCTGTGAGTTCAAGGCCACCCTGAGACTACATGGTGAATTCCAGGTCAGCCTGGACTAGAGCGAGACCCTACCTCAAAAAAAAATGTTTTTGAGTCGGGCATGGTGGCTCACACCTTTAATCCCAGCACTAGGGAGGCAGAGGTAGGATTGCTGTGAGTTCAAGGCCACCCTGAGACTACATGGTGAATTCCAGGTCAGCCTGGACTAGAGTGAGACCCTAACTTGAAAAACCAAAAAAAAAAAATGTTTTTGGTATTGTTGAACCATTGAGTCTATTGGCAAAAATAAGTAAGGAACCCCTTACAGGAACATGAGTGACTCATTCAGCCACATCCCCAAAATGTCACTCCCAACACAGGTGGTGACTAATGAAAGCTGTGTCCCTGGAGCTCCCTGTCCAACCTGCAGGCAGGTCCACTGAAGAGTCTTCTCCCCAGAAGGTGTTCACTGATTACACAACCCTTAGGGAGGAGCCGCACGAGTCTTGTAACTGTCTGAGCTTCCTGACGCTCATAACTCTCTCCTGAGCCGCATAGCCGCCTCTCTCCCCGCAGAAGGGATGTTTCAATTTGGAAGAAAGGGCTGCACACTAAATGCTATGAGTTGATTTAAACGAACGTGGTAATTCCAGTTTGCATCCCAGCACCTAAATTCTTGGGGGTGCCCCTTTGTGAGTTCAAAATGTTGTTTTGAAGATGTTGCAGGAACACAAGGCTGTGATCCTGCAGAAGCATGCACGAGCATGGCTGGCCAGGCGGAGGTTCCAGAGCATCCGGCGATTCGTGCTCAACATCCAACTGACGCACAGGGTCCACCGTCTGCAGAAAAAGCTGGAGGATCAAGTAGGTGTTCATGATACATCTTTCCAGCTCCTTTTTTTAAAACCTGTGTGTATGTGTGTGCACATGCACACATTCACACACACACCAGGGTCTCTTGCCACTGCAAACAAATATCCATCTGACTTTATGTAGATGGATGGGGAATTGAACCTAGGCCAGCAGGCAATGGAAGCAAGCACTTAACCCCTGAGCCATCTCTCCAGCCCTCCATGTGCCTTTTCTAATAGTCATCGTGTTCTGGATTAGACCCTTTGCTCTGCTGTTAGGCTTTCCACCCAGCCAGATGCATTGCATATGCCTGTAATCTCAGCACTTAGGAGGCTGAGGCAGCAGGAGCACAAGGTTGAAGCTGGCCTGGGCTACATAGCAAGGCCCTGTCTTCAAACAAAACAAAGTCTTGGGGGACGCCCCAGTCAGCAAAGTGCTTGATTTAAAAGCATGAAGACCTGAGTTTGATCCCCAGAACCCACGTACAAAATTCAGGCACAGTGGTGCATACTTGTAATCCCAGCACTAGGGAATCGAAGCGAGACAGACAGATGCCTGGGCCTCACTGGAGAGCCTGGCCTATTTGGCAAGGTTCACGACAATGAGAGACCCTGTCTCAAACAAGTGGGTGTTATTCCTGAGGAGCAACACCCAGAGTTGTCCTGCTCTTCTTACGAATGCACACACACATACACATGCACACTTAGAGAGTAAGCATTGTTTTAAGATCTGTAGGTTAGTAGGAGGTTTGAGCAGTGTTCACAGACACCTGAGCCGGAAGGCAGAAGCACACTGGTTACGTGGGTGGTTCTCTACACAACAGCACCTGCCCAAGAAGGCAAGTGGGACTGAAATCCAGCCTGGCTCCACCCACAAAAGCATGTGTACCCATTGAGGCTTTCTCTAACTGCATAGGGACACTGTGTACAAGGCAAGCACACCCCCTTGGGAACCCAGAGAAGCAGCCATGTTCTTCCTTGTCTATGTGCTCCATAGGGTCTAGCTGCAGGCTTGCTCATTTGGGAGGGGAGAAGCCCACATACTCACAGGGGCAGGATTGGGATAAAATGTCTGTATGTGACACAGCTTACACATGGCTGAGCAGGCTTGGCACCTGGTGGGAGCCCCAGCACTTCTGCAGCAAGGCATCGGGGTTCGAGAGGGCTGCTGTAACAAAGCACCCCAGAGCCATGGCGTAAATGGTGGAGTTTCAGCCTCATAGTTCTGGAGGTTGGACATCCCAGATCAAGGAATCAGTGGGGTTGGTCCCTCGCTGTCTGGCTTACAGACCTCCTTCCAGTCTTGTTTCTTTCTGGACCTGACCTTCCCCTGTGGAACAACATCCAGCCTCTTCTTTGAACCCACCAGCTTTGGTGCCCTGAGGCCCTCCCTAATGGCCTCCCAATTCCTGAGTTACCTCTTTGAAGGGCCTGTCTTCAAACACATTCACATTAGGTCCACAGATGAGAGTGCAATGTATGATGTGTGTACAGATATATGTGTGTGTAGGTATGTATGCATGTGTGTGTGTGTTCATGCAGATGCCTGAAGACAACCTTTGATGTTGTTCCTTAGGGAACACTGTCCACCTTTTTTGTTGTTTTTGGAGAGACACAGAGAGGGAGAGGGAGAGGGAGACAGATAGAGAATGGGTGCGCCAGCAGTCTCTCAGCTGCTGTGAATGAAATCCAGATGTGTGCGCCCCCTTGTGGTCAAGTGAGGCATTGCACCCTTGCGTCACTTTGCATCTGGCTAAACATGGGACCTGGAGATTGGAACCAGGTTCTTAGGCTTAGCAGGCAGGCGCCTTAACCACTAAACCATCTCTCCAGCCCGTCCTTTTTTTTTTTTTTTTTTTTTTTTTTTTTTTTTGGTTTTTCGAGGTAGGGTCTCGTTCTAGCTCAGGCTGGCCTGGAATTCACTATGTAGTCTCAGGTTGGCCTTGAACTCATGGCAATCCTCCTACCTCTGCCTCCCGAGTGCTGGGATTAAAGGCATGTGCCACCACACCTGGCTCACCTTTTTTTTTTGAAACAGGGTCACTCACTGGCCTGGAACTTGCCAAGTAGGCTAGACTACCTGATTAGCAAGGGATCCCCCTGTCTCCCCAGTCCTGAGATTCCAAGTGCACACCAGCCCACCTGACATTTTGACGTGGGTTCTGGGGACTGAACTCATGTTTGCAAGGCAAGCACTTTACTGACTAAGCCAAACCATCTCCCCAGCCCAGCAGATGGTTTTTGAGGGAGGCCGTAATTCAGCCCCTAGTCGTAAGGTTGTCCTGGAGCCCCAGGAGCAGATGGCTCCACAGGACAAGAGCTGCCTCTGTCAGCCCTGTGTGAAGATACCAGTAAGTATCACTTAACGACGGATGTGGTCAGTGCAAGCAGATGCTGCCGTGGAGAGCGGGAGGGTGAGTGAGATGACTGCTTTCTTTCGGATGAACCTCTGACCCCAAGGCTCTTTTCTCTAGGGCCGGGAGAACCATGGACTGGTGGAGAAGCTGACCAGTCTGGCTGCTCTGCGGGCCAGTGACATGGAGAAGGTTCAGAAGCTGGAAGCAGAGCTGGACAAAGCATCCGCGCACAGGCACAACTATGAGGAGAAAAGCAAGAGATACAGGGACACGGTGGAGGAGGTCAGGGCACCACAAGGGTGGGGGTTTCGGCCTTCCTCTCCCATGGAGGAGACGCGTCTCTCCTGCAGTTCTTGTAAAGCAGGGCTCTGCAGTACAGCAGGCTTTGACAGTGACTTCCATGGCAAGGGAGCCACTCTTAGGGAAGAGAGACCAGAGGACTGGAGTCCAAGGCCAGGCAGCGGAAGATAAGGGAACCCATCGGTTTCTTTCCCATCCACCCTTGCAAATCAATGCAAGGCCTGAGAAGTGCCGGCTCGCTGCTTCAGTCTCTTCTGCCAATCACTAGTCCATCTGGGTGTGCCCTGGGGACACCGTCCCCTGAACTGTGAGGCAAGGCTTGGGAAGATTTTTAATGAAAAGAACAAGAGACCCCAAACCCCAGCATCCTAGATTGTGATCTTGCTTTTGCTGCTAGCTGGCTGGGCAGCCTTGCCAAGTCACTGACCCTCTCTGACTTTACTTTCCTCACATGCAACATAGAAATGGCAGAAAGGATGATAAAACTGGCATGTGAAATGACTTAGTGCCCACCATAGGCCACACCAGCACAAACAGGCCCATTCTAGCATGGGAATAGTCCTTATTGTCATCTACTCTCTTACACCTTCCGAAGGCCTGCAGGGTCTGCACCAATAGCCATGAGCCCTAGAGGGCATCCCTCTGCCTCCCCGTGACCTAGTGCCCTTGGTTGTCCAGGAGCTATGGAAAACATAGGCACTCCCTTCACAGGGAGTGAGGAGACCTTGGACATGGTTCCTTCTGGTGTCGGCCATGGTTAGGGAGGTAAGGACTAGTGTCTGCTTTGAAGTTGCCTTGAGGCAGTGACAGCTCCTTACAGCAGCTGGAGTAGGCTGTTATCTGTAAACTGGCCGAACAGAGCAAAAGCAACTAAAAAGCACACAGCTTTTCAACCAAGACTTCAAAATGGCTTTCTGGCATTCCTTCCCTTTGCTAGAAACTAGCCAGGCTTCAGAAGCAAAACTCAGAGCTGGCAGCACAGAAGGACCAAATGGAGCAGAAGCTTCAAGAGAAGATCGAAGAGCTAAAAGGTAAAGCTGGCCCTGGCTCACAGACCTGCCACTCAGCACATCCTGCTCCCGAGGTCTCTGGTGTGCCCGCAGGCAGTTTTGCTTCACAGGGAATGAGTATATTTAGTTGGTGGTCACTCCCCTGGTGGGTCACTGCCAGCCTCAGTTAACAGAACAGCTATGCCTGCTTGCACCTCGGAACCCCCTCACCCTGCACGGAGCAGATGGTGGGCCTGCAACCTGAGGGTTTTGCATCAGAAAGTGTGTGCATGCGTGCGTGCCTTGAAACATTAGCATTAGAAGTGTGTGTGTGGACCAGTGTTGGTGTGTGTGTGGTGTATGTATGGCATGTGTGAATGTGTGTGTGTGGTCTGTGTTCATGTTGGTATGATGTGGGTGTGTGTTATGAATGAGTGTGTGTGGTGCATAAGTGTGTAGTGTTTGAGTACATTGTGTGTGTGTGTGTGTGTGTGTGTGTAGTATGTGTGGTAGTATGTGGCGTGGGTGTATCGTGTGGAGGGGTACGGGGCATGCACACACATGCTCACACACACATGCATGTCCAGGTGGTGTTGGGGTCAGGTGTCCGTGCTTTTAAGGCTCCATGGCAACCCTGGTGTGCGATGATGTAGAGACCCTCGGTGGTCTTGAGGATGTGCAGATAACTGGGGATTTCAGTTCCTTATTCTAAATGACACTGGGATCTCTGCCACTGTCCCTACCCTGAATGAAGGGAAGACCATGGCACCAGTGGGCATCTCTTTCCTTTAGGGGTGTGGAGCAGTGCCTAAGCTGAGCTCCATCTGCCCATAGCTTTGAGCTCCAGTCTGAATTAGGAGGCCTGGTTGAATCCCAGAAAAAGCAATAGAAACACGAGCCTGCCACACTTCATTGTCTCATTTCCTCAAGCTCCAGTGTGGGCCGCAGGGACTCGAGGGCTCACACCTGGGTATCTCAGGTCCAACATGGTGGGGCTGTAAGTGCGCTGAGCCTGGGGCTCAGAGCAGAGCTGGGAGGAGGCTGAGTTGGGGAGGAAGAAGCCCATGTCCCGAGTCCTTTCTGCATGAGGTGGTGGCATGGGCCCTGGGTTCCAGAAAGTACCAGTGAATAGAAGCAGTTGGGGATCACTTCCACGATTTTAGTATAACACTTACCTTGGATGGTTGTTTTCGGGGTTTTCTAACTTGTTTAAGGGTAATTTTCCCCAAGAATATATAAATTTCAAGAAATGTAACTTGAAAATTATGTATGTGGCACCAGTGACATGTTTGAGGAGATAATTTTGACAAAATTGTTATTTTGAAAACCCTTCACCTACCTGTCTAGTTTATTTTTTAAAAATGGCATCTATGAGGCTAGAGAGAGAGCTCAGAAAAGTGCTTGCCTCGAAAGCATAAGGACCTGCATTCAACCCAGAGAGCTCATGTAAAAGTCAGGTGCAGTGGTACACACTTGTAATCGCAGGCCGGCGAGGCTGAGATGGAGGACCCTGAGGTTCATGCACCATCTAGAGTAGGCTAGCCCACTCAGTGACCTCCAGGCCCAGACTCAAAAAAGGTGTGTAGCGATGGAGGGACAGTGCTAGAGAGTGTCCTCTGGCCTGCACACACACACATGCACGCACACAAAACACACGCACACGCACGCACACACACACAGGCTCACCTTAAGTCCCATCAGTAATAATACTGCATGATGAGTCAGACAATCTCACTCTTAAATGTGGCGTGAGACGATCAAGGCATTGGTTTGACAGATTTCACCCTTGTCTGTTGACAGGAAAGATGGATGACCTCACCAAGCAGCTCTTCGATGACGTCCAGAGAGAGGAAAGACAAAGAATGTATGAGACCCACTTGCCTCAGAACTCCCACTTCCTTCTCTCTCCCTCTGCTAGTTTCCATTTTGTCTCTCAGCCTGCATGTAGCCTATAGATACAGGAGAGTGGGTGGGAATATTTTTAGTAAGTGAAAGACTTTGAGACTTACTAGAGCCAAGTCCCATGGTGTTCACCTTCAAACACGGCCCAGGCTCTGAAGCTGTCCTGTCTGGACTGCTCTTGCCAAGTGGGCCCAGGAGCCCCTGGGGAGTTCTGGTTTCCTTTCATCATTAAAGCAGTAAGACAATGAAAAATGACCACCCCCTCCAACTCACCTCAAGTCCAAGAACTAAGGGCCTGGGCAATAAACTTCTTCCTCCCCCAACATTCCTATTGTTCCTATTCACCTCTATCCCAGAAAACAAGGTCACAAAGCTCAAGCAAGGCCCCATGCACTTGGGCTGTGCCAGCTCCCTCTCCCATCTCAATAGTAATTGGTTATCTGTAAAGATGCCAGGCTGGGCTCATCTTCTGTCAGGGCTTAAGAGAGACAGCTCCCCTCTGCCATTAGCAAGACAGTCAGTCTGGGTTAGGTCAAGATTCCACAGAGTCAGGGGAAAGTGTGTCACTGACCGGCTCCAGGCTCACATACATAAAGTGTCTGATGACCCTGCACCATGGTTCTCATTTGTTGTTTAATTTATTTACAGACACATATAGTTTCTAATGAACATGTAACTACAGAAGCAACGCCCAGCTCTGGGCATCTGTCCATGCACTGGGGCACTTGGGAGTGAACGTTTCTTGCAGGGGCATTGCAGAGCCAGTTGCATGTGTCACTGTAAGCTCTCTGCAGTCCTAACTGGGGCAGACCTATGGAGCGAGTAAAACTATGTCCTCCGAGCACCCATCTGTAGCTCCATCAGCCACCCGTGGAAGTTTGGCCTCGGCCACAATCTCAAGAGGCCTAGAGCTGCTGGCACTCTGGCGGGCTCAGGGAGCAGGTCCGAGATTTGCCTCACCAAGACCTCCGGTTGCACTTTCCCTACAAAGTTCCTTTAATGGCCGCTTAAGAGTAGCTTTGGGGGTGGGGTGCAAAGTTCAAAAGTTCGTGGATATCTATAAAAAGGAAATCAAATGGAAATATTTGGGGTGCATGCCTCTCTTTCCTCGAGTTTTCCCCTTCGTTCTATAAAAGTAAATCATGAGGTGGTCCAGATTGGCATCCCAACAAGTATGAAGATGCAGTGAACCCACAGAGCTCCCGGGGCTGCCTCGGTTCTGACCCGGCCCTGAGGGCTGGATGAGGCTGCTCTAGGTGACATGTCCCTTTTCAGTTATTTATTAAATCACCACCCGTTTAATTGAGAGACCCTTTCACAAGGAATCAGGTTTCCGTGGGCTTTGGAGTCCCTGACTTCACTGTGGACTAGTCTAAAATTCTTGAAAGACTGCACTTAAAGATGTCTGTCTCTACAGGGTGAGTCTCCAAAGTGCTTGGGGCCAGAAGTGTTTCAAAGTTGTTCTGTGTTTTGTAGTCTTTGCATAGACTTTACAAAAGTCCAAAACCCTAGGTGTTTCCAAATGTAGAACCTTGTGCGCGCTCCACAAGTTTGGAGTTTTAGAGCAGGTTTAGGTTAGGGTTGCTCAATCTGCATTAGCTTGTTTAGGACCAAGCCAAGTCCCTGCAGGGTCATTGCTACTGGGAAGGGTCAGGATATGCTTCAGTCTTAGCTGAGGGAACAGGCCCTCCAGGGCACTACATGGAGATACAGCTGTGGGAACACAGTGCCCCAACACCCATGTGCCTTGAAATTTGGCTCCTGTTCCATGTGCTCTGTGGGGAAATCTTCCCAGGGGCTCATTTCTCAGATGTTGTTTCTAACTAAAGGAGAATGGGAAATAGCCAGCTAAAAGTTGGGCCATTGGCTACTGGAACTGTCACAGTAGGTCCTGGCTAACCTGACCTTTGGATAGGCTAACTTATCCTTTGGTGGTGGTGGGGATCTCCTCATTATTTCAAAATGATGTATTATCCTAATTCAAAGGCTGTAGAGATGATGCCAATTTTCTCATCTTCTTTTGCTGCCTAGACTTCTTGAAAAAAGTTTTGAGCTGAAATCACAAGACTATGAGAAGCAGATTCAGTCTTTTAGACAAGAAGTTGAGGCGCTCAGGAACGAGAAGACACAGCTCCATCATCAGCTGGAGGAGGAACGAGTCACGTCGGATGGCCTGAAAGGGGAGGTGGCTCGCTTGAGCAAGCAGGCAAAGGTAGGGGCACACTGGTCTTTACGTCCCCTCTGGGAAAGCCCTGGACCTGCAAAGGGGAGCCATCTCCATGTACCCCAGGGATCTCACAGCTGAGTATCAGAGAAAGGCCAGAGGCTGAGAGGCACCAAGTGCTCCATTCATCCAGGTATAAGCCTCAGGCTGCCTTTGATTTAACAATAACAGTACACTTGTTTTTATTTTATTTATTTTATTTTTGAGATAAGGTATTATGTCTCCCAGGATGGCCTCAAACTTGATGAAGATGACCTTTAGCTTCTGATCTTCCTGCCTTTTCCTCCAGAGTGCTGGGGTTACAGATATGCAACACCACACTCAATTTATATTGTGCTGAGCATCAAACACAGGGCTTGGCGCATTCTAGGCAAGCACTGGATCAACTGAGCTATTTCCCCAGCACCTGTACTTCAGTCTTTTAAAAGTCAGCATCAGCCAGGCGTGGTGGCACACTCCTTTAATCCCAGCACTCGGGAAGCAGAGGTAGGAGGATTGCCAGAGTTCGAGGCCACCCTGAGACTACATAGTGAATTCCAGGTCAGCCTGAGCTACAGTGAGACCCTACCTCGAAAAAAAAAATCAGCATCTAACATTTTAAAATTGTAGTTATATAGTTATTTAAATATATTGACTTAGAGAATAGTTCCCAATTAAATTATAAATTCAAATGACCTTCTATTATATGGTCCATCATGTTATAAATTTATGAATATCTGTATTAAAATTACTTTATTGGTATAATCTTCCATTTAAACTGTTATCAAAAAATTCATAAAATAGGCCAGGTGTGGTAGCACATGCCTTTGATCCCAGCACTTGGGAAGCCAAGGTAGGAGGATCGTCATGAATTCAAAGACACTCTGAGACTAGAGTGAATTCCAGGTCAGCCTGGGCTACAGTGAGACCTACCTCGAAAAAAAAGCAAACAAAAAAAGTAACAAACCATTCAACAGTAGTGAATACAGCTAGTAATAGAGTATTGTACATTTCAAAATTGCTGAAAGAACAAATTTCAAATATTCTCACCACAAAAAAGACAAATACTTGAGGGAAGGATATGTTAACTGCTTAATTATTCCACATTATATTCATAAGTCACAGCTTCCCTTATCACCCATAAGTATATATAGAAATACTTTGTCACTTATAATAAAAGGTGAAAATGAAATTTTAAAACTAAGAGGGAAAATCACATAGAAGAATAGTTTTATTGCTTAGTTGTACCTGAAAATATTATCTGTTATCTCTCCATATTTATCATAAAATACTTGAGTATTCCTAGGAAATTTAATATCTGAAGGAAAGTGACAGCCTGGCCTTCCTCCCCTCTCTAGCCTCGCTAGCCAGTGGGAGATGGTTTACCGCTGGGCTTTTACTTTTCTCTGTGTGCCCTCGCCCGTCCCCCTGGAAGCTGGTGTTTGTTTGTTTTCTACCCTATCGATAGAACCAAGTTGATCTGGGAACAAGCAGTAGCACAGTTAAGCCTGCTTCAGGACACGTTGTGCAGGCAGCAAAGGCTTAACAAGACTTGATCTAAGAAACTGCAGGGGTGAGGGGGCGCTGGCTCCTCACATTCTCCTGCAGCAGTTCCCTGTGTGGGAAAAGCTAACGCTGCTCTTTCCTTCACCTGGCTGCCTCGCCGCCGCCGTGACTCAGACCATCACTGAGTTTGAGAAGGAGATCGAGCTGCTGCAGACCCAGAAGATAGAAGTGGAGAAGCATGTGCAGGCGCAGAAGCGGGAGATGAGAGGTAACCGTAACACAGGCACCAGCCCGGGAGGTGTGTGTCTCCGCATGGGAGGTGTGTCCTTTGACTGGTGTGAGCTGGGCTGGTTAGTTGGCAGCTGGATGGCTAGTTGGCAGCTGGACAGCTAGTTGGTTGGATAGTTGGGAGGTTGGTTACTCAATTGGTTGGACAGCTGGTAAGTTACTTAGCTTAAGACCTGAAACTAGGGAATGAGCCCTAGAAAGGTCCTGGGGACGAGGAGACATGCTCAGATGGGATAGGTCTCTGCATTTTTCTTTCAGAAAAAATGTCAGAGGTCACAAAACAGCTCCTCGAGAGCTATGACATCGAAGACGTAAGAAGCAGGTAATCATTTTTTAATTCAGCATTTGGAAGCATGTGAGACAGGAGGGACAGGGTACATGTCCCTGCTGCCTTATTTTATTTTCCAGGCTCTCTGTGGAAGACTTGGAACACTTGAATGAAGATGGAGAACTTTGGTTTGCCTATGAAGGACTAAAGAAAACAACTCGGTGAGAGACTCCCCTGGGCTTCTGCCTTATTTTTCAGAGCCAATAGACTATGGGGAAATCAAAAGTTCACCTTGGGCTGGAGAGATGGCCTAGCCGTTAAGGCACCTGCCTGCTAAGCTTAAGAACCCGGTTCCAATCTCCAGCCGTTCCAATCTCCAGGTCCCACGTTTAGCCAGATGCAAAGTGACGCAAGGGCACAATGCCGCACTTGACCACAAGGGGGCGCACACATCTGGATTTCGTTCACAGCAGCTGAGAGACTGCTTGTGCGCCCATCTCTATCTGTCTCGCTCTCCCTCTCTTGTCTCTCTCCAAAAATAAATAAAATAATAAAAAAAAGTTTTTAAATGTTCACCTTGTGAATTCCAGGTCAGTCTGAGCTATAGTGAGACCCTATGTCGAAAAACCAAAAAATAAAAATAAATAAAAAATAAAAAGTTCAGCTTACCCAGAGTTGGCACAGAGTACACTCCTAGTAGAATGATGTGATGGCCCCTGGAGAAAGTCCTCTGAGAATTAAGGAGTTTGTGCAGTGAGGAAGAGTAGTCTCTTCATGGGATAGACTGCCTACTAAGGAGACTTGAACCTGCATGGTAAAAATGGATTGTATCAAGTAAACAGCCACTGTTGCTGTAGATAGAGAGGTACAGTTACCTTCTAGGAGTTTCTACATTTTTTTTAAAGAATGAATCCAGGGCTCGATTATTTTATTTATTTATTTATGAGAGAAAGCAGGGGGCAGATAGAGAATGGGTACACCAGGCCTCTAGCCACGTCAAACAAACTCCAGACACATGTGCCACCATGTGCATCTGGCTTACATGGGTACTGGAAAATCAAACCTGGGTCCTTGGACTTCGCAGGCAAGCACCTTAACCACTAAGCCATGTCCAGCCCTGCATTTCTTTAACTTAAATTTTTTTTTACTGCTTTAGATTCTCAGTAAAGTTAAGCAAAAAATAGAGTCTCCCCATATCCCATTAACACACACAGCCTCCCCCATTGTCCCTACCCCATACCACAGTGGTGCAATGACACATTACTTTCACTCAAAACCCATGGTGTGCATAAGGGCTCACTCTTGGTCTTGTATACTCAGCAGATCCTGGAAACACATAATAACATTTCAGGGTCATAGAGAATATATTTTAAATGATTAACAGGGCAAATGTAATTTAATTACTTGTAAAATGAAATTTCTTTACCACTGAATGCATGTTAAAGCCAAACTGTACTTTGTGTTAGCACGGAAGGATCTTACAATCACAGTCCCTAACTCCATCTTCTGTCACCGATTGCATAAGTCAGCTTTGGGTTCCGAGGGCACTATGCTCACTGTGGCGCATCTTCAGCAGCAGGAAAAGACAGTGGGCTTCTTTCTCGGCCCCTCTTTTAACAGTGTTTTGGAGAGCCATTTTCAGTCTCAGAAAGACTGCTATGAAAAGGAGATTGACGCTCTGAACTTCAAAGTGGTGCATCTGAGCCAAGAAATCAACCACCTGCAGAAGTTATTTAGAGAAGAGACTGACATCAATGAAAGTATCCGTCATGAAGTGACCAGGCTGACTTCAGAAAACATGGTACGGTGTCAGCCTGGGGCTGTTTGCAGCATTGTCCCAGAGGCTTTATATTCATTATTCAGCAAAACAATGTTCTTCAAGAGGCAAAGAACTAGATGAGAAAACAAAACTATAAAAATAACCCCCAGCTGGAAATCACCTTGATTTGAAAGTGTTTTTGATTAACATATAATAAGTTCAAATTCTTGCAAGTGTGATTATATGTATGTATGTCCTTAGATCCATATGTCTAAATCTAGCCCAACCCCCTGCAAAGAGACCAAGGCAAAGCCTGACTCTTGAGAAATGCATGTGTCCACATCAGTCCTTTTATTTGACCTTCGAGTCTCCCACTCAGGGACTTCCTCTTCCGAGATGTCACTTCTTACTGCATTTGTCCCCTCCTCTCTTCTCACTCACACCTACTGGCACAAACAAATGCTTTCTCAACACACCGCATGCACACATACACCATTCTTACCCACAGATCTCCTGTGGCCACCATCCCATTTCTTTGACAAGTTGGTGGAATTTCTCCGCGACCATTAACCACCCTTCTTTTGCGCACCTCTCGTTTTCTCTGCAGCCTCTCTGTTCTCTCCAGTGTCCCTGCCTCCAGCTGAACTGCTGCCCTGTCCACCTTAAATGATGTTCATGGCTCCCTTTGTCCCTCCCTTGCCTCTTGGATTTCTGTCTAGCACACCACACTCTCCTGGGCCCCTCCTCCCTCCTCACTACCTGTTCCTCCTCTGCTTCTTTCCTGCCTCCTCCTCAGCCTAACCTAGGAAATCTCTGGGCTACACTACCGGTGTGTAGACAGAAGCCAGCCCTGTGTAATAGTTAAGACCTGCACACCTTGAGTATTCCTGGGGTGAAGTTTAATGAAGAATTGACAGTGAGATCTGGTTGAGTGCTTTATTTGGGCTTCAAGTCATGGGTATCTGTACAAACTTAGACAATAAAATATCTGCTTTTACCTGACCTGGGGTGCAGCAGGAGGACATTTAAAGAAATATGCAGAAAGGAAAGGAGAAGAGATTGTGACACATACTGGGCAGTTCCAGAACTCTGCTAACAGAGCAGCGAGTGGCCTGGAATTCAGAAGTAGCAGTAAGCACTGAGGTGGCCCTTCCAGCTCCAGATGAGGAGCTGATGTCTCTGGGCCAAAGAGGCTGGCTGGATTCCTCCCATTACTCCTCCCACGTCCCTATCCACAGTGCACTTCTTTCCTTCCCAGGGCAGCCTCATTAGCACTGCTCCTTCAGAGCATGCTGGGATTCTTGACACCACTGTGCACAGTATAGGTCTTGAGGGGGGGAAATAAATATAACACCAATCAAACCCAGAGCTATAGCTGGCCTTCTACACAACCATGTGTTCTCCAGGCTGGGCACAGAAATCTTTTAGTTTCTTTCAGGGATTATCATGTTCAGAGATGAAAACATTTAATGTCTTAATATTTGTCATTCTTTTCTAAAGATGATCCCAGACTTTAAACAGCAAATTTCAGATCTGGAGAAACAGAAGCGAGATCTTGAAACCCGCCTGAATGAACAGACGGAGAAGATGAAAGGTAACTGGAGTTGCCATGGCCGTGCCCTTAGATGGTCTCCAGCTCTAGAAAATGATGTGGGAAAGCATGGCGCACGGGGTAGAAGCTTAGGACCTCCTGGGGCCAGGAGGCACAGAGATCTCCAGCTCTAGAAAATGATGTGGAAAAGTGTGGGGAAGAAGCTTAGGACCTCCTGGGGCCAGGAGGCACAGAGGTGAGAGGTGAAGCTGCCTCAAGACAGAGGCATTACAGGGGAAATTTCCTCCAAGTTCTACCCAACATCGACCTCTGGCCTCCACACACACATGTACATATATATATAAAAAATAAGCCTTGTTCAGACCAAACAAAACCGAGTCTGGCTGGACAAATATTAGAACCTCTGAAAGGTGAAAATAACCCCAAGCACAACTCCGAATGCAGCCGTGGAGCCGACACAATACTGACAGTTCTCCTCAACACAGGAAAGCCAGAAGAACCGTCTACTCAGCCAACTCGTGGACAAGAAGAAGAAGGAATACAGAGAAGGTAAGTGTCGACAGAGGAACTGGCCAAGGCATTTTTTCCATTTTTGCAAACATTGGCACTTATGCAATGGTCACAGTGATGCCTAGAGCTCCTCTGTCCCTTCATTAGGGCCATTGAAAGCCAGAACAAAATGCACACCAAAGCAAAAGAGAAGCTGACAGATAAGATCCAAGAACTGCAGGAGTCCAGCACGCTCTTAAAGAAACCTGCTGAAGGTGAAGAATTTAAGAGCGATTGCCAGCAGGAGGCATCTCTGTTCAGCAGGGTGAGGAGAAGATTTTCCAGTGTGTTGATAAATGGCTATCCTCGCTGAAAGGGGAAACCTTCCACCTACCAAACACGTTTAAAGCTGTGGACCAGAAGTCCAGCCATCAGAGTGACCTATTTCCCATCTCGAAAGACAGGTGGTTGGACCTGGGAACATAGCCCAGTCGGTAGAGTGCTTGCCTAGCATCTGTGGAGCTCTGAGTTCGATCCTCAGCAGTGCATAAACAAGGCATGGTGGTACATGCCTGTAATCCAGGGACTAGGGAGGTAGAGGCAGGGGATGAGAAGTTCAAATTATTCTTGACTACATCATAAGTTTGAAGCCAGCCTAGGGTACATAAGACCTATGTCAAAAAAAAAAAACTAATTAAACAAAAAAGACAGCCTGGCTCTTTCAGAAGCACTGAAAGAGTCTGTGTCCTTTATAAGACATGTTTCTGGGTATCTGGGGTTCTCCTGGTGCTCAAGCCAAACTCAGCATAAACAAGGCCACACCGCCTTACCAGGAAAGAGAGTCAAAACCAGGCCCAAATATCTGAGTTTCTCCAGCTCCATGCCTGACATCCAAAAAACCCATTTTCTCATATTCATATTTTTAAATTCTTTATTATGGACATTATAGTGAAAGAAAAGCCATAAAAATACATGAACTTGGTGACTGCATGATGTTACATGGAAGAATATAAAATATCATGCATTGTATAATTTCATTTATGTGCAGTGTCCGGAATAGGTGAATCTGCAGAGACAGTAAATGAGTGACAGTCTCTGGGGCTATAGGGGGATACAGGATGAAGAAGTGACAGCTCTTTTCTTTGGGAGGGACAGTGAAAATTTCTGGAATTGGGTAATAGTGATGGTTGCATAGCTCTGGCAGTACTGAAAACCATCAAGTCATATAGAGTGTGTGATGTGTACAGAATGTGAAGTATAGCCCCACAAAGCTGCTACCAAAACACAAAGATGCTGCTAAAATAATGTCTTGTTTCTTTTGTTTTCTGAAGGATCTTGAAGAAGAGTTAGACATGAAGGACAGATTGATTAAGAAGCTACAAGATCAAGTCAGGACTTTGACCAAAACAATTGAAAAAGGTAGAAAAGCGATATTCTGTTTCACAGTCTTCTAAGCTTTCAGCTAAGGTCACCTTGCTCTGAAATGGATGTCTCCTATCTGGTCCAGAGCATACAAAACCCCAAAAAATGATTCTTGCTTGCTGGGTTTGGAACCTAGTGATATATAAAAGATCTTTCTAGTCAGAAAGGTAGCTCCCTACCTCAGATAATCTTGAACAGGCTCATACCACTATAAGAGACATCCTAGAACAAATACTATCAGCCTCTTCCTCTGTCAGTTTCCTCTTTTAAAAGTGGAATTGTAGCCAGGCGTGGTGGCGCACGCCTTTAATCCCAGCACTCGGGAGGCAGAGGTAGGAGGATCACCGAGAGTTCGAGGCCACCCTGAGACTACATAGTTAATTCCAGGTCAGCCTGGACCAGAGTGAGACCCTACCTTGAAAAACCAAAAAAAAAAAAAAAAAAGAATTGTGGGGGCTGGAGAGATGGCTTAGTGGTTAAGGCGCTTGCCTACAAAGCCTAAGGATCCATGTTTGACTCTCCAGATCCCACATAAGCCAGACACACAAAGGTGAGGCATGTGCAAGGTTGCACATGCTCACTAGGTGGTGCAAGTGTCTGGAGTTTGATTGCAGTGGCTGAGGCCCTGGTGTGCCAATTCTCTCCCTTTCTCTCTCTCTCTCGCTGTCACTCTCTCTAAAAAAAAAATGGAATTGTGAGATTGGAGAGATGGCTCAGCAGTTAAGGTGTTTGCCTACAAAGCTTAATGACCTGGGTTTGATTCTCCAGTACCCACGTAAGCCAGATACATATGGTGGTACATACATCTGGAGTTTGTGTGCAGTGGCTAGAGGCTCTGATGTGCCCATACTCACTCTCACTCTCTTTCTCTCTCTGTATTTTTCTGCTTGCAAATAAATAAATAAAATAGTTTTAAAAATTGAAATTGTGGGGTTGGAGAGATGGCACAGTGGTTAAAGGTGTTTACTTGCAAAGCCTGACAGCCTGGGTTTGATTCCCCAGTACCTATCAAAAGCCAGATACATAAAGTGGTGTCTGTGTCTGGAGTTCATTTTCAGTGGCAAGAGGCCCTGGAGTGCCCAGTCTCTTCTCTCTCTCTCTCTCTCTGTACCTTTCTCTGCTTGCAAATAAATAAAAGTGAAATTGTGAACAAGTATCAAGTTAATTGTTTTAAAATTCACCTTCACTCCCTGTCTCTCACACACAGATTACTAAGTTATTCTGGTTTCTATTAGCAGAGAGAAGTAGAGAACAGCCAAGTCAGACACCCTTACATGTGAGCCTTACACATGCTCTGTCCTCACAAGGCACCATGGGACCCCTTGGCTTTTCCTCCTGTCTGCTTTGGAGCTCATGGACCTTGTCTGTCTTCTCTCTCATCTTCTTCACACTTGTTCTTAATTTTTCCCCTTCTCCCAGCCTTCCTTGCTCTGGCTGTATCTGCCACCCTCCCTTCCTCTTCCTGTTCATATCCCTTTCTTTGAAGAATGCCTTTTATTCTTAAATACTTGACTTTTACTTCTCATTTGAAATGTCTTAAACAGCTCAGTGTGGTGGCACACGCCTTTAATCCCAGCACTGGGAGGGCAAGGTAGGAGGATGGCTGTCTGCCCTGAGACAAGGAGAATTCCAGGTCTTTCTGGTCACAAGATCCTACCTCCAAAAGAAAAAAGTAATGTCTTAAGCCAAACTGATGTTCTTTCTTCTTCAAGAATAGATGGCACATGTTTCTCTGCCCCATGATAGTCAGGGCCAGGTCTGGCCTTCTTATCTCCACTATTATACCCCCATTATTGAGATTAATTATGGGCCACCAAAATTCATGCCCAATCTTCACTTCTTTTTCAAAATCTTAGATCCAGAGTCCTAATACATCAGGCCATGTGCAGAGCATCCAGAGTGAGTGGGGAGGAAGGGGACAGGTGGCCTGATGAAAGCTGCCAGTGTTGCTTCTGTGTGTGTGGCTGATCAGTTGCCTCCGTCTGCAGCCAGTGATGTGCACCTGTCCGCGGGACCCAAGGAGTACCTGGGAATGCTGGAATACAAGAGAGAAGACGAGGCCAAGCTCATTCAGAACCTCATTCTCGGTAGTAAAACCTGGAGTGCTGCGTTTCTGCTTTCCTCTTTGAGAACTGGAATGCCAGCCAGTGCGAGAGTGCTAGGCATTGGCAGTCCTTCCGTTCTCTTCTTCTTTCTCATCTTCAGTGTACTCACCCGATCACTCTTTGCTGGGAGAGAGGGACTGTGCACTATACTGAGCCCATTAGAAGCCAGTGTCAACCCCTGGCCATGTTGATTTAAAAACAAAAGTTTCCTTCCTTGGGGACCAAAATTATCCTCAGCTGAGAACCACTGCTCTAACCTTTCCCAAGTCAAATCACAGAGTCAGGAAAGATGACACATTTCCTGGAAGTAGGAGTGGTGGCACACACCTGTAATCCCACCCTTGGGAAGTAGAGGATTGTGAGTTCCAGACTAGCCAGGGATGGAGCTCCATGGTAGAATGCTCGCTTAGCTGGGGATGGAGCTCCATGGTAGAATGCTCGCTTAGCTGGGGATGGAGCTCCGTGGTAGAATGCTCGCTTAGCTGGGGATGGAGCTCCGTGGTAGAATGCTGGGGGGATGGAGCTCCTTGGTAGAATGCTCGCTTAGCTGGGGATGGAGCTCCGTGGTAGAATGCTCGCTTAGCTGGGGATGGAGCTCCGTGGTAGAATGCTCGCTTAGCTGGGGATGGAGCTCCGTGGTAGAATGCTCGCTTAGCTGGGGATGGAGCTCCGTGGTAGTGTGCTCGCTTAGCTGGGGATGGAGCTCCATGGTAGAATGCTCACTTAGCTGGGGATGGAGCTCCGTGGTAGGGTGCTCACTTAGCTGGGGATGGAGCTCCGTGGTAGAATGCTCGCTTAGCTGGGGATGGAGCTCCGTGGTAGAATGCTCGCTTAGCTGGGGATGGAGCTCCGTGGTAGAGTGCTCGTGCTGGGGATGGAGCTCCGTGGTAGGATGCTCGCTTAGCTGGGGATGGAGCTCCGTGGTAGAGTGCTCACTTAGCTGGGGATGGAGCTCCGTGGTAGAATGCTCGCTTAGCTGGGGATGGAGCTCCGTGGTAGAATGCTCGCTTAGCCGGGATGGAGCTCCGTGGTAGAGTGCTCGCTTAGCCGGGGATGGAGCTCCGTGGTAGAATGCTCACTTAGCCGGGGATGGAGCTCCGTGGTAGGATGCTCGCTTAGCTGGGGATGGAGCTCCGTGGTAGAGTGCTCGCTTAGCTGGGGATGGAGCTCCGTGGTAGGATGCTCGCTTAGCTGGGGATGGAGCTCCGTGGTAGGATGCTCGCTTAGCTGGGGATGGAGCTCCGTGGTAGGATGCTCGCTTAGCTGGGGATGGAGCTCCGTGGTAGAATGCTCGCTTAACTGGGGTTGGAGCTCCATGGTAGAATGTTTGCTTAGCATATACAAGGCTCTGGGTTTGATCACTAGCTCTGAAAAATTAAATCAAATGACATATTTCATCAAGTCTCAGCAGAGAAGCCATGCTGGAAGTTGTATCTCTATTTGACTTTTGTTGAGAAATTCATTTGCAGCCATCATGATATGGGCTTACCAGTCACACCCCAATTACAAGAATGTCCTAGAGTGGCATCCTCAAGGGCTGGTGGCTAGAACCAATCTTACTACAGCACCTTCACCATGACTGTACCAAGGGAAAGAGAGAAAACTGCCTCCCAGTTAGCTGGGCCCATGACCTTTAAATGGAAAGATACCATGTAGCCTTCCTTTTCTTGGCAAAGACCCCTACAGAGCACATGAACACCCTGTATTAATCATTTTTGCATCACTGTGACTAAATGTCTGACAGAAACAAGGAGGAATGGTTTATTCTAGCTGCCAGTGTCTGAGGGTTTCAGCCTACCATGGCAGAGATGGCATGGTGGAGCAGTTCCTGGTGGTGGGAGTGTGTGGTGCAGCCTGTTCACATCACAGCAAGCCTGGAAACAGGAGGAACCAGGAGCCCATCCCCGGTGACCTCATTCCCCCATCCAGGCCCCACCTTCACAGGGTTCCATAGCCTCCAAAAATAATTCTACCAACTGAGGACCAAGAGTTCAAAACATAAGATGGGCTGGAGGGATGGTTTAGTGGTTAAGGCATTTGCCAGAAAAGCCAAAAGATCCCAGTTCAGCTCTCCAGGACTCACATAAGCCAGATGCACAAGGAGGCACATGCATCTGGAGTTCGTTTGCAGTGGCTGGAGGCCCTGGTGAGCCCATTCTCTCTCTCTCTCTTCTCTCTCTCAAATAAATAAATTATATATATATATATATATATATATTTTTTTTTTTCAAGGTAGGGTTTCACTCTGATCCAGGCTGACCTGGAATTAACTATGTAGTCTCAGGGTGGCCTTGAACTCACAGTGATCCTCCTACCTCTGCCTCTCAAGTGCTGGGATTAAAGGTGTGCACCACCACGCCCGGCTAATTAAATATATTTTTTAATTTTTCTTTATTTTTCTTTTTTTTTTTTTTTTGGAGAGAGACAGAGAGAGAGGGAGAAGAAGACAGATAGAGATGGGCATGCCAGCAGCCTCTTAGCTGCTGCAAACGAAATCCAGATGCATGCGCCCCATTGTGGTCAAATACGGCATTGCACCCTTGCATCCCTTTGCATCTGGCTAAACATGGGACCTGGAGATTGGAACCGCTGGAGATTGGAACCAGCGTTCTTAGGCTTAGGAGGCAGGCACCTTAACCGCTAAGCCATCTCTCCAGCCCTCAGATAGATAGATAGATAGATAGATAGATAGATAGATAGATTTTGTTTGTTTGTTTGTTTGTTTTTGAGGTAGGGTCTCACTCTAGCTCAGGCTGACCTGGAATTCACTCTGTAGTCTCAGGGTGGCCTCGAACTCATGGCAATCCTCCTACCTCTGCCTCCCGAGTGCTGGGATTAAAGGCGTGTGCCACCATGCCCGGCTTAAATATATTTTTAGAAAAACAAAAACATAAGATTGTGTGGGGAGCAGTTCAGATGCAAGCCATGACAGAACCCTGTCCTCTGTGGTACCTAGCGGTAGGGACTTCTCTGTCCCTGTGTCAATGCAGTAGGGAACTCCTTGATTGCTTCTCTTGAGTTTTCCTGTAAGGTTTCTTTCTTCTCTCCGTCTCTGCTCAGTCTCACATTCTTTTACCCTGAAAGCCAGCTAGTCCCAGTGCTGCTGGGTCCTGTTTTCCCTGGTCAGTTTTTCATGCCAATGCTGAGATTATTTCCATCCTTACTGGAGATATTGGGGAGGGGGTGCATGGAGCTGGGGTTCCTTTATTATACTGGGGATCCAAAGTCCCAAGTCTCCTCACTGGGGAAACTTACAGTTTCTGCCTCCAAGCTGACCTCTTACAAAAGAGAAAATGGGGCTTAGCGGTTAAGACGCCTGCCTGCGAAGCCTGAGAATGCCCATTGGATGCTCCGGGTCCCATGTTTAGCCAGATGCAAAAATGACACAAGGGTACAATGCTGCACTTGCCCACAAGGGGGCGGATGCATCTGGAGTTCGTTCACAGGGGCTGAGAGGCTGCTGGCACAACCATTCTCTCTCTCTCTCTCTCTCTCTCTCTCTCTCTCTCTCTTTTCTCAAAAAGAGAGAGAAAATGCTTTGCAATGAGATTTTGGGAGCACTTGTATATTTTTGCCAAGAGAACCCAGATTTAATCCCTCTGGGAAAAGAGACCTCTATGAATGCAGGCACTGAGCAAGCACAGAAAGCCAGGAGAACCCTTCCCACAGTGCACAGGAAGAGGGCTGGCCACCAGCTGTGACCCTGTGGCTCTCTCTGCTACAGACCTGAAGCCTCGTGGCGTGGTGGTGAACATGATCCCCGGGCTGCCGGCTCTCATCCTGTTCATGTGTGTACGCTACGCAGACTCACGAAATGATGCTGACATGCTGAAGTCCCTCATGAATAGCACCATTCATGGCATCAAGCAGGTGGTTAAGGTAGGAACTGCCTTTGGAGGCCTGGGTATGGCGTCTGACTGGGGAGTACCTGCGATGCACAGGTGTCCACTCTTTGCCTCCAGTCTTTGTGAGCCACATCATTCCTCACACTAGTTTGAAACTCAGCTATGGAAAGAAGTAGAGCTGTTAAGGAAAGACAAGTGGACGAGACTCTGCGAGCAGACCTCAAAACCTTGCCCGGGGGACTACAGCCTGATAGCCACTGTCCTCACCCCTCCGTTCTCTCGGTCTCATGAGGGTATATGTTCTATCAGGGTAGCAGCAATGAAGAATCAGAAGGAGTCAAAAAGCACGCGTCTGGAGCTGGGCGTGGTGGCTCACGCCTGTAATCCCAGCACTTGAGAGGCAGAAGTAGGAGGATCGCTGTGAATTCAAGGCTGCTCTGAAACTACATAGTGAGTTCCAGGTCAGCCTGGGCTAGAGCGAGACCCTACCTTGAACCCCCCCCCCCAGGACTCATCTCTTCCACTGGCAAGTAGTATATAGTTCTCCTTCCTAAAACCATATTATATGTGTTCCTGGGCCAGAAGAGTCGGATATTCATTAGACTGGTGGTTTCATGAGGCTGGGACACTGTAGCTGAGAGACACCTCCTACCCTATCCCCACCCCAAACGCCCAATGCACTGAAGAAGATGGTTTTTGTTTTTCCATTGCTCATAGCCATTCAGTAACAAGCCCTGCAGGTTAGCGGGTGGCCTTGCTCTCCACAGTCACACAAGAACCCTGGCTCTTCCCACTTGGAGAGGGCGGTTTCCTGCTTGCCCTCATCACAGGGACGGGCAGCCAGACCACCCACAGTTTGCTACTGTGTAGGAAGCAACCCACAGTCCATGCATGTGTAGACCACAAATCAGATGTTACCAACTGACCACTTTACATGCAATGTCCTCCTGGTGGGACATGTGGACAATGAGAAGAAATGGCCATGGCAGACAGCAGGGTCATGCGGAAGCCAGTGTAACAGTAAAGTAACATTCATGGCTAACTTCCCTTCTAGCTGCAACCTAATCCCAAAACCATTCTTACCTTTCTAGGTTTTGTCTTTCCTGGGAACTCTAAAGGGATGAGAAAATAAATGTAGGCATTGGCAATTTCATAACCAGATTTCTTAGCTCCTTGCTCTCGGGGATGGTAACACGCTCTCTGGTAATGCCTGGCTCTGCCTGGGATCCAGGGACAGCCAGCCCTCAGAGCCCAGTCAGGACAGCTGCTGTGACACAAAGCAGGACTTCCTGCTGCTCTGAATATGGAAATGCCATTAGCAGCAGTAAGTGGTCTAGCGCTCTCTCTCTCTCTTTTTTTTTTTTTTTTTTTTTTTTTTTTTTTGGTAGGGTTTCGCTCTAGCACAAGCTGACCTGGAGTTCACTCTGTATTCTCAGGATGGCCTCGAACTCTTGGCGATCCTCCTACCTCTGCCTCCCAAGTGCTAGGACTAACGGTGTGCGCCACCACGCCCGACCTGTCACCTCTTTCCATCCATGCAGTTTCCAGCTGTGTCACCAAGCTCAGGTTTCTGGACATCACAACATACCTATCCAGGTGGCAGGGAGCAGGAAAGCACAGATCCAGTCATTGTATAACCCTCCAAAGGAGAAGCTCTGTGTGATGTGGGATTTAGTTGAAGGGAGACCTACCTCGCTTTTGGCAAATACGTGTTCTAGAAGAGGCAGTCCTAGTATTAGTAGTCCAGCAAGCGGGAAGAATAAAAACAGTAAATGTATGGAAACCCACACGGTGGTGACTCTTCCCCCCCACACACACACCAAAAAAAAAGACAATTTCTTTCAAGAACACTCACTCTTCATGGGGAGCCAAAGAAAACGACCCTTTGTCTTATTCTGGATGCTTTATAGTCACTGTCTCACGGGAGCCACCAGAGTGTTTTCAGAAGGAGCTTCCAGAGATGGACATTTTCCCTGTTCACATTCTCAGAAGTTGAGCATTCTCAAGACAGACTCATTTTGTTCCAGCTACAGCTGCACAGCGTTTGCTTCATCTTGCTGCTCTGGAATCTTTAGCCAAATACATGCCCTGTGTGTGTATGTGGGGTCCATCCCTTTCTCACCAGCATCCTCAGCTCCCTCCCTGTCTTTGTCTATGCCTGTTACACACCCTGCCCCACCCCCAACCCACAGCCCAGGCCCAGGCTGGGTTGGCCTACCTGCCCCCTGCAGCTCTGTTCCTTTTCTGTCACCTCCTGAGTGCCAAAGTGCTAAGCTGGGGTCCTCCATCAGTTCTCTGCAGTCTGCCCTGTCAGGGCACCAAAAGCTCCCCTTGCTCCATCCAGTGGTGCTACTTTGGGCTTTATTCTTGTGAGACTGAAATCTTAGCACCAAGTCCTCCCTTGTCATTCAAATCCTGGGATTTTCCAGTTGTCCTTGCCTGTGGTCTCTGCGCCTCTGCCTTCTTTTTTCCATCCTCCGATTCTTGGACTCCACGGCAGAGCAGCTCTCCTGCTCAGCCTTCCTGGAACCTGCGCTTCCATCCCTCCACTCCTACCTCGTAATGTTTTCTTACCCACCCTGGTTCCCATCATCTCTTCATCTGCTGAGCTTTTGTAGTTCCCAGCTAGCCAAACAGGAACTATACCTCTGTTCTTGGCTGAGTCGCATCAGCAATCCAGCATTGTCTTTGCTTGTTTGTTGAAGGAGCATTTAGAAGACTTTGAAATGCTGTCCTTTTGGCTTTCCAATACTTGTCATCTCCTCAACTGCCTGAAGCAGTACAGTGGAGAAGAGGTAGGTATCAGGTTGGGTTTTCGAAGTAGAGCACCAAGGGACATTTTCTTGGGCTCAGGGTCTTATTAAACTCCAAGCAAGACTAGTATAATCCAATGTGAAAAGTGAGAGAAGTTTCAGAACAGAGACTGAGTTTCTTGGTTTTAAGACTTTATTATAACAGGAGAGAAAAGAGGGAAAGGGAGTGAGGGAGGAAGAGAGGGAAGAGAAAAAGGGATTTTGGAATTCTGGATAAGTACACCGAGGAGAGAGGGAAGAAGGGAAAGAGGGGAAGGGGGAGAGAGAGATAGAGGGAAAGCAGGAAAGCCAAGAGTCAGGGAAAAGGTTTTATGGAGAAGAGAGAGAAACTGTCCTCTGGGAGGGGCCTTGGGTGATGTGCAGAGGTAAAGACAGAAGGGAGGTGGTGTTCCCTCCTCTTAGGCAAGAAGTACCCTCAGTTACCATATGGTGGGGGGTACCACACGAGTTCCATCAGATCCAGGACCCCACCTTTACAATATGATTTCACCTGAAGTACCTCTGTGGAAGTCCCTTCTCCAATTATTATTATTTTGTTGTTTTGTTTTGTTTTGTTTTTTTTGTTTTCAAGGTAGGGTCTTTCTCTAGCTCAGGCTGACCTGGAATTCACTATGTAGTCTCAGGGTGGCCTTGAACTCATGGTGATCCTCCTACCTCTGCCTCCCGAGTGCTAGGATTAAAGGTGTGTGCCACCACACCCGGCTCAATTATTTTAAAAATTTTTTGTTTATTTACATATGCATGTGTGTGTGTGCGTGTGTGTTTATCTGGGTTCACCAGGATGTCTTGCTCCTGCAAGCAAATACCAGATGTTTGCACTACTTTTTGCATCTGGCTTTATGTGGATGCTGAGAATTAAACCCAGGCTAGGAGGCTTAGCACACAAGTGCCTTTAACACTGAGCAATCTCCCCAGCCCTCTTTCTCCAATTATAACTATACTGTGTTGGAGGATTAGGGCTTCAACATGAATTGGCAAGAAGAAGTATATAACCTGTGGTTATATACTTACTGCGTCTATTGACAGCAATTAGTTTTTTGGATACTTTGTAGTTTTTTCTATGAACTCCCATAAGCCCTGTTTTCCATGTAGTCCTAGGCTCGGGGCATGTATTCATAGGGACGTGGACATGCAGTGGTACTTAGTGTAACTGCCTAAGATCATACAAGAAATCACTGCTATTTTTTCTCATAGAAAATGAGCACTATCCTAGGCTTTAAGAAATCATTTAAAACAAAGTAGACATTAAGTTTTAAGGTCCAAAAGTTGTACTAGATGCTGACTATATAACATCATAAGTATAGATAATATTTTAATTTTCTGCTTGTCTATGGTGTTCTGATATTTACGTTTCACAATTATTTTCAGGAATTCATGAAGTATAACAGCCCACACCAGAATAAGAATTGCTTGAGCAATTTTGATCTTTCCGAATACAGACAGATTCTTAGTGATGTGGCTATACGAATATATCATCAGTTTATCATTGTGATGGAAAATAACATCCAACCAATAATAGGTAAGAAGAGAATTTATAGTAACATGAGACTTCTTAAAAAGGTGTTTGCATGTGCACTGGGAGGTAGAGGTAGGAGGATCGTAGAGTTCGATGAGACTATGTAGTTAATTCCAGGTCAGCCTGGACCAGGTGAGACCCTACCTTGCAAAAAAAAAAAAAAAAAAAAAAAAAGGTGTTTGTGCAAACCAATGTTTGTCTAGGGTCTTTACTACTGCAAACCAATGTTTGTCTAGCTTTAAGTGAGTGGTTAAGGAGTTGAACCCCCAGCCAGAAAGTCTTGCAAGTCAGCTCTTTTAACCACTGAGCCATCTCCCCAGGCTCGAGACTTTTTAAAATAGAAACTGAGCATGTATAATTTGGAAAAGGCAAAAAAAAAAAAAGAAAAAAAAACATAATTACAAAAATGTCCACCTTTTAATTCTTTGCTTACTTAAAACAATGCGATAAATAAAAGTATATAATTGGTGGTTTTCCTTCTGCAAGGGTAATCTATCCTGAAGGGAACAGCTCAGGAGAACTTAACCTTATACTCTTTTTTTTTTTTTAATAATGGGTTCATGATTCTTTTTATTTAGTTATTTTAGTTTATTATTATTATTATTATTTAATTTGCAAGCAGAGAGAGAGAGATAGAAGAGAGGCAGACAGAGAGAGAATGGGCACATCAGGGCCTCTAGCCACTGCAAATGAACTCCAGATGCATGTGCCACCTTGTACATCTGGCTTACGTGGGTCCTGGAGAATCGAACCGGGATCCTTTGGCTTTGCAGGCAAACACCTTAACTGCTAAGCCATTTCTCCAGCCCAACCTTATACTCTTAACGTGGAACTTTTACTTTGATGTGGCTACTTCTGAGACTCATAGCCAAGTATTCCTGAGGCGCTAAGGCCCCATTCAGATTCCTGTATACTTTCCTCGGTTCTCTGTAACTTAATTTTTGCCTTTCTGTTTTTTAAATATTTATTTATACAGAGAAGGGGGGCGGAGAGAGAGAGAGAATGGGTGCACCAGGGCCTCTAGCCACTGCAAACAAACTCCAGATGCATGCACTACCTTGTGCATCTGGCTTACGTGGGATCTGAGAAATGAAGCCTTGGTCTTTAGGCTTCACGGGCAAGCGGTTCAATGGCGAAGCCATCTCTCCAGTCCCAGTTCTTTGTAATGTAAATACTTCAGGCTTTAAATGGTTCCAGACCTCTAATTAGTGCTCTTTCCTGTGGGGCCAAGGCCTTGAAGAGGGGCTTGTCCCATACTCGGGAGTCCCCAAACCTTGGTTCTTTTGCTTTCTCTATCACAACTGTATCCAGTGAGCCTTGTAAGGAATAGGCATGTGAGGGCAGGGAGGGGGAAATGCTTGCTGGCTGACCCTGACCCCGGGTAAGAAAAGCATTTCCCTGCAGTACCCGGCATGCTGGAGTATGAGAGTCTGCAGGGCATTTCTGGCCTGAAGCCCACGGGCTTCCGGAAGCGCTCGTCCAGCATAGACGACACAGACGCCTACACCATGACGTCCATCCTGCAGCAGCTGAGCTACTTCTACAGCGTCATGTGCCAGAACGGGCTGGACCCCGAGCTTGTGAGGCAGGCCGTCAAGCAGCTCTTCTACCTGATTGTGGCAGTCACCCTCAACAGCCTGTTCCTGCGCAAGGACATGTGCTCCTGCAGGAAAGGGATGCAGATCAGGTAAAACCCACAGGTCCCCGCTTACCAGAGAGGCCTGCAGGCTCATCAAGGCCAGTGCATGGGTGCCTGCCCCTCCCTGCTGTGACATCACACCCCCAGGCAGGGGACATACTGGCATGTGCAGGGCCACTGGGAGCCTCTTGAGAGTTGGCTTTCTGCTGCCCCACCCTCACCTCCCACACTCCACCACCAACGTCGTGCTCTGGCCTCACGGCTTTATCGTGTTGGCATGTTTTTAAGTTGTTATTCGCTTAAACAGCTACTCTGTGAGTAGCACTGAAGGGTGGAGAATGCAGCAAACAGTGGAAAAGTTGAGAGGGTGGTACAGGAATGCTCACAGAAGAGTGGTAACTATGATTTAAAAAAAGGAAACCAGAGAGACAGGTGTTCAGTGAGAAAGTTGAAGGAGAACATTACAGGCAGGGAAGATGGTCAAAGACCAGTGGTGGAGTCAGCTCAGGCTCTGCCCAGGTTAAGCAGAGGTCTGTGTGGCAGGAGCACGGTGGAGAGGTAGATTGGATCCAGGCTGAGCAAGTTCAGCATGCTGAATGAAGGCATTTGGAGTCCACCCAGAAGACGTTTATACCTTGTTTCATGGTAGGGCATTTGTTTGTTCTTCAATTCAAACTGACCATCTGTCAAAAAAAAAAAAAAAAAACCTGTAATATCTTACATTGGGACAGTTAGACCATTTTAATTTAAACAGAACATGGGCAGATAGATATTTTATTCACATCTGATTGATACCCATATGTATATATGAGAGTATATATAATGATGTATATATATCTCTTTTTAAAACTTTTTAAAAAGTTTTTATTTTTATTATTTATTAGAGACAGAGAGAGAAAAATCTCATTCCAACCACTGCAAAGGAACTCCAGATGCATGACCCTGAAACTTAACCTTGTCCTTAGTTCCAGGCTGGCCTTAATCTCAGCCATCTCTCCAGCCCCCTCTTTTTTTGAGACAGGATCTCATGTATCCCAGGCTGGCCTTGAACTTTCAATTAGTGAAGGATGACTTTGAACTTAGGATCCTCCTGCCTACACCTCCTGAGTGCTGAGATGACAGGTGTGTATTATGAAACCAGGTGTTGTCTTAGTGGAAGACCTAGGATTTATACCTTGTTTCATTTGTTTGCTTCAATTCAAACTGACCATCTGTGCTAGGGGCATTAGACTTTTAATTTAACTTGACACTGTTGTTGTTGTTGTTTTCACTCATTCTATCCCAGGCTGACCTGAAACTTACCTGTCTGGTTTCACAGTGATCCTTCTACCTGGCTGAGTGCTGGGATTAGGCGTTGATGCCCAGGTCAGACACTACAAGCTCCTGGTTTTTTTGGCTGAGGAATTGAGCCCAGGTCAGAAGGCTCCTGGGTTTTTTTTGTGTTTTGTTTTGTTTTGTTTTTATTGTTTTTTATTGACTTTTATACTGGCTCCTGGTTTTTGATTCTCTGATTTCCTTGTGTATAAGTGTGTTTCCCAGTGCTGAGGACTGCACCCGAACCCGAACCCTTGTGCTTGTTGCACTCTTCCACCAAGCTAAATCCCCCAACCCTTTGATTTCCTTTTTCTGCCTTCTTTAGTGTTACTGGAACTTTTTTAGTAGCCCTTTCTCCTTTATTTATGGCATTATTTTTAGTGGTTAGCTCTAGAGATTAAGGTATACATACTTATCTTCTTACAATCTACTTAGAATCCATATCACCATGTCAAGTGGAGTTTAAAAGTCTAACCCACACTGCTCTTTGCACCACTCACCTTTACGTCGCAGTTGTCTTGTGGACCTATGCAGCATCACCTCCCGGACTGGCCTTCTAAGCAATCAGTGATCTCTGCTCTCCTCGGAGACATTCTGAGGGACTTGTCACTCTTCCCTGAAGCGTCCTCTGCTCCCTTGACTTTCACTCCAGGTGCAACATCAGCTACTTAGAAGAATGGCTTAAAGATAAGAACTTGCAGAACACCTTAGCCAAGGAAACCCTGGAGCCCCTCTCTCAGGCAGCCTGGCTGCTCCAGGTCAAGAAGACCACGGAGAGTGATGCCAAGGAGATCTGCGAACGCTGCACTGCTCTCTCGGCCGTGCAGGTGAGCAGGCTTGCCTGTTTCTCTCTGGATCCCCTGAAATTGCCATGGCTTGTCCTGGCTTAGCCATCTGATGCTACATACCAGTCATGCTTGTCTTCCACAGCCTGCCCTTTTACCTAATAAGTGTTTGGTGTGTACTGACTCATGGTCTGAAAGCACAAATATGGACGCTATTTCCTTTTCCACTAAACTCACAGGGGCGCATGTGTGGGATGTGGGGAGGCTGGAAGGGGAGTGTTCTCTTGCTGTCATCTAATTACGTGATTTGTCTTGTTTTGTTTTTGTGTTGTTTTGCTTTGCATTTTTTGTTTTTCATCTATGCTATGCCCTTTGCCCATCTCCTCTTGTTCTCTCTTTCCTTGGGAGCAGATAACACACATTCCTGAGGCGGATGGGAGTATAAAAGAACCACCTTCAGTTCTCAGTAGTTTTCTGTTTTCATAGCCAGAGTTGTTCTTCTTCGTGGTCTAACACCATGTTATTTAATGTTTGCAGATCATAAAGATCCTTAATTCATATACTCCTATAGATGACTTCGAGAAAAGAGTGACTCCATCCTTTGTTCGCAAAGTACAGGTGAGATCCTTATGGGTGTGCCCTTGAGCTTTATCTCATAAGCATGATATATAATTCATACAATGAAATCCAAAATTAAAACAGTTACCAGATAAGCAGGTGAAAGGCACCCAGCTCAAAGGCAGCAGGCATTTTTCTGGCATTCAGAATTCATCTCAGCCCATCTTGGAGTATGGTGCAGATGGGCAGAGCAGACCTGCATGTCCAGCTTTTTTTTTTTAATTATAATCCCAAAAGTTTCTCTCCCAGTGAACAAGAGCAGCATTCCCCAAGTGTGGTTCAAAGATGCCTGAGGGTTTCTGAGACCCTTTCAATGGCTCCACAAAGCCCTTGCTTTTTCCAGATATATATCTATCTAAGGCAGGATTTTCTTCATACTTCAACCAAAAGAACATAAGGCCAACTGAGTGCAAAAACAAATATATCGCCAGGTGTGGTGGCACACACCTTTAGTCCCAGCACTTGGGAGGCAGAGGTAGGAGGATCACTGTGAGTTCAAGGCCATCCTGAGACTACATAGTGAATTCCAGGTCAGCCTGAGCTAGAATGAGACCCTACCTCAAAAAAATAAAACAAGGGCTGGAGAAATGGCTTAGCGGTTAAGGCACCTGCCTCCTAAGCCTAAGAACGCTGGTTCCAATCTCCAGCGGTTCCAATCTCCAGGTCCCACATTTAGCCAGATGCAAAGTGACGCAAGGGCGCAATGCTGCACTTGACCACAAGGGGGCGCACGCATCTGGATTTAATTTGCAGCAGCTGAGAGGCTGCCCATTTCTACCTGTCCTCCTCTCCCTCTCTCTCTGTCTCTCTCCAAAAAAAAAAAAACCATATATTCATATGTGTATATATATATATATCATATGCTAGTGTTATATCAAGTCAGACATTAAAGAGATTTATAGAAACATGAAACAGTACCATGTCTCACTAAACTCTTGTTTTATAAAATGTACTTTTCAGTGAAAATGTTATGCATATTATCTTAATAAATTAGTATTTAACTATTGTTAAAGTTACTAGTTTGATGAATATTAATAATTGTGGCAGTTACCATCTCATTGCTGGGACCAAACACTTGACCAGAAGCAGCTGGTGGAAGTTGAAACGGTTTATTTCCAGCTTACAATTTTGAGGGGACATTTAATCATGGCAGGGAATGTATGGGAGAAGCAGACAGCTAAGTGTCACATTTTATTTATTTATTTGAGAAAGAGAAAGAGGCAGAGAGAGAGAGAATGGGCACACCAGGGCCTCCAGCCACTGCAAATGAACTCCAGATGCATGTGTCCCCTTTTTGCTTACATGGGTCCTTTGGCTTTGCAGGCAAGTGCCTTAACCACTAAGCCATCTCTCCAGCCCCTCTCATAATTTTCTAAAATACAAAGAAGTCCTGAGACCAAAATTTTCGCAAACCAATGGGTAAAGAAGAAACTGTTTTCAATAAAAATATAATGCTTGAGATCTGTCCATGTTTGGGCTTGGAATTATGCCATGAAAATTATACCATGATAATAAAAAGCAGAGTTACAGTCAGTCCACCCTGTAGGAAATTAGCTTTTGGAGAGAAACAGCAAATCAGTGTTCATGGGAACTGGGCAGGAGACCCTGGACCGACTTGTCTCCTTTGAGCTGGGCTCTGGACAGCCCTGTCTGTGGGTCTAAAGGAGTTCACTGAGGGAGGCGGAGCTTCAAGAGTGGTGAAGCAGAGTGCATCCATTTGCTTACTCAGGTTTGCTCTGGTTCTGATTCCAGGCTCTCCTGAATAACCGGGGTGACTCATCGCAACTGATGCTGGACACCAAATACCTCTTTCAAGTCACATTTCCTTTCACCGCCTCGCCTCACGCTCTGGAGGCGATCCAGATCCCCAGCAGCTTCAAACTAGGCTTTCTCCATCGGCTATAGGCCAGGCTTTCTCAATAGATGTGCAGCGGGGAGGTCCAGGGTTTGGGTATGAGGGATGGGGGTTAATCACTGAAACTGGAAGTGCATTGGACTGTGATTTAAGGAAGAAAATCCAGCTCTGCCCAGTGGGCCGCGCCTCCTCCTCCTCCCAGCTATGCTTCGGCAACGTTGCAAGAATCTACACATGCCTGCTGTGTTGGAAAGTCTCTCGTCTTTATTGCAGTTGTTGCATGGAGGGCTCGGAGTTTCTCCAGGTGCCCTTGGTCTGTTCTGGCTTGTGTCATGAATCCATCCCCATCCCCGTGGGCATGAATATGTGGGCACAGTGGCTCCTGGGATTTCTGAGCTCCTGAAACTCAGGAACATTTATGAAGCCACAGGTGGGTTCCATCGCTGCATCTTCCAGGAAAGAATCCCAGGTCAGGCTGGGGAAATGACTTAGTGGTTAAGGTGTTTCCTGTGAAGCCTAAGGACCCCAGTTCAATTCCCCAGGACCCATGTAAGCCAGATGCACAAGGGGGCACATGCATCTGGAGTTCATTTGCAGTGGCTGGAGGCCCTGGTGTGCCCATTCTTTCTCTCTCTACCTGCCTCTCTCTCTCTCTCTCAAAAAAATAAAATAAAATAAAATAAGACAATCCCAGGTCCCCTGACCAAAGTCCAATTGCCCCACGGGCTGCTGGCAGGAAAGAGACATTTTTTTTTTTTTGGTTTTAAATACACCCTTGGGGTGCTGGACATGGTAGTGCACACCTTTATCCCAGCACTCGGGAGGCAGAGGTAGGAGAATCACCGTGAGTTCAAGGCCTCCCTGAAGCTACATAGTGAATTCCAGGTCAGCCTAGACTAGAGTGAAACCCTACCTCGAAAAACCAAAAAAAAAAAAAACAACCAAGTTTAGAGCTGGTGATGTGGGGTGATGTGGCTCAGAGGTAGAGTACTTCCATTTATGAGGCTCTGGGTTTGATCCCTCACACACACACACACACACACACACACACACACACACAAACACTAAATTGTTTTCTATCTAATCAACATTCTGATATACTTTTTAGATTTTCTCTTAAAACTAAATGAAGACTTACATCAGTTCCTCCTTTTGAGAAATCTAATTTCTCCCAGTTTATGAGAACCAACCCTGCCTTATCCTCCAAGCTTCATTTCTTCCCCTGAGAACACCATCTTGCATGTGATGAGCACTTCTGGCCTCTGGCTGGACAGCCATCACTTCTGCGCTGCCCCAGCAATCCCAGCCACCCTTCTGTTCCCGTCAGCCATAGGCAATTGCTGTGATTCTGCAATGCAGACACATCTCAGGACTGGGAGAAACATGGGATTCAAAAGCAGTGTCACCCTGCTGAGATGTCCTAATATGTCAGTGTCTTTTAAAATTAGAAATGATTCATTTTCCATATACTGTTTATAAAACAATGAAAATAGAACTTTATAACTTAATTACAATTTATAGTATAATAAATTATTGAATGAATTTGGCCAGATTCCTTTAGTGGTATTTATTTATTCATTCATTCATTCATTTTTAGTGTGTCTGTCTGTGTGTGCATGTGTTTTCATATGTATGAGTGCAGGCACATGTGTGCCACAGTGCACATACGGATGTCAGAGGAGAACTTTTGGATTTCAGTCCTCTCCTTCCACCTTACTGGAGGCAGAGTTTTTCTGTCTGTCTTGTCTGTCTGTCTATCATCTGTCGTCTGACTCATTCTTGTTATTTTCCACTGTTGCATTCCCCAGGCTAACTGGTCCTGGAACTTCAGGGAAGTTCTCCTGCCTCTGTCTCCCTCTCACAGTCAGCATGGTGGGATTACAGAAGCCTGCAGCAGCTTGTGACTTTTTACCTGGGACCTGGAGTTTTGAACAAGGGTGCTCCAACTTGAGCAGCAAACTTCTATCCAGTGAACCATTGCCCCAGCCTACATGTCTCGTCTCTTCATTGCACAGGTTTTATGCCTTCTGAGGGTCATACTGAAAGCTCCTAGAAGACTGCGATTCGTAACGCATCGTGTGAAGAATGTAAACATTTAGATAGGGAGTGGATGTGTCATACATACTGGCTCTGGCTGCATTTGGGATTCCCTGGCTGTGATAGGAGGGACTGCTGGGCAGACTGGCTGGTTTCTGATTCTAACAATGCTGGTGACCTTAGCACCCATCCCAGACCTTCTCATGAGGAGCCAGCATGCTTCCCTTTTAGTCCCATGCCTCAGGATTCGTCTGTTTTCCACCACTTAGTTGAGCTGTGAGCCAGTAACCTTGAGCACCTTCCACTGGCCTCTGAGCTCCTGGAGGCTGAGCCCACCCTGCTCACCTACGTGTGGCCTCATGCTGGAGAGACGGGAGAAGAGTAAAGAAGCAAGGACTGTGGAGGAGTGGGGCATGAAGAATCAGTCGTGGGAAAGAACAGGCCTGGTTGAGGAGGGAGAGACTGGAAGCTGGTGAGTTTGCATGTGGAGGAGAAAGGAGGAGCCGCTCACACCGTAGTCTTGATCACTCCCACATGATGGGCAGCGGAGATTCTGACAACAGCCAATTACAGGTGGAGACTAGGACTGCTCAAAGAGGTGGAGATGGAGGCATGGGCCCAAACCTGCCAGGCTCTGCCTCCTGCAGAGACCTGGGCCTGGGAATTGGTCCACAGGCATTAAGGGTCCAGATCATGTGGAAGAAAAGAAGTCCAAGGGGGGCTGGGTATGTGTGGTGAAAATGGCAGCTAGTGCCCTATGGAAGGGTGTGAGGGGAGGAGCAAGCACTGAGCTGTAATACTCAGATAAGGAGATTAGATGAGGTTGTCTCACTCCTTCACCGAGAGCCCTAACTCTGGAACTCTTGCCTTTCTACCCATCCATTTAAGAGTTCATTCTGAAGGTATGTACATGTTAACTTCGGGGTACCTGGGCTCTCTTACAGGTGCATCAGTGCTTGGATTCGTACAGACCAAGGGGTTCAAAGGGGCCATGCTATGCACTCGGAGCCCATGGAAGGGTTTTTGGTATTGTTAATCTGTATATCCTGTTTTCTACAAGCTGCATAAGTTTATTTTGAAATCCTAAAATGGGGCTGGAGAGATGGCTCAGCAGTTAAAGCACTCGCCGCCTGAAATCATAAAAAGATGCTTTTTTTTTTTTTTTTTTTTTTTTTTTTTGTTTGTTTGTTTTTTGAGGTAGGGACTTGCTACGTAGCCCAGGCTTATCTGTAATTCACTATGTAGGCTCTCAGGCTGGCCTTGAATTTACAGTGATCCACCCATCTCTGCCTCCCATGTGCCAGGATTAAAGGTGTGTGTCACCATGCCTGGCTAAAAGATGCTTCTAAAAGAGATTACTATTGGCATCAGAGAACAAGCTAAGTGTTTTTAAATTATTTGTGTGTGTGTGTGCACGCGTGCTGGGTGTGCATGCCACAGCACACTTGTGCATGTCAAAGGACAACATTAAGGTGTCTGTGCGTCCCCTTTGAGGCAGAGTCTCTTGCCACTGCAAACAAACTGCCAAATTGCAAATGAATGTCAGACTAGCTGGCCCTGCCTCCGAGCTTCAGATTCTCCCAGCTCACCTCCACTGTTGAAGACACACTGGGACCACACTTCTATGTGTCACTTTTCACCTAGCTTTATGTAGGTGCTGGAGAATTGGAACTGGGCTGGAAGGCTTTGTAAGCAAGCACCTTTAACCACTGAGTCATCTCCTCAGCCTTAAAACTGGGCACCTTAAAGTTGTTAAATTGGTTTTAAAAGTTGGCCCAGGGGGCTGGGGAGAGGCTCAGTCAGTAAAGTGCTTACCACACAGGCATGAGGATCTGAATTCAGATTCTAGCAGCCATGTAAAAGCCGAGTGCGGTGGTATGCGCCTATAATGTCCCTCCAATGGGGAAGCAGAGACAGGAGGATCCTTGGGGCTTGCTGGCTAACTAGTCTACCCAAACTGGTGAGCTCTGGGTTGAATGAGATGCGCCATCTCTATAAATAAAATAGAGAGTAACTGAGGACGGTACCCAGTGTCAACCTCTGGCCTCCACACATGGTGCACACGTACCCACACATGTACACTCTCACATTTGAACATGTATACGCACACAACAAATGAATACATGCCAAAAATCTATTTTTGCGAATGTAAAAACGTAAAAAGAGAGCTGGGAGATGGCTCCATAAATAAAGTGCCTACTGTGCAAGTGTGAGGAACTGAGTTTGGATCCCAGTACTGGGGAGACAGAGGTGGGAGATCCCCAGAGCAAGCTGGGCAGCTAGATTAGCTTATCCAACAAATTCAGGATCAAGTGAGAGACCCTGCCTCAGTAAAGAGAGCACTATGGGGAAAGCACTGACGCCAGCCTCTGGCCTGCAAGGGACTCACACGTGCATGGGCACCCACACACAGTTGTGCAAGGGACTCACACGTGCGTGGGCACCCACACACAGTTGTGCAGGGGACGCACACGTGCATGGGCACCCACACACAGTTGTACAGGGGATGCACACGTGCATGGGCACCCACGCGCGCTTGTGCAAGGGACACACGCGTGCGTGGGCACCCACACGCACTTGTGCAAGGGACGTACGTGTGCATGGGCACCCACACACTTGTGACCACACACACCAGCATACAAGGAATTCCTCCTGGTGAGATTATAGGTGGTTATTTTTTCCCTTACAACTTTGATTTTTTTCCAAGCTATAAACAATGAATATGTGTCACTTCAGTTTGTGGTTTGCCTGAGTTTGACCAGCCAGGTCTGAAATACTTCATGACATGATTTAATACTGATGTGATTCAAAAAGGTGTTGGTGCCAGGCATAGTGGCACGCCTTTAATTCTAGCACTTGGGAGGCAGAGGTAGGAAGATCACCATGAGTTCAAGGCCAGCCTGGAACTACGGAGTGCGTTCCATTTCAGCCTGGCCAGAGTGAGACCCTGCCTCAAACAAAACAAAATTCATTCCCAAGAACATGTAAAGGTGAAGACATATAGAAAGCCAAAACTGAAGTTCAAAATAGCAAATGGCATGCAGTTCCAAGTTTTGAGAAGTACATACATGTGTTTACAAAGATACCGGAAGGAAAAATAAGATGGAAATGGTCAGTTGTCATGGGTGTGGGCATAGAACTGTGTGTCTCTTTATAATGAATGATGTAAACACCTTTTACGATGTGAAAATTTGAAATTTAGACTGGAAAAAATTGTGTCTATCCAGTTTTGGAATATTAGTAGTTATTTTTCCATGTCTTTTTGTCCCCTACAACTCCTAACTATCCTTCTTTTCCTTCCGGCCTTTGATCTCCGGAGCTGCTCTCCGTGGTTGGTCCTGTAGTTGAGTCATTTTCACCTCTCCAGGACATGATAATAATCTCTCAGCCCTGCTCACCTCCCCACAACAGCTCTCTTGCTGACCTACTTCTCTGAGACAAATCCTGAGATAATACGCTTGACTGACGCTGCCCCCTTGCACAAAGCCCATGCTCACCACACTAATGCTAGTACTTGGCACCCTCAGCTTGACCTTGAAATGCGCAGCCATTGCAGGATGGGCAGTAGAAGGCAATGCTTACCAAGCCCCAAGCTTTGGTGGACACCCTTTTTGTGTTCTTTAACTTATTCTGTGATAAGCCCTAGCAGTTCGACAGCAGCAGCTCTGCAAGTAATAAGCTACGTGCAGAGCCCCTGCTGTGCTCGAGCCCATCGTTCCATCCCTCTTTGTCTCCTCTGCTGTGACACAGCTGTTCTGCTTCCCTCCGAGGGTGGCTGTGAGAGGACCAGAGCTCTAACCTTTAGATGGCACTGCTGACCCAAGGCTGCCCACCTTCCTGTGACTTCTGCAGGGAAAAGCAGGTGGCATGGGTGTTTAATAAATGGGGCATTTGTTTATTTGTGCAAGGAACTAAACCCACAGGAACGACAGGTCATTTAGCTCTGGCTGAGGTCGGACTCCATTTGCTAGCTCCTGTTCTGGTTCATGTTCTGGCTCCAGCAGTTCACCCTGAGGGAAGGAATGTTTTTTAAAGTTTCAAATCACAGTATCCACACTGGGAATGGGATGTAGCTCAGTTGGTAGAATGCTTGTTTAGTATACAGGAAGCCCTGGGTTCAATCCCCAGCACAACAGAAAACTGAGCATGGTGGTGCACTTCCATAATTCCATCCCTCAGGAGGTGAAGGCAGGAGGATCAGAAAGCTCAAGTTGATCTACTATATTGCCAGTTCAAAGCCAACCTGAGCTACATGACAGTCTGCCTTAAAATAAATAAATAAATATATTTTTTTTAAATAGGGGTTAGGAGCCCGGCGTGGTGGCACATGCCTTTAATCCCAGCACTTGGGAGGCAGAGGTAGGAGGATCACTGTGAGTCTAAGGCCACCCTGAGACTACAGAGTGAATTCCAGGTCAGCCAGGGCTAGAATGAGATCCTACCTCAAAAAAAAAAAAAAAAATAAAAAATAAAATAAAATAGGGGTTGGGGAGACAGCTCAGCAGTTAAAGGCACTTACTTATAATCCTGGCACTGGGGAGGTAGAGGCCCGGGGCTTGCTATCCAGCCAGTCTAACCTACTTGATGAGGCTCTGGCCTCCACATGCATGTCCACCTATGTGCACACACGTGTACCTGCACATAAACATAAAAACAAGCCGGGTGTGGTGGCGCACACCTTTAATCCCAGCACTCCGGAGGCAGAGGTAGGAGGATCGCCATGAGTTCGAGGCCACCCTGAGACTACATAGTGAATTCCAGGTCAGCCTGAGCAAGTGAGACCCTACCTTGAAAAACCAAAAAAAAAAAAAAAACCATAAAAACAAGTTATAGTACCCATAATAACAATGTTTCCCCCAGCTAAGCAGGTTTACTTCAGAAATCTTGCTGACTGAATGAGTGTGTTGAGCCAGATTGTAAGGAATCAAGTCAGAGCTCAGCTCATGTGCTTTACCCCACATGTGGAGGTTGTGGCTCCATGACAACCACAGCAGAAGGACGATGTGATTCTAGAGAACAAGCCACTAGCTTTTCTCTTTCCTCCTTTTACTCTCTTCCAGCTGCCCCTTGGATACAAAGATGTGTGATCAGACCTTTCTAGTTAACGTATTTGGCTCCTGTGACAAATGTTTCAAACAAAGGGCTCTGAGACCAGTTTTCAAGAAATCCCAACAACTCAGCTACTGCTCCATTTGTGCAGAAATCGTAAGTTTGTTTTAAAACACTGTCTACTGCAAGTCCCGTGGCAAGCGGCTCGTCGTCGTGTTGGTTTTCAGGAGGCGCGCTCAGGCTCAAGGAGGCCGTGCAGTGCAGAGTGTCTGGAGGTCAAGTGTGGCTGCCTGGGGTCCTGACCTGCGTGTGGTCTTGGGTAGTGGGATGCCACCAGTTTTCATCTTTCTCCTGAAGTCTATTTTCCCACCTAACTGCAGCTGTATTTTGGGTTCTGTGAGAATCAAATGAATTCCTTCATTTGTTACTTACCTTCTCATTGCTGGCACAAAATACCTGAAAAAATCAATTTAAGGAGCTGGGCATGGTGGCACATGCCTTTAATCCCAGCACTCAGGAGGCAGAGGTAGGAGGATCGCCATGAGTTTGAGGCCACCCTGAGACTACATGGTGCATTCAGGTCAGCCTGGGTTAGAGTGAGACCCTACCTCGAAAATTTAAAAAAAAAAAAATCAGTTTAAGGGAGAAGGGTTTATTCCAGTTTAGTTTCCAGGGCATCTTCCCAAAGACTGTCTTGGCTGCATGTACCGCTCCATTGGTCCTTTCCCAGCCTAAATAGAGAGCAAATGGAGGCACCGGGAGTGCTCCTTGGGCTGTACCCTTGGGGAGGTAGAAACTGAGCATCAATCTTGGCAGTTGTTTCAGAGGATCTCAGAGCATGTCCCTACCTAAAATGGCTATTCCCCAGATCTTGCAACAGGAGGTCCACAGCACGATGAAAGCCCTAGGAATTGGTTCTAACTCAGAGGATTTGCAAAGCTGCCCTAAACAGTGGGGCCAGCAGAGCCCCCATCTGTTGAAAAGTGGTAAAGCACTCTTTCCCTGTAGTCAAGAGGAACCCCCACACACTATCAACACATTTTTAAAAGCGTGTGTCAGGAGGCTTGGCAAACACCCATAATCCCGATCCTGGAAGGGTAGAGGCAGGAGTATCACTGTGAGTTCAAGCCACTGAATTCCAGCCGTAGTGAGACCAGCCAGGGTAAGATCCTGTCTCAAAAAAGAAAAAAGTGGGTTCAAGAGGAAAGACTTAGCCAGGCATGCTGACGCATGCCTTTGATCCCAGCACTTGGGAGGCAGAGGTAGGTGGATCACTGTGAGTTTGAGGCCACCCTAAGACTACATAGTGAATTCCAGGTCAGCCTGGGCTAGAGCAAGACCCTGGCCTTGAAAAACAAAACAAAAAAAAAAAAAAGTGTGTTTCTTAGCTGGGCATGGTGGCACACGCCTTTAATCCCAGCACTTGGGAGGCAGAGGTAGGAGGATCTTCAAGAGTTCAAGACCACCCTAAGACTATATAGTGAATTCCAGGTCAGCCTGAGCTAGAGTGAAACCCTACCACGAAAAACCAAAAAAAAAAAAAACATCTTTTAACCATTCCATTGTAACCCCTCACAGTGATTATATGGATTTTTTAAACTTCTTGAAAAAAATTATAGCTCAGTTGGTATAATTCCTGCTAGAGTTAATTATAGAATTGTAGAATTATAGCTCAGTTGGTGGAATGTTTGCTTTGTATGCATGATTCCCTGGACTCAATCCCCAGCGAGGGGGAGATAGGCAGGTTCCTAGCAGGGCAAGATAGCACATGTCTGAGCAGGAGGATTCTGAGTTCCAGACCAGCCTCAAAAAACTGTTTAAGCCAGGCATGGTGGCGCATGCCTTTAATCCCAGCACTTGGGAGGCAGAGGTAGGAGGATTGCCGTGAGTTTGAGGCTACCCTGAGACTACATAGTTAATTCCAGGTCAGCCTGGACCAGAGTGAAACCCTACCTTGAAAAACCAAAAAAAAAAAAAAAAAAAAAAAAACTGTTTAAGACTGGAGCCATGACTCGGTTGTCAGAGTGCCTGCCCTGCAAAAGTGTGAGGACTGAATTCAGATCTCTAGCACTCACATAAAAGCTTCCAAATGCACTCACCCAAATGAATATATGATCATCACACACACAAAATGAAATTTAAAATTTGTGTAAAGTAACAAGCCAAGTGTGGCATAAAAAGGCTTTGGAGGACTGGAGAGATGGCTTAGTGGTTAAGGCATTTGCCTGAAAAGCCAAAGGATCCTGGTTCAATTCTCCAGGACCCATGTAAGCCAGATGCACAAGGGGCACATGCATCTGTAATTTATTTGCAGGGCCTAGAGACCCTGGCACACCCATTCTCATTCTCTCTCTCTCTCTTTCTCTCTCTCTCTCTGTCTGCCTCTTTCTCTCAAATAAATAAATAAATAAATTTTTAAAGGCTTTGGAAAGCCTCCTGATTCTGATTCTCACTTCACGTGAGGCAGCTCAACAATACCAGTGAGCCCATTCCAGCCACACAGTGCCCTGAACACAGGAGCGGTGCAGAGAAGGCACTATGTCATTACACATTAGAAACCAGAAAGAAATGGATGGCCCCAGGATGCACCATGCCAAGTAGTCAACCTAGATGGAGCCTGAGCCCCAAGCCACTTTAAACTGAAACAGGCCTGGAGAGATAGATCAGCAGTTAAAGGCACTCGCTTGTAAAACCTGATGGCCTGGGTTTGATTCCCCAGTACCTACACAAAGGCAGATGCACAAAGCAGAGCATGTATCTGGAGTTCATTTGCAGTGGCACACACACTCTCTCTCTCTGCTTGTAAATAAAATTTATACTTATACATTTATATTTGATTTTTTGTTTTTATTTGTTTGCTTTTTTGTTTTGTTTTGTTTTTGAGGTAGGGTCCTCACTTTAGTCCAGGCTGACCTGGAATTTACTATGTAGTCTCAGGAATTCACTATGTTTGTCTTAGGGTGGCCTTGAATTCATGGTGATCCTCCTACCTCTGCCTCCCCAGTGCTGGGATTAAAGGTGTGTGCCACAAGCCTGGCTTGTTTGCTTTTTTATACCCCCTTTTTTTTTTTTTTCTGAGAGTGACAGAGAGAGAAAGAAGCAGAGATAGAGACAGAGAGAGAATGAGCACACCAGGGCCACCAGCCACTGCAAACAAACTCCAGAATGCATGCGCCCCCTTGTGCATTTGGCTTACGTGGGTATTGGGGAATCGAGCCTCAAACCTGGATCCTTAGGCTTCATAGGCAAGCACTTAACCACTAAGCCACCTCTCCAGCCTCAATTTGTTTGCTTTTGAAATAGGGTCTCATGTACTTCAGATTAGCCTTGAATTTGTTCTGTAACCAAGGATAGCCTTGAACTTTTGATGCCCCTGCCTCCACCTCCCAAGTGCTGGGGATTACAGGCCAGTTTCTGCAGTGCTGGGAATCAAATCCAGGGCCTTGCACATATTAGGCAACCACTACAAATGAGCTATATTCTCTGCCCTAGGAAGTAGATTTTCCAGATTAAGGGAACTGAGGCTCTCAGACTCTTTCCTGACAGACCGCTATGAATACACTAATGTATATTCCTTCCAACTTTCTCAGCAAGGGTTCGGGACAGGTGCAGCTGGGCTCCTCAGAGAGGGAAGGATGGGAAGAGAGACCTTAACTTCCCTCCCGTCTATTCCTTAGAATAGACGTTTGGGATGGGGTCGTCCAACCCTGCCTTTCCCTCTTTCAAAAAGTGTAACACTCCAGTGATCACTGAGCCTTCCGCATCTACAGCACGGGGGAAATGTACTTATTCAGGTCGACTCCAATGCACATCAGACAAGTTATTAAGGCGCTCAGCCAGTGAGGTGTGGCCAGAAGAGGGATCTCTTGAGCCTGCGCTAAATCACTAAGGTCACGACCTTAAGGAAGCTATAGCAATCCTTCACTCCAGAGGGGAGAACAGGGCCTCGCAATGTCTCTTGCAAGGTCGATGGACGTGGTCGTCCAACTGCTGCCCCAACTTCAGCAGTGCCCTGGCAAAAGAAAGCAAGGCTAAGGGTGAGCCAGATGCCTAGGGGACCCCAGAACTTCCTGGCAGCAAAGGACTATTTCTATTTTTATATATTTAAGTCAGCAACCGAGGAAACTTCCTGGTTCGTCAGGGCCAGCCTTCCCTTCCTTCTTTTGTCCCCTCTACAAGGAGGTGACACCGACTTCCCTACCAAGTCCCTGGAGGTGATGAAGGGCAAGGGTACTCCTGTGTCACTGGGTCTCCCCAGGAGCGAGGAGTCGGGAGTTGAAATCACCTACGGCCTCCTAGCCTCAGTTTCCCCAGGGTGGTGCGCGCTGCACAGGCACAGGTGCAATGGGGACGCGCGCGGGGGCCAGGACCTGGCTTGCGCGTCATCACCAAGCGGGGCGGGGCGGGGTCTGGGCTTGCGCGTCGTCGCAGGGGGCGGGACGAGGCGGGGTCTGGGCTGGCGCGTCGTCGCAGGGGAGGGGCGGGGCCTGGGCTGGCGCGTCATCGAGGGGCGGGACGGGCTGGGCCTGGCGCGCGTCGTCGCAGGGGGCGGGACGAGGCGGGGCCTGGGCTGGCGCGTCATCGGGGCCTGGGCTGGCGGGTCACGAGGCGGGGCCTGGGCTTGCGCGACGTCCAGGGGGCGGGACGAGGCGGGGCCTGGGCTGGCGCGTCGTCGCAGGGGGCGGGACGAGGCGGGGTCTGGGCTGGCGCGTCGTCGCAGGGGGCGGGACGAGGCGGGGCCTGGGCTGGCGCGTCGTCGCAGGGGGCGGGACGAGGCGGGGCCTGGGCTGGCGCGTCGTCGCAGGGGGCGGGACGAGGCGGGGCCTGGGCTGGCGCGTCGTCGCAGGGGGGGGGCGGGGCCTGGGCTGGCGCGTCATCGCAGGGGGCGGGACGAGGCGGGGCCTGGGCTGGGCGTCGTCGCAGGGGGCGGGGCCTGGGCTGGCGGGTCATCGCAGGGAGGGGCGGGGCCTGGGCTTGCGCGACGTCCAGGGGGCGGGACGAGGCGGGGCCTGGGCTTGCGCGACGTCCAGGGGGCGGGACGAGGCGGGACCTGGGCTGGAGCGTCGTCGCAGGGGGCGGGGAGAGGCGGGGTCACGGCGGCGGCCTCGGCGCCCGCCCAGTGCATCCCTCTCCGCGCTTTCCTCCCCGCTGCTGCGTCCCTGGGAAGATGGCCACGGACGGGCTGCATGAGAACGAGACGCTGGCGTCGCTGAAGAGCGAGGCGGAGAGCCTCAAGGGCAAGCTGGAGGAGGAGCGGGCCAAGCTGCACGACGTGGAGCGTGAGTGCGGGCCGAGCGGGCGGGGCGGGCGGCGGGCCGGGTCCCTGCTGGGCGGCGCGCGGGCGCCCTCCCTCCCCGCGAGGCCTGGCGTTGCTGAGCGTCAGTGTTGCGTCCTCTAGACGAGGATGGACCCTGATGTCAACGTCCATTTTCCCCGTCTCTCCGCTGTCGCAGGAGGGCAGAAGCTGTTTGTTTAGGACGGCTGTGATTAGCATCAAAGAATTACAGCCGAAAGTAGAAGGGGTAGATGGGGGACTGGCTGGGGAGAGGGAGAGGGAGAGGAGCAATGGGAGGGTGAGAGGTCAGGCGAGGGGAGTGGGGTGAATGTGATACAAACATTGTGAATGTAGGAGAACGTCATGGTGAAAGCCGCTCTTACATAGAATTAACATCGGCAAATAACTAAGGAGTGAAAGCGTTGTTAAACGAACTGATCTAATTGGCTCTTTCAACGAGGGGCCATTCCATAGTCAGACAGGCATGACCCAACTAACATGTCTTCCTCTCGGTCAGATGGCAGGTCCTTGGCAGGCTCAGACTAGGGACCAGGCTTGGGCAGTGGTCTTGCCGAGTTGCTTTTCACTCCAAAGGGTGACTCCTCTTTGCAGAGCAGGGCCTCTTGTATATAAATATGCATGTGCTTCCTAATTGGTCCCACCTTTAAATTCCACTTGGAAAAGGGAACAGGGGCCTTTAGCATTTGATTTCTGTGAAACTCACTTGTTGGAAGTACAGGACTGCGTCCCCTGCTCAGTGACTTCCCAGGGGCCTTCTGAAAGGAGGGGTACTAGCCCTTGTTTAGAAATGTGCTATAACTAGCCAGAACTCCCAATAAAGTAGGAAAACAAATTGGGAATTATTTTTGGACTGCTCCATCAGCCTTTCTGCTCCATACCTTGACCCTAGGGTTATTTGCCAGTGGTCATAAGATAGCCACAGCTCCAAACATCACTTCTGTATCCAAGGCAGGAAAAAGGGAGAAGATGAGCACTTATCAAGATAGCAAAAAAAAAAAAAAAAAAATCCAAGAACCACCTCTCTCCCCCTAAGATTTCTGTTTGCACTTCATTGTCACGAACTAGTCCACATGGCCCCTGCAAGGGGTACTGGGAAAGAGAGACCAGGCCTTATGACCCTTAAAGAAAGTTGTGTATTGTGGGGAGGTGGAGAGAGGAGTTGGGAGGCAGGTGTTACACAGACCTGCCTGGTTTCCCTTTGTGCATTCCTGGGCTCTGCAGGTAAAGATGGCACTGTAAAGCATGGCATTAGACTTATGCACTTGACAGGGGAGTAAACTGAGGAGAGGTTAAAGGATTTGCAGAAGGGTCCATGCAGCCCAGCAGGTGGTTCGTGCCTGTAATCCACCACTTTGGACGCAGGAGGGTTGCCATGAGTTTGAGACTTTGTAATCTGGACCTCACTATGTAGTCCAAGCTACAAAGTGAGACCGAAAAGAACAAAGGAGGGAATGGAGGTGGGGAGATGGAGAAGGAAGGAAGGATGGAAGGAGGGGGAAAAGGAAGGAGAGAGAGAGACAGGAAGGGAGACTAGCAAAACCATTTTGGGGGTGGGGAGTTAAGGTAGGGGTCTCACTCTAGCTCAGGCTGACCTGAAATTCACTCTGTAGTCTCAGGGTGGCCTTGAACTCATGGTGATCCTTTTACCTCTGTCTCCCAAGTGCTGGGATTAAGACCATTTTGTTGTTTTGGTTTTTTGAGGTAGGGTCTCACTCTAGCCCCAGGCTGACCTGGAATTCACTATGTAGTCTCAGGCTGGCCTCGAACTCTCAGTGATCCTCCTACCTCTGCCTCCTGAGTGCTGGGATTAAAGGCATGCGCCACCACACCTGGCTTAGCAAAGCCATTTTTGTCAAGACCTTTGGAGTTTTACCCAGAAGGATCTCTAGAAACTCTCTGGCAGGGCCAGGCATGGTGCCACATGCCTTTAGTCCAGCACTTGGGAGGCTGAGGTAGGATCACTGTGAGTTTGAGGCAAGCCTGAGATTACATAGTGAAACTCCCTGGCAGGGCAGCTACACACAAGGGGACATTTTCATCCTTTTCTGCAAATTCGCAAATTGTCTTAAGGCAGAGAGATTGTGGGGATGCAGCTTTCCAGCTGGGAATCCCAGTGACAGATTTTGTCACTCACAAAGAGGAAGCTGCTGCCATCCTGCAGAGAGCACAGTGCCCTCCAAAGCCAGGGTCAAGGTTTTGGCCTTGCCAACCACAGTGGAAGGGTCTGTTTCTGAGTTGAAAAGACCACCTGTCAGTGGTTGTGTCCCCTTCCACCCCCTCACCTTGACTCTCCTTTTCTCCAACATGCCATCTCCTGATCTCCCAGTCAGGCACCTCATTTCTTTTTCTTTTTTTTTCTTTCTTTCTTTCTTTTTTTTTTTTTTTTTTGGTATTTCGAGGTAGGGTCTCACTCTAGCTCAGGCTGACCTGGAATTCCCTCTGTATTCTCAGGGTAGCCTCAAACTCATGGCAATCCTCCTACCTCTGCCTCTGGAATGCTGGGATTAAAGGTGTGTGCCACCATGCCCAGCTTGGGGCACCTCATTTCTTAAGGGCTTGAGCATTACTTGGGTCTGTGGCTTGGGTCTTCATGACAAAAGCCTGTCATCCCTATTCCCCACACACCTGGCATCTTGCCTTCACAAAAAAACTATACCTTAGGGACCAGGGAGAAGGCTCGGTCAGTAAAGTGCTTGCCACACAGCATGAGGATCTAAATTCACACATAAAGACCAGGCACACAGCAGCATTCACCTGTAATCCCAGTACTGGGGAGGCAGAGCCCAAGGATCTCTGGGACTTGCTGCCTGGCATTTCTAGCCTCAATGATTCACATTGAGTTCAAGGTTTAGTAAGAAACCCTGTCTCAAAAAAATAGGTGAACAGAAACCAAGGAAAACACCCATTGTCATCCTCTAGCCTCCAAACATACAAGCACACTAGTGTGTGCTCACCAACACACATGTGCACCCCCACAAACAACCATGCCTGCACAAGTACACATACCACACACCTGGTCTCTTGCAGAGATGCTAGATGCTAAGGCCCCTGACTCTTCTCTAGCCCCATCTGTGTCTCATTCATCCCATGCTAGATAATTTGGCCTGCCATATCAGCCACAGCCTGGCTGAGTAAACCCGACTCTTATCCTCCTGTCTCTTCATTGGAACTCAGCCTGGGGTAAACCTGCCATTCTGGATCCACCATGCTCCTGAACTACAAAGGCTGTTGAAGAGAAAGTAGCTGGAGGCCTCCAAATTCCATTCTTGATTAATTCCAAGGTCACTGTCACCTGGCTGTGAGAGATGCTCTGCAGTTTTTGTTTTCAGGTGAACCATGGCATCCTGCCCCAGTCTCTGCCCAGCTCCCTTCTTGACTCTCAAGTTCACTCTTTCAACCCCTCCTGCACATCTGACCTCTCCTGGCTGGGTTAGCTCCTTCTGTCCCCAGGCTTCTAGTTTTCAGTAACTTCAGCCTTCTAATCACTGCCTCCATCTGTCCTTAGCCCTTACAGACACTAATCAAACAAATCAGAGGCCCCTCACTCATGGGTTTGGGCCACAGGAATTCCATAGGCAATCCATTCTGGAGAGAGAAGAGGGAAGAGAGACATGAGCTATGGGGTAGGGCAGAAGGAGCTTTCTCAGAAGGAGAGGAAGGCCTTGTGGAAAAAGGAGGAGGTCGGAGGTTGGGCTAGCATGGGGAGGTCATGGTGGGTCACAGCAAGGACTTGGGCTTTTAAGAAGCCTGAGTAAATAGATCTGTGATGGTTAATATTGATTGTGTATGTGTGACGTGTAGTGTAGTGTATGTGACGTGTATGTGATATATGCACATGTGTGTGCAGATGGACATAGCCCATGCACACCCATGCCCCATGTGTATACACATGCAGAAGCTGGAGGAAGACATTGTTGGTGCTCTATTACTCTTCTGCTTATTTCCTAGAGGCCGGGTCTCTGACTGAACCTGAAGCTCACAGTTTTATAGCTAGACTGGCTGATCAGTGACCCGGAGATCCTCCTGTCTCCATTCCCTTCAGTGCTCGGGTTACAAGCATGTGCAGCCACGCCCAGCTTGTTATGTGGGTTCTAGAGACCTAGAGAACTGAGGTCTTCATGCTTGTATAGCAAGTGCTGTAACCCACTGAACCAGCTCCCCAGCCCTAAGATTAATTTTTAACTTCACAAGATCTAGAATCACCTAGGAGACAAATCTGTGGGCAGGTCTCTGAGGGCGTTTTTAGATTAGGTAAATTGAGGTGGGAAGATTCCCCCTAATTGTGGGCAGCACCATCCCATGAGCTGGGCTCCCAAGCCAAATCAAAAGAAGAAAGCCAACTGAGCCCTGGTACTCACTGTTCTCTGCTTGCTGACTGCAGATGCAATGTGAGCAGCCTCATGGCCCTGCTGCTATGCCTGCCCCACCATGATGCACTATGGCCAGACCAGAGTGAACCTTTCCCTCCTTAAGTTGCTTTTGTCGGGTATTTTGTCACAGTAATGAGAAAACAGTGAAACTAATACAATGCCATTGGAGGGTTTGAGAGAAGCCTGATCTGATTTTAAGGGGACCATTGAGCTGGCTGTATGCTATGGAGGGAAAAGAAGTGTGAGAGGTGACAACCTGGGGATGGATACAGAAGTCTCAACAAGTGAGCATCTTAGCTGACAGTAGAAGCCTGCATTGGGTGCCGCCTGACAGGAGCTGAGAGGACTGGTTAAAAGCTCATCTGGAGCTGGCATGGCAGTGCACACCTTTAATCCCAGCACTCTGGAGGCAGAGGTAGCAGGATTGCTGTGAATTTGAGGCCAGCCTGGAACTACAGAGTAAATTCCAGGTCAGCCTGGGCTAGAGTGAAACCCTATCTGAAACACACACACACACACACACAGAGTTCATCTGGGCCCCTTTCACTTTTTTCTGCACATCTCAGCCCAGTCTCCCCCAGCTCCTTCCTGCAGCAGCATATTCATCCCTCAGGACACAGGTGGGGAAGGGGAGACGAGCGGAAGAGCTTCAGTTGTGAAAACAATGCCAACACTCCTGCTAGTTCTTAAAGAATTGCATACGGATGTTTCCCTGTATGAAAGGAAGCTATAGTGTCCCCCTCCCGGGATGAACAAGCAGGTTGGACCAAATCAAACATGGATCATACGGCTCTTCAGAGGCTCCATCAAGGAAGTGTCCAAGAGCCTGGGAATGGGGAGGGAACAGAAGGGTATGTCAATCTGGGGAGGGCCACTCCCCAAAGCAGAGGCACTTTCCTGTGTCTCCATAGCAACCTGTGTGTGGAATTTGTTTCTGATGCACATAGGCCTCAACTCTTGCCTGGTAGAGATGGCCAGTCCTTGGCTGCTTCCTGGGTGGTGTGACATTTCCCATTGTAGACTCTAAAGACAGTTTCCCATGAATTGAGAACTTGAGACCAGACCAGCCTTTGAGATTTGGGACATATGACCCTAACCAGACAGTAGAGGACAGGGTTGATTACCCATAGCAGTATGTGCTGAGTTCCTGTACACTTTTGTACTTAAATTCTACCATGGGGCTGGAGAGATGGTAGTTAAGGTGCTTACCTGCGAAGCCTAAAGACCCAGGTTTGATTTCCCCAGTACCAATGTAAGCCAGATGTACATGGTGGCACATGCATCTGGAATTCGTTTACAGTAGCTAAAGGCCCTGACACACCCATATTTATATTCTCTCTCTCTCTCTGTCTCTGTCTCTCTCATAAATAAATAAAATATTTTTAAAAAATTCTACCATGGAGCCGGGTGTGGTGGCGCACACCTTTAATCCCAGCACTCAGGAGGCAGAGGTAGGAGGATCACCCAGAGTTCAAGGCCACCCTGAGACTACATAGTGAATTCCAGGTCAGCCTGAGCCAGAGTGAGACCCTACCTCAAAAAACCAAAAAAAAAAAAATAAATAAATAAAAATTCTACCATGGGGCTGGAGAGATGGCTAGTGGTTAAGGTGCATGCCTGTAAAGCCTAAGGACCCTGGTTCGATTCTCCAGGTTCCACATAAGCCAGATGCACATGGTGGCACATGCATCTGGAGTTCATTTGCAGTGGCTAGAGGCCCTGGCATGCCCATCCTTTCTCTCTCTCTCTTCTTCTCTCTGTCTCTAATAAATAGATAAAAATAAAAGCTTTAAAAAAATTCTACCATGAAGCCGGGCGTGGTGGCACAGGCCTTTAATTCTAGCACTTGGTAGGAGGATCACCATGAGTTCAAGGCCACCCTGAGACAACATAGTGAATTCCAAGTCAGCCTGGGCTAGAGTGAGACCCTACCTCAAAACACACATGCACATGCACACAATTCTACCATGGCCCTGTGGCCCCTGCCCTGTTCATTGGGACACCTTTAAGCCATAAGCTTATGCAGCCAACTCATTCCAGTTTTTCTGGGCTTCTTGGTTTTAAGATGTCCTTCAGCCCTGTGTTCACCAGGATGGCTGGTCACACTGCTATGAGCTGAGACTCACCCAAATTCTAGCTGTTAAAATAGTCAGTACTGGGCTGGGGAGATGGCTTAGCGGTTAAGGTACTTGCCTGCAAAGCCAAAGGACTCAGGTTCAGTTCCCCAGGACCCACATAAGCCAGATTCACAAGATAGTGCATGTGTCTGAAGTTTCTTTGCAGTGGCTGAAGGCCCCAGCATGCCCTTTCTCTCTCTCTCTCTCTCTCTCTCTCTCTCTCTCTCTCTCTCTGCCTCTCTCTTAAATAAATAAATAAAATTTAAAAAAAATAGTACTATCTGGAGTGCAGTCCCATGCCTATAATCCAAATGCAGGAGGAAGAGGCAGGAGGATTGCCACAAGTTCAAGGTCAGGCAGAGCTATATAGTGAGACCCTGTCTTAAGGGGGAGAAAAATCCAAAACAACAAAATTGGGGATTAAAAGCATGAAGAGAAATGAACATTTCCTGACTCTAGATCCTGAGTTCTCAACTCCCAGCCCTGAAATGCTCAGCCAGAATCTTCTCTGTTTGGCCCTCATCCCTGTTACAGATGAGGAAATGCACCCTCCCAAATTCCCTCCAGTCCCAACCCCAGCCGCAGTGTTGGTTCTTGTGCCACTGAGGGAGAATTCACTCTGTGCACGGGTAGATGGGAAAGTCAACGTGGAAAGTTGAGTATACCCTCCAGCATGGAGGGCCGTCCTCCATGGGTGCCAGCTGGAGCCTGCCAAGACCAACTCTCTTGTCTTCCCAGTCCTGTCCTTCCTTTTATCTGGTTGGCTTGGATACCTCACACCCCAGCTGCAAGCCTCTTTTTCTCTTCCTCAGTAACCTCTCCATTGTAACCCTAACAATCCCCAAGTCAGATCCTTGACCACCATGAAATACCTGAAGTAGCCTATATGACTCACCTGACAGGAAGCCAGCCTTCCTGGACTCCCCAGCCAGGGCACTTGCTTCTCCAGAACTCCTCCTGAGCCTCATGCTTCCTTCCTCTAGCTGCTTGCCTTGTCTGCTCATCGCCCGTGGGGATTTCACAGTTTCAGGACTAAGGCTTGCATTAGCTTCCTATCAGACCACATCATCTATGTCCATGATCTAATGGCTGTTACAATTCTGGCAGTCAGAAGTCCAACATGGGTCAGCAGATCCAGAGGCTCCAGAGGAGAAGCCGTTACTCCCCATTCCCTGTGTCTGCAGCTGACGTGTTCCTTGGCAAGTGGCCCACAATAGCCTCATCACTGCTTCTGATGTCACACTTCCCAGACTCTCACCCTGCTGCCTGTTTCTGACAAGAATCCTTGTGATTCCACTGGGCCCATCCAGATGGTCCAGAACCATCGTCCCATGTCAGATCCTTAAAGTAGGGGCTTGGGGAGATGGCTCAGCTGGTAAGTGGTTGCTGTGTAAGTTCTTGATGAGTGGGAGGATGTGGGTCCCCAGCTCTGGGGAGGAGGAAACAGGAAGATATTCCAGCACTGGGGAGGAGGAAGCAGGAGATATCCCAGCACTGGGAAGGAGGAAACAGGAAGATATCCCAGCTCTGGGAAGGAGGAAACAGGAAGATATCCCAGCTCTGGGAAGGAGGAAAGGAGGGTATCCCAGCACTGGGGAGGAAGATATCCCAGCTCTGGGAAGGAGGAAAGGATATCCCAGCTCTGGGAGGAAGATATCCCAGCTCTGGGAAGGAGGAAGCAGGAGGGAAGGAGGAAGCAAGAGGGTATCCCAGCTCTGGGAAGGAGGAAGAGGAGGATATCCCAGGAGAAGGAGGATCCCCAGCACTGGGGAGGAGGAAGCAGGAGGATATCCCAGCACTGGGGAGGAGGAAGCAGGAGGGTATCCCAGCACTGGGGAGGAGGAAGCAGGAGGATATCCCAGCTCTGGGAAGGAGGAAGCAGGAGGGTATCCCAGCTCTGGGAAGGAGGAAGCAGGAGATATCCCAGCACTGGGAAGGAGGAAGCAGGAGGGTATCCCAGCACTGGGGAGGAGGAAGCAGGAGGATATCCCAGCTCTGGGGAGGAGGAAACAGTATCTGGCTGGTTAGCTAGTCTATTCAAATAGGTAATATCTAGGTTCAGTAGGACATCCTGTCTCAAAAAATAAGGTGGGTTAGCCTGGTGTGGTGGCGCACGCCTTTAATCCCAGCACTCGGGAGGCAGAGGTAGGAGGATCACTGAGAGTTCAAGGCCACCCTGAGACTACATAGTGAATTCCAGGTCAGCCTGGACCAGAGTGAGACCCTACCTCAAAAAACCAAAAAATATATATATATATATAAGGTGGAAGGTGGGCATAGTTGCACAAGCCTTTGATCCCAGCACTTGGGAGGCAGAGGTAGGAGGATCACCATAAGTTCAAAGGCACCCTGAGACTACATAGTGAATTCCAGGTTAGCCTGAGCTAGAGTAATACCCTACCTTGAAAAAAAAAGGTGAAGAGGAAGACACCCTTCATTGACCTCTAGCCCCCATATGTATGCACCCACACATACACACAAATATATGAACACATCCACGCACACAGGTCCGTAATGTATTCACATCTGCAAAGACCCTTTTGTCACATAAGATGTCACATGGCATCTTCACAGGTTTCAAGGATTGGGATGTGGACACCTTTGGGAGCCACTGTTCAGCCTGTCGTGTAGCTCTCTCAGCTCTAGAGGACAACCTGCTACAACCTGAGTTTTCTTCTTTCCCCGCCTTCCAGATTGGACGGCAGATCCCAAGGAGGCAAGGCTGCAGCTCGTGTTACTGCTCTCCCCTCACCTGCTGGACTGCTTCTTAGAAAGCAGAGATTCACATTCAGATGAATAAAACAAAACACATTATGCATGCACGCACATTTTATTAATTGAAAAATAGTAAAACACACCGGGGCATGGTGGCGCCCACCTGTAATCCCAGCACTCGGGAGGCAGAGGTAGGAGGATCACCATGAGTTCGAGGCTACCCTGAGACTACATTAATGACTTAATGAATTCTAGGTCAGCCTGGGCTAGAGCCAGACCCTACCTTGAAAAAGAAAGAAAAAGAAAGAAAGAAAAGAAAAGAAAAAAGAAAAGAAAGAAGTAAGCAAACAGAATTGAGCTGGGCGTGGTAGCTGACATCTCCTTTATCCCCAGTACTCAGGAGGCTGAAGTGGTAGGATCACTGTGTGTTCAAGGCCAGCCTGAACTACAGAATGAGTTCCAGGTCAGCCAGGGCTAGAGTGAGACCCTGCCTCAATAACAAAAAAATAAAGGGTTCTGGGGAGATAGCTCAACACTTAAAAGCATTTGCTTGCAAAGCTTGCCTGTCTGGGTTCAGTTCCCCAATACAAAGTGGTACATACATCTGAAGTTAATTTGCAGCAGCAAGAGTCCTTGTGCCCAATTTCACCCCCCCTCCTTGCAAATAAATAAAAATAATTTAGAAAGGAATAAAAGAAAAACTGGAACTGTACAGCATTTTCATCATGTTCTGGTGAGCACTGAATGTGAAGACGGAGAGGGGCTGTGATAGAAAACCTGTCTGGGCACACTCTGCTACTGTGATGAATGAGTCAAGAAGAGGGAAGAGAAACAGCACAGCACAATGTCTCAAAGCTTGAAGCTAAACTGAGGAATGTTCTGGAAGACAGGCTGAGAGCACTCAGAGTAGAAAGACACAAGGTTCACTTCAGAAACATAAAGGATGCCTCCTGGGCTGTGTGGAGCTTCATCCAAACTCCTTGCTCCTTTGTGGCAGCTTCTGATTTTGTTAAGTAACAAAGCAAATTTATGTAATATCTCTGCATGAATCCAAGCTCAATCTGGGTTAATCACAGGATTTATCATCAGAGGCCAGTGACTGCTCTCTAGCCTAAATGTACTTTTTGAGAGGTTTGAATCTTAAACTCTTTGTGGCTAGAGCCTTATACTAATCCGATTTGATGGCTTAGAGGGAAATCTGGACAAAATTTTACTACTAGGGTCTGGGAAGATAGCTCAGTTAGTGAAGCGTTCATCTCTAAGCACAAGGACCTGAGTTCCATCCCCAGTCCCCACATAAAATGCCAAGCATGGGAATGCGTGCCTGTCATCCCAGTGCTGGTGTTTGATAGGCTACTTGGTGAACTCCAGGCCAATGAGAAAGCCTGTCTCTAAAGGAGGTGGAATGATACCCGAGGTTGTCCTCTGACCTCCATGTGCACATACATGTCCACACACGTGCCCACACAATACAAACATTTGCATACACATCAAACACATGCATGCCAGAAGGATATTACTTCTAGAAGGACTAGTTGGAAAGAAGGTGTTCAATGGAATGGGAATGGGGAAGAGGGACATGAGAAAGTAATGGGAGATTATTATCTAAATATATTATGTACGTGTATGAAGTCAGTAAAATTCTTAAAAATTATACTTCTACATTGGCCTGAAAGTCACTAACTTTTCTGTGTTCTGAGGAAGTACACTGCATGTACCCAGCTTTAGAGAAGTTGATTTCTCTGAAGAGACTTTCTTGCCTGCTGCTGAACCTCATACCTCATGCTGCCAGCAGAGGGAGCCAAAAGCCAGGCTGCCTGCCCTTCACTTCCTGGGCACTCTGCTGTTGGCTGGCCACTCTGGACCGTCTTCACAGTCAACTGCTGGCTGTGGAGCACTTAACAGTGTTGAAGTAGACAAGGCCTTCCTCAGCCTACTCTTTCCGTAGTGCATATCACATCTTTTTAAGTTTATGTGTATAACTTTATAAGCACACTGGGATTGTACTAAACAGAGACTCCAAGCCATATTTGACACTTAACCCAGTAGACTGAATATTTCCCCTGACCATCATACACTTTCCTCTGTTTAATGCCATCGTTCCATGTTGCTCTTTGGAGCCATGGAGTATTTCATCTTAAAGGTTGCACCATAGCTTAACCTTCCCAAATTTAACTAGGGATTCAGGGTAGATTTTTTTGTGGCTGTGTATGGTTTTAAGGCAATTCAAAAATGTCTGGCAACACAAGGGGGAAATGTGATTCCAAATATTCTCTCCATACTTTGTGATGTTTGTGAGGTGAGTGTTGTCTGCATCCCAACCCATGCTTCCTTGTGGTAGAATCAGCTAAAGAGGCTTTTTGGAATTAGTTGGGATTATTTTTCTCCTTGATCTTCAAAATCATCACTATCAGGTCACTGTTGCATCTAGCTTTTTGTAGGTAGTGAGGAATCTAATCTAGTCTGTCAGTCTGCAAGCAAGCACCTTTAACCACTGAACCATCTCCCCAGCCCCTTAGCTTATTTTGAACTTGTCTTTAGTTTCAGAGTGTTCTCTTTCAGGGATGCTTGAAGTATTGGTCATATCATGCTCTAGTCCTTTTTTTTTTTTTTAAATGTCTTCTCGAGTGAAGACCCTGTTGCAAATTTCAATTTATAAATTTACATGGTTTGAATTCTTGTGTATTGACCTGCACACAGTACATTTTGCTTTAGGATGACATGTATGCAGGTAATAAAATACGCAGCAAGCCAGACACCGTGGCACACACCTCTAATCCCAGCACTCGGGAGGCAGAGGTAGGATCACTGAGTTTGAGACCAGCCTAGGACTACGGAGTGAGTTCCAGGTCACCCTGAGCTACAGTGAGTCCCTACCTCAAGAAAAATTAATACACAACATAACTATCCTCTAAACATTGAGAGGAAGCTACAACTTAATGGAAAGTTAGTCTTTACCAGAACTATAGATCATTTCCAAGGTCTCAACTAGATAACTCTGACATCCCCACTGATTCAAAGCTGAACTTTTGACCCACTCTGCATCTGCCTTGCTGGCACAGTGCTAATCTCCAACAATAGATACATTTTATTCATGTTATGTGTGCTGTCATCATATATTCTCTGCTGTTAACAAGGCTGACATGTTGGCCATAGTTGTTCTGCCTCCCGTGCAGGCAGGCAACCCTAACTCTTAACTCCCTGTCTTCTCTTTAGATAGGATAAGTCCATACTCTGTCAAGTATAAACTCCTTTGATGGTTAGCTTTTAGAAACAATCCCCAGGGGTACTCTAAGCTCCCTAGTTAGTTACCTACCTCTTGCCTACAACCTTGACAGTAGACCGACATGTCTTCCCTGAGCTGTACTTACTTCACGTTCCTTAATGAGATGCTACGATTTGAACCTTCACCTATGACTTTGAAAATGAACATATGTACTTTTTCCTAATAAAAGTCAAGTGCCCTCAGGCCTGTGTGATTCTTAGAGAGTCTCCACCCCTCAAGGCAGCTCAAGGACAATTTTGTTTGAGATCACTTGTCTGCTATTCCTTAATACCCCCACACACACACACACACTTAATGGAGGGCAACATCAGCTGTGGTAGTTTGAATATGAAATGTCTACCATAGTTTTTTTTTTTTTTTTGAGGTAGGGTCTACTCTAGCCCAGACTGACCTTGGAATTCAGTCTGTATTCTCAGGCTGGCCTCAAACTCACAGTAGTCCTATCTCTACCTCCCAAGTGCTGGGATTAAAGGCATGTGCCACCACACCATAGTATTTTGAGGGTTTTTTTGTTTTTGTTTTTTGAGGTAGGGTCTCACTGTAGCCCAGGCTGACCTGGAATTCACTCTGTATTCTCAGGGTGGCCTCAAATTCATGGCACTCCTCCTACCTCTGCCTCCTGAGTGCTGGGATTAAAGGTGTGCGCCACCACGCCCGGCTACGCCATAGTATTTTGAATGCTTGGTACCCAGCTAGTGGCACAGTGGGAGGTGGAGCCTTGCTGGATGAAGTGTGTCACAGTGGGGAGGGACCTTGAGGTTTATTAGCCCAGCTTGGGGCCAGTGCTGGCCTGCTCACTCTCTGCTTTGTGTCATGCTCTCCCCACCATGACAGAGCTTCCCTGGAATCTGTAACCCTGAACTAAACCCTTCTCCAGTCAGCTGCTTTTGATTCAGTGTTTTGCAACCCCAGCTCAGCTTTTTTCCCACTAAATTGTAAAATGTGCCCTTTCCCTTGTCCTTGTCGTCCTCTCCTAAGTCGTCTCACAGGCTGTCACCTTTGCTGAATTGAGCCTTGGGTGTGACCAGCCTCCAGGCTAAGCTGTCTTCCCTGGATAGTTCAGCAGCTCAGCTCCACTCTCATCTACCGTCTAAACTGGCTTCTAGTAAGATTTTGTCTCCAAGAGAAAGTAGAGTGTGGGTGATGTGGAAGGAGACTTCTTTCTTAAAGGGTTGAAAATCGCTGCTGCACCTTTGCCATATTGAGTTCCATGTAGCTGGGGTTGGCTGTCATGTTTAGCCTTGTGGGCCTGAGGCTCCCCGTAGGGCCACTGCAGGCACATCTTAAAGGTCCACAGAGAACACTCTGTTTCTGCAGGGGGCTTCGTGTCTTTTTCATCCACATCATCTTCCGTGCTGCAGCCAGTGACACTCATAAAAAGGCAGGTCTGACTGTGTCACTCCTCTGAGGACAGTCCAGCACCTACACTGAGGATAACTGAACTGATACAGGTATACAGGTATTCCTCACCAACCCCCACTCCTCACTCCTCACTCTACTGTGATCACTTGTGCTGCCTGGAGTTTTGCTTATTTCATGCCTCTGGGCGTTTGCTTTTGTGGTTTCCTCAGCTTAGAGTGCCCTCCCAGAGCCCCTTACATCAGACTCATCTTGTTCTCTACTCTGAGCTCAGGTGTCACCCCAAAACCCGGTGACTCCCCATGTGGAGTAAAAGCATCTGTGCCCACAGTTCCAGCTTAGAAAGTCGTAGGTTGCACCGAAGTCATTGCTTCTGGCTCCATCTCTTCCCCTGGCTCTGAACCTCAGGGATGGCACAAACAGAGCCTTACACACTCAGATGGTCTGTGAGCCTTGTACACACTGAGCTCTCGCTGACCTGAGATGGCATTAAGGATGATAGAGTAAGGCTGGGGAGGGAAGGGAGGTATCAGAAATGAAGGGAAAGGAGCTGGAAGGCTTTCTTGAGCCACCGTAAACTGCTGTCTAGGATTGCTATAGTCGGTTGCAGTTGGATGAATACTAAGCATTGCATTTACTATTAATCAGCTAAATCTACAGGGTGCCAGGGTGAGGGATTTCATAGCTAACATTTGTCAGGAAGCACTCCATTTGTGCTAGGCTTGAACAGTCAGCAGCCCTGCAAGGGAACAAAGCAGCAAGAAGGAAAATGACCTGCTACAGTTGTGTGGCTCTGGCCTAGGCAACCTGGATTCAGGTCTTCTGAAGGGCTCAAGGGGGACAGCACCTTGTCCTCTTGAAGCTTGTCTGCCAGTAGCCTTTCCTAACCTGTTGTAGAATTCCTGTTTTAGAAACCAGCTTGGTGTGTTCATCACCCCCACCCTTCCATGTAGCTGAGGATCTTCCTGCCTCCACCTCCCAAGTGCTGCTATTACAAGTGTGTATCACCAAAACCGGGTTATACAGTACTGGGGGTTGGACCCAAGACATGCTGTATAGGTAAGCACTCTACCAACTAAGCCACATCCCTAGACCCATTGTTTCATTTTCTTCTGTTTTTTATTTTTATTTTTTAGAGAGAGAGAGAGAATTGGCACAACAGGGCCTCAGCCACTGCAATCGAACTCCAGACACTTGCACTACCTAGTGGGCATGTGTGACCTTGCATTTGCCTCACCTTTGTGCATCTGGCTTACATGGGATCTGGAGAGTTGAACATGGGTCCTTAGGCTTCGCAGAAAAGAGCCTTTACTGCTAAACCATCTCTCCAGCCCTCATTTTAAAAAACATATATAGGTGTGTGTATGCATGTTCATTCTTATGTGGGTGCACATGTGAAGGCCAGAGGTCAGCATCAGGTGTCTTCCCCAATCTCTTTCAACCTCATTTTTCTGAGAAAAAGTCTCTCACTAATGTGGCTAGACAAGTGAGTCAGCAAGCCCCAGGGATTTCCTATCTCTGCTGCCCCAGCATTTGGGATTACAGTTGCATACTACCACACCTGACATGTTTACATGGGTACTGGAGACCTGAATTTAGTTGTCCTGCTTTACATGGCAAGCACTTCACCCACAGAGCCACCTCCCCAGCCCCTCATCATTTCTTTTATATCCTAGAGGTATGGTTCATCAGAAGACAAATGAGAAACCCCATCTGTCCCAATCCAAGCCCCCACAAGCTCACATTCAGCTCACTTCCAGGTTTTCTTTTATTTCCTGATACTTAAATTTTTTGTAATTATTCAGTGCATGCAAGTTTTGGCAGGTAGAAACAGGATGGAGTGGGTTGAAAGTGAATCTCTGTGTGGGAAGGGAAAGTGCAGTGAGAAGCAGTAATTAATAGTTTGGACATGTTGAAATCCACATTATGTAAGGAGAGCCCTGGTTTTATTTGGTGAGGCATCTTGCTCTTTAAGAGCAACATTGATAAACTATGCTTATCCTGTTGCCGAATCAGCAATGGTATGGTTAGGAAGTTCCAAAGGAAAATATTAATTAGAGTATGCTTCCAACTCTGAACTGACAAACTGTAGGAATTTTTTTAATTCCATGTGTTTTGACTTTTTTTATTTGCATGCGTGCATGTATGTGTGGGTGAGTGTGTATAGGCATTTAGGGGCTCTGGCTGCTGCAAACGAATGCCCATCCTGCTTTATATGGGTGGCTGGAGAGTGGAACACAAGCCAGCAGGCTTCACAAGCAACTGCTTCTGACCACTGAGCCATATCCCTAGCTCCTAACTTTTTTTCCAATGTGTCTTGGGAGGAGTGAGTGGGTCTGTAAGATCTTTCAGGTGTTGTTTGTGGCATTAAACAATGCAAGGTTTCTGGGAAAGCCACACTCTGATAATTGAATGCTGACATAGCATTTCATAGTGCAGCAAGTTTTTACAATTGGGGTTTTCTCTGCATTGTTGGGGTGTGTGTGTGAGAGAGAGAGGGTGTACGCATGCATAAGTAGATCTGGGCAGTATCATGGGTACATTCTGTCCAGACTTTTAGGATAAAGCATTGACTGACTTCTGCAGCCTGTCCCAGGCTTTTGCTAGACATAGGGACAGTTAGACACAGTGCCTGCCACCAGGCAGCAGGGTACATAGTGTGGCCTAGATAAGAATTTTTACAACGTCAGCTTTTCTTGTGAGTGAAAAGTGGTAGGCAAAAACTAGCTGGCTCCCAGTGAACTGTATGAACTTATGTTTATCCCAAGTATGTCTGTGCGCGTCGGTCTGTCTGCTTGTTAAAACATGTTAGCAGCCTCACTCTGCCGTCTGCCCTGCCCACCTTTCAGAACCAAGAGGATAATTCTGTACTGTCCTTTGGAAAGATGAGGCAGTCTAGTTGATCCTGTGATAAATATACACACAAGCACTTTGAAAACTGTGGGTTCTTAAACACAAGAGAGAAATGCTGTTTCCTCTTTGATGTTAGAAGTAAGTGTTGTGAGACCCAATAGTGAAGAATAGAGACCCCTGGGGCTGCCTCCTTCTGCAGAGCCAGAGGCCTTCTTAGACAAGGAGGCTAGAGCCTGGCCTTTGGTGACAGAACTGACTGTGTCATTGTCCTTCCAGTGCACCAAGTGGCTGAGCGGGTGGAGGCCTTGGGCCAGTTTGTCATGAAGACCAGAAGGACCCTCAAAGGCCACGGGAATAAAGTCTTGTGCATGGACTGGTGCAAAGATAAGCGGAGGATCGTGAGCTCCTCACAGGTATGGTGCACTGGTCCCCAGATCCATACCCTGAGCACAGCTCTGGTTTTATAAGGAGGGAGGAGGAGCAGTTCTTGACACGGGCTTTTCTGGCCTGTATGACATGGCTTACTCTCCAAAGGGCATGAGTTAACATAAAGGGTTTTCTTGCTGGCCTGGGGATGTATGTTAGAGGTAGAGCTCTTGCCTAGCATGCACAAAGCTCTGAGTTTGATCTCCAGCACTGGGGGAGGGGAGCTCTTGACCTGGGGGGATCAGTCAGTCAGAAAAGTGCTTGCCTTACAAGCATGAGGATCTGAGTTTGATTTCTAGTCTGTACATTCTGGGCACAGGGGGTGGTGTGCTCACCTTTAATCCCAGGTAGATTTTTACATCTTATAAATTTATTATCTAATAGCTGGGCATGGTGGTGCATGCCTTTAATCCCAGCACTTGGGAAGCAGAGGTAGGAGGATCACTGTGAGTTCAAGGCCACCCTGGGACTACAGAATGAGTCTCTAGTGAGACCCTTCCTCAAATAAACAAAAAAAAATTACTACCTATTGATATACTATTATTGATATATATGTATATGTAAGTATTATCCCAAAATTGGGGTTGGGAATTTACCACTAATCTAGCAAGCGCAAAGGCCTGGGTTCAGTCCTCAACACTGAGAAACAGCTACCTCAGAATCTACCATCCCAGAACGATAAGCATGCATTATCTCACAGGGTTTCTGAGAATCAGGCAGCAAGTACTGGTTCTGACTCAACCATGAGGCTGATGTGCAGGTGTAGGTGTGCTGCAGCCAGCTGACAGCTGCACAGGATGTAGACTCTTCCAACATGCCTCACTCACATGCTGATGTGCAGGTGTGGGTGTGCTGCAGCCAGCTGACAGCTGCTCAGGGTGTAGACTCTTCCAACATGCCTCACTCACATGCTGATGTGCTGCAGCCAGCTGACAGCTGCTCAGGGTGTAGACTCTTCCAACATGCCTCACTCACATGCTGATGTGCAGGTGTGGGTGTGCTGCAGCCAGCTGACAGCTGCTCAGGGTGTAGACTCTTCCAACATGCCTAACTCACATGCTGATGTGCAGGTGTGGGTGTGCTGCAGCCAGCTGACAGCTGCTCAGGGTGTAGACTCTTCCAACATGCCTCACTCACATGCTGATGTGCAGGTGTGGGTGTGCTGCAGCCAGCTGACAGCTGCTCAGGGTGTAGACTCTTCCAACATGCCTCACTCACATGCTGATGTGCAGGTGTGGGTGTGCTGCAGCCAGCTGACAGCTGCTCAGGGTGTAGACTCTTCCAACATGCCTCACTCACATGCTGATGTGCAGGTGTGGGTTTGCTGCAGCCAGCTGACAGCTGCTCAGGTGTATCTTCCAACATGCCTCACTCACATGCTGATGTGCAGGTGTGGGTGTGCTGCAGCCAGCTGACAGCTGCTCAGGGTGTAGACTCTTCCAACATGCCTCACTCACATGCTGATGTGCAGGTGTGGGTTTGCTGCAGCCAGCTGACAGCTGCTCAGGGTGTAGACTCTTCCAACATGCCTCACTCACATGCTGATGTGCAGGTGTGGGTGTGCTGCAGCCAGCTGACAGCTGCTCAGGGTGTAGACTCTTCCAACATGCCTCACTCACATGCTGATGTGCAGGTGTGGGTTTGCTGCAGCCAGCTGACAGCTGCTCAGGGTGTAGACTCTTCCAACATGCCTCACTCACATGCTGATGTGCAGGTGTGGGTGTGCTGCAGCCAGCTGACAGCTGCTCAGGGTGTAGACTCTTCCAACATGCCTCACTCACATGCTGATGTGCAGGTGTGGGTTTGCTGCAGCCAGCTGACAGCTGCTCAGGGTGTAGACTCTTCCAACATGCCTCACTCACATGCTGATGTGCAGGTGTGGGTTTGCTGCAGCCAGCTGACAGCTGCTCAGGGTGTAGACTCTTCCAACATGCCTCATTCACATGCTGATGTGCAGGTGTGGGTTTGCTGCAGCCAGCTGACAGCTGCTCAGGGTGTAGATTCTTCCAACATGCCTCACTCACATGCTGATGTGCAGGTGTGGGTGTGCTGCAGCCAGCTGACAGCTGCTCAGGGTGTAGATTCTTCCAACATGCCTCATTCACATGCTGATGTGCAGGTGTGGGTTTGCTGCAGCCAGCTGACAGCTGCTCAGGGTGTAGATTCTTCCAACATGCCTCATTCACATGCTGATGTGCAGGTGTGGGTTTGCTGCAGCCAGCTGACAGCTGCTCAGGGTGTAGACTCTTCCAACATGCCTCACTCACATGCTGTTGGCTGGAGGCTTCGATGCTGTGACATGTGAACCTTTCTATTAACAAACAAGCATGGTACACCTGTAATCCTAGCACATGGTAAGTACAGGTAGGAGGATCAGGAGGGTTTTTTGTTTGTCTGTTTTTTGTTTTTGTTTTTTAAGGTACAGTCTCACTTGAGCCTAGACTGACCTGGAATTCACTATGTAGTCTCAGGCTGGCCTTGAACTGACAGCAATCCTCCTGCCTCAGCCTTCTGAGTGCTGGGATTAAAGGCATACACCGCCACACTCACCGTAGGAGTTCTTTTTTGTTTATTTTTTCTTTGGATTTGTTATTGTCGTTGTTTTCACTCTAGCCCAGGCCGACCTGGAATTCACTCTGTAGTCCCAGGCTGGTCTTTTGAAATAAGGTCTCTGTATGAAGTCCAAACTGGCCTCAAACTTGTGATCCTTCTGCCTCAGCCTCTGGAGTGCTAAAATAAGAGACATGTGTCACCATATCTAGTTTATTCTTTTAAATCACTTATTTCTAGTTTCTTTTTCCAAATGTTTATTTTTATAAAATAGTTGTCAAAATACACATTTTGCTCTGTAGGTCTTTTGAGTTGTAACTCCTTAGAGGTATTCTGAATGTGGGGTTTTCTCTCACTGGTATACCACTTTCATTAGAGAGGGAGGGCATGTATTCCTCTGTGCTCCAAAGAGATAGGAAGAGACATGTGTGGAATGGTGGGAAGGAGGTGAACAGCACAGAACAGTCTGGAACAAACTTTGACTCACCAGCACCTTCTCCCTTAAAAGGCAGGAGATTAGTCATGCTGACAAGCGGGGATAGGATTTGGGGGTGGAGAAACATTCTCTGCAGGTGTGTAGGCGCCTGGCACATAAATCTGCTCATGGTGGGAACCACGTTTCTTTTCATGGGACTCCTAAATGCATAGTTAGTGGGTGGTGGGGACAAGCTGGCAACAACATGGAGAAGGCTGCTGGTGTGAGCAGCCCACTGAGCTGATCCCCTGCTGGGAATGTGGGCTGCAGGCATGGAGGACCCCCAGGTACAGACTCAGAGTCCCTACTGTAGTTTTGCACAAAAGGTTCACCTAAGCCACATGTTCTGTTTGGCTATTTCATCAGAAATTAGACCAGAAGCCAGGTATGATAGCACATGCCTTTAATCCCAGCCCTTGAAAAGCAGAGGTAGGAGGATTGCTGTGAGTTCAAGGCCACCCTAAGACTACATAATGAATTCCAGGTCAGCCTGAGCTAGGGTGAGACCCTACCTCAAAAAGCAAAAAAAAAAAAAAAAAAAAAAGAAAAGAAAAGAAAAAGAGGGCTGGAGGGATGGCTTAGCATTTAAGGTGCCTGCCTCCTAAGCCTAAGAATGCCGGTTCCAATCTCCAGCAGTTCCAATCTCCAGGTCCCACGTTTAGCCAGATGCAAAGTGATGCAAGGGCGCAATGCCACATTTGACCACAAGGAGGCACATGCATCTGGATTTCATTCGCAGCAGCTGAGAGACTGCTGGTGTGCCCATCGCTATTTGTCTTCCTCTCCCTCTCTCTTCTGTCTCTCTCCAAAAAAAGAAAGAAAAAAAAATTAGACCAGAAAAAATTGTGTGAAAATCTTGAAGGCCCCAAACTACAAACTCTGACCTCAGCCACACAGAGTATTAATCCATACTTTTTCCATCAGGTAACGTGAAGGCAAAGACTATCACTTTAAAATCAAACCTTGCTTCTACCCTAAGGGGTATTTTCCACTTGGTCTCCCTGCCTCGTTCACAAGCTTTGGCTCCAAATGGCTTGAATGATTAAAAAATTAAACCTAGCAGGGCCTGGTGGTGTACACCTACAACCCCAGCACTCAGGAGTTCAAAACAGGAAGATCAGGAGTTCAAGGCCAGTTTCCACTACAGGGCAAGTTCTAGCCTGGGCTACATGAGACCCTGTATCAAAAAGAAAAAGATGCCTTAGCAGTTAAGATGCTTGCCTATGAAGCCTAAGGTCCCAAGTTTGATTCCCCAGTACCCACATAAGCCATATGCACAAGGTGGCGTATATGTCCGGAGTTTGTTTGCAGTGAAGGCCCTGGTGTGTCCATTCTCTATCTGCACCAGTCTCTCAAATAAAATAAAATAATAAAATAAAATAAAATAAAATAAAATAATAAAATAAAATAAAAAATAAAATATAAAATAAATAAAATAAAAATAAATAAAAGCTTAAAAAAAAAAAGCCAGGTGTGGTGGCACATGCCTGTAATCCCAGCACTTGGGAGGCAGAGGTAGGAGTATTGCCAAGAGTTTGAGGCCATTCTGAGATTACATAGTGAATTCCAGGTCAGCCTGAGCTAAAGTGAGACCCTACCTCGGAAAACCAAAAACGAGAGAGAGAGAGATGGGCTAGAAAGATGGCTTATCAGTACGGCAATTGCCTGCAAAGCTCAAGGACCTAGGTTCAATTCCCCAGTACCCACATAAGCCAGATGCACACAGTGGTGTATGTGTCTGGAGTTTGTTTACAGTAGCTAGAGGCCCTGGTGCACCCATTCATTCATTCATCCATTCTCTGTCTCTCCAATAAATAAGTAAAGTATTTTTTTAAAGTTTTAAAAAACAAGAGAATTTGTGGTAAGGTAGGTGTGAACATTTTGTTAGTAAAATTCTAGGTTAAAACAAAGAGATAGAAGCCAGGCGTGGTGGCACATGCCTTCAATCCCAGCACTTAGGAGGCAGAGGTAGGAAGATCAATGTGAGTTCAAGGCCACCCTGAGACTACATAGTGAATTTCAGGTCAGCCTGGGCTAGAGTGAGAGTGTGGGAAGGGGACTGGAGAGACAGATGGCTTAGTGGTTAAGACGCTTGCCTGAGAAGCCCAAGTTTGACTCTCCAGATTCCACATAAGCCAGATGCACAAGGTGTGGTAAGCACAAGGTCACACATGCCCACTAGGTGGCACAAGCATCTGGAGTTCGAGTGCAGTGGCTGAGGCCCTGGTATGCCAATTCTTTCTCTTTCTCTCTCTCTCTAAAATAAAAATAGCAAGTGTTTTTAAAAAGATAGAGAAACTCAGCCTGCCATACAAGCTGCAGATACCATCCCTGAGGCTGTGCAGAAGGAAGTTGGTTTGTCCACCCTCTAAGAAGCTTGGCTTCTGTCAGTTCACCTCTGGAGGGGTCACATTACCACTAGATGGCGCTATACTCATGCACCATACCCCCAGCAGGGTGGCTGCACTTACAATGAAAATGGTTATATTGAGCCGGCATGGTGGTGCATGCTTCAATCCCAGCACTCGGAAGACAGAGGTAGGAGGATCACCTTGAGTTCCCTGAGACTACATAGTGAATTCCAGGTCAGCCTGGACTAGAGTGAAACCCTATCTCGGAAAAACAAAACAAAAGGAAGGAAGGGAGGAGGAAGGGAAGGAGGGAAGAGAAGGAAGGGGAGGGAGGGAAGGAAGGTGGTTATATTGTTTGTGGCCTGGCCAGTCTAGGGCTCGCCCTGACAGAATTATTCTTTGTTCACTGAACAACCGGCCACGGGGTCTCCATTGCCATAGGTGCACACTGCACCTTATTCTCAGTGAAAACGGTCAGAGGGGAGCGCTTTGACATCTGAGAGGCTGGTCTCAGGCCCGCACAGCAGAGTAGTGGACAGAGTTGAGGGCACTATCCCAGGATCATGGACACCAAGTCCAAGCATTGCAGATCGTGTAAGAGAAAGAAACTACTTACTTTCTGGTACCTAAAGGTAATTTCGGGCTTATGGTCCCCCTGTGTATTTTTTTCACATTTACAGTCTAGCAGTGATGCTGGCAACTCTGTGAGCTTTGCTTTCTACAGTTATCTGTAGGCAGAGAATGCAGAGCCAGGAACTGAGTCTTTACGCCTGGATAGCTCAGCCCCTCTTCCGTGGTGGGTGGTCTTGATTAAGCCCACATGGGCACTGTGGTCTGCACACTTCTCAGCCGTTACTGGTAGGAACGCATTGCCAGTTGCTGACTCTTGAACTGTTTTCTCATCTCGCTCTAGGATGGGAAGGTGATCGTATGGGATTCCTTCACCACTAACAAGGTGAGGCATCATTACCAGTCACATCATGGATCTCAGATACCCAGCTAGTCCAGAGGTGCTCTGCCCCAACTCCCCTGCAGGCCCCCTGAGAATGGTCACCAGCCTGTCCAGATGGAAACCCCCACACAGCCCAACCTTGTTTAGGCAGCTCAGTCAGCCAAGGCATAGATGCCCATAGAGGGCATTAACCTGTGCCTGGAGGCCATTCTTACCAGGAAGGGGGTTCAGGTTGCCCTAGGCTGACAGCAGCCACTCCAGTTCATGTCAAGGCAGCATGATTGCAAAGGACAACAGGATGTGGGCAAGTGAAGTTAGTACCTGTGTCTCCCCACAGGCCACAGAGAATCAACGAGAAAGACCTGGCCTTGACTGTGCCCTGGAAATCATCTACTCCACTATCCCGTTTCACAGACAGGGAGTGAGGGCAGCGCGGACAGACATGAGTCTCACGTCTTGGTAGAAACAGTGTCTCTGGCACTAAGGTGCACAGACAGGTGTTTGGGACTGAGGCTTCTGTTTGCTTAGCTGCAGGCGGGGCAGTGGAGACTGAGTGAGCCTTCCTCAAGTGAGCAGAGCGCAGCAGCGGGGACAGTTAAGCTCAGGTCTTAGTGGTTCCATTCACAAGTTGTCTGTCATCTGCACATACACCTCAGGATCACCTTCCTCCTCCTGCCACCTCCACACTTGCCCTGTGAGGAAGGGCTGCAGGACTGAGGGCAGAAACTCATAGGAATTCACCCATAAGCAAGAGACCCAGCACCATGCCGGAGAACCAAAGAAACATGACATTAACAAGGGGTAAAACGTCACCATTCCTTGCTAGTTGAGGTTTGGTTGGTGCTGGGGAGGCTTGAGTCCTCTTGTCAGAATAAAATCTGCCACTTCTTTTTGAACTGTGATATAATTCAGTGGGAACCCTGATGTTTTTGTTTTATAAAACTTGAATATTGAGGCTTGTATACAAATGTCGGTCTCTCACTCCAGATTGGTACGTGGTGTGTTTCAGGAGCACGCGGTCACTATGCCCTGTACGTGGGTGATGGCATGTGCATATGCTCCATCAGGATGCGCCATTGCTTGTGGGTAAGTTTTTTTTGGGTTTTTTTAATACTTTTTATTTGATTTGTTTGCAGGGGGGGTGTAGATAGAGAATGGACATGCCAGGGCTTTCAGCTGCTGCAAACAAATCCAGACACATGCACCACCTTGTACATCTGACTTACATGGGTCCTGGGGAATCGAACCTGGGTCCTTTGGCTTTGCAGGCAAGCACCTTAACTGCTAAGCCATCTCTCCAACCCGTGGTAAGTTTTTAGATGTCCTAGTAGCCATAAAATACTTGCATTGGTCGGGCGTGGTGGCACACACCTTTAATCCCAGCACTTAGGAGGCAGAGGTAGGAGGATTGCTGTGAGTTTGAGGCCACCCTGAGACTACATAGTGAATTCCAGGTCAGCCTGAGCTAGAGTGAGACCCTACCTCAAAAATCAAAAAAAACTTGCATTGGCAGAGACAAGCAAACAAATGAAGACTTCTAATTCTTGTTATTTTCTTGGTAAATAATGCCATCCACAAAACTCTGTTTCATGATTCTGTTACATCCTGATAATAAGTAAGTTCAAACCTGTCCTCTGTATTCTCACATGCTGTTGGTGGGGCTGTAGATTGATGCCCATTCTTTAGAAATTGAGTTTGTATGTTTCAGGAGCATTTTAAAGCACCTTAACCACTGAGCCATCTATCTCTTCAGCCCCAAGCTAGAGTCTCTTACTTATCCCATTTCCCAGTCTCTGTTCTCCTTAGGACTGGGTGACAGGCACACCTTCCCACACATACCCATATACATGCACACCCACGCACACACAAATATACACACATGCACACATACATTACAAAAGAAATCTGTTCAAGATTTGTCATGAATAACAAAAAAATCAGTAGCATATATTCTAGGTTAAAAGGTGTTGAAGAGATATAAGAACTGAATTCAAGGCATGAACAACTTTTCATTGGCCACTGACTCCTGAGGCTAATTGGAGAAGATTAAATATGGAGTACTCCATAGATGATAATGGAATTTTGGTCAATTTTCTCAGATGTGATAAAGGTGTAGCAGACACCATAAGAAAAAAATTTTATTTTTAGGAGATGTGAGTTATTTGCAGATTGGTATATTTAGAAGTAAATGTCATGTTTGCAGTCTGCATTTAAATGGTTCAAAATTTGCTCCTACAAACGGGACAGGGTAAGTTTTTTCATCTGAGGACTATCCATATTTGTTTTGTATGAGTTTGTTTCAGCTTTACTATAGATTTGAAAGTTTTCAAAGCTAACGTCAGGTACATACGTGATACTGCGAAAGAAAGACATTTGCAAGTGAGGATGAAAACGGGCTACTCATCTGCGTCAACCTTTGCTTCTTCTGCTTCTGTCCTAGTGGGCTGGATAATAAGTGCTCTGTGTACCCATTGGCATTTGACAAGAATGAGAACATGGCAGCCAAGAAGAAGTCTGTTGCTATGCACACCAACTACCTGTCAGCCTGTAGCTTCACCAACTCTGACATGCAGGTTAGTGTGTGTTGCCTTGGGCAGCTCTTGATGAGGGCTGCAGGAGAGAAGTGTCCTCATGTGCCCAGTGCTCGCCCCAGAGACAGGGAATCTGGTTTCTCACCGGTTACTATTATTAATTTTATTTTTATTTTGTGTGTACGTGTAGAGTATTGTGTGGGGTGGTATGTGTGGTGTGTGGTGTGTGCACATGTGTGTGCAGATATGAATGACCATGAGTAAGTGTGTGTAGGCCAGAGGAGATTACTGGTGTCCTTCTTTTATCTCTCATCCCCATATTTCTTTTTATCTATTTATTTTAATATTTTATTTATTTATTTATTTATTTATTTAAGAATGAGAAAAAGACAGAGAATGGGCGCACCAGGTCCTCTAGCCACTGCAAACGAACTCCAGATGCATGTGCCACCTTGTGCATCTGGCTTACATGGGTCCTTAGGTTTTTCAGGCAAGAGCTTCAACCACTAAGCAATCTCTCCAGCCCTCATCCCCATATTTCTTTCCTAGAGATGGGGTCTCTCACACAACCTGGAATTAGTCACCCCTGTGTACTATAGTTACAGGTAGATGCCCAGTATGGGTTCTAGGGTGCAGCCTGAGAGGCTTCGTGCTTAAGTGGCAAGAGCTCTTAACCACTGGCAGTCTCCCCAGCCCTAGTACTGTTTTCAATAAAGTCAGAAAAGAACACTTGAGACCATTGATTGTTGTTAGAATTGAGATAAACCACACGTGTTGAACTTCCTCTTCTGACTGGCTAGGGGTCCCAGTGGAGGTCAGGTGGCACTGATGTGTAAAACTTCACATAGCAACTGAGCTTTGGGGTTGAACACTACACATGTCACACGTTCCACACTTTACATTTCTAGTTTAACAAATGCAAAAGCAAAATATTGGAGATGCTAAGCCCAGGTCATGCTTTGAATAAACCACAGTGAGCGCAGCGGCTCTAATGCTTGGAGCACATGTTCTTTCACAAGCTGTGAATTCAGCTCCTGAGCTGATTTGGCTGCATGCATTCAGCAGCACTTCCACCTAGGAAGCCATCTGGCATCCAGCATCTCAGCCAGATCTCACCAGGCTCCAGGTGGAAAGCTCAGTCTCTGCCCTGGGGGCCTTGTCCCTGTGTTTTTCCTCAACATTAAGAGCCACTTCCCTCTTGGCTATGGCTCACTTGGTAGCTTGAAGCCCTGGGTTGGATCCCCAGCATAAACCAGGTGTGGTGCCTGTAGTGCCCCACTCAGGAGGTGGAAGCAGGAGGATCAGGAATTCAAGGTCATCCTCCACTTCCATAGGGAGACCATCATGGGATACATGAGGCAGTCTCAAAAATAAATAAATAAATAAATAAATAAAGAGAGAGAGAGAGAGAGAGAGCGTGCCATCACCCATAAAGACCCCTGATCCTTCAGGACCCATTTCCTGCTTGGCTTTATCCCTACCCTGGCTCTTGGGAACAGGGATTGGGGGCTCTGCTTTCAGGATTTAACCCTGGTGGTCTCTTGGGATTGAGGCTCTGCTTTCAGGATTTAACCCTGGTGGTTTCCCAGTTGCTCAGTATCAGACTGGCTCTAGGGCTCTGAAGGCACATCAGCCCCCAGCCCACTGTCTTTCTCCCAACCCCAGGAAGCTACACTCACCAGAGCCCAAGACTCACAAGTGCCTATGCTAATGAAAACTTTCACTCCAGCCCCACCCTGGCCTTCCATGACACCCTCGGCTGCTCTGCACTATGGCCAGTCTATATACTTAGAGGCCACACAGAGACTCCTGGAGGGAGCTGTACTGGCTGGCCTTCATGGAAAGATCCCATCGCTTTGACCATTCTGCCAGAAGTTTGGCCTCACTTTGAAGACAGCTTGCCTTCATTCAGTGTAGGCCTAGGTCACCCCCTGGTGTGCGCTTCCTTCCCTCTCTTCATATGGCCTGCTTTTACTCCCATAAGACCAGCCCAGATGTTGCCAGATGTTGCCCTGTGGGTTATAGCCACCTCCTGAGCCCACCAGGATCTTGGCACTTCTCTCAGGCTTGCAGTTGACCATTGTCTTGGTGTTTTGTTTTGTTTTGCTTTGTTTGGTTTGGTTTGGAGCAGGGTAAGTTTGATTGGTTGGTTTTGATTTTTAGAGACAGGGTCTCATCTAGCCCATGCTGGCCTTGATTCACTTTGTAATCAAGGATAACCTTGAGCTCCTGATCTTCCTGCCTCCACCTCACAAGTGCTGGGATGATGTGGGTGCATTGCCACCACATCTGACTTTGATTATTGTCTTGTTTATTAATGATGTCAGCTCCCCATGCAGCCAGCAGAAAACTCACTAGACTTGCTGTCATAACGGAGAGTCTGAACTAGACCAACTCTTAAGAGTCTCAAATCGGGAAATAAGGGAAGGATACTTCCAGGGTTTTGGGTACAGGCTGGGTGATTTTAAGGTGGGTCTTCCAAGGCATGTGGGAACCTGGTTTATGACCTGATAGCTTTAGAACAGCAAGCTGAGAAAGCTGAGGGTCTTAGCGTGAGGCTGGATGAGCAAGTTGTTGGTCTTGATAATGTAACTTGTCTGGTTGACTCATTCTTTTCTTCCAGGAGAAGGTATTTCCTAGAACAAGCAGAGAGGTTCTTTTCACTTGCTGTCAGTGTTGTATAACAGTTAACTGGGAGGTGTGCTCAGTCCTGAAATAGTTTAACAGAGACAGGGAATTGTGTTAGCTTCATTCTCACTGCCAGTCATATAAAAACCAAGTTCCAGGAGAATAGAAACCAAGGCGTGATCTTCCTGCAAAGCCTAATGCCTTAGCGGAGGCCCAATGTCATCAGCACATAGTGAATGTTTGATGAATCAGCATGTATGTGGGGAGCCCCTAGGACAGCGCACTGCTCAGAATAAAGCAGTGACAGGAGGGCGTCTGACAAAAGACTGCTGGGACCCTTGCTGTTCCATAGGTAGCCCAGTGACCTGCAGCAGCCTGGCCTGGGAGCTCAGGAAACAAGCAGGCTGTCAGGCCCCACCCAGACACTTGGCCTCAGCAAGGAGCCCTGTGATTATCATGCAAACTAATGTCTGACAAGCATTCGGTGTCTGGCCTGCACAACAGTGGGAGCCATTGAAGGTTCTGTTCAACAAATGTTCATAGGACATTTCTCACATGTTAGGTGGATGTGCCAGCCTGTAGAACCACACACAGCAAGACCATTGGGACTTAAGCTCTAGGGGAGATAGGCACATCAACACATGGCTCAAAGACCGTAAGGATGTCAGATGTGGGATTTGGCCTTCTCACTACAGGAGATTTTCTGTGCTTGCAGCCATTTCAGGGAGGGAGGGGAAGGAGGGGGAAAGAGAGAGAAACAGAAAGAGTGTATGTGTGTGTCCTGCTTTTCCCAGTAGAAAGTTGGGCCTCTGGCTGATCTCCCCAACACTCTCCCTGTCTTTTCCATTGAGCAGATCCTGACAGCCAGTGGTGATGGGACATGTGCTTTATGGGACGTGGAGAGTGGACAGCTGCTACAGAGCTTCCATGGACATGGAGCCGATGTCCTCTGCTTGGATCTGGCCCCCTCAGAAACTGGAAACACCTTTGTGTCTGGGGTAAGGACCTGAGGACAACCTCTAGAGTCCCTTATCCACTAGGGAGGCATATGGTGGCAGTCCTTGTGGCTTCTTGGGCCCTGTTTCTTCCCCCCAAAGGGCTGCAAGAAGTGTCCTCAGCTTCTGCAGCAGTGTCAGCATTAGCTCCCCTTCTTTTTGCCAAGGACATTCAGTCTGTAGAGGGATCCAGAATGTTCTATGAGAATGCTACAACTTAATGCATATCTGCCACATCCTATTTGACGTCGCTCATACAGAGAATTTGCATTAACAGTAAGCCACAGGGCCTCCAAGCAGGCGATGGCTGATAAGGTGAGGCAGTGCTGAGATAGGCTTAGTGCACAGCCCGGAGAATAGGACCCTGTCTCACACAACTCTCACCCACCTGTGGATGCAGGAAACAGAGAATATGAAGGCTCTGAGTTGGCACGGAAGGCTACATGGTACAGAGGCACACTAAACAGGGGGTCCATAAATCTGGGACCTGATGGACTCTCATCATCTGTTACAGTATAAATTTAACACAGTAGTATTGCTTCCCCACGATATTACTTGGTCAACCCCTGTGTGATCCTGTCGTCACTGTGTCGTCACTTTGTCTCTGTGCCCACTGAGCTCTCTTAAGAGTTGTAGACACTCCTGATTTTGTTGTCTCTCTTCTCAGTGAGAGGCTCAGGGTGCTGCACCCACCACAGGCATTCCTGAGGTGTTTCTTGTGATGCCTCTGCCCTGGTTGAAGCCAGCAAACATTTAAAGTCATCACTTCTTCTATTTGAGAGAATATGTTTACTATCCAAGCTTAGTAAGTAAGGACTGCTCTGCAAGGATTTATCAAAATACTCCCAGAATCTTGATAGCATGACATGGAAAACCTCATGTTTATGATGCTCAGGGTTGTATCAGTGACTCAAAGAAAGCGTGCACTTTACAGATGTGGTCGCGGAAGCCCAGGGAGATGGCTTGCCTATGCCCTCATTGTTCAGTGGCAAGTCTATGAAGAAGCTCAGAGAAGCCGGTTCCCAAGTGGGCATGAGCACCCCATTTCCACTTTTGTTAAAGTCTAGGCCCATGCCTCAGTCAGCTAGAGCTCCTGAAAGCTCATTCATACACTGCCAACCCATTCCTTAGTGTCACAAGAAGAGGTCACCCCTCATGCACCCCCATCTCTTCTTGTCTAACCCTCTGGCTTAGGGAGGGAGCTGTAAAGAAGAGAGAAGGCAAGGGGAATGTTCAAGAGGAAGGGAAGGAGACTCTGAAGGTTTTGCCTCTACTCAGCAAAGTGCAAAAGAAGAAAACGTGCTAAAGGAGGAAGTTAGGTGCCTTCTCTCTCCCCCTTCTGCCCTGGAGCTGGTTGTAGCTTCTTCTGGGTCCATGTGTGTCAACAGAAGTGCCGTGTCTCAGGAAAGTGTGTTGGGATTCATGTCCTATCTATTGAAAGCTCTGGAAGTGACCATAACTGGCTGATTTTGCATTTGTAGGGATGTGACAAGAAAGCTATGGTATGGGACATGCGCTCCGGCCAGTGTGTGCAGGCCTTTGAAACACACGAATCAGACATCAACAGTGTCCGGTCAGTGAGTAGAACAGTCACATGATTCTCTGTCCTGCCAGCATCACCTGGGCTCAGACTGTCCTCAGCCCAGGGCCCACCCACAAACCCCCCAGAGGTGCCTGACCTAGACAGGGCTCCTCACCTCAGCAAGAGGGTTAGCTCTATCCCATGGAGAGTCTGGGTCTAATTGCTTTAGGGACAGCTGAAATCCTCCCTAAATGAATCAGTATTTCTCATCTGTTCAACATGTGTTACAGTGGTGAACACAACAGACAAGGTCCTTCAGAAAACAAACCAGATAAAATGCAAATACACAAGTGTACAGTTTAATTTGGGACACTGATAAATGCAGTGTGAGAAAGTAAAACGGGTGTCAATGGATGGGTTGTTTTGCAGATAGAGTCCAAAGGCCTCTCTGAGAGGCTGACGTTTAAACTGAGGTCAAAATGAAGAGCCGGGCTTGCAGAGAGCTGGGGAGGAGCACAGGCATGAGATGGTAATGGACCTAAAGAAAGGTCAGGTGACCACAGGGAATTGGGGTTTGGAGGATGGAGTATCTATATCTAACCCGATCATGTGGCTCTGGCTGAATGGAAGAGGCACCCTAGAGGAGCAGTAATGAAAGCATGGGGCTGAGGAGATGGCTTAGAGGTCCTTAGGCTTGTAGGCTAGCGCCTTAACTGCTAAGACATCTCTCTAGCTCCTTCAACTTCTAAAAAATAAAATAAAATGCGTGGGGCTGGGGACACAGCTCAGCAGTTAAAGGTGCTTGCTTACAAAGCCTAACAACCCAGGTTCAGATCCCCAGTACCCATGTAAAGCCAGATGCACAAGGTGGCGGGTACATGCACCAACCTTAGTGCACCCATTTCTTTCTCTCCCTTCCTCCTTCCCCCCACCCCTGCCTTGCAAATAAATAAATAAATATAAAATTTGAGCCAGGCGTGGTCGTGGACACCTTTAATCCCAGTACTCAGGAGACAGTGGTAGGAGGATTGCCCTGAGTTCGAGGCTACCCTGAGACTAGATAGTGAATTCCAAGATAGCCTGGGCTAGAATGAGACCTTACTTCAAAAAGAACAACAAAAAAAAAAAGAACAAAAGAAAACTTATAGGGCAGGGAAGACATCTTAACAGGTAAAGGTGCTTGCTTGCAAAGGCTGCCGGCCTGGATTCAATTCCCTAGCCACCCATGTAAAGCCAGACAGGCATTTGATTGCAGCCAGAGAAACTTGCACACACACATGTGAAAATAAATTAAAATTTTGGCTGGCCAGGCATGGTGGTGCATGCCTTTAATCCCAGAACCTGGGAGGCAGAAGTAGGATGATTGCCATGAGTTCAAGGCCACCCTGAGACTACATAGTGAATTCCAGGTCAGCCTGAGCTACAATGAGACCCTACCTCGAAAAATAAAAAACTGGGCTGGAGACATGGCTTAGTAGTTAAGGCATTTGTCTGCGAGGCCTAAGGACCCAGGTTCAATTCCCCAGTACCCATGTAAGCCAGATGCACAAGGTGAAACATGCATCTGGAGTTTGTTTGCAGCTGCTGAAGGTCTTGAAGGCATGCCCATTCTCTCCCTCTGTCTCAAACAAGTAAATAAGAATAAAATATTTAAATAAATTAATAAAAATTTAAAATAACTAAACAAAATGGACATTCTCTAACCTTTGCAGTGCCCTGAACACTTTGGCTTTCCTTGGACTTCCCTCTCTCCAGAAAGCCACCCCTACTTCCCAGGTTCAAAGTCAGGTGATCCCATGGGGCCAGTTCATGGCCTATGTATTCATTGATCTACTCCACAGAGGCAGAGGGGGCTGTACCACCGACATTGAGTATTTATGAATTATTTACTAGAGAAAAATAAAGAAATGGAGCCTAATCCTGCCTCTGGTGTATAATTTAGGGTTCATATGTCCTCTGGTCATTAGGAAGAGTATATTGATCTGGTAGCATACATCCTTTAATCCTAGCACTCAGGAGGCAGAGATAGGAGGATTTGCTGTGAGTTCAAGGCCAGCCTGAGACTACATAATGAATTCCAGGTCAGCCTCAGCTAGAGCAAAACCCTACCTTGAAAAACCAAAAAAAAAAAAAAAAAAGTATTGAGTCGGGCGTGGTGGCGCATGCCTTTAATCCCAGCACTCCAGCACTCGGGAGGCAGAGGTAGGAGGATCGCCAAGAGTTCGAGGCCACCCTGAGACTACATAGTTAATTCCAGGTCAGCCTGGACCAGAGTGAAACCATACCTCGGAAAAACCAAAAGAAAAAAAGTATTGAATAGCCCTTATTTATCTGGCCCTTATTTAATCTTTACCATAAAGAATGTGTATTTCTGCTGTGTGTGGTGGCACACGCCTTTAATCCCAGCACTCGAGAAGCAGAGGTAGGAGGATCACTGTGAGTTCAAGGCCACCCTGAGACTACATAGTGAATTCCAGGTCAGCCTGGGCTAGAGTGAGACCCTACCTCGAAAAAACAAAGAAAGAATGTGTATTTCTATCATCCTTTTTGAATGAGGAAACCAAGGCTGGATAAGATGAGCTCACTTGCCAGAAATGCTGCATGTGGGGTTGGAGATGACCCACTGGGTAATGGAACTTGCTGTGAATGCATGAAGACATGAGCTTGATCCCAGAACCCATGTAAAAAGCCAGGCGTTTGTGTGTCCAGCTTACCTTTATGGAGTCAACACTATGAATGTAAAATCAGAATAATATAAAATTCTTTTTTTAAAAAGCCAGGTGTGACCATCTGCGCTGTAACTGCAGCACTGAGGACTCAAACAGATGTGAGGATTGCTGGGCTCCCTGGTCAGCCAATTTAACAAAAAGCAGGGAGCTCCAGATTCACTGAGAGAACTTGTCTCAAACAAGTAAGGTGGAGGAGTGATAGAGGACACCCAGCGTTCTGCTCTGGCTTCCACACACGTGTGCAGGGCATGCATGCACACAGACACACACACACTACATACACACTACACATACCAAAAAACAACCTACACATAGTAAGTGGCAGTGCAGAAGCTGAATGTGGCTGTGTACATAGATGCCAGTGCCTGTGTTAACAACCACTTTTTTTGTTGGTGGTGGTGTTTTGTTTTCCAAGATAGGGTCTCACTCTAGCTCTGGCTGACCTGGAATTTACTATATAGTCTCAGGCTGACCTTGAATTCATAGCAATCCTCCTACCTCTGCCTCCTGAGTGCTGGGATTAAAGGCGTGCGCCACCACAGCTGGCTTTTTAATAACCACTTTCTTAACCTGAGCTCTGTGCCAAGCCTGGATAATTAAGTACATCACAGGATCGCAGGGCCTGATGCAAATCCACATTACTTCACTTACCCCTCACCACACTTTGCAGGGCCAGTGCCACCACTAACTATCTACAGGGAGGAAAAAGGACAGTGAAACATGAGGCTCCCTATGGCCTCTACCAATCTTCCTGTGTCCCTAGAAGTGAGGGACGCCTTCCCAATAGTCCGATGGGGATCACGGGCTGAGAATAACTACTCTCTAAAGGTGCTTTCTGCCACTCTCTCTGCAGGTACTACCCCAGTGGGGATGCTTTTGCCTCGGGATCAGATGATGCAACGGTATGTTTCTCAGTTACTGAGAGCTTTTCCAAGGCAAAAAAAGAGAGATGTGAGGTGGCACGCACCTTTAATCCCAGCACTTGTGAGGTAGAGGCAGGAGGATCGCTGTGAATTTGAGGCCACCCTGAGACTACACAGTGAATTCCTGGTCAGCCTGGGCTAGAGTGAGACCCTCCCTTTGAAAAAAAAAAATCTTAAATCTATATGTTGTCATAAAGGTACACATTTTAGCACCAAATGGTGTCATAAATGGCAAAGTGAAATCCTTTAGGTATGAAGGAGTTGCTGCAAGTAAAACAAAGAGTGTAAGTGGCAGAGTGCTTGCCCAGCATGCATGAGGCTTGAGCCCCAGCACTACCAAAAGCAAGAAAAAAGATGAATCTATGCAGACCCTTTACAAGGGAATAAGTTCAAACCAACAAAACATCTGAAGGCATTTTCAAAACCATCTATAACCAAAGAAATGCCAGTGTAAGTGATCAGATGTCCGTTTTCTTCTTGGTCCAGTCAAGCAGAGCCCAGGTGAAGGGCTGAGACAGAGGAACTTGGTGGAGCCTGGGCACTACCCTCCTGGAGGAAAGACTTGCCATGGCATCAAGAGCTTTTAGGACATCCCTGCCCTTTTACCTGGCCATGCCATTCATAGGAGTAATTCTGTCCTGAGGATTCTACTCCTAAGCTCTTCTGAAGAAGCATACGTGTGTGTCTGTTATATTAAGATACCCATCATTTTGTTACCTAGACAATCTGGGGCCATCAACTTGTCATCATGGATAATGGAAGAGGACAAATAAGAAAAGGAAAAACATCACAATAGAAGAGAACTAGTTACTAGTTGGAAAGAAGAAGGGGTTCATTGGAAGGAGAATGAGAGGGGGACAGAAGGAGATGAGGATTGCCAGGTGTTAATCCCAGCACTCGGGAGGCAGAGATAGGAGTATCACCATGAGTTCGAGGCCACCCTGAGACTACATAGTGAATTCCAGGTCAGCCTGGACTAGAGGGAGACCCTACCTCAAACAAAAACAAAAAAGGAGATGAGAAAGGATTGTGATCAAAATACGTTTGTGAGCCGGGCGTGGTGGCGCTCAAACAAAAGGATCAAAAGAGTTCGAGGCCACCCTGAGAGTGATAGTTAATTCCAGGTCAGCCTGGACCAGAGTGAGACCCTACCTCGCAAAACCAAAAAAAAAAAAAAAAAAAAAATACGTTTGTGAAATTGTGTACATTTATGAAAATTATTGATAAAAGTACTTATCGTGGGTACAGGAAGCACTCGTGTAACTGCCCTTGCACTGGACTCAGTGTATCTGACACTTCCAGAGAAGAAGGAGGTGGAGGATGCTCCTCATAGTTTTATTTATAAAAGAAAAAAATTAGTCACAAGCAAACCACTTAACTGGCTATGGTCAAATAGATTCTGATATATCAGCCGTGTAAATCATGTTTGTTGAAGATGGTTTGATGTGGAAAAGCTTGTTAACGTATTGTTAATAGAAACAACAATGAGACATCCTCCATCTGTTCCCACGCGTAAAATAGAAACAACTCAGAGGGAAGCAGCCCAGGCATTAGCAAATACCTCTAGGACCTGACCTGGGATGACTTCTGTTTCTTTCTTTATACAGTTCTTAATATTTCTCAGTTTTCTACCATGAATATACCCTTTATCTAGAAAGAATAACATTTCAGGCATGTTTTTGTACCTGAAGAACTTTGGCATACTTGCTATTTCTTTGAGTCTCCACTGACCCATGGAGATTAATAGCAAACAGAAGTGAGGGATGACATAGTAGGAGAGAAAGCTCAGGAGATTTTCCTCTGCAATCCCTCAAACAACAGAAGCTGCTGGCTCTTGCCAGTAACTCTGGGGTCAGCACTGTCACATGCAGCCAGAACTAAGTGCTTTTTTGCTTCTTTGCACCCCAGTGTCGCCTCTATGACCTCCGAGCAGACAGAGAGGTCGCCATCTATTCCAAGGAGAGTATCATATTTGGGGCGTCCAGTGTGGACTTCTCTCTCAGTGGTAAGACTTTATTTCAGAATCTTCTCTGGGACGATAGAACCTGAAAGAAACCTGGCACCCTGCCGAGCTTTCCACCCCAGTTGTCCTGTGGAGTCGAGTCCTAGGCTGCAGCCGCATCTGCACATCCTCCTCGGGGCCTGTCATCCAGCCACACCATGGATGTCCACTTCACCTCCTCCCCTGGCCCTTTTGCCCCTGTGCTCTACAGCTCCTGGCTACTCGGCCTACAGCTGGGGAGGCAGCTAGCCAAAGCTGAGCCAGAGATGACAAGCTATCTTCCCAGACATCCCCGTGTTCCAAGGCTGTGCCTGTGTACAGGAAGCTGCTTCCACTGCTTGGAATTTCTCCTGCCTCTTTTCATGACACTCCTGCTCAGCTCTCAAAATCCAACTCAGTCACTTCTCAAGTTGAAGGTTAGAAATCATCCGCATGTTCTGCAATACCCAGTTTGGTCCTCCTTCCCCTCTGGTCCACGGTCCTTTACATACATGTGGGCCCTGACGTCACACTTCCTACCACATGATGCTACACTGGCTTACTCCTCCACAGAGACTGCAGCCTGGCTTTCTCCATGGAACCCAAAGGCAAGGCACAGTGCCTGGCACACAGTAGTAGGCTTAGCTCACTGTTGAATGAATGATTGAATGAGTCAGCAGACAAATGAGTGATAGCTAGGAAGGAAAAGCATGAAACGGTTTAATAATCATTGCATTATCTACTTCAAGGTCGCCTGCTGTTTGCCGGTTACAATGATTACACTATTAATGTCTGGGATGTGCTCAAGGGCTCCCGAGTCTCCATCCTATTTGGACATGAGAACCGTGTCAGCACTCTGCGAGTTTCCCCTGATGGGACAGCTTTCTGCTCGGGATCATGGGATCACACCCTAAGAGTAAGAAAGACATCCTTCTACCTTGCTGTGTGTGAGAGGGAGGAAAGGCGTGCACGCCTTCCTGAGATGGGTTGCCGTTGACGGACTCTCACTGGCTCTGTCTGTGGCTACAGATGGGAGGTTTTCTGAGGAGGTTAGAAGCCCCATCCACACAGAGGTAGACCACTGCATATCAGCGCTGTGCCCAGAGAACACAGGGGCTACATGATCCAGAATGTTCTTTGCCCCTTGTGAGTTGATCTTGGGATTCTGGCCTTTGGCAAGTCACCATTTCTAGTCTTCCCTCTACTGTGGGGTTCTTTACTGACTGGTTGTGTTGAGTCACGGACCCCCTGTGAGATCCCCGAAATGATCCCCCAAGTACATTGGGCCTTGTAGCTTTTTCAGATTCTCAAGCTCCATGACTTTGTCCCCCTTTGCCTCCGTGCAGAATACCACACACCACACCCCGTTCACAAAGCAGAGCTAACCTCTGTGGATAGTGCCAAAGCTGATAGGGGCTTAATAACATTTCAGAAGTCTCCTTCTGAGCAGAAGTGTGTGAGGATTTGGGGATTTGGTTTGAGGCAGGTCTTTGGATGGAGGATTAGACATATTTTTAAATATTTTATTTAATTTTTTTATTTTTTATTTTTTTTATTTTTGGAGAGAGACACAGAGAGAGAGAGAGGGAGAGGAAGACAGAGATGGGCGCGCCAGCAGTCTCTCAGCTGCTGTGAACAAAATCCAGATGCGTGCACCCCATTGTGGTCAAGTGTGGCATTGCGTGCTTGCGTCACTTTGCATCTGGCTAAACATGGGACCTGGAGATTGGAACCGGGTTCTTAGGCTTAGCAGGCAGGCACCTTAACTGCTAAGCCATCTCTCCAGCCCATTATTTTATTTATTTTTTTTTTTGACAGACAGACAGAGAGAGAGTGAGAATGGGCACGCCAGGGCCTCCAGCTATTGCAAACGAACTCCAGACACGTGTGCCCCCTTGTGCATCTAGCTAACGTGGGTCCTAGGGAATCAAACCTGGGTCCCTTGGCTTTGCAGGCAAATGCCTTAACTGTTAAGCCATCCTTCCAGCCCAGATTAGAAAGAGATTTCAAAGAAAGTCTCAGAAAGTAAACAGTCATTTGATGTTCTGCGTTATCCCGAGACATGATCACCTCTTCTAAAGAGATAGGTTGAATGTTTTGCTTTAGGAAAAATAAAGGGATTTCTGCAAAATTCCTAAAACAAAAGTTAACTACTTCAGTGGTAAAGTATTTCTGCTGCACACAGAGAGATGCACAGTTTGGTTCTAAGAGTTACCAGTCCTTGTCAAGGAGACCACAGGTGCCCTGCAGGCGATTAACTTAAGGGGTGGGTGTCAGGTGCACTGAGGCTTGTTGAGTGCCCTATCTTATATACAGTGTGTGTGTGCATATCATATACACACGTGTGTACAGACTGATTTTATCTCTTGAACTCAAGTCTTACAAGTTACTAACCACTGAAATGATCTGTTTTTGTCTTCACAGGTGTGGGCGTAATCATCTTCTCATAACATACACATACATGTGTGAATAGTGTGAGACCTCACATGGAGATAGCTACAACTTCAAAGGAGCCTAGGTGTCTTCTTTTAATATTTATTTATTTATTTATTTGAGAGAGAGCAAGTGAGAATGGATGGGTATGCCAAGACCTCCTGCCACTGCAAATGAACTCCAGACACATGCATCACCTTGTGCATCTGGCTTTATTGGGTGCTGAGGAATCAAACCTGGGCTTTCAGGCTTTGCAAGTAAGCACTTTTAATCCCAGAGCCATTTCTCCAACCCGAGCCTGGGATTTCTTGCAGTTTTGTTTGCAGCTCAGTGTTCACTAAGCCACTCCATCATCACCATTAAAACCACCTCACAGGGACTGGGGAGCTAGCTCCATTGGTAAAGTGCTTGCCTTGCAAGCATGAGGACCTGAGCTTGGTCCCCAGAAACCATGTTTTAAAAAAAAGGCCAATCAAGTGTGGCGGCACATGCGTACAATCCTAGCACTGGGGAGGTGGGACGGGAGGGTCTTTGAGGTTCACTGACTAGCCAGCCTAGCCCACTTGTGAATTGCAGACCAGAGAGAGACACTGTTTCAAAACAAAGGTAGATGGTATCCTTTGGTCTACACACACACACACACACCGACTCATGTACTCATGGGCCTCAGCATGACAAGAGCACCTTTAAGTACAGTATCTTTTATTTTGAACACTTTTTAGTTTGTCTGTATTTAAAGTCATTGTAGCCAATAAAATTCAGCATTTAAGATATTCCCTTACGTCTCTGAATCCAATTCAAGTGCTCCAGAGTGCTTGAAAATCTGCCTTTTCCAGCGTGGGCTGTGACAGGACCCTTCCTCTAAATATCTGGTCTTAGGAACTGAGAAAGCCTGTGTTCATTAGTCTGTGATTGAAGAAAATTCTAATTCCAAATGTAATTTCACAGAGGCACTTTTTAAAGATGTGTTTTTATTGTAAAAGTACCTTTTTTGTAGTTTCCTGTTCAGTCGTCTTTTTAAGATCCAGTGTTTTTTGTCTATGTGAACTATTGTAAATGAAACAGACACATGTATACAACAAGCAAAATGTTTGATTCATTATGTGAGAAGATGGGTCCCTGTGTCACGTGGACAGGGTCATTTCTTGCATCTGAGGGAAAAGCTGAATGTTGTCTGACACAAATATTTTTTACAGTAAGCAAACCTCCCTCTGTAGGTACAGTAAATTTATTTAAAAACCTATTGGTAGTATTATTGGAATTATTGTCCATATGTGTTATGAGTATCACACTGCAATGTAATTATATAGACAGATTGATGAGCAGGTCTTGAATAATAATGTCTTTGCTATCAAAGGGAAATCCTGTCTTTATTTGAAATTCAACAGTTTTTTCCAGAGGATACCATGTGCTTTTTGTAAATAAGATTCTAGCCAGGCGTGGTGGCGCATGCCTTTAATCCCAGCATCAGGAGGCAGAGGTAGGAGGATTGCCGTGAGTTCAAGGCCAGCCTGAGAGACATAGTGAATTCCAGTTCAGCCTGGGCTAGAGACCCTACCTTGAAAAACCAAAAACAAAATAAATAAATAAAATCCTATTCCTTTTTTTTTGTAGGTATGTGTTTGTATGTGTGTGTCTATGTAGTTATGTGTAAGATGATGTATACATATGTGTATATTTCTGCAGGTATGTGTTTATGTGTATCTATGTAGCATATATGTGAGGTGATGTTTGTGTGTGTGCGTGCACACATGTACACGCAGATGCATACACACTATGCATGCATGGGGAATCAGAGGACTTCAGATGCCCATCTCTAGCTCATCCATGTGTGTACTTCCTTGAGACAGGGTCTCATCGTGGTTCACTCTATGCAGAACCATTTGCCTTAGCAATGTAGTCACTCAGCAGTAACATTAGCTCAGCTATTTTTTCCTTTTTTTTCCAAGGTAGGGTCTTGCTGTAGCTCCAGGCTGACCTGGAATTCACTATGTAGTGTCAGGGTGGCCTCAAACTCATGGCAATCCTCCTACCTCTGCTTCCTGAGTGCTGGGATTAAAGGTGTGGGCCACCACGCCTGGCTTAGCTCAGCTTTTGTAGGGAGAATTCCATGTTGTTGAGTCCATATATAACTTCCATCCCTGTTGCCATGAGTTATTTGTTCATGGGCCAGTTGGGCAAACACTGCAACAGCTAGATGGAGAGGCTGATACCCACAGAGGACGTAACTTGGTCCACCTGACTGAGTCACCCTGCAGGAGATGCCCTTTGGTGGACATTTCCATTGGACACCAGTATCCTCACAGTCTGTATGGTCCAGTCCCTCCTTTGCCCACCCCCCCCACAACTTTTTTTTTTTTTTTTTTTTTTTTTTTTTTTTTTTTTTTTGGTTTTTCGAGGTAGGGTCTCCCTCTGGCCCAGGCTGACCTGGAATTAACTATGTAGTCTCAGGGTGGCCTTGAACTCACAGTGATCCGCCTACCTCTGCCTCCCAAGTGCTGGGATTAAAGGCGTGCGCCACCATGCCCGGCTCGTCTTTTTGATTTTTTTCAAGGTAGAGTCTTCCTCTGGCCCAGCCTGACCTGGAATTCACTCTGTAGTCCAGGGTAACCTCAAACTCATGACAACTCTATCTCTGCCCCCTGAGTGCTGAGATTAAAGACGTGTGTCACCACACCCAGCTTCCTTTGCCCTTTGTAAAGCTTTTTTTATTGGGGGGGCATGTATGTTGTGGCACACACATAGAGGTCTGTGCTCCACCTTTTGAGACAGGGTCTTGTACTGTTGCAAACAAGCTGCCAAATTGCAAAGGAGCGGGCCTTGGAACTTCAGGTGCCACTTTGCATTTGGCTTTATGTATGCGCTGGGGAATTGAATCTAGGCCAGCAGGCTTTGCAAGCAAGTGTTTTTAACTGCTGGGCCATTTCCTTTGCCTTTCCACCCTGAGGTCGCAGTGGGAAAGCTACTGCCTATGAGTGGGACCTTCACCACACTTGACCTTGGACTTTTCAGCCAACAGAACAGAAACAAGTTTCCTTTGTTTCTAGGGCACCTGGGTGGTGATCGTCTGTTACAGTGGCCTAGATGTTCTGACATACCTAAGTGCTGGGCAGTAGGTGCAAAACTACTTGTTGGAGGCCCTTCACCCATCGAACCATCTCCATAGGCCTCCCTTGTTTTTATTAAGTCCGCGGCTTGCTACAGGTTGGCCTCGTACCTAAGGCGTTTCTCCCACGCCAGCCACCTGAGTGATGGGTTCCCATCTGCTTCTTCATGCTCAGGCGCAGAGCTGAGCAACACTCCGAGGCTCCCACGCTGCTCCTGGTTGCACCAGGACATCATCCGCTCAGGCCTGGCGCTGAGGCCGGAGGATGGCGGCCCGCTGCAGCAGCGCACCGAGCGGCTGCTGATCAACTGCTGGCCTGGAGCGGTGCCTCCGTGAGCGCCAGAGCGGAGCCGAGCCGAGCTCGAGGCTGCGCGGCCGCAGGGAGGTGCTGGCGCCATCGGCCGGAATCGCGTTCAGCGACAACTGCAGGCGCAGCGGGAGCCGCGCGGTGGCGCTCGTGGCCCTCAGCAGGGAAGCTTCTGGAGCCAGGCCTCGAGGCCAGCACGCGGCCCAGGCAGGACGACGTCACCGCTGCACAGCATCACGGCTGGCCAGAGATCAAGGAGGCTGGGTGAGACCAGAGGGCAGGCCAGGGACTCTGCAGAGTGCCCCTGGCCTTCGTCTGTCCTGGAAAGCTTCATACACAGTCTGAAGTTCCTTTATTTTATTTTATTTATTTTATTATTTTATTTTATTTGGTTTTTCGAGGTCGGGTCTCACTCTGATCCAGGCTGACCTGGAATTAACTATGTAGTCTCAGGGTGGCCTCGAACTCACAGTGATCCTCCTACCTCTGCCTCCTGAGTGCTGAGATTAACAGCGTGCACCACCACACCTGGCTTTTTGGAGTTCCTATATTGATTGATTGCTTGCTTTTTTGTTTTCTTGAAGCATGAACTCACTCTATCCTAGGCTGACCTGGGAATAGCCCAGGTTGTCCTCGAACTCATGGTGATCCTCCAAACTCAGCCCCTTGAGTAGTGGGATTACAGGTGTGAGCTACTGCACCTGGCTTCTTTTTTATTTGAAACAGGTTCGCATGTAGCCTAGGATGGCCTGGAAGACATTACGGAGCTCAAGAGGACCTTGAACTTCTCGTCCTCCTGCCTCCATCTCTGTGCTGGGATTACAGGAGCACACCACCAAGCCTAGTTTTTTGTTGTTGTTTTTAAAGATTTTATTTTTACTTACTTATTTATTTATTTATTTATTTATTTATTTATTTATTTAAGACAGAGAGGGGGAGAGAGAGAGAATGAGGGTGCCAGGACCTCTAGCCACTGCAAACAAACTCCAGACGCATGCACCACCATGTGCATCTGGCTTACATGGGACCTAGAGATTCAAACCGGGGTCCTTAGGCTTCGCAGGCATGCACCTTAACCACTAAGCCATCTCTCCAGCCCCATGTCTAGTTTTATGTGGTGCTAGGGATTGAACCCAAAACTTTGTGCATGCTAGGCAGGCACTATGCCAAGTGAGCTACAGCCCTGCACTGGGAATTCTTTCCTGGTAATCCAGCTGGCAGAAAGCGGCCTTGGTCCGTGGCTGTGGTAGGAGCAGGCTCAAAAGCAGCCTGGCACATGCTAAGTTTGCCTGCCTTTGCCTTGCCCTTGCCCTAGCCTCAGCCCACCGAGGGGCTGTCAAGAAGTAGCCAAGTCAGATCTGCTTTGCTTTGTTGGTTTAGATTCCCAAGTAAAATCCCCAGTAGGGAGACCCAGGTAGGTCCTATTAAATATACTGTTAAGAGGTTCAAACCCTTTGGAAAATGTGGATGGTCACCAAGCGGGGACAGTGACACAGATGCTTTACTTTAAATCCACTGCACATTGCCTCACAGGGACCTCCAGGTTTCCAGCTTTCAGCTGGGGATCCTTAAGTCTGTGGTATAGCCTAGAGAGGCAGCCCTAGGCCTACTGCTCCCATGCAGAGATAATGACCAGCAAAAGTCTCGGGGTGGGATTGATGCTTAGTGGTAAAATGCTAGCATAGATGAGGCTCTGGGTTCCATCCTCAGTACCACCAGAAAGGAGCCTAGAGAGATGGCTTAGTACTTTAAGGTGCTTGCCTGTGAAGCATAAGGACCAAGGTTCAATTCCCTATTAACCACATAAGCCAGATGCACTAGGGGGCACATGTGTTTGGAGTTCATTTGCAGTAGCTAGAGGCTCTGGTACCTCTCTCTCTCTCTCTCTCTCTCTCCCTCTTTCTCACAAATAAATAAAATAAAAAATTTTTAAAAGAGCCATTCTACTTTGAGCAATAAAGACTATCTCCAGAAACTGGATTTTTTTTCCCCATAAAACTGTGCCAAGAAGCCAGGCAAGGTGGTGCACACCTTTAATCCCAGCACTCAGGAGGCAGAGGTAGGAGGATTGCTGTGAGTTCGAGGCCACCCTGAGACTACATAGTTAATTCCAGATCAGCATGCGCCAGAATGAGACCCTACCTCGGGAAAAAAAATAAAATAACTATGCCAAGAAAAGAAAAAAATACACAAGACGAGGCGGCATAGTCCCTAGCAGCTCTGGGCATCAAGTAGTAAAGGCCTGGCGGCTTTCTCTCAAATGTCTGTGTGGTGCTTTGATTCAGCTGTCCCATAAGCTCAGGTGTTCTGAATGCTAGTCTCCCCAGCTGATGGAGATTTGGGAATTAATGCCTCCTGGAGGCAGAGTGTTGTTGGGGCGGGCTTATGGGTGTTATAGTCAGCTCCCCCTTGCCAGTGTTTGGCACACTCTCCTGTTGCTGTTGTCCACCTGATGTTGGCCAGGGGGTGATGTCCACCCTCTGCTTGTGCCATCATTTTCCCTGCCATCATAGCACTTCCCCCTCAAGCCTATAAGCCAAGCTGCTCTTGGTCAGGTGATTCTGCCAGCAATGCGAACCTGACTGCAACAGTAAAGTGGTACTGAGGAGTGGGATTGCTGCTAGACACCTGACTGTGTGGCTTTGGCCTTTTGGAGCTGATTTTCAAGAGGAATGTGGAAGGATTTGAAACCTTGGCCTAAGAGATGCCTTGAAGTGCTGTAAGTACAGCTTGATGGACTGTTCTGGTCAGAGTTGAAAGACCTGAAGTAAGAACTACGGACTGTGAGGTTTGGCTTATGAGGGACAGAAAGAGCTTTGCTTGGACTGGTCTAGAAGCAGTTTGAGAGGCTTGCTGTTATGCCCCTGTCCTAAAAATTTGTGCAGGGTTGCATTGCGTAGAAATGAAGTGGTGTGAGCAGAGGGATATGGCACAGAAAAAATGAAATCTTTGGGCCTAAACTGCTGCCTGTTCACCTGCAAATTGTTTAAAGAGATTACAACTTTTGAGATTGAGCCGGCTGACCTGCACTGGGACAACAGGAAGAATGTAGACTTTTGAAGGGGCCTGAATGCTCAAGGAGTGTCCTGTTCTTCAAAGTCTGCTTTATTCCCCCTGGATTAACAAATTGGCATTCTACCTGGTATTATGGAGTATAAAAAATGCAGGAAAGAGAGGGTCATTGAGTTTGCAACACGGTCTTGTGTTTTGGAAATGGCCATGGGCAGTGTGAAGCAGATTTGCTGGTGGATGCCTGCATGGAGATCCCATGGGGCCATAAGGATGGACTGTGGGTTGCAGTGGAGACCCAGTGGAGATGCCGGGACCATGAGATGGCTGCCAAGGAGAGCTGCCAGCCCCGATGAAGTTTTCCAGGACTGTGAGTAGCCTAGCTGGAGGGGCAGAACTCCAGAGACTTGTCACTGGTTAGAATTATCGGACTGGGGTTCTTGTCACTGGTTAGAGTTGTTGAACTTGGAACTATGGAGTTTGGTTGAGTATTTCTTTGCTATGTCCAACGCCATCTTTTGTAGTGTGAATGTTTATTCTGTGCCATTTTAGGGTGGTTTTTTTTTTCGGTTTATTTTTGGTATTATGGCTCAGTTAAAAGACTTTGGACTATGGGGATGTTTGAACATCATTGGGAGTGATTAAAAACTATGGGGATGCGCTAGAGAGATGGCTTAATGGTTAAGCGCTTGCCTGTGGAGCCTAAGGACCCTGGTTCAAGGCTCAATTCCCCAGGACCCACGTAAGCCAGATGCACAAGGTGGCGCATGCATCTAGAGTTTGTTTGCAGTGGCTGGAGGCCCTGGCACACCCATTGTCTATTTATCTGCTTCTGATTCTTGGGCTGGAGGATGGCTTAGTGGTTAAGGCATTTTCCTGAAAAGCCAAAGGACCCAGGTTCAATTCCCCAGGACCCACGTTAGCCAGATGCACAAGGGGTCACATGCATCTGGAGTTCGTTTGCAGTGGCTGGAGGCCCTGGCATGCCCATTCTCTCTCTGTGTGTCTCTCTCTCTCTGTGTCTCTCTCTGTCTCTCTCTCTCTGTCCCTCTCTCTCTGTGTCTCTCTCTGTGTGTGTGTCTCTCTCTCTGTGTCTCTCTCTCTCTGTGTCTCTCTCTCTCTGTGTGTGTGTCTCTCTCTCTCTCTGTCTCTCTCTCTGTCTCTCTCTCTCTCTCTGTGTCTCTCTCTGTGTCTCTCTCTCTGTGTGTGTGTGTGTCTCTCTCTCTGTGTCTCTCTCATAAATAAAACGTTTGTGTTCTGAATGCTAGGTTCCCAGATGATGGCAATTTGGGAATTAAAGCCTCCTGGAGGCAGTTATTGTTGGGGGCGGACTTATGGGTGTTATAACTAGCTTCCTCTTGCCAGTGTTTGGCATACTCTACTGTTGTTGGTGTCCACCTGATGTTGGCCAAGAGGTGATTCTACCCTCTCTCCACACATGCCATTGTCTTCCCCTGCCATCATTGAGTTTTCTCTTGAGTCTGTAAGCCAATAAGCCCTTTTTCCCAAAAGCTGCTCTTGGTCAGGTGTTTTCTGCCAGCAATGCGAACCTGACTGCAGCAGATGCAAAACATTGCTCTTGCTCCAAACGGAACAAGAGCTTATTCTGAGCAAAGACGAGCGCCTGGGAGCCGGGTTGGCTGTGCTGCATGGCATGGTCTGCTGTGCAAATAGTGATAAGACTTTGTTATGTGACTATGAAAATTCATAAGTTAATGTATTTAATACATCGGTGGAATACAGGTGTGGTGGCACATACCTGTAATCACAGCACTTGGAAGGTGGTGGCGAGAGGATCAGGAGTTCAAGATCAGTCTTGGTTACATAGTTTGAGGCCAAGTCTGGGTTCCATAAAACTGACTCAAAAAAAAAAAAAAAGTAACATCTGGTTACAGCAAAGCAGGGACATCTGTGAAAGGTCTTAAGTGCTCTGATGACGTTCTTGGTTTTTGGTTTGGTGGCAGCTAGGTGTGTCAGGAGGATGGTAGGTCAGATACAGAAGTGGTTGTAGAGGGGACTTTATCTTTAGATAACCCTATCTCTAGATAGCACAAGATCACTTTTGTCTCTCAAACTTGCAGCACTGCAATTCCCAGAATCAAGTTCTAATCCATCAGCTTGCAGAACCTTCAATCCAGGTGTGGCTTGTTCAGGGAACTTCAGTTCAGATGCCAGTGGCGAGGACACTGAGAAAGGCTCCACATAGTCACCCTCAACAGCCTGAGGCATTCCCCAGACTTGCAGGGACCTAGACTCTGGCTAAACCCAGGATTTGTGGTTTAAACACAGAAAAGGATTCCAAGAGGAGCTGGTATGAAGAGTTGAAGATTTTATTAAATATATTTTAATAAAGGCTTAAACATGAGGGTTAGGAGAAAGAAGGAGAGCTCAGATCAAGAATGGAAGTTCATGCCAGGTGTGGTGGCACACGCCTTTGATCCCAGCACTTAGGCAGAGGTAGGATTGCTATGAGTTCGAGGCCATTCCAGGTCAGCCTGGGCCAGAGTTAGACCCTACCTCAAAAAAAAAAAAAAATAAATGAAAGCTCAGGGGCTGGAGAGATGGCTTAGCGGTTAAGGCACTTGCCTATAAAGCCTAAGGACCCAGATTCAATTCTCCAGGTTCCACGTAAGCCAGATGCACATGGTTGCACATGCGTCTGGAGTTTATTTGCAATTTCTAGAGGCCCTGGCACACCCATTCTCTTTCTCTCACTCTCTCTCTGTCTCAAATAAATAAAAATTAATTTTTAAAAAATTTTAGGGCTGGAGAAATGGCTTAGCGGTTAAGGCATTTGTCTGCAAAGCCAAAGGATCCCGGTTCGGTTCTCCAGGACCCACGTAAGCCAGGTGCATAAGGGGCACATGCATCTGGAGTTCGTTTGCAGTGGCTAATGGCCCTGGCGTTCCCATTCTCTCTGCCTCTCGTCTCTCTCTCTGCTTGCAAATAAATAAATATTTTTTTAAAAATTTTTTTAAAGAATGAAAGCCCACTTGAAAGCCTGTGGGCCCCTCTAAGAAAGAGTCACAATCAAATGTCCTGGTGGTGACTGTATAGAGGTTTCTAGAACATGTTTTATTTATTAGAAAGTGAGAGAATGGGCGCACCAGAGCCTCCAGCCACTGCAAAGGAACTTCAGACACATGCATCACCTTGTGCATCTGGCTTACGTGGGTTCTGGGGAATCAAACCTTGGTCCTTAGGCTTCATAGGCAAACACCTTAACCACTAAGCCATCTCTCCAGCCCTAGAAGACTTGACATTCCATTGTTCAGTGGGTATCCAGGGGCCCTCTCTTCCTCTCTCTGCTCCCTTCTTTGATAATTTAGGTTATAGGGTGGTTCCGGAGGTGCCACCATCTGATGAGATAAAACCAAGAGCCACGAGGTTTGCCCAAGGATGTAGGGCATGGTTTTTACTGTAAGTAAGGTTTTGGGTGAGATTTAGATAGAATTTTATTTTTCAGCTAGGAAAGGGAGAAAGGCCATAACAGTTAATTGTGCTGGAATTCTTGCTTTTCTGCTCGTAAGAGGCTTCAATCAGACTTTGTGTAGAGGTTCCTTCCTTTCAAATGTCCCCACATGTCCCCGTCCTTCTAGCCTGCCTTCCCATTATAGCTCTCCCAGGTAAGCCTAATCTGGAGCCAGGCTAAAGAACTTCTGGTTTAAGCCTCCATTGGTAAATCGCCTCCTCCCCAAAATCTCAGCCTTGAGAGAAAACTAACTCAGCAGAAGATACACTCTCAAGAAACAGAATCAAAAAGCAACTAGAGCCGGGCATGGTGGCGCACGCCTTTAATCCCAGCACTTGGGAGGCCGAGGTAGGAGGATCACTGTGAGTTCAAGGTCACCCTGAGACTACGTAGTGAATCCCAGGTCAGCCTGGGCTAGAGTGAGACCCTACCTCAAAAAAAAAAAAAAAAAAAAAAAAGCAACTAGAGGGCTGGAGAGATGGCTTAGCGGTTAAGGCGCCTGCCTCCTAAGCCTAAGAACACTGGTTCCAATCTCCAGGTCCCACTTTTAGCCAGATGCAAAGTGACGCAAGGGCGCAATGCCGCACTTGCCCACAAGGGGGAGCATGCATCTGGATTTTGTTCACAGCAGCGAGAGATTGCTGCCGCGCCCATCTCTATCTGTCTCCCTCTCCCTCTGCCTCTCTCTGTGTCTCTCTAAAAAATAAAAAAATAAAAATAAAACTTTTTAAAAAAATTTTTTTAAAAAAGCAACTAGAATAAGACTTAAAGGGAACATAAAAGCCTCCAATTTGGGAACCAGGCATGGGGGCACACGCCTTTAATCCCAGCACTTGGGAGCAGAGGTAGGAGGATCGCCATGAGTTCAAAGTTCAAGGCCACCCTGAGACCTGAGATTCCATAGTGAATTCCAGGTCAGCCTGGGCTAGAGTGAGACCTTTCCTCAAAAAAAAAAAAAAAAAAAAAAAAAAAAAAAAAAAAGCCTCCAATTTGTATGGATCACCAACCTTTTTTTAACACTTTGAGAGATACAGAAATAGGCATGTAGAAAATAAAAATTTTTAAAAGAGCCATTCTACTTTGAGCAATAAAGACTATCTCCAGAAACTGGATTTTTTTTCCCCATAAAACTGTGCCAAGAAGCCAGGCAAGGTGGTGCACACCTTTAATCCCAGCACTCAGGAGGCAGAGGTAGGAGGATTGCTGTGAGTTCGAGGCCACCCTGAGACTACATAGTTAATTCCAGATCAGCATGCGCCAGAATGAGACCCTACCTCGGGAAAAAAAATAAAATAACTATGCCAAGAAAAGAAAAAAAATACACAAGACGAGGCGGCATAGTCCCTAGCAGCTCTGGGCATCAAGTAGTAAAGGCCTGGCGGCTTTCTCTCAAATGTCTGTGTGGTGCTTTGATTCAGCTGTCCCATAAGCTCAGGTGTTCTGAATGCTAGTCTCCCCAGCTGATGGAGATTTGGGAATTAATGCCTCCTGGAGGCAGAGTGTTGTTGGGGGCGGGCTTATGGGTGTTATAGTCAGCTCCCCCTTGCCAGTGTTTGGCACACTCTCCTGTTGCTGTTGTCCACCTGATGTTGGCCAGGGGGTGATGTCCACCCTCTGCTTGTGCCATCATTTTCCCTGCCATCATAGCACTTCCCCCTCAAGCCTATAAGCCAAGCTGCTCTTGGTCAGGTGATTTCTGCCAGCAATGCGAACCTGACTGCAACAGTAAAGTGGTACTGAGGAGTGGGATTGCTGCTAGACACCTGACTGTGTGGCTTTGGCCTTTTGGAGCTGATTTTCAAGAGGAATGTGGAAGGATTTGAAACCTTGGCCTAAGAGATGCCTTGAAGTGCTGTAAGTACAGCTTGATGGACTGTTCTGGTCAGAGTTGAAAGACCTGAAGTAAGAACTACGGACTGTGAGGTTTGGCTTATGAGGGACAGAAAGAGCTTTGCTTGGACTGGTCTAGAAGCAGTTTGAGAGGCTTGCTGTTATGCCCCTGTCCTAAAAATTTGTGCAGGGTTGCATTGCGTAGAAATGAAGTGGTGTGAGCAGAGGGATATGGCACAGAAAAAATGAAATCTTTGGGCCTAAACTGCTGCCTGTTCACCTGCAAATTGTTTAAAGAGATTACAACTTTTGAGATTGAGCCAGCTGACCTGCACTGGGACAACAGGAAGAATGTAGACTTTTGAAGGGGCCTGAATGCTCAAGGAGTGTCCTGTTCTTCAAAGTCTGCTTTATTCCCCTGGATTAACAAATTGGCATTCTACCTGGTATTATGGAGTATAAAAATGCAGGAAAGAGAGGGTCATTGAGTTTGCAACACGGTCTTGTGTTTTGGAAATGGCCATGGGCAGTGTGAAGCAGATTTGCTGGTGGATGCCTGCATGGAGATCCCATGGGGCCATAAGGATGGACTGTGGGTTGCAGTGGAGACCCAGTGGAGATGCCGGGACCATGAGATGGCTGCCAAGGAGAGCTGCCAGCCCCGATGAAGTTTTCCAGGACTGTGAGTAGCCTAGCTGGAGGGGCAGAACTCCAGAGACTTGTCACTGGTTAGAATTATCGGACTGGGGTTCTTGTCACTGGTTAGAGTTGTTGAACTTGGAACTATGGAGTTTGGTTGAGTATTTCTTTGCTATGTCCAACGCCATCTTTTGTAGTGTGAATGTTTATTCTGTGCCATTTTAGGGTGGTTTTTTTTTTCGGTTTATTTTTGGTATTATGGCTCAGTTAAAAGACTTTAGACTATGGGGATGTTTGAACATCATTGGGAGTGATTAAAAACTATGGGGATGCGCTAGAGAGATGGCTTAATGGTTAAGCGCTTGCCTGTGGAGCCTAAGGACCCTGGTTCAAGGCTCAATTCCCCAGGACCCACGTAAGCCAGATGCACAAGGTGGCGCATGCATCTAGAGTTTGTTTGCAGTGGCTGGAGGCCCTGGCACACCCATTGTCTATTTATCTGCTTCTGATTCTTGGGCTGGAGGATGGCTTAGTGGTTAAGGCATTTTCCTGAAAAGCCAAAGGACCCAGGTTCAATTCCCCAGGACCCACGTTAGCCAGATGCACAAGGGGTCACATGCATCTGGAGTTCGTTTGCAGTGGCTGGAGGCCCTGGCATGCCCATTCTCTCTCTGTGTCTCTCTCTCTCTGTGTCTCTCTGTCTCTCTCTCTCTGTGTCTCTCTGTCTCTCTCTCTCTCTCTCTGTTTCTCTCTCTCTCTCTCTCTCTCTCTGTGTCTCTCTCTCTCTCTCTCTGTGTCTCTCTCTCTCTCTGTGTCTCTCTCATAAATAAAACGTTTGTGTTCTGAATGCTAGGTCCCCAGATGATGGCAATTTGGGAATTAAAGCCTCCTGGAGGCAGTTATTGTTGGGGGCGGACTTATGGGTGTTATAACTAGCTTCCTCTTGCCAGTGTTTGGCATACTCTACTGTTGTTGGTGTCCACCTGATGTTGGCCAAGAGGTGATTCTACCCTCTCTCCACACATGCCATTGTCTTCCCCTGCCATCATTGAGTTTTCTCTTGAGTCTGTAAGCCAATAAGCCCTTTTTCCCAAAAGCTGCTCTTGGTCAGGTGTTTTCTGCCAGCAATGCGAACCTGACTGCAGCAGATGCAAAACATTGCTCGTGCTCCAAACGGAACAAGAGCTTATTCTGAGCAAAGACGAGAGCGCCTGGGAGCCGGGTTGGCTGTGCTGCATGGCATGGTCTGCTATGCAAATAGTAATAAGACTTTGTTATGTGACTATGAAAATTCATAAGTTAATGTATTTAATACATCGGTGGAATACAGGTGTGGTGGCACATACCTGTAATCACAGCACTTGGAAGGTGGTGGCGAGAGGATCAGGAGTTCAAGATCAGTCTTGGTTACATAGTTTGAGGCCAAGTCTGGGCTCCATAAAACTGACTCAAAAAAAAAAAAATGTAACATCTGGTTACAGCAAAGCAGGGACATCTGTGAAAGGTCTTAAGTGCTCTGATGACGTTCTTGGTTTTTGGTTTGGTGGCAGCTAGGTGTGTCAGGAGGATGGTAGGTCAGATACAGAAGTGGTTGTAGAGGGGACTTTATCTTTAGATAACCCTATCTCTAGATAGCACAAGATCACTTTTGTCTCTCAGACTTGCAGCACTGCAATTCCCAGAATCAAGTTCTAATCCATCAGCTTGCAGAACCTTCAATCCAGGTGTGGCTTGTTCAGGGAACTTCAGTTCAGATGCCAGTGGCGAGGGCACTGAGAAAGGCTCCACATAGTCACCCTCAACAGCCTGAGGCATTCCCCAGACTTGCAGGGACCTAGACTCTGGCTAAACCCAGGATTTGTGGTTTAAACACAGAAAAGGATTCCAAGAGGAGCTGGTATGAAGAGTTGAAGATTTTATTAAATATATTTTAATAAAGGCTTAAACATGAGGGTTAGGAGAAAGAAGGAGAGCTCAGATCAAGAATGGAAGTTCATGCCAGGTGTGGTGGCACACGCCTTTGATCCCAGCACTTAGGCAGAGGTAGGATTGCTATGAGTTCGAGGCCATTCCAGGTCAGCCTGGGCCAGAGTTAGACCCTACCTCAAAAAAAAAAAAAAAATGAATGAAAGCTCAGGGGCTGGAGAGATGGCTTAGCGGTTAAGGCACTTGCCTATAAAGCCTAAGGACCCAGATTCAATTCTCCAGGTTCCACGTAAGCCAGATGCACATGGTTGCACATGCGTCTGGATTTTATTTGCAATTTCTAGAGGCCCTGGCACACCCATTCTCTTTCTCTCACTCTCTCTCTGTCTCAAATAAATAAAAATTAATTTTTAAAAAATTTTAGGGCTGGAGAAATGGCTTAGCGGTTAAGGCATTTGTCTGCAAAGCCAAAGGATCCCGGTTCGGTTCTCCAGGACCCACGTAAGCCAGGTGCATAAGGGGCACATGCATCTGGAGTTCATTTGCAGTGGCTAATGGCCCTGGCGTTCCCATTCTCTCTGCCTCTCGTCTCTCTCTCTCTGCTTGCAAATAAATAAATATATTTTTAAAATTTTTTTTAAAGAATGAAAGCCCACTTGAAAGCCTGTGGGCCCCTCTAAGAAAGAGTCACAATCAAATGTCCTGGTGGTGACTGTATAGAGGTTTCTAGAACATGTTTTATTTATTAGAAAGTGAGAGAATGGGCGCACCAGAGCCTCCAGCCACTGCAAAGGAACTTCAGACACATGCATCACCTTGTGCATCTGGCTTACGTGGGTTCTGGGGAATCAAACCTTGGTCCTTAGGCTTCATAGGCAAACACCTTAACCACTAAGCCATCTCTCCAGCCCTAGAAGACTTGACATTCCATTGTTCAGTGGGTATCCAGGGGCCCTCTCTTCCTCTCTCTGCTCCCTTCTTTGATAATTTAGGTTATAGGGTGGTTCCGGAGGTGCCACCATCTGATGAGATAAAACCAAGAGCCACGAGGTTTGCACAAGGATGTAGGGCATGGTTTTTACTGTAAGTAAGGTTTTGGGTGAGATTTAGATAGAATTTTATTTTTCAGCTAGGAAAGGGAGAAAGGCCATAACAGTTAATTGTGCTGGAATTCTTGCTTTTCTGCTCGTAAGAGGCTTCAATCAGACTTTGGGTAGAGGTTCCTTCCTTTCAAATGTCCCCACATGTCCCCGTCCTTCTAGCCTGCCTTCCCATTATAGCTCTCCCAGGTAAGCCTAATCTGGAGCCAGGCTAAAGAACTTCTGGTTTAAGCCTCCATTGGTAAATCATCTCCTCCCCAAAATCTCAGCCTTGAGAGAAAACTAACTCAGCAGAAGATATACTCTCAAGAAACAGAATCAAAAAGCAACTAGAGCCGGGCATGGTGGCGCACGCCTTTAATCCCAGCACTTGGGAGGCCGAGGTAGGAGGATCACTGTGAGTTCAAGGTCACCCTGAGACTACGTAGTGAATCCCAGGTCAGCCTGGGCTAGAGTGAGACCCTACCTCAAAAAAAAAAAAAAAAAAAAAAAAAAAAAAAAAAAAAAAAGCAACTAGAGGGCTGGAGAGATGGCTTAGCGGTTAAGGCGCCTGCCTCCTAAGCCTAAGAACACTGGTTCCAATCTCCAGGTCCCACTTTTAGCCAGATGCAAAGTGACGCAAGGGCGCAATGCCGCACTTGCCCACAAGGGGGAGCATGCATCTGGATTTTGTTCACAGCAGCGAGAGATTGCTGCCGCGCCCATCTCTATCTGTCTCCCTCTCCCTCTGCCTCTCTCTGTGTCTCTCTAAAAAATAAAAAAATAAAAATAAAACTTTTTAAAAAAAATTTTTTTTAAAAAAGCAACTAGAATAAGACTTAAAGGGAACATAAAAGCCTCCAATTTGGGAACCAGGCATGGGGGCACACGCCTTTAATCCCAGCACTTGGGAGCAGAGGTAGGAGGATCGCCATGAGTTCAAAGTTCAAGGCCACCCTGAGACCTGAGATTCCATAGTGAATTCCAGGTCAGCCTGGGCTAGAGTGAGACCTTTCCTCAAAAAAAAAAAAAAAAAAAAAAAAAGCCTCCAATTTGTATGGATCACCAACCTTTTTTTTAACACTTGAGAGATACAGAAATAGGCATGTAGAGAGAGAAAGAATGGGTGTGCCAGGACCTCCAGCCACTGCAAACGAACTCCAGATGCATGTGTCACCATGTGCCTCTGGCTTATGTGGGATCTGGAGAATCAAACCTGGGTCTGTAGGTTTTGCAGACAAGCGCCTTAACAGCTAAGCTATCTCTCCAGCCCCCCCTTTATTTTTAATGTGTGATGATGGGCTGGATTGATGGCTTAGCGATTAAGGCACTTGCCTACAAAGCCCAATGACCCAGATGCAATTCTCCAGTACCCACATAAGCCAGATGCAGAAGGTGGCACACGTGTCTGGAGTTTGTTTGCAGAGGCTGGAGGACCTGGTGGGCCCATTCTCTATCTGCCTGCGCCTGCCCCTCCCTCTCTCTCTCTCTCTCTCTCTCTCTCTCTCTCTGCCTTTCTCTGTCAAATAAATAAAAATAAAATATTTTTAAAAATAAAATATTTTAAAATAAAATTTTAAAATGTATAATGAAAGTTCTTAAAAATTGAAATATTACTAAAATGTTAGTATGCACAGGCCCTAGGTTCAATCCCCAGCACTAGAAGAAACCATATAAACAGATATGTACAAAATAAATTTGGGGGACATTACTTTAATACCTTTTTTTAATTTTTATTTTTATTGACTTCTTTAATTGTAGACACTATCCCATGTTATTTCCCTCTCTTCCCCCCCCCCCACTTTCCCCTTTGGAACTTCACTCTCCATCATATCTCCTCCCCCTCTCAATCTTTTTTTTTTTTTTTTTTTTTTAATAAGGTAGGGTCTCACTCTATCCCAGGCTGACCTGACACTAACTCTGTAGTTCCAGGCTGGCCTCAAATTCACAGCAGTCTTCCTCCTACCTCTGCCTCCCAAGTGCTGGGATTAACAGGGTGTATCACCATGCCCAGCAACAACGTTTTTTTAATGAATATCATTTTGTGCCTGTATGTGGTATATGGTGTGGTGCATGCACATGTGTGTGCAGCTGTGTGTTCCCTGTGTACATGTGGAGGTAAGAGGCTATCAGGTGCCCTTCCATCATTTGTATACATATTTCCTTGAGACAGTCTCTTCTTGAATATGTAACTGCCATTTTCACCAGCCACAGAAATTGTCCAGTCTCTGCCTCCCACAGGACTGGGGATACAGGCCTGTGTGACTATGCCCAACTGAGTGCTGGGGAATTGAACTCCAAGGGTCTCCCTCCTTCTCAAGGCCTCATGCTTATATGGAAAGCATTCTTACCTGCTAAGCCATGACCCCAGCACCATCATTTTAATTATTTTAAGTGTCCAACTCAAAGGCTTTCAGTATATTTACAAAATGTGTGATTACTACCCTTTATCGAATTCCAGCATTTCCATCCCTCAAAAGGAAACCTCTCACCCGTGAGTAGCCGCTCTAAACCCTCCCTTCTCTGGCCCTCTGCCAACCACTAATCTACTTCCTGGCTCTCTGGATTTGCCTATTCTGTACATTTCACATAAATGGAATCAAACAACTCATGGCCTTTTGCATCTGACTTGATTTAGAAAAGCGTTTTCCAGATGTGTGCGCATTGTGGCATGTGAGAACTGGATGTCATTGCTTGTTATGGCTAATACTCCATGGTGTATTTACCACATTGCTTAGCCACGCGTCAGCTAATGGACACAGGGTTTGCTTTCACATACTGGCGATTGTGACTTTGCTTCTGTGAGCATGCTCTCGCACGTTTCTATGTGGACATATGTTTTCAGTTCTCTTGGGTATGACTCAGAGTGGAACTGCTGGGTCACTGGGTAAGTGCATGCTTCGCATTGTGCAGATCTGCTAAACTGTTGCTAGTGGGTGCATGAATCAACAATCCCACCAGAAAGACAAGGGGCTCCACCTCCTTCCATGGGTTAGCCTCAGGGCTCCAAAGGGGAAAGAGAAAGGGAGAGAACATGCATGAGCGAGCTATCTGATCTTGGAGAAATACCCTTGTGTATTTAAACTAGAGGATAAGTTTTGCACCCTGAGGCCTACAGCTCTTATGGGCTGTTCAGCTGCTGCTCCAGGCTCTGCTCAAGTAGTTAAATGTGTGTCAGCTTATATTTCTTTTTGAGGTAAGCCCAACAGACTGACCTTTTTTTATGCAAGAGAAAGAGAGAATTGGCACACCAGGGCCTCCAGCCACTACAGTCTAACTCCAGATGTATATGCCCCCTTGTGCTCATGTAGGACATTGTGTGCTTGTGTCACTGTGCATCTGGCTTACTGGGACCTAGAGAGTTGAATGTGAGTCCTTAGGCTTTGCAGGCAATTGCCTTCACCGCTAAACCATCTCTCCAGACCAGCTTACATTTCTTTTTTTTTTTTTTTTTTTTTTTTTTTTTTTTTTTTCCAGGCTGACCTGGAATTAACTATTTTTTTGAACTCTCAGCGATCCTCCTACCTCTGCCTCCCGAGTGCTAGGATTAAAGGCGTGCGCCACCACGCCCGGCACATTTCTTTTTTTTTTAAAGATTTTTTAACATATATTTTTATTTATTTGAGAGACAGAGAATGGGTGTGCCAGGGCCTCCAGCCACTGCAAACAAACTCCAGATGCATGCGCCCCCTTGTGCATCTGGCTTACATGGGTCCTGGAGAATAGAACCAGGATCCTTTGGCTTTGCAGGCAAACACCTAAACCACTAAGCCATCTCTCCAGCCCCCCAGCTTACATTTCTTAATTATGCTTCTCTTAATAGTTGAAAACACAAAGGTGTTGAAAATGCAGGTGACTATAATTGTTGAAAACTGCACACAAAGCACTTTGTCCCCATGTGGGTCACCACTCACATGGCAGAGCCATCAACTTTATCAAGCAGAGCTCGTCTAAGGGATTAGGGTTTGCTGTGTGTAACTTTATCCCCAAGTCTGAGCAACACCTACATATGAGCAGTTCACTCCTCTGCAATGCAGGCTTTGCAAGCAAGAATGTTTAACTACTGAGCCATCTCTCTAGATCCTACAGACCCTTTCTTCCTGCTTTTATTAAAAAAAAATATTTATTTGCAAGCAGAGGGAGAAGAGAGACAGAGAATGGGCATGTCGGGGCCTCCAGCTCCTGCAAACAAACTCCAGATGAATGATGCACCACTTTGGCTTTACATGGGTCCTGGGCAATCGAACTGGGGTCATCAGGCCTTGCAAGCAAGTGCCCTAACCACTGAGTTTTCCCTCCAGTCCTCTTTCTGCTTTTAACAAATCCAGCCTTACTTCCTATCTGGCTCATCCTGAAATTCATTTCTTCTTTGCAACCATGATCCCAGCTTTGCTTAGTGGTCTCCAAAAAGAAGTTCTCAGAAGCTGCTAATAAGGTGTGGACTTGTGTCCCTATCACTGGTGACACGACCTCCATGCTTACCTCCTTGACCTCCTCCCAGCTGCCACTCTGGCTTGTGTTCTGATACTTAGCCCAGGGCACTTCTGAATTCTGGCTCTTTTGTGGCCTTTGACAAGTCACTTAACATGTCTGGAGCGATATTCACAAGTCTGCTGCTGCTCTTGCTTCCCAGTGTTGGCAATTTTCAGTTCTTGTCTTGAGACCCACAAAGAATGCCATGTGCAGGCAACCAAAGGGTAAGATTGTATTTTAGAAAAGAAAGGAGATGGCTGGGCGTGGTGGCATTCAGCACCTTCTGTCTCTTTCATTCTCTCTCCTTCAACGTGGTCCCCTTTCCTCTGACACCCTTACCATGCATGCCAACAGTTCCTTGTAACAAGGAGTGGACACAGGGCTGACTGGTTGTAGGCTCCCTCTGTTTCTCCCTCTCCCTCAGTCCATAGCCTATGTGCCAGCAGCCCCCTGCACTAGTGCCTTCAACCAGCTTGTCACTATCAGCCAGGAGCAGACATTGTCCACCTGTGGACTGGCCACAGGCTCTCCCTCCCAACCTTCCTAAAATCCCCCCTCCCCACCCTTAAACCATGCTGCTTAACTCAGAGCTGATCATATTCTTATTTTTTAATATTTTATTAGTTGAGAGTGAGAATGGCCATGCTAGGGCCTCTAACCACTGAAAATGAAAAACTCCAGACACATGCGGCCCCTTGTGCATCTGGTTTAACATGAGTTCCAGGAATACCAACCTGGGTTCTTTGGCTTGCCAGCAAGTGCCTTAACCACTAAGCCATCTCTCCAGCATCTGATAATAAAGTGTTCTTGAGTTAACTGGCCTCACAGCCTTTATCCCAGACCCAAAAGTTTAACATAAACACTGCTGACACCTGCCAAAAAACTCTAAGAAGGATGGGCTGGAGAGATGGCTTAACAGTTAAGGTGCTTGCCTGCAAAGCCTAAGGACCCAGGTTTGATCCTCCAGGTCCCATGTAAGCCAGATGCATATGGTGGCACATATATCTGGAGATTGTTTGCAGTGGCTAGAGGCCCTGGCGTGCCCATTCTCATTCACTCTGTCTCTTTCTGTCTCTAATTCCTGTCTCTAATAAATAAATAAAAATTTTAAAGATTTACCTTAAAAAAAAAAAAAAAGCTGAAAGAATGAGGAAGTAAAAAAGAACCAAGACTGGTGGTCACCTGACATCTTGGTGAGTCAGGGCTTCATTTGGATCTGGGTTCCTGGTCTCTGTTTTCAGGTATTTGATCTCAGCCAAAAGACTGTGAAGTGATTGGACTCTGTTCTCTAGATTCTTCATTATAAAATCCCTCCCGTGGTGGCGCATGTTCCCAGCACTAGGCAGAGGTCTGCTGAGAAAATCATGTCAGCCTGGGCCATATCTGCTTATCATTTATATCTTTTTCTTTAACCCTATAACCCTAACTGCACATAAAATGAGGGCTATCGTATTTCTAATTCTCCTCAGTAGCTCTGTCTGCATCAGGCAAGCCTCCCAACGCCAGAGGGATGCAAGAAGAGGCTCTAGCAAAGGAACCTCCACTTTGCCTCAAAGTCAGTTCCCACCCTTTGTAAGGCACCCCTGGGTACCCTGGATTGTGAGACATGAAGGTCTTGCCTTGGCTTGCAATGACACTGACCTTAGATTTCCTGCACAGCCCTGACTATCCTGGCATACGCTTGCCTCCAAGTGTTTCCTGCATTGGATTTATGAAAAATGTCAAGTCTTTCTGCTGGCCTAAGGCTTATCTAGAAAACATCTTTTAAATTAAAAAAAAAAGTAGATTAGAGTTTATTGAAAGTGTCTCTCGATTGTTTTTTTTTTTGACAACTTCTATACTTACATATACAAAAAATCCATGATATTTCCCTCTCCTCCCCCCATTCCCCTTTAGAACTCCGTGCTCCATCACATCCCCTCCCTCTCTCCATTAGTCTCTTTTAATTTGATGTCATCATCTTTTTCTTCTATTATGAGGGTCTTGCGAAGGTATTGCTAGCTATTGAAAGGTCATGAATATCAAGGCCAATTTCTATCTGGACAGTTGCATTGTAAGGAGTCATACCCTTCCTTTGGCTCTTCCATTCTTTCCACCCCCTCTTCCGCAATGGACCCTGAGCCTTGGAGGATGTGTGGAGGGTGTGACAGAGATGTTTCAGTGCTGGGCACTCCTCCATCCCTTCTTCTCAGCACTGTGTTGCCTTTTGGGTCATCCCAGTGGTCACCATCTGAAAAGAGAAGCTTCTCTAACCAGAAGGGAGAGTCGCATTAATATGTGAATATGAACATTAAGTGTAGTGCTTTCAGGGCAGCTTGGTGGGAATGATATATACATTTAGTCAGATAAGAGCAGGCTTTATACCCCTAAGGCTCATGACCTCCCCTGCCATAGATTTTTGCTTAGATTTTTCAGTACCAGGTATGTATTCCCTCCCATAGAGAGGGCCTTCAGTCCAATTATGGAACAGTTGGTTACCCCAAAGAGTAGACATGTCACTATTGCACCTGTTCAGTCATTGGGCCTGTATGGCCAAACTTGAATATTCAGTGTCAACTGTTTTCACTGCTGATGACCTCTGTCTCCCATATGGCTGCTTGCAGTGCAGCTTTTTCCAGCTTTCAGTTGGCTGGTCTACAGGGAGAAGGTTTTCTGCTCAGCACCAGCTTGCTTTCTCAGTGACCTTGCCTCTCAGGCAAGATATGTATTCAGCAATAGGGTCTTACCATTTGTTTCTCAAGGGAAACATTTTTTAAAAAATAAGATGAGCCAGGTGTGGTGGCGCATGCCTTTAATTCCAGCACTCGGGAGGCAGAGGTAGGAGGATCGCTGTGAGTTCGAGGCCACCCTGAGACTACATAGTGAATTCCAGGTCAGCCTGAGCTAGAGTGAGACCCTACCTTGAAAAATCAAAAAAAAAAAAAAATTCCTTGGGCCTCCATGATTGACTCCAAAAAGAACAATTGTGAAGGGGTCAGTCTCTTTTTGCATGTATCCTGTGTTAAAAGAGTTGTTGTGAGGGCTGGAGAAATGGCTCAGCAGTTAAGACACTTGTCTGCAAATCCAAAGGACCCAGGTTCAATTCCCCAGGATCCAAGTAAGTCAGATACACAGGGTGGCACATGCATCTGGAGTTTGTTTACAGTGGCTGAAGGCCCTGGTGCGACCATTCTCTGTATATGTATCTGCCTCTTTCCTTCTCGCTCTCAAGTAAAATAAAAACTTCAAAAACAAAAAGAGAGTTGTTCTGAGAGCATGACATTATGTGCTGTCAGAGTCAAGGGCTGACGTGCTTGGAGCTGGAATATGCAAGAGGGAAGAGCCAAGCAAGCAAGCATGTGCCTTGAGCGTGTGTGCTTCCCCATGCTGAGGCCACTGCTCTCACTTTGAAGGAATAATAGTGACACTGACCTTGACCTTGAAGACCTGAAGTACAGCACCACATCAACTGGCTTTTAGTCCCAGCACTGAGGAGAAAGGCATTCTGGTAGGGACTTTCTGGTAGAGGCAGTTAGGGACACAGGCCCAAGAGAACACAGATGCTGACCGACCCTGGTGAGACTCGAAGACAACCAACCCAACAGAGCCGTCAGGAACAGCTCTCTGGTCCTTCCTTAATTTTGTGCAGGACCCCCACTACCACCTTGGACTCTTTCAGAGTTTGAACATTTCTCTCTCTCTCTTCCTTCTCTTTTACTTTTATTTATGAGCAGAGAGAAAGTGTGTGGGAGAAAGAGGATGAATGGGTGTCAGGGCTCCCACCACTAAATACCAGATGCATGTGCCACTGTATGTATCTGGCTAGGGAATCAAACCAGCTGGGAGGCTTTGCAAGCAGGTGCCTTTAATGACTGAACCATCTCCTCCTCAGCCCCTCTTTCTCTTTCTTTTATTTCATTTTCTTTTCTCTTTCTTTTCGAGGTAGGATTTTCCTCTAGCCCAGGCTGACCTGGAATTCACTATGTAGCCCCAGGCTGGCCTTCACTCATGGTGATCATCCTGTCTCAGCCTCCCAAGTGCTGTGATCATAGGTGTGACCACCAAGCCCAGTTTTTCTTCCCTTCCTCCCTCTCTCCCTCCCTCCTCTCTCTCTCTCTCTCTCTCTTTGTTCTTTAAAAAAAATCTAACTTATTTAAGAGAGAGAAAGAAGCAGGGGAGAGAGAAAAAGAGAGAGAATGTGTATGCCAGGGCCTTCAGCCACTGCAAATGAACTCCAGATGCATGCACCACCATGTGCATCTGGCTTACACGGGTCCTGGAGAATTGAACCCGAGTCCTCAGGAATGGAAGTGAAGGGAAGTGAAGGGAAGAGAAGGCAAGATGGGTCAGTAGATAAAGTATTCAATCCCCAGAACTCATGTGAAAAGCCAGAAGCTATGACCGGCCTCTGTGAAAACAGCATATGTGGAAACTGATGCTGACAGTGAGATAGGAAGCAAAGAGAGGAGAATTTTCCAGAAGGTCTGGTTGATGAGTACAGTAGAGACCAGCAGAACAAGAATCCAGAGTGAGAAACTACCTCAAATGAAGTGAACAAGTGACAACCAACCCAAAGTTGTTCCCTGACTTCCACTCATGCTGTGTGCCTTCACACTCACATGAGAGAGAACTAGAACAGATATCACAATATTCATGACAGAATTATAATCAGCCTAAATGATCTATAATACAGAAATGGCCAAATATTAGTCATAGAATAAAATACTATATGTTTTGGTTTTAGTTACTTTTGGGGGGGGGTTAGAGGTAGGGTCTCACTCTGGTCCAGGCTGACCTAAGGATTTAGCTATGTAGTCTCAGGATGGCCTCGAACTCATGGCAATCCTCCTACCTGTGCCTCCCGAGTGCTGGGATTAAAGGTGTGTGCCACCACACCTGGCTGTTTTTAATTACATTTAAAAATAATGGCTATTGGGCTGGAGAAATAGTTTAGCAGTTAAGGCATTTGCCTGCAAAGCCAAAGGATCCTGGTTCAATTCTCTAGGACCCACATAAGCCAGATGTCTGAGGGGCACATGCATCTGGAGTTCGTTTGCAGTGGCTAGAGGCCCTGGCGTGCCCATTCTCTCTCTGTCTGCCTCTCTTCTCTCTCTCTCTCTCTCTCTCTCTCTCTCTGCTTGCAAATAAATAAATAAATAAAAGTTTTTTAAAATTAAAAATAAATAAATAAAAATAATGTTTATTGGTGTTTTGCAAGCCACAGAGAGTGACTTTTATCTGCGTTTCTATGAGGGTCGCAAAGGCAAAATTTGGCCACAAGTTCCTGGAGTTTGAGTTCCAACTTGACAGGAAATTGAGCTATGCCAACAATAGCAATTACAAAAATTGATGTCATGATCAGAAAAGAGGCTTATGTACATAAGTGTGAAGGAAAAGCTAAGGAGAGTAATTGACAGTGAAATTACCAAGAAGACGATGCTTTGTGTCCTCCTCCAGACCAAGTAGGCTGGCAGGAGCCTGAAATCGTCATTGGAGATGAACACATTTCTTTCACAACATCAAAACCCAGCTCCCTTATTGATGTTAATCAGTCCAAGGATCCAGAAGGTTTACGAGTATCTTATTGCCTTGTCCAGGGTCTGAAGTATTTAGTCTTCAGTCTTACTGGATTACACTTCAAGATCAAACCAATCTAGACTGAATATTTTGCTGTGGACATGAGGGGGTGAGAGTAGTGGTTTTAAGTTACTATGATCAGGAAATTTTTGTGTATATTGGGGCAATTTTTTATTAACAATGTGTGATTGTCTTTAATAAATGTGAAAAAATCCAAAAAAATGACTAATAATGAAAAATGAAAGACTCATATCTAATATCATCCTTCTACAAATGGTTATTAGTACCCACTATGTCCTGACTGCTGGAGATGTGAAGAGAAACACAGTGAGCAAAAGAAAGAGAATTGCATGGAAGTGTTGAAGAAAACAATCACAGGGCTGGAGGCAGGAAGTGCAGAGGTTGAGTGGAGGTGTGTTGCTGGTTGAGAAGGACAACAGACTTTAGGTCACCACGTGGAGGATTGACCTCAACTTTAATTTTGTATTTTAACTTCTATGTTACACATAAAGGATCATGTTGATTGTTTATATATTTCCTATATTTTCATAGAAAAAGTAGGGGGCTGGAGAGATGGCTTTAGCGGTTAAGGCGCCTGCCTGCCAAGCCTAAGAATGCCCGTTCTATTCTCCAGGTCCCACGTTTAGCCAGATGTAAAGTTACGCAAGGGCGCAATGCCGCACTTGACCACAAGGGGGCACACGCACCTGGAATACAAGGTTCACAGCTGAGAGGCCACTGGTGTGCCCATTCTGTCTCTTTCTCTCTCTCTCTCTCTCTCTCTCTTTCTCTCTCTCTCTCCCTCTCCCCCCCTCCCAAAAAAGTAGAAAAAAATACACCAAAATGTTACTTGTGGCTCTCTGTGGAAGGTGGATATGGTAACTTTTTAATTGGATCTTTATTGTAATTTACTACTAAAGGTTAATTTTATAACATGAGTAGACAGTTTTATTATCATGAATAAAACAATATATATTATTACACACTTTAACAGTAACCCACCTTCTAATCCCAGGATACTTTTCCTACAAGGGTCAAAGTGTGGTATACAGAGGTATTTGTTTGAGCTTTCAGGAGAATTTGTTTTTCTACAAGGCACACATGGCCTTCAAGTCAGGTTTTAAGGGTGCAGTATGTAAAGGGTATATTTTGACAATTCTGCCATAGCTCCTAAGAACATGCTGTGTTTGAATGCTTTTAGCATTCTAATACCTGCCTTCTTGCCTACTGACAATATAAAAGCCATTGCCAACCGGGCGTGGTGGTGCACGCCTTTAATCCCAGCACTTGGGAGGCAGAGGTAGGAGGATTGCTGTGAATTTGAGGCCAGCCTGAGGCTACATAGAGAATTCCAGGTCAACCTGGGCAAGAGCAAGACCCTGCCTCTAAATAAATAAATAAGTGCCATTTCCTCTGAAACCAGTAAACAAGCAGCGTAAAGCAAGAAGTGGTTCAGCAAATCAAGAGAAAGTGTGCTCTTGCCCTTGGTCACTTAGTGACCTAGTCAGAGATGCCAAGCTCACAGTTACAACGTCAGTGTAAGCACCTGAGGGCAAGGAGTGATCCCACGGAGAGTAGTAAATGCAGACCCAAGTGTGAAGCAGCAGCATGTTGACCGACGTGGAAGATGGTGCAAGAGGGAAAGGACCCGAGGCAGGAGGATGGGGTGGACACAGGCACCAGGTGTGTGGGAGGCACAAGTAGTGCTGGGAAGACACCAGTCTGACAGCACTGGGCATTTTACAAACTAATGACTATCAAGCAAATAAGTAAAAATTAAAATATGGGCTGGAGAGATGGCTCAGTGGTTAGAGGCTCCTGATAGACGTTGACAATCATCTTGTCAACTTGTGGCCAAACCTGCCAGGTACATTTCAATCTACATAATTTCTCAGTTTTTTTTAAACATAGGTGGGGCGGGGCGTGGAGAGGGTGTGTTAGCTTGCTTTGTTTTTGTGTGTGCAAACGTGTATTCATGCATGTGTGGAGGTGCACGTGTGCTTATACATGTGGAAGCCAGAGGTTGACATTGGGTGGCCTCCTCAGTCACTCTCCACCTTATTCTTTGAGGCAGTGTGTCTCACTGAACCAAGAGCTCACCAATTTAGCTAGGCTAACTTAACCAGTAAGCCCTAGGGATCCACCTGTCTCCAGTACTGGATGACAGGTGTGTTTCACCACGCCGGGCACTTTTATGTATGTTTTGAAGATCCAAACTCAGCAGGTTCTGGGTGCACTGCAAGCACTTTACCCACTAAGTCTAAGTCATGTCCCAGTCACACTCCCTTTTTTTTTGAGGTAGGGTCTTGCTCTAGCTTAAGCTGACCTGGAATTCACTGTGTAGTCTCAAGCCTGGAACTCACAGTGATCCTCCTACCTCTGCCTTCCAAGTACTGGGATTAAATGCATGTGCCACCACATCTGGCTCCCTCTCCCCTTAAAAAAAAGTTTAAGCCGGGCGTGGTGGCGCACGCCTTTAATCCCAGCACTTGGGAGGCAGAGGTAGGAGGATCGCTGAGAGTTCGAGGCCACCCTGAGACTACATAGTTAATTCCAGGTCAGCCTGGACCAGAGTGAAACCCTACCTCGCAAAACAAACAAAAAAACAAAAACAAAAACAAAGTTTATTACTTGTGAGGAGAAAGAGGAGTGGATGGAGATGCCAGGGACTCTTGCCATTGCAAATAAACTCCAGATGCATGTGCCACTTAGTGAGACTTTATGTGGGTATTGGGGAATTGAACCTAGGCAGGCAGGTTTTGCAAGCAAGTGCCCTTAACAATTGAGCAATCTCCTCAGCCCCCCTTCTTTAATTTTTTTTGAGACAAGAACTTTTATAGCTTAGGCCGGCCTTGAACCATACAGTTGAGGATTGCCTTGAATTTCTGACCCTCCTGCCTTCACCTCTTTAGTGATAGATTTATGCAGTACTGCAGAAAAAACCAAAGGACTTGTACATGCTAAGCAAGCACTCTGTCAGCTAAGCTACGTTCCCACCCCTCAGTAATGCTTGATACTGCCAGCCTCTCCTTGCAAGCTGAAGAATTCTTGCCTCCTGGTTTCTGAGCCGCCCTGATGGCCTGATTTTCTGCCTAGGCCCCATCAGCACTTCTTCCCAGGTTCCCCTGCTGGCTACATCATCAGCAATTGGTTCTGTTTGTGGTTGTAGTTACTGTCTAAAGTGCTGAGGATTACCCCTGGGCTTTGTGCATGCTAGGCAATAGCTCTACCACAGAGCTATACCCTCAGCCTTTCTCTCCTCTCTGGCCTCTGCAGGGCTCTGTCCTGGCCTCTTCTTCCCACCCACTCCTTACTCTCACTTATGCCCATTCATCTGTTCTAAACAGCAGTATCAGGGCAGAAGAGATGTCTCAGCATCATGCAGAAGGCCATATCTCCTGGGTGTTGTGGCCAAGGGAGGAGACATGTTCAGACTGAACCATGAGCAGTTGGGGGAGGGTTGGGACACATTGTTCTGGGATAAGCAGAGGCATGCACGGAGGGTGAAGACTTGCTGACAGGATAGTCAGTGCCCTGGATCTGAAGATCAGTACTTACTGTTCTCAAGGATGTTGGGATGTATGTTGAAAAGTCAAGTCCAAGGTCTGAGAACATGAATGTAGGGAGAGGCAGGACACAGAAGTACCCAACACAGCAGTAGACTCCCAAGTCCAGAGTCACAAGAGGTAAGTCAGGCCAGAAGTCTGGGTGTGATCTGTGGCCTCGTGTGACTCTCTGAGCAGTGTGGACAGACAGATGTCCCACGAATGTACGCGTAGCTCATGGGCAGGCATTTGAGGGCATTGGTGGTGATGTCCAGACCACATCAACACATGATGGCAATGGCAAGGAAGTCACAATTGATGACCTGGATCCTTTTTTTGTTTTTTCCCGATTCTCACACTTAGAATTTCTAAGGTTCCCATGTGACAGCCAATAATGAAGTAACTGCACTTTGTGCTTTACCAGAAATACAGTCACAAACAAAATCCAAAAGGTCGAAGTGAATCATTTAGGAATTGGGTTGGAAAAGTTCCTTAGTGGTTAAGGCACTCCTATGAGGACTAAGGACCCAGGTTCAATTCCCCAGTACCCATGTAAGCCAGATGCACAAGGAGTTTGTTGCAGTGGAGTTCATTTGCAGTGGTGGGAGGCCCTGGCATGCCCATTCTATCTGCCTGCCTCTCTCTTTCTCTCTTTCTCTCCAATAAATAAGTAATAAATAAATACTAAAAAAATCATTTAGGAATTTAAGATTGATAGGAACAGGGACATTATTCAGTAAATGGTATTAGAATAATGGGCTACCCATTTCGAAAAAAACTAATTTGGATGCCATCTTAATGTCACGTACAAAAAGAAGTCTGATGGGGCTGGAGAGATGGCTTAGTGGTTAAAGACTTGTTCGCAAAGCCAAAGACCCAGGTTCGATTCTGTAGTGCCCAAGTAAGGCCACATGCACAAGGTGGCACAAGCGTCTGAGTTCATTTACAGTGGCTAAAGGACCTGGTGCACTCATTCTATATCTGCCTCCTACTCTCTGAAATAAATAAAAATATTTTAAAAAATAAGTCTGGCCAGGTGTGGTGGCACACGCCTTTAATCCCAGCACTCAGGAGGCAAAGGTAGGAAGATTGCCATGAGTTTGAGGCTACCCTGAGACTACATAGTGAATTCCAGGTCACCTGGGCTACAAGTGAAACCCTACCTTGAAAAGCAAAAAAAAAAAAAAAAAAAGTCTGGGGCTGGAGAGATGGATTAGCAGTTAAGGTGCTTGCCTATGAAGCCTAAGAACTCATGTTCAAATCTCCAAGTCCTACATAAGCCAGACACACAGTGACGCAAGCATGCAATGTCACACATGCACACATCTGGAGTTCATTTGCAGTGGCTGAAGGCCCTGGCACACCCATATTCTCTCTCTCTCTCTCTCTCTCTCTCTGCCTCTTTCTATCTCAAATGAAATTAAAAAGTCTGATAATTGGTTTTAAAACTTCTCACTGGGACTGAAGAGATGGCTTAGTGGTTGAGGTGCTTGCCTGAGAAGCCTAAGAATGCATGTTCGACTCTCCAGATCCCACATAAATCAGATGCGCAAGGTGGCACATGCACACAAGGTGGCTCATGAATCTGGAGTTTGAATGCACTGGCTGGAGACCCTGGTGTGCTAATTCTTTCATTTAAAAAAAAAAAAAAAATCTTCCCACTGCAAGCAGTCTTGGTGGTTAAAGGTGCTTGCTTGAAAAGCCTGCCAGCTCAGGCTTGGTCCCCAGTACCTACATAAAACTGGATACAAAATGGTACGTGAATCTGGCTTTTGCTTGCAGTGGCAAGAGACCCTAAGGCATGCACGCACACACACGAATGAGCGAATTTTTTTTTTTTTTTAAAGAGGGCTGGAGAGATGGCTTAGCAGTAAAGTTGTTTGCCTGTGAAGCCTGAGGACCTTGGTTCGATTCTCCAGGTCCCGCAGAAGCCAGATGCACAAGGGGGCGCACGTGTCTGGAGTTCGTTTGCAGTGGCTAAAGGCCCCGGCGTGCCTGTTCTCACTCTCCTCTCTCTTTCCCTCTCTCTGTCTCAAATGAAAATAAAATCTTTATTAGAAAAAAACAAACAAACAAACTACTGAGCCGGGCATGGTGGTGCATGCCTTTAGTCCCAGCACTTGAGAGGTAGAGGTAGGAGGATCATGGTGAGTTTGAGGCCACCCTGAGAGTACATAGTGAATTCCAGGTCAGCCTGAGCCAGAGTGAGACCCTACATCAAAAAAACCAAAAATAATTAATTGAAAAAACTTCCCAGGGCTGGAGAGATGGCTTAGGGGTTACGGCACCTGCCTCCTAAGCCTAAGAACACTGGTTCCAATCTCCAGCGGTTCCAATCTCCAGGTCCCACGTTTAGCCAGATGCAAAGTGACGCAAGGCCGCAATGCCGCACTTGACCACAAGGGGGCGCACACATCTGGATTTCGTTTGCAGCAGCTGAAACACTGCTGGCGAGCCCATCTCTGTCTTCCTCTCCCCCCCCCCATCTCTCTCTGTGTATCTCTCCCAAAAAAATAATAAAAAATTTAAAAAACTTCCCACAAAAGCCAATCAATCTAATTTTTTTTTTTTTTTTTTTTTTTTTGAGGTAGAGTCTTACTCTAGTCCATCTGACCTGGAATTTGCTATGTCATCTCGGGGTGGCCTTGAACTCACAGCGATCCTATGTCTCCCTCCCAAATCTGGGATTAAAGGCGTGTGCCACCACGCCCACAGAAGCATAGTCTTGAATGTATGATAATTCTCTGACATCAGCCTCCCAAGTGCTGAAATTAAAAATGAAAGACATAGGCTGGGCATGGTGGCACATGCCTTTAATCCCAGTACTCGGGAGGCAGAGGTAGGAGGATCACCATGAATTTGAGGCCACCCTGAGACAACATAGTGAATTCCAGGTCAGCTTGGGCTAGAGTGAAATCCTACCTCGGAAAGCCAAAAAAAAAAAAGAAAAAAAAGTGTACAAGTACCTGGATAATACACCATTTGTAATAGTGCAGCTTTTAAGTACATATTGTTGATTGTACATAGATGATATTCTTTTTAAAAATATATTTTTTTATTTATTTGCAAGCAGAGAGAGAGAGAGACAAACACAGAGACAAAGGGAGGGGGGCGGAGAATGGATGCCTCAGGGCCTTTTTCCACTGCAAATGAACTCCAATTGTATGTGCCACTTTGTGCATCTGGCTTTACATAGGTACTTGGGGATTCGAACCCAGGTTGTTAGGTTTTGCAGGCAAGTGCCTTAATCGCTGAGTCACCTCTCCAGCTCTAGACTATATTCTTGTTCTTTTCTTTTTCTTTTTTTGAAGTAGGTTTGCTCTGGCCCAGGCTGACCTTGAATTCACTATGTAGTCTCTGGCTGGCCTTGAACTCACGGTGATCCTCCTACCTCTGCCCCAGTGCTGGGATTAACCTGGCAGTCAAGGGGAAATTTTATTAAGACAGGGAACACATGGCAGGAGCAGAACTCTCACGTCACACTGTCACGTCAGCAGTGAAGTAGCAGTGAGTTTAGAAAGAGCATGGTAAGCAGGGCTGGCCTATGACACCCGTCCTTCCACTAGGCTCCCCCTTCTCATGGTTCCACAACCTTCACTCAACAGTCACTTATTCTCAGCACCCTGACCAGCTATGACTCTGAAAAAACCACCACCCATTGCAAAATGAAACTTCGCTGACCAAAGCTGAAGCAGCACTAATGTACGGTATAAGCATAAATATTTAGAAGGGAATGTGACAGGTACGCCATGTCTGCTTAGCAGTACAACAGCAGTAGCTTCCCCACTAGGACTATGGCCTCCCTAGCCATGGGCTTTTGACCAGGTTGTCAGTGCCAGACAGCTTTTTATTTTGAGACTGGGAAATACATAGTCTAGGCTGGCCTCAAACTCCCTGCCTTCCAAAGCCGGTAAAAGCACTGGTTCCCATTCTCTCTGACATTACCTGCAGGTGGTAGGCCATGGCTACGTGGAGTTCCTAAACTTTCGGTTTGGGGCTGGAGAGATGGGTTCGTGGTAAAGGCACTGGCCTACAAAGCCAAAGGACCTCGGTTCAATTCCCCAGGACCCACGTAAGCCAGATGCACAAGGTGGTGCCTGCATCTGGAGTTCATTTGCAGGGCGGGAAGCCCTGGCGCGCCCATTCAATATCTCTCTCTCTCTCTCTCTCTCAAGAATAAATAAACTTTCAGTTGGGTCAGAGGGATGACAAACAGCAGAATTCTATACAGCTGGAAGGATGACATGTGCTGTTGGCCCGAGGAGCCTTTGCTGAGATGGGAGGCAGCGTCTTCCTTGGCTGCTAGGCCCATCCCCCAGTGTGGTGGGGTGATGGAGCACCAGGAAAGTGCAGAGACAGGGAAAACAAACAGCACTGGGCCAGCTTAACTGGGTCAGGGACACATTGTGCAATCCCAACAGGTAGAGTCATTACAGCAAGGAGAATAGGAGACAGTTGGGGCTGCTGACTCAATACAATCCCTAACCCCAGCTGCACCCACATTTGAAAATGCAATTAAGGGTAATAAACCGGCCAGACTAGGCTTCCATTTTCCGAGAATTTCTAACTGCTCTTGCAACTGCAATTCAGAGCTTGCTCTTCTGGAGAGCCATATCCGGAAAAAAAAATCATGAAGTTAGAGACTCCCCCTACAAATTATTGAAAGTTGAGAATTATGACTACTATAAGGTACCCCAAAATAAGCAATAAAGCATTGATATTCCAGAGCACCTTCAATCCAGAAGAATCTGGAAAACTGTCAGCCTCTTCATTTCCTTCCCTTCATTCAGCCAGTAAGTACTGAGGGCTTAGGTGCCTAGCACTGTTAGGTGTTGGGGACACCAGTGAACAAACTTCCTGCCTCAAGGAGCTTATACTCTAAAGAAGAAAGGAAAGCAGGGCATAAGAGTGCCAGACTGTGTTCTACTTTATACATACTGGTCAGGCACAGCTGAGACAGTGATATTTGGGGGCTGGGGAGATGGCTCAGCAACGCAAAGGCAGACATAAAAAGTACATGTGCACGGTATTCATTTGCAGTAGCAACACACATGTAAGCACACAAAGTGACATTTGAGCAAAGTTTTCTTGGTGAGGTGGGGAGAGTGATATAAATTTCTTGCCAAGAGCTTTCAGGTAGTGAGAAGGGTTTCAGCACCCTAAGACATGAGCAACATTGGGCCAGTGGCCGGTGCCATGTGACAAGGACCGAGAAAGAGTGGCTGAGAGGTGCCTTAAGCACCGGCATAGATGAGGCATTCACTCGAGAGGACTTTGAGTGACTCATGGAATGACATGCTCTAACTCAGAATTTTAAAAAGGTGGCTCTGGCCAGACATGATGGCTCATGCTTATAATCCCAACACTTGAGAGGCTGAAGCAGGATTGCAGTGACTCTTGGGCCAGCCTAGCCTATAGAATGAGTCTATCTCAAAGATAAATAAAAATAGAGGGCTAAGGAGATGGCTCAGAAGTTAAAGGCACTTGCTTGCAAAACCCACATAAAGCCAGAGGCACAAACTGACCCATGCATCTGAGTTTGTTTGTAGCACCAAGAGGCCCTGGCACGCCCATACTCTCTCCTTCCCTCCCTTCTTTCCTCCCTCTCTTTCCAAAAAATAAGTAAAAATGTGTAATAAAACAAAACGAGCCAGGCGTGGAAGCGCACTCTTTAATCCCAGCACTCGGGAGGCAGAGGTAGGATTGCCATGAGTTCGAGGCCACCCTGAGACTACACAGTGAATTCCAGGTCAGCCTGGGCTAGAGTGAAACCCTACCTTGGGGGAAAAAAAAAAAAAAAAAGAAAAACAGGAAAAAGCTGGGTGTGGTAGCACATGCTTTTAATCCCAGCACTAAGGAGGTGGAGGTAGGAAAATCACTGAGTTCAAGGCTAACTTGAGAACACGGAGTGAGCTCCCGGTCGGCCTGGGCTTGAGTGAGACCCCTCCTAGAGTGACACAGCTCAGTCAGTAAAGTGCCTGCCTTGCAAACATGGGGACCTGGGCTTCGCTCTCTACCACCCACAGGAAATGCTGGGTGTGGTGACACAGGCCTGTAATCCCAGCACTGGGGAGGTGAAGGGCAGGAAGGTCCCAGGAAGTTCTGGGCCAGGTCGTCTAGCCTAAGTGGAAGACTCTAGTCAATGAGAAACCACCCTAAAGAAGGTAAACTGCATTCCTGAGGACAACACTCACGATTGTCCTTCACATGCATGTGCATCTGGTTACACACTCACCCACCCAAATGTGCACACACTTGTAATCCCAGCACTGGGGAGGCAGAGACAGGTGGATACTTGCCTCACGTGCTAGCTGGTCTAGCTTACTTGGCACGTTCCAAACCAGTGAGACCCTGTCTCAAAAAATGTAGGTAGCACCTGAGAATACTACCCAAGGTTGTCCTGTGACCTACATACACAGAGAGTGGGGGAGAGGAGAGGAGACAAAATGATTGCTCTGATGGTTATACTGAGAATAAGGTACAGGCGCTCATGGTAGCAGCAGGGAGCCTGGCTCTGAAGCTGTAGCCACAATCCAGCAGGCTTCTAATGGTGAACTGGGTCTTTGATTAGTTGGGGGTGGGGATGGTGAGAAGCAGTCGGACTGGGAATATCCACTGATGGAGCCACTGATGTACAGGGTAAGAATTTTCAGAAAAAGGAATATAAATTGACCCCAGGGCCTTTGGCTTCCAAATGAAGATGCTTGTTTGGGGTGGGAGGCAAGGCAGACTACTTATGACAAATCCAGAAAGGGAGTATGAGTTTTCTGGGTTTTCAGGATCTAAGGGCTGCCTACACTGAACCGATTAAGCAAGAGCCTGGGTTGGTGAGAAGGGATGGAGTCAAGAGCTGGTTAGAGTGGATGAGTCCGTTGCTTGTAGCAGAAAGCCATCTGTACGGCACAGATGTTAACACAGAGGGATTAGATACACAAAGGCAAACAAAGTTAAGTGTTCAATGTTTCAGTCTAACTTGAGAAGAATGGACAATAATTCAACTAGGACAAAGACTATGAAGACTTAAATGCCAGGTACCATAGTAAGAGGCTTTAGTTGCATATCTAATTCTCACAATAACTCCGTGAATTAGGGACGATTCACAAACAGGAAAATCAAGAGGTTGTCGAACCTACACAGGACAAGGCCGATTAGCAGTAGAATGCAGCTTGAAGCTCAGATTGGATCCAATTCTAAATGTGTGTGTGCTTAAGTACTATGCAATACTGCAAAGTTCAAAGTCTGGCAGCTGAAGACAGCAAGAGGTTCAAGCCAGGCAGGTGTGGGAGTGTCAGCACAGGTGGAAACAGTCTAAATGTAGCCATGAGCCCAAGCCTGTCAAGTAAGCTCGGCTTCAGGAGCTAGGCCTGGGCGTGTGTAAGCCTGCGCAGTAGCAGCAGCAGCACCCCACCAGTCATCGGCCTGTAGCAGCTCTGACAGAAACAGACAAGGCCCTGCAGGTGCCGCCGACTAACTACACTTAGTGTCTTCTTAGCTCAGCTGGTAACATCACCAGTGCTTGTGCCAACGTTGGATTTTCTACATGGGTTCTGGGAATTGAACTCAGGTCCTCATGCTTGCAAACACTTTACCAACTGAGCTGTCTCTCCAGCCCCGACTTCCCTTCTGTAGGAAACTTGTTACATACCAGATACAGGAAGGCACTCTCTTCCTCTGGAATTAATATTTAAGATTGCCAGAGGCAATGAGGAAAGAGCTTGGTGAAAGAGAACCAAAGGGCCTGTTCAGAAGTAAAACAACCCTAGAGTTTCAACTTTTTTTTTTTTTTTTTTTTTTTTTTTTTGGTTTTTCAAGGTAGGGTTTCACTTGAGCTCAGGCTGACCTGGAATTCACTCTGTAGTCTCAGGGTGGCCTCGAACTCACAGTGATCCTCCCACCTCTGCCTCCCGAGTGCTGGGATTAAAGGCATGTGCCACCACGCCTGGCTCAACCTTCTTTTCTTTTTCTATATCAATCAACAGATACTGGTACTCCAAACACAAAACTTCATCCTCAGTCTGCTTAAAAGGCAAATTAATGTGTCTATAATCAAACAACACACTGCTGTGCTCCACAGTTGTCAGACTAAGGTAATACGCAGCTTCTAGTTACAAAGAAACTCAGAGCGTGATTGACAGGCCAGACTGGGCTCCAGAGACTCTCAAGTAAACAGAAAAAAGGAACTTGGACTCAGTGAGACTGACAGCCAAGTGCTGGAGAATGAGTCAGTATGCAATGGTCCAGAGCTTAGATCTCCCTATCCTGAGTTCAGCCCTCTGTACTTACTCAGAAGCTGGAGCTGTGATAAGCAATCCTAACACAAACAGGAACAAAGTAAAACTACAACTGAAATTGACTATTGTACATGACGATACCGATCTAGGGGAGCACTATTGAATTTAATAGTAAGAACTGAACTGTTGTCTACTTGATGACCAGAACCAAATGTCCTCTATAAAATACATGCTATAGCATCTGACTTAAAAAGAATAGTATTTTGGAGCCGGGCGTGGTGGTGCACACCTTTAATCCCAGCCCTCCGGAGGCAGAGGTAGGAGGATCTCTGAGTTCAAGGCCACCCTGACACTACATAGTGAATTCCAGGTCAGCCTGGGCTAGAGTGAGACCCTACCTTGAAAACAAACAAATAAGAATAGTATTTTGGGGTCTGGAGTGATGGCTCAGCAGTTAAGGTGCTTGCCTATAAAGCCTAATGACCCCAGTTCGATTCCCTAGCACCTACATACAGCCAGATGCACAAAGTAGTGCATGTATCTGGAATTTGTTTGCAGTGGCTGGAGGCCTTAGCATGCCCATTCTCTTTCTCCCTCTCTCTCTCTCTCTCAAATAAAAATACTTTTTAAAAAGAATAGCATTTTTGAATAAAATGGTGATTTGCTAAGCAATGGTACTGTGCAGTAGGTTTTTAACTTGGAAGGTTATATAGCTTGAGTTTTATTTTGAAAACATTTGATTCATGATGCTTTTTTGCTCCTCAATCGGCCCCAGTGTAAATGACAGTTGACATTGCTTAATGATGGCATATGCTGTAAGAATCAACATCACTGGGTGAGTTTGTTGTACTGGGAACAGTATTGAGTGCTTACAAGAACCTAGATGGAGGGCTGGAGAGATGGCTTAGCAGTTAAAGCAAAGCCAAAGGACCCAGGTTCGATTCTCCAAGACCCACATGAGCCAGATGTACAAGGTGGCACATGCATCTCGAGTTCATTTGTAGGGGATAGAGGCCCTGGTTGGACCCATTTTCTCTCTCAAATAAAACTTTAAAAAAATTTTTTTAAAGAACCCAGATGGAGCCAGGCGTGGTAGCACACACCTTTAATCCCAGCACTCAGGAGAGAGGTATGAGGATTGCTGTTAGTTCAAAACCAGCCTGAGACTACAAAATGAATTCCAGGTCAGCCTGAGCTAGAATGAGACCCTACCTCGGGGAAAAAAAAAGAAAAAAAGAAAGAAAGAAACAAGAACGTACATGGTACAGACCAACCGCTTAATAACGTAGCCTCTTGAAGCAGCCAGGACATATAAATAAACAAGAGGTGTATGAGATAACACAAGTGTGTTGTTACAGTACACTTTACAAGTAGTGCACAGTAAAACAGTAAGTATAGGATACTAAGTACATACAGCAGTCATTTATACCACCTTATCTACTAGAATTATCTGTGCTGTACTTTAGTATGTCCAGCACTACAGGTCTGCTTACACCAGTTTCGCCTCCAACATGTGATGCACTCCATCATGATGTTAGGATGGCTACAAAGTCACTAGGTGACAGGAAGTTTTCAGGACCATTACAGTCTTATGGGAACCAATGTCATAGTGACTCCTCTGCCATTCCATGCTAATGAGGACAGCAACAGAAACAGGAAGTAATATGATGGGGCTCTGGAGATGGATCAGCAGCTAAAGGTTCCAGGTTCAATTCCCCAGACAACCACATTAAATTCAATTTTAAACTAGTTTAAAAAAAAATTTTTTTTTTTAGTTTTCAGGAGAGAGAGTGAGAGAGAATGGGTGTGCCAGGGTCCCTAGCCACTGCAATCAAACTTCAGATGCATGTGCTACTTCGTGCATTTGGCTTTACGTGAGTAGTGGGGAACCAAACCCAAGTTGTTAGGCTTTGCAGGCCAGTGGCGTAGCCTCTGAGCCATCTCTCCAGCCTAAACTATTTTTTTAAATTTACTTATTTATTTGTGAGAGACAGATTGAGAAAGAGGCCAAGAGTGAGTATGGGCACACCAGGGCCTCTTGCCACTGCAAACAAAGTCCAGATGCATGCACCACTTTGTGAACCTAGCTTTATGTGGGCACTGGGGAATCAAATCTGGGTCATCAGGCTTTTAACAGCTGAGCCATCTCTCCAACCCTAGAAGCTAGTTTGAATTTAGTTATAGACTTAGTTCTTTTGAAAATTATTAAGTTTATTGAGAGGAAATCACAAATTATGTGGTTCATTTAAGAGACAAATCAGGGCTGGAGAGATGGCTTAGCGGTTAAGGTGCCTGCCTGCTAAGCCTAAGAACCCGGTTTCAATCTCCAGGTACCACGTTTAGCCAGATGCAAAGTGACGCAAGGGAGCAATGCCGTACTTGACCACAAGGGGGTGCACGCATCTGGATTTCGTTCGCAGCAGCTGAGAGACTGCTGGCATGCCCATTCTTTATCTCCCTCTTCCTCTCTCCAAAAAAAAAAAAAAGAGAGACAAATCACAAATTGTGGGGCTTAGGAAACATGCTCTCATGTGGAAACACTGCATAGTTTATAAGGTTTGTTTAAAAGAAATTGAGGTTTTAGGGGGAAACTGGGGTAGAACCATAAGTATGTGGACTTAAGAGAAACTGAGGTTTATTTTATTTGAGAGAGAAAGAGGCAGGGCCGGGGGGGATGTGAAGCAGCAGACAGAATGGGCGTGTCAGGGACTCCAGCCACTGCAGATGTATGTGCCACCTTTGTGCATCTGGCTTATGTGGGTACTGGAGAATCGAACCTGAGTCCTTAGGCTTCGCAGGTAAGCGCTTTAACTGCAAGCCACCTCTCCAGCCCCCAAACTGAAGCTTTTAAAGAGAAATCAGAGCAAAGCTGCAAACACGTGGACTTGAGACTGAGGTTTTTAAAAAGAGATTAAAGCTGCTGGCTTTAAATAGAATCTAGGAGCTTGTGTAGGGAAACTTGGGAAGAACCCATACATGGGAGATTCAGAAACCAGAGGAAAATCAAGCATGCAATCAAAGAGGAAAGTTACCCCAAACTATAAACCAGAGGTAGGCAGAAAAGCCATCCAAACCAAGAAACAGTTCTGTTTTGTTTTTTTGTTGTTGTTCTTTTTTTGAGGTAGGGTCTTCACTCTAGCCCAGGCTGACCTTGAATTCACTGTAGTCTCAGGTGGCCTTGAACTCAGGGCAATCCTCCTACTGCTGCCTCCCAAGTGTTGAGATCAAAGGTGTGCACCACCATGCCTGGCTCCAAGAAACAGTTTTATGCTCTTCCCCCCTGGCTGGGTGAGGGGGAAGCCGGACTCACATGGATCCTTGTGGCCCTACTGAAGAGAGGTAGGCAGGCAGAACAGAGAAACAGAGCTGAGCTGAGTGGAGCAGGGTGGAGTTGCCAAGTTCAAGTTAACTTATTTAGTTTTGAGACGGGTCTTGGTATGTAGCTATGGCTGGTCTGGAACTTGCTAAGCAGACTTGGTTAGCCTGGAATTTGTAATGATCTTCCTGCCTCCTAGGAGCTGGGATGATGAGCGTAAGCCACCACATCTAGCCTTTCAAGACTCACTGCATCATTGCATCAGTACATGGATGAGAAGTTAAGACAGAAACAGACACTCCATGGACATATAATTTCCTTCACTAGAGTAAGGGTCATCATACTTCCATCAGACAAAACAGACTTGTCAAAAATGTCTATTTTGTCAAAGGACACAAGATGAGAGAATTAAGACCCACGGTCAAATAATCACTAACAAAGGGGCCGAGGCGACATAATTGGAAAGGTAGCCTTTTCAACAAATGGCGCTGGATATCCACATGTCAAAGAATGAAGCTAGACCCTAACTTTACAGATATTAAAAAAATTACAGAGGTAGGAGGATCACAGTGAGTTCAAGGCCACCCTGAGACGACATAGTTAATTCCAGGTCAGCCTGGGCCAGAGTGAGACCCTGCCTCCAAAAAACCAAAAAAAAAAAAATTAAACTGAGGGCTGGAGAGATGACTTAGCAGTTAAGACGCCTGCCTGGGAAGCCTAAGAATGCTTGTTCAAATCTCCAGGTCCCATGTATAGCCAGACGAAAAGTGATGCAAGTGTTCACAGTGGCTGAAAAGGCCCTGGTGCGCCCATTCTCCCTGCCTCTTCCTCTCTCTCAAATAAAAAAAAATTAAATTGACAGCCAGGCATGATGATGCACACCTTTAATCCAGCACTTGGCAGGCAGAGGTAGGAGGATCACCGAGAGTTCAAGGCCACCCTGAGATTAGTGAATTTCAGTCAGCCTGGACTAGAGTGAAACTCTACCTCCAAAAACAAAAATAAATAAATAAAAATTTGAAGCCAAGCCGGGTGTGGTAGCGCACGCCTTTAATCCCAGCACTCGGGAGGCAGAGGTAGGAGGATCACTGTGAGTTCAAGGCCACCCTGAGACTACATAGTGAATTCCAGGTCAGTCTGGGCCAGAGAAGAGACCCAACCTCGAAAAAAAAAATTTTTTTTGAAGCCAGGTATGGTGGCTTACACCTTTAATCCCAGCACTCAGGAGGCAGAGGTAGGAGGATCACCATAAGTTCAAGACCACCCTGAAACTACATAGTGAATTCCAGGTCAGCCTGGGCTAGAGCGAAACCCTACCTCAAAAAAAAAAAAAGAAAAGAAAAAGATTTCCCAGTACCCATGTGAGCCAGATGCACAAGGTGGCATATGCATCTGGAATTTGTTTGTAGTGGCTAGAGGCCCTAGAGTGCCCATTCTTTCTCTCTAATAAATAATTAAAATAAAAAAAATCTGCCCTATGCAACATGATTAACCCCTGAGAACACTATGCTTAGGTAGTTAGCCAGTCACAGGGTCACACATAAACACAACAGCTGCCTAACCCTACATTTTATGAGGTGTCAAAGAACTACACAACTCTTAGAAAGTGGAACAGAGGTTTCCAAGGGCTGTGTGAAGAGAGTAAAGCAGTGGTTCAGTGGCTGAAATGAACATATGACAGTATTCAGTAAAATGGGACCAACGCAGATGCAGATGTCACGCCAGCCTTCCAGGACCACCTTTCCGAGTTCACATTCTGGAGGTCTGTGTATGAGGTTAGTGCTTCTGTAAACTTAAGTTACTATCTTAACTATTTTCATGCTGATTCTCATCAGTTCTTTTAAAAATATTTTTATTTGTTTGCAAGCAGAGCACAGAGATAGAGGGAGAGAGAATGGGTGCACCCAGGGCTTCTAGGCCCTGCAAACAAACTTCAGATGTGTGTGCCACTTTGTGCACCTGGTTTTATGTGGGTACTGGGGAATCAAACCCAGGTCATTAGGCTTTGCAGGCAAGTGCCTTAAACAGCTGAGCCATCTCTTCAGCTCTCTCACCTGTTCTTCAAAATTACGTTTTTTTTTTTTTTTTTTTTTTCATGGTAGGGTCTCACTCTAGCCCCAGCTACTACCTCTGCCTCTCAAGTGCAGGAATTAAAGGTGTGCACCACAACGCCTGGCTCTTAAAATTGCTTTTCAAAAAAAAAAAAAAAAAAAAAAAGAGATGTAGAGCTGGACAGATGGCTCAGTGGTTAAGGAGTTTGCCTGCAAAGCCTAAGGATCTAGGTTTGATTCTCCAAAACCCACCTAAGCCAGATACACATGATGGTACATGTATCTGGAGTCCGTTTGCAGTGGCTAGAGGCCCTGGTGTGCACATTCTGTTTGTCCTTCTGTTTCTCTCTCACACATTTTTTTTAAATTAGATGTAACTTGTATTGGCAGTTCATTGCCCAGAGCTATGCCCTTTGCTCCTACTGCCATTCTTATCTCTAGTTATCATTCCTAGGACTTTAGACACTGACATCTTTTTTAAAAGCCTATCATCTTAGAAAAAAATAAGTACATTGTTTTCATTACCCAAAAAAGAAGGCATTTAGTAGCGGGGGCGGGGGGATAGTTATTAGAAACTGACTGTGCAGCCAGGCATTAATCCCAGCACTTGGAAGACTGAGGCAAGATTGCCAGGAACTTGAGGCACACAGCAAGACTCTATCTCAAAAAAAAAAAAAAAAAAAAAAAAAAAAAAGGAAATCCAATACCCAGCCTGGGTCTTCTAAAGCCAGCATGGTTTTTCTGAAAATTTTCAAAGAACTTCAAAGTCTACCCTCCTCTGATGGCTTTCAAAGGTCAAAACAGTTAACCTGTTAAACCATTTCTTATCTAAACCATGAAACTGCTGGTGACAGTACTGAATGTAGATGAAGACCAGGAACAAGTTTCCCAATAACTCTAGACTTCCCTCATATGAGTTTTGATTTCACTCATTCATTCAAGTCATGGTCTTATGCAGCTCAGAATGGCCTCAAATTTGCTATGCAGCCAATACTGGTCTTCAAGTCCTGATCCTCCTGCCTTCACCTCCCGAGTGCTGGGATTGTAAGTGTGTGTCACACCAGCTTCTAAGATAAGTCCTTAAGCAAAAGAAAGTTGAATGATCTGTTGTAGATCAAATATAGGTTTCTCTGCATAGGTCAAAGCTTCCACACACATTTTATAATAGCTTTGAAATGTAAAAAGCCATATTCCATTTTAATGTGTGAAAAGAGGTCAATAAGAAGTTTTAGCCGGGCATGGTGGCATACGCCTTTAATCCCAGCACTCAGGAGGAAAAGGTAGGAGGATCGTCGTGAGTTTGAGGCCACCCTGAGAATCCAGAATGAACTCCAGGTCAGCCTGAACTAGAGTGAGACCCTACCTTGAAAAAAAAAAAAAAAAAAAAAGTTTTGATGGCTGAGGGTTTAGCACTTGCTATGCAAGTCTTAAGTACTGTTTTTTTTTTTTTTTTCAAGATAGGGTCTTGTTCTAACCCAGCCCAAATCTCATATTAAAGCCTCAAAGCCAGAAGCTGTGGCAGATTTCTGTGATCCACGCATGCCTATGGCAAGAGGGGAGGAGGAGACAGAATTTCCCAGCTCCTGAATTTTGAAATGGTGAATGAGAGATCCTGCCTCAAAACCAGGTAGAAAGCAAGGGCTGATGGGAAAGTTGTCCTCTGACCTCCACAGGCATGGCTGCATGCACACACAAACGCACACATCCCCCTTCTTTTCATTTGTGTGTGTGTATATATGTATGGGTGCACATATGCCACACATGCACCACTCTACATCCAGCTTTACATGCTTGTTGGGGAACTGAACCTGGACAGACAGGCACTGCAAGAATGTGCCTGTAAGAGCCGGGCATGGTGGTGCACACCTTTAATCCTAGCACTAGGGAGGCAGAGGAGGATGACTGCCACAAATTGGAGGCCACCCTAAGACTAAATAGTAAATTCCAGGTCAGCCTGAGCTAGAGCGAAACCTTACCTCAAAAACCAAAACCAAAAAAAAAAAGTGTTTTTTTTCAAATAGAATAACCAAAGATACAGAGAGTATTCAGCAAAATAAAATAGATGGGACAAACTCTAAGAGACTGAGATGCCACATGCTACATTTAACCTAATTTTTATTCATGCTTGCCTAGGGATGGGGAATAGATCATTCAATAAAAACATACAGTAAAAACAACAACAAAAAAAGTCTTATCATGTACAACTTTTAAGCTACAATAATGATGTACCTTAATTACTTTCATGCACACAAGTTTAACATTACAGGTTTTAAAAAATAAACACAATTAAGACTTCTAGGAGCATTTTATAATAAAGTAATTCCTAATTTTCTTTGTAGATAGATCAAGCACCTCCAAAATACGGATTCCTATACACAGTGAGTACTTTACTTAAAGTGAACACTTAACATATGTGGACTGCCTCAGGATAAGCTGACAGTATGTCTTCAGCTAGACAGGCAACAAACCATGGTGCCAAATGGAAAAAGGGTTGTTGCAAATAAAATTTTAAACTACGTTAACTTTTATAATTAAATACAGGAGATATACTGATTTGCTAAAATAAATAAGATGTGATGTATTAACACTTCACTATAAAGAATGAACACCAGAACACTGATAATGATGAATGAGTCTTAAGAACAGTTTACTACAATAAATGCTGGCTAAATAGAAGTGCACACTGAAGCACTATGGGTGGTTTATGTTTGCCACATACTTCTGTTACCTTGAGGTAGATAACACATGTGTACCAAACTCGGCATTCATTTTCAGTTGCTGCTGGTATCATGTGTTTTAAGAAATGTGTACAGTATGAAAAACTTGAAAATACTAATGTGAATGAAAAATGTTTCAGGAAAAAAATAGATTATTTCCATGCAATTATGTACAGTCTCACTGTGTAAATTTCAAGGCAAGATTTTTGTTTCCTGTAAAGCAGTCATTGTTCTGTGAGAATGTTCTAGTCTTAGTGCATTTCTTTTGTCTCCTCCTGCATTGCATTATTTTGCTCTATTCTTTTTTGTGTGCAAACGACATGCCAGTTAAATGAAACTATCTCACATGTAGAAAAAAAGTCTGGATTTTACAAACTGAGAACTAATAACCTCCTTACTAAGTGACACCTTCTGATTCAAGTAAAAAATGACTTAAACACTAGTAATAAAAAAAGACAAAACACATTTCATGAAGAATACAAAGAAATGTCTGCTGAGTGTTTAGTTCAGGTGTTTCAGAATGCTGCTATATGTCTTATGAGGAATCTGAGGGGACGATTTCATAGCGGAAGGTGTTAATGTGGCCTGGATTGACTTAAGGGGTGACCCCACTGGACTATGAAACTGCGGGATGCCTATGGACTCAAGCTGCTTGTTAAAGAGGAACTCCCCACTGCTGTTCAGAAACCCTGCCTCACTTCCTCTCTCCCCAAGCTTCCCTTCCTCCACTGCCTCAGTGTCTAGCATCTCAGAATCTTCTTTCCTGCTAAAGAACTTGTCCAAGTAACTGGTGTATGTGTTTTCCTTCTCCACGTGTTCATCCTTCCTGGCCTCACAGCAGAACTGACTGACGAGAAAGCACTCCTCCCCACCCTTCACAAACTGGCTGTCCCAAGAAGACTGATATAAGGCCTCTAGCTGAGCCAAGTTTGCCATCCCTTTCTCCTCCTTCTCCTGGCTTACTGACTTTGATATCAAGCTTTTCAGTTCTAGTTGGGATACGGAGCTGTTCAAGTCATTTAACTTGTCAACCACACCAGGAGGCTCACGCTGTGAACTGAGCTGAATGGTTCCTGAGATGAAGGAATCAAAGTCAAACCCCTGCTTCTCCCTTTCCATCCCAGCCAGCTGGGATGCCTCCTCCAGCGCTAGCTGAGCTTTAACCAATCCATTCCTTTCACACTTTGACTTGCCTTTCTTATCAGATTTCTCCCTGCTTTGTTCTTTCCAATTGGAAAGATCTATAATGAGTTTGGGTTCATAGTAATGGTTAACCTCACTCTCTCTCCAAACCAAATTATCTAAATACGATGATGACCTCGTTTTGTAGTTACAAGTATGGCTACACTCCAGGTCACAGTACTTGTTTTCATGATGATCCGGGTACTGCCAACAGGGCTCAGTAGAGTAACTGGTGTCAAAAGCTGGATCTTCCAGGTACTTTTCTCGGTCTCCATCCAAGTATTTCCGAGGATCAACTTGTACTTCTTCTTCATCAGTGACATCAGATACAGCTCTTGGGTCAAGCTGAACTTCATCAATATCAAAGTTGTTATGAATAGGCCAGTCATGCTCTGAGAACTGACAATCATGATACCTGAAAAACAATGCATTATGATTTATTACCCCAGTTGTTTAATTTTATTTTCAAATTCGGAATGCCTTTTATGGGACAGTATTGAGTGCTTTATTTGTTTGATACAGAGAGAGGCATTTGCCTGCAAAGCCATGGCACATGCATCTGCAGTTCGTTTCTCTCATTCTCTCTATCTGCCTTCTCTCTCTTCAAATAATTTTTTTTTTTTTTTGGAGAGAGAGAGAGAGAAGACAGAGATGGGCACACCAGCAGCATCTCAGCTGCTGCGAACAAAATCCAGATGCGTGCGCCCCCTTGTGGTCAAGTGCAGCATTGCGTCACTTTGTATCTGGCTAAACGTGGGACCTGGAGATTGGAACCAGCGTTCTTAGGCTTAGGAGGCAGGTGCCTTAACTGCTAAGCCATCTCTCCAGCCCCAAATAAAATTTTTTTTTTTTTAAAAATTGGGTGGGGGGCTGGAGAGATGGCTTAGCTGTTAAGGCACTTGCCTACAAAGCCAAAGGATCCCAGTTTGATTCTTCAGTACCCATGTAAGCCAGATGCACAAGGGGGCACAGGCATCTGGAGTTCCTTTGCAGGGCTGGAGGCCCTGGCATGCCCATTCTCTCTCCCTCTCTCTCTCAAATAAATAAATAAAATATTTTTTTAAAAAATTGGGTGGACTGGAGAGGTTCTTAACTGGAGTTATGGCGCTTGCCTGCAAAGCCCAAGGACCCATGTTATACTCTCCAGATCCCACATAAGCCAGATGCACAAGGTTGCACATACACATAAGATGGCACATGCATCTAGAGTTTGACTGCAGTGGCTAGAGGCCCTGGAGTGCCAATTCTTTCTTTCATTTAAAAAAAAAAAAAAAAAGCTGGGCATGGTGGCGCACGCCTTTAATCCCAGCACTTGGGAGGTAGGAGGATCACTGTGAGTTCAAGGCCACCCTGAGACTATAAAGTTAATTCCAGGTCAGCCTGGGCTAGAGTGGTGAGACCCTACCTTGAAAAACCAAAAGAAAAAATTGGGGTGACAGCCAGGGGATAGTGGTTCAATGCTTTTAATCCAAGCACTCAAGAGGCTGATGTAGGAGGATCACCAGGAGTCTGAGATCAGTATGGAGCTATGGAGAGTGCCAGGTCAGCCTGAGCGAGAACCTGACTCAAAATTGAGGAGGAAAAAAAAAACATTGGGGCGACTTCATAGAAGCAGTAGTTTAAAATCGTTCAGTGTGCTACCTTGCACAGCTTCACTTTTGAATATTTGTAATATTATTAACATACCTTTCCAGCTGTTATGGAATATCCCTTTTTTTATCATGTCTGAACTGTGCCAGCTAATGACTATTAAATATCTAAATTACTTAAAGGCCAATTAAGGTGCCATTACTAAATTCTTAAGACGCACATAAACATAAAATGTACTGCATTATGGACCACTGAAAGGTCAATGCTTTTCTAATTTAGGATCGATTACCTTTCCCAGTTATAAATATGACTATGAGTTTCATCCATAAGCAAAATATCATCCACTTCATCTTCGATGTGGAAAGGATGACTTGAAATGGGCTCATCCGTGGGAAAGGAGTATATGCTCATGTACGGGTGGGAGAGCGCCTCCTCGGCTGTCAACCGATCCATGGGGCTGAACGTCAGAATCTGTTCCAGGAAATCCAGTGCTAGGGAGAAGAGTGGAAAGTTTGGAAGATAAATTGCTGATCTGTAGGAAAGCTGAAAATGTTGGTCTTATCTAGTGAAATATGTCTACTTTATCACTTCTTTCTACAGAATTGGAATGAACAAGGCATCTTAACCAGCAATTCAAAGGGAGAAAAGTAAACCCCACTATCAAAAGGTGAGTTAATCTTTGTCAAAGAAATAAAATTTCTTACCTCATTAATTGGTTAAAAAGACATTTCTTGCCGGGCGTGGTGGTGCATGCCTTTAATCCCAGCACTTGGGAGGCAGAGGTAGGAGGATTGCCGTGAGTTCGAGGCCACCCTGAGACTAATTCCAGGTCAGCCTGGGCTAGAGCGAGACCCTACCTCAAAAAAACCAAAAAAAAAAAAAAAAAAAAAGACATTTCTTTCAACAACACAGTAAATATGTGAAAAGTACTCTAATTTCATTACGGCTAGTTATAAGGAAAAGGGATATATTATGTTAAACTATATGAAACTACTGCTTTTGTCAGTAAAAAAATTTGTCAGGGGGCTGGGCTCAGCAGTTAAAGGAGCTTGTGTGCAAAGCCTGACGACCTGGGTTCAATTCCCCAATAACTATGTAAAGCAAGATGCACAAAGTGGCACATGCATCTGGTGTTCATTTGCAGCAGCAAGAGGCCCTGGCACACCCATTCTCATATATCCACCCCCAAACACTTGCAAATTAATTAACTTAAAATTTTTTTAAGTCAAACATAGCACTTTCATATGGTTTAACCTAATTCCTCAATGTACTCTCAGCTCACACTCCTGCACATGCTTTTTCCTGAGAAGTGCTGGAGATTGAACACAGGCTTTGTGTATGCTAATCAAGCACTCTACACTGAGCTCCAGTCTTGAAGGGAACAAAATGACGCCATGACAGGCCTCAGTAAGGTGCTGTCCTGACTAGGCCAAAGTTTCAATTTCCAGGAGGGGTGAGCTCTGGGGGCTGAGTATGTACAAACATAACTGCTGCTGGCTTAGCCAATCATGTTAGGAGGTTATCTCCTCTGCCTGAAATTCCCCTAGACCTGGCTGCCAAAACCAATCAAAAAAACAAGTACAGTTACTGTTCATGTTAAAAGACTAAAAGCCCGCCAAAATTCCTTTAGCTGTGCTTAAAAGGGAGCCCAGAGCTCGGCGTGGGGGCCCACTCCTTTAATCCCAGCACTTGGGAGGCAGAGGTAGGAGGATCGCCATGAGTTTGAGGCCACCCTGAGACTACGTAGTTAATTCCAGATCATCCTGGACCAGAGTGAAACCATAACCTCAGACCCCTCCCCCAAAAAAAAAAGCCTGTGAGCTCCTGGGGGGGGGTCTGCCATTTTGTACAAGTGGTTGACCCCTGCAGGCTGGCTAATTCTGCAGAATAAACACTCTATGCTTTTACATACTATTTTTTGTAAGACACCATGGGACAGGCGGCAAGCTCCACCCCACTGGACCTAGTCCAGTCACATTTCAAGGGTTTCAGATGCCTGGCAGACAATCTGGGTTTAACAGTACGGCTGTGAAAATTAACCATCTTTTGCAGGAATGAATGACTGACTTTCAATGTGAGATGGCCAGAGAGAGGCACCTTCCCACCATTTATCAAGGTAAGTGTATTCTATATATTGGTGTTATAAAGCAAGTCTAGTTGTCAGGTAGAGGGTTTTTGGTGACTTAAATACTAAGGCTTTTTCTTTGCAAATTTTCAATAGCAAAATGTTTTATTTTTTGAAGCCAAACTACTTGCTCTTTTTCAATGGGTAATAAGATTAATCAATTTGGTATAATTTTAAGTCTTATAAAAGAAAGATGGTTAATTATTCGTTGAGATAAAATGATTAAAGGAACTAGGAAGGTAGTTGTCTATGTTGGACCTAAAATGCTCATGCTATTTTTGAATGGAACTTAGATCAGAATGTGAAAGGATATGGATAAAGATGTGCATATATAAAAAGGATGTAAGAAATCTAAAAAGACCCGATTTTGCCCAAAATTAATTTCCTTTTAAAAGGAACAGAAAGCTAATTTTCAGGCTAAACCTAAACACCATGCCTGAAGTTAAAGATTTTTTTTTTTTTTTCGAGGTAGGGTCTCACTCTGGTCCAGGCTGACCTGGGCTTAACTATGTAGTCTCAGGGTGGCCTCGAACTCTCAACGATCCTCCTACCTCTGCCTCCCAAGTGCTGGGATTAAAGGCGTGCGCCACCACGCCCGGCTAAAGATTTTTTTTTTAACTGTTTACATACAGACTTTTTAAGAAGGCTCTAAAGGTTTTATATAGGGACATAGACTTAATGTAAATTTTGCTTACATTAGACACAGGTGATGTCCTATGCTAGGTGGGTCACAAAGTCATAAACACAGATGTAATTCATATTCTTCGGAGGTCTAACCAGGTTCGACATAGACAAGACCCTATCACCTTATGTATTACAAATGGGTAAAATAAATTAGTTAGAAACAAACAACTTCAGAGTAAGACAAGGAATGCCAGGATGCTTAGCTCTCTGCTCTGTCATTTCCTTTTACTCTTGCTTACTGTTATATGCTATTTAAAGTCATGGCAAGCTGGACTCTGAAAAAGGCATGATGTCCCCCTGACCAGACAAAATGGCCAATTGTCTCTGACAAGGAAAAGGGAATAAAAAAAAGGCATATAACTTTGTTTCTCTCTATAGTTCTTTGAACACCTGTTCATCTATTAGATGAAATTTCTCAGTAGACAAAAGGTTAAATAGGTAAACTGAGTCAAGGTACTTAATCAAGTTACAAACTCCTTAAATAAGGCAAACATCAGACTTACCTAAATTGTATATTGGGATTATGGAAGCTCGGGCAGGCAGGGAGGTCAAGGGCTCCCTGGAGGAGATAGGACAGGGGGAAAAGAGGAAAACTTCTTGGGTTAGAAGAGCATGAACTGGGGTTTGAGGCAGAAATGTGGCGCGTGAGCAAAGCCAGGTGTAGCTTAGGTCTGGATGTCTGACAAGAATGTGGTAGAGAGAAATGGGAGGACTGTTAACTCTTGCAGATGCTCTTCACCACAGAGGAACATGAAAAAATCTGAAGGGAAGCCAAGAAACTAGTGTTGGGAGCCAATGACTGCCTCATGGAGAACCCTAATGTTATTACAGGGTTTTCCTTTCCACACAACTGGACTGGGATCCCAACACCCCTGAAGGTAGGGCATTCCTTAACCTCTTTCAGCAGACTCTGATGGGTGGTCACCAGGCAGTCGCTTGCTTGGTGCCCTACAAATTTGTCTAAGGTGGGTAAAGGGACCCAAGGGCTCACAGAGTCCCCCACTGCTTTCCTAAAAAGGCTGCAGGAAGCATATAGGACATATCCCTCCCCCTCCATAGATCCTGAAACCCCTGAGAATAGGTGAACTATTAACATTGCTTTTGTAACTCAGTCCGTACCAGATATTAAAAAGGAGAGTCAGAAAATAAAAGGCTTTAAGAGGAAACTTCTTTCAGAGTTAATAGATGTTACTACCAGGGTAAATAATAATAAAGACACTCTAAAGATAGACAGGCTAAGGTTATGGTGGCTACCTTCCAGAAGGCACAAGGCCCCACAAGACAACCCTTATACTTTGCTCAGTATGATTCCACCTGAAAGATATATATTATGCTGGACCTAAAGGAAGCTTTCTTTAACATCCCATAGGTGAAAGGAAGTCAACCCATTTTTGCCTTTGAATGAACAGATATGGAATGAGGCACCAATGGGCAATCAACCTGGACTAGACTTCCACAGGGCTTTAAAAATTCCCCTGCTCTTTGATGAGACTCCTGAGGCAACACTCCTGCAGTACGTGGATGACCTCCTAGCTGCAGAAACAGAGGAAGAATGTCTCACTGCCACAGAGCATCTCCTGGACACCTTACAACATCTGGGCTATCCTGTGTCTGCCAGTAAGGCTCAGCTGCGCAAGTGTAAGGCAACCTACTTGGGATACGAACTCCAAGGAGGTAAGAGGATGCTGTCGGCCTCTAGAATTTAGGCCATCACTCAGATCCCCACACCAACAGACAAATCTGAGAATTCCTCAAAACTGTGGGGTATTACAGAATTTAGATTCCAGGGTTTGCTGAATTAACCAAGCCTCTATATGAGGCCACTAGAAGGCAAAAATAAGAAACAAACATTCCAAAAACTGCCCTGGCACTTCCCAAAACCCTTCCACTTGTACATGGATGAAGAGAAGGGGACAGCCAGGGGCATCCTAACCCAGAGTCTGGGGCCATGGCCTCACCCAGTGTCCTATTTGTCTAAGAAGTTAGACCCAGTAGCCACCGTTGGCCCCCTTGCCTCCGGGCTATTGCACATGCTGCTATTCTAACAAAGGGGACAGACTTTATCAATTACAGCCCCACATGCGACAGAGGCTCTTCTAAAAAGCCCTCCAACTCCCACATAACCCACTATCAGGCCTTGCTCTTAGATCAACCAAGGATACAGTTTTGCCAAACTGCGGCTTTGAATCCAGCCTCCCTGCTACCTGAGACGGATAAGGCATCAATTCCTCCGCATGACTGCGTAGAGAGTACCACCACCTTCCATTGGCTTGGCTGGACCCTGATGTGGTGATGTATTCTGATGGGAGCAGCTTTGCCATGGATGGAATCAGGTATGCAGGGGCAACTATGGTGACTTTGGAAGAAACCCTGTGGGCTGAGGCCCTGCCTCAGGGTACATCAGCTCAGAAAGCTGAACTGATAGCGGGAAAAGACAGGACAGTGAATATCTACACAGATAACCATTATGCCTTGGCCAAAACTCATGTCCAAAGACTATTAATGGCAAAAGATCATCAGAAAGGTGAGACCACAAAAGCAAGAGGGAACAGACTGACAAACCCAGCAGTAAAGAGTGCTGCCTCTCAGCATTGGTCAGATTGTCTGGTCACCCTCCCGGCACTCACTCTTCCTGAGAGACCAACATACACGGAACAAGACCTACAGCCACCTCTCATCTGATAAAAGAACAAACTCCACAAGGATGGTACCAACTGAAGAATGGACGACTGGTGCTGCCCTAGGGCAGAGACTGGCTAAACAACTGCATGAAGAAACTCACTTAGGCAACAACAAGCTAGCGGAGCTAATAAGGAAAGAGTTTTTCTTCCCAGGTACGGACTCGGACTCAGCCACCAAAGACACTACCACCCGCTGTCAGGCCTGCTAACAAGCAAATGTCTCCTCTGATAAGGTACCACCAATGGGGGCGAAAGAAAAAGGAAAACAGCCAGGTAGATATTGGGAAGTTGGTTTCACAGATATAAAGCCAAGTCAATATAGAATATATTTACTTGTTTATCTTGAAAAGGTATCAACATAAATAGCTTTCCCTACCAAGTCTGAGACAACCTATATAATAGTTAAGGAATTGTTAAGAGATAATTCCCAGCTATGGGTTGCCCCTAAAGATAGGATCAGATAATAGGCCTGCCTTTATGTCAGAAATCACTAGGGAATTGACCAAAACATTGGGGATCAATTAAAAATTACATTGTGTCTATAATCCCCAATGTTCAGGACAGATTTAAAAAAAGGAGACTTTAGGATTAATTTAGCTAGAGTCCAGCAAAGGAACTCCTCCCCTTTGCTCTGTTAAGAGCCAAGTGTACCCCTTATGTAAATGATAACCCACTGGATCTTAAACAGACAAGATTTAGACCTACTATTCCTACAATGAGGTGGTCTATCTGTTGCTTTAAAGAAAAAAATGTTATTTCTATGTTTAACTTGTCCCCCTATCCTTTTGTTGCTTGCCCTCATTGGTGGGCCCTATATTATTAATGCTTTGGTCAAATTTGTTAAGGATTGCTTAGTACAATTAATGGTTCAGAGACAATGGTACCAACCTTTAGATTCATCTCAAAGATTTGAGATGGGACCAAACTGAATCCACGACAGGCCTCAGTAAGGTAGGGCCCTGACTATGTACAAACGTAACTGCTTGTTTAGCCAATCACGTTAGGAGGTTATCTCTGCCTGAAATTCCCCTAGACCTGGCCACCAAAACCTTAAGGCCAATCAAAAAAACACAAGTACAGTTACTGTTCAAATTAGCCAATCATGTTAAAAGACTAAAGCCCGCCAAAATTCCTTTAGCTGTGCTTAACAGGGAGCCTGCGAGCTCCTGGGGGGCTGCCATTTTGTACAAGTGGTTAACCCCTGCATGCTGGCTAATTCTGCAGAATAAACGCTCTATGCTTTCACATACTATTTGACTCTGGGGTCTGTCTTCAGCGATTTTCGGACCATTACAAGCCTGTGGTATGAGATAGGGTCAAACGACATAATTCAGGCTAGCCTTGACCTTGCTATTTACCTCACACATATTGCGGTTACAGGTTGCACTCCAGCATGCTCGGCTCCACACAGTACTGATGAAAAGTACATGCATAATCACATACCTGGCTTAGTACAAATTCAAATGTGGAATTTCAATCTGACCATATTGCTCTCAATCTTCTAGCCTTCTGAACAGACAAATCCACTGCGACACCTATCCTCTCACATGCTATCTTATCCTTGCCTCCTCTCTTAAAGGGAAAAGGTCCCTCTCATTAACAGATGCTTCGCAGTTATCTATCCAACTCCTTAATCATCCAACAGGGACTACACAGAGCAAAGAGTCATTGCTAGTGGACGCAGAGTCAACTTCTTGTGCTCCCCTTACTTCTATACTACTGTCACACTGTTCCTGGTTCTATAAGAGTGTCTTAATACCTGAAGGCCATGTGTTTCAAGGCACTTATGAATGGCTAACCCAAATAACTACATTCTGGGAACTCTAGGCAGCAGGAAGACGAACAGGCAGAAAAGAAACTAGCTAGAATGGGCTCCCAAGACACATTGGGGTACACATCTATGCAATGTTCCATTACAGATGGCCCTGCTCTGGAGAAAGCCAGTCTCTATGCTACAGTAGTACTAGTGTGCTATATGCAGAGAATCAGGATAAGCTACACAGAAAGAGGATGAAAGATACAATGAAGGGAAATGAAAAAGAAGGCATTCATTTAAAGATACTAATCAAAGTAGGGTTCCTAGTAGTCTTATGTATGCATTCTTATGTACATAATCCCGTTTGAGTTTTTCTTCTGAAGACCATAAATTGGAATATGGGAAGAAAGTATGTATTATTTTTACCAAGTCTCCATTACCTCAGAACTCAATTGATCAAAAAGGAACTAAGGGCTGGAGAGAGGGCTTAACGGTTAAGGCGCTTGCCTGTGAAGCCAGATGCACAAGGTGGCGTATGCATCTGAAGTTTGTTTGCAGTGGCTAGAGGCCTTGGTGTGCCCACTCAACTTTTTCTCTTTCTCTCATAAATAAATAAATAATAAAAATAAATATTAAGCCAGGTGTGGTGGCACACGCCTTTAATCCCAGCACTCAGAAGGCAGAGGTAGGAGGATAGCCGTGAGTTTAGGGACAGACTTAGACCCTACCTCAAAAGAAAGGGGAAAAAAAAAAGGAACTAAGCTAGGTGGGATGGCACATGCCTAGAGTCCCAGCACTCAGGAGGCTGAGGTAGGATCATAGAGTTCGAGGCTAGCCTGGGCTACAGTGAGATATTACCTTAATGAAAAAGAAGAAACTAAGCTAGGATGGAGCATACAGAATATAGTTAGTCTCAAGCACGTTCTACATTGCACCTGAATTTGAACAGTCAGCCACATGAGAATATCAATGACTTTTGCTCATTAGTGAACTTGAAGTATCAGCCCAATATCCAGCCTGACTCAAAGCTAAGATACAAGCCCCACCCTACTGAGGGTGGGAAGAAGATTCAAGGGCATAAAGACCACGTGTGCTTCACCAGCCTTGCCTTCTTTCCTGAGCAGTTTCATACATGAAGAGCTCCAACGCACCCTCCTCCTTCCCTGCCTGCCTTGTAGTTCTCAGTCAGTGCATTTTAGCTGTCCCCCAGGTGACTGAGACCCACATTATAGACAGCAATGTCGTGACAGTGGCTACAAGGTCAGGAGCAACAGAACTAGCACAGAATTCCATGTAAAGACAGACCCAAAACCTGGTTAGGAATCTGAAGCTACTGAAAAGAAAATCAGACTTTTCCTTCAATAGGCATTTATAAGTTCTGAGTCCTCCTAACACTAAACCCACAAACTTGCAAGATGTTTTGCTTTCTTCCACCTCTTCTAGCCTAAAGATCTCTGCTTTTCCCTGACTCAGTTTGTTTTTTTTTTTTTTTTTTTTTGGTTTTCAATGCAGAGTTTTGCTCTATCCCAGGCTAACCTGGAATTCATTATATAGTCTCAGGGTGGCCTTGAATTCACAGTGATCCTATCTCTGCTTCCTATGTGCTGGTATTAAAGGCATGCACCACCACGCGCAGATCCTGACTCAATTCTTTTCCACATCTAAATCACCTGTGTAAGTCAGGTACGGTGGCAAGTGCCGGGCAGGCAAGAATAGGGTGATCCCCTACATAGTCCAGACAAATTGGTGAGCACTGAGCTCAGTAACAGACCCTGTCTTGGAAAAATAAGGTGGAAGAGCAATTGAGGATGATACTCAACATGGACTTCTGAACTCCACACGCGCACCCATACGCCCACATCTCAATACCTTCTCGACTAATTCCCGGAAGCAGCTGAGTTAATGGTCTGTGTGGCTCAGTCATGTCATTTCTAATGTAAACTGGAATTACGCTGAGAAGCTCCTGGCGATCTTCCTCGTGTACAACAGGAATAGACTCTAAAATCAGTTGCATCTGTTCAAGTTCATGTGCACCTGGTTGAAAAGCAGAGAAAAACCAACATGACTTAAATAAGCACTCTCCACTGTGCACTTAAACACTGCAATGAACATTAGCCGGGAAACAATTTTGACCAAATCATTAAGCAACAAGTTTCTCTGCTATCACCAGTGTACTTAAAAAATAGCTATTAAGTCAGGCATTGTGGCACACACCTATAATTCTAGCACTTGAGGTAGAGGAATAAGGATCAAGCAGAATTTGAGGCCCCCTGAGCTTCATTAACAGTCTGTTCTAAAAAAGGGGGATGGTGCTGGAGAGATGGCTTAGCAGTTAAGGCACTTGCTGGCAAAGCCAAAGAACCCAGGTTTGATTCCCCAGTACCCATGTAAAGTCAGGTGCACAAGATGGCGCAGGTGTCTGGAGTTCATTTGCAGTGGTTAGAGGCCTTGGTGTGCCCACTCTGTCTCCAATAAATAAATAAAAGAAAAATATAAAAAAAAATCCACAAGAAAGCATCTACCCACTTCTGCTTATTGGTAATGTTAGATGTTTTGCTGTCTTAGGAAGCCAACTTCTTTGGGGTCTTGGTATTAGACTATCACACAAAGCAGTAAAAAATGAAACAAAATGGATTGAACTCCAGACCTGGTTTCAGTTGAAAATGGTGGCACAGACTTGTGTTCCTAGCACTCAGAATGCTGAGGCAAGAAGATTCAAAGCTTAAAGTCAGCCTGGGCAACACAGTGAGATCATGTTGAGAGAGAGAGTGAGAGAGAGAAAGCAAGAGCAAGGATAGAGGGGTGGGGGAGCTGAAAGTCAACTCTTAGCTGTACCACTAATAAAATCACTAACCTGGAGACAATATTTAACATTTTCTAGGACTTTGTTTTGTCATCAATAAAATGAGGTGGGGGCTGGGAGATAGCTCTGTCAGTAAAGTGCTTGCCTTGCAAGCATGAAGACCTGAGTTTGATTCCTGGAGCCCATGTAAAAATGCAGGGCAAGCCGGGCGTGGTGGCGCACACCTTTAATCCCAGCACTCAGGAGGCAGAGGTAGGAGGATCGCCGAGAGTTCGAGGCCACCCTGAGACTACATAGTTAATTCCAGGTCAGCCTGGACCAGAGTGAGACCCTACCTCACAAAACCAAAAAAAAAAAAAAAAAAAAAAAAAAAAAAAAAAGCAGGGCATAGTAGTGTGTGTCTGGGGAGGAAGAGAACAGAGAATCCTTGGAGCTCAATGGTCAGCCAGTTTAGACTAACTGGTGAGCTTCAGGCCAATGAGATCATGTCTAAATAAAAGGTGGACAAGCCAGGTGTGGTGGAGCATGCCTTTAATCCCAGCACTCGGGAGGCAGAGGCAGGGGGATCAAGTCCACCCTGAAACTACATAGTGAATTCCAGGTCAGCCTGAGCCAGAGTGAGACCCTACCTCGGGGAAAAGGAAAAAAAAAAAAAAAGAGAGAAGCCAGGCGTGGTGGCACACGCCCTTAATCCCAGCACTAGGGAGGCAGAGGTAGGAGGATCACCATGAGTTCAAGGCCACCCTGAGACTACATAGTGAATTCCAGGTCAGCCTGGGCCATAGTGAAACCCTACCTTGAAAAACCAAAAAAAAAAAAAGAGAGAGAGAGAGAGAGAGAGAACAAGGATGGCCATGAAGACCTCACTGAGAAGCTACAGTTAAGGGAAAGAAATCGGTGTTCACTCACAGGGAGGGAGATGAGGACAGGCCCAGAGAAGAGAATAAACTACTTTGTCCCCAAAACAGAAAATGTGGCTCAAATGAGTATCTAGGGGCAGCAGGACAGGAAGTTAGAATGGTTCCATACACAAAGAGTGTGCTTCTCCCAAGTTTGTGAGAAGCCATTTCATAGTTTGAACAGAGAAACAATCTTTGTTTGTTTGTTTGAACTAGGGTCTCACTCTAGCCCAGGCTAACCTGGAACTCACTATGTACTCTCAGCGTGGCCTTGAACTCATGACGATCCTCCTACTTTTTCTGCCTCCTGAGGGCTGGGATTAAAGCCATGTGCCACCAAGTCTGACCTTTCCTTTTTTCTTTTTCTTTTTTTTTTTTAAACATTTTTTATAAAAGATAAAATGAAGATGGAAGAAAAAAAGTGCTGGGAGGGCTAGAGAGATGGCTTAGCGGTTAAGGCGCCTGCCTCCTAAGCCTAAGAACCCAGTTCCAATCTCCAGGTCCCATGTTTAGCCAGATGCAAGGGCGCAATGCCGCACTTGACCACAAGGGGGCACACACATCTGGATTTCGTTCACAGCAGCTGAGAGACTGCTGGTGCGCCCATCTCTATCTGTCTCCCTCTCCCTCTTTGTCTGTCTCTCTCTGTGTTTCTCTTCAAAAATAAATAAAAATTTAAAGAAAAAAAAAGTGCTGGGACAAAGCAGTGGAATGGGAGAGGGGAAAAACACCAACTGCCGAAGATAACACCTCCTGGCTGGCTGGCTGAAGCACTAACTAGAGTGACTGGACTGACAAGGGCGCCCACTAGAAATGCCCTAACAGTGGTAAGACTAGGACTCTGTGGGTCAAAGCCAGATTTCTGATGAATACAATCTTTCCTTTTGTTGCTATGGGCATTTACTCCTTATACCTAATAATCACTGAGCTCTTCATACTAGCTTTACTGACCACACACACACCCCAATAATGATTCTAGTAAGGGACTACAACCTCTAGTTTTCACCCCATTTCACAGACCACTACTGTTATAACATAAGGGTTAAGTCCAATTCTGTTTATTGCTACATTTGAACAATGTCTGAATGTGTCAAGTGAACATTTTAAAATATATTATGGGCTGGAAAGATGGCTCAGTAGTTAATGTGTTTGCCTGCAAAGCCAAAGGACCCAGATTCAATTCCTCAGGATCCACATAAGACACATAGACAAAGTGGTGCATGTGTCTGGAGCTCATTTACAGCAGCCAAACTCACTGACACGCCCACTCTCTCTCTCTCTCTCTCTCAAATAAATAAATAAATAAATAAATAAATAAATAAATAAATAAAATTAAATATATTAAACACCTCTGTAAAATTAACAGAGCAGAAAAACCAAAAGAAAGAACAAAAGAAGAAAGAAAAAAAGAAAGAAAGAAAGAAACAAACAAACAAACAAACGCCAGGCGTGGTGACACACGCCTTTAATCCCAGCACTCAGGAGGCAGAGGTAGGAAGATTACCATGAGTTCAAGGCCACCCTGACACTACATAGTGAATTCCAGGTCAGCCTGGGCTGGAGTGAAACCCTACCTTGAAAAACAACAACAACAACAACAACAACAAAGCAATATTTACTAATTCCATTTGTTTGACTTGGCATATGACCTAATGATTTTTCAGTAGTTATATTTAAATAGTGGTCAGAAAATATAGACCCAATGGCTATGGTGGCACATACACCTTTAATCCCAGCACTCAGAAGACTAAGGTAGGAGAATCACTGAGTTTGAGGCTAGCCTGGACTGCAAAGTGAGTTGCAAGTCAGCCTGAACTACAGTGAGCCCCTGCTTCAAAAAACAAATAAGAGCCAGGCATGGTGGCACACGCTTTAATCCTAGCACTCAGGAGGCAGAGGTAAGAGGATCACCATGAGTTCAAGGCCACCCTGACACTACATAGTGAATTCCAGGTTATCCTGGGTTAGAGCAAAACCCTACCTAAAAAAAAAAAAAAAACTTAAGTTTTCTCAATTTTGGGGGGTGAGGTGGGGTGGGGTGGAGGTTGGAGGTTGGAGGTAAGGTCTCACTCTAGCCCAGGCTAACATGGAATTCACTATGTATTCTCAGGATGGACTCAAACTCCTAGTGATCCTCCCACCTCTGCCTCCAAGTGCTGGATTCAAAGAATGTGCCACCATGCCCAGCTTACTCAATTTTTTTTTTTTTTGTTTTGTTTTTTTGTGGTAAGGTCTCATTCTAGCCTGTGCTGACCTGGAACTCACTCTGTAGTCTCAGGGTGGCCTCGAACTCATGGCAATCTAAGTGCTGGGATTAAAGGTATGCACCAGCATGCCTGGCTTCAATTTTTAAAATAAGATCATTTTATCTTTACATTTGAATCCTTGAGACAACAATAAATTGTTCTAAATCTTAAATACAAAACTTACTTTTCTGTAGGATAATTATTTTTCACATACCTGCAAAGAGGGTTTTGCCAGTCAGCATTTCCGCAAAGATGCAGCCTGCAGCCCACATGTCAATGGCTTTAGTATAATTATTAGGAGAAAGTAAAAGACGTGGAGATCTGTACCATTTAGTAACCAACCCTTCAGAAAGATGACCCTAGAAAAGAAACAAAACATACTTCAATTTCTTCTATTTTTGCTAAAGAAACTCCTCCTTTAACAAAAGCAAAAAACAGCACAGTAATTATGAAGCTCTAAAACATTACTGACTGCCAGGCCCATGCACTCTGGAGGCTATCACATTCCTGGAGGATATGCCACCCTAAGATGCTCAGCAGAATACACTACAAGAGCTTACTGCCAACTCCAGGCCATAAAGTCAAGACTTGTTTCAGAAGAGAAACTAGTTTTCTCTCCAAGTTATAAGGTAATTAAGGAGCAGTTAGGGTTCACAGCAAAGACAGAAAAGTAGGGGAAAGAGCACTAGTTTCTATTTATGACAGCCTGGGGGCTCTGGCTCTACTAAACAGCCTATTCCTAATCAGTCTATTTTATTATTTCACATGCACAAAGTGTTTGGCAAAAATACACACACACAACCTTGTTTCACCCTGAAAACAACACCGAGAAACTGTGATGGTCAATATTAACTCCATGATAACACTCAAGACATTATGGTGTTTGCTAAAGACATGGCCTAAAATGACACCCCCAGCCAGAGGTGGAAATGGAAGTAACTCTAACCCTGTGCTCTACCCACAACTTTTCACTGCTATAAACAGAGAAGACGTGGGCATCCATTTAAGTTTATTACTTAACTTCTTTTGTGTGAAAGGCTTTTATTTATTTATTTTTTTAATGAAGTAAAGATGTCCAATGAGACACCAGGTAGGAATGAAAATTTGTTTGTCTTAGACATGGGCTATGGAAAGCCAAACAAAAGAACTCCCAGGATCCTTTGCAACCAAAACAGAGCCTTTTTTTTTTTTTTTTTTTTTTTTTTTAAAGTTTTTCGAGGTAGGGTCTCATTCTAGCCAAGGCTGACCTGGAATTCACTATGTAGTCTCAGGGTGGCCTCAAACTCACCACAATCCTCCTACCTCTACCTCCCAAATGCTGGGATTAAAGGTGTGTGCTACCATGCCCGGCTCCTCTTTTGTTTTTGAAACATCAAGATACAACATAAAATTTTAACTTACAATTAAAAGACCAGAGCTTTGCTTGGAAAATACTATTAAGTTCTACATAAAAGCAAGGCAATTATAAGAGAAAAAATACTATGAAATCTTTTGTTTGTTTGAAGGTAGGATCTTAGTCTAGTCCAGGATGACCTGGAACTCACTCTGTATTCCCAGGTTGGCATTGAACTCACAGCGATCTGCTTACCTCTGCCTCCCAAGTACTGGAACTAAAGGTGTGTGCCACCACACTCAGCACTATAATTTTTTTTTTTTTTAATGAGAGAAAGGGACAAAGAGAGAATTGGCACATCAGGGCCTCTAGCCACTGTTATCAAACTCCAGATGCTTGTGCCACCCTGTACACATGTGCAATCTTGAGTGCTTGCATCACCTTGTACGTCTAGCTTACGTGGGACCTGGAGAATCGAAAATGGGTCCTTAGGCTTTGCAGCAAGCACCTTAACTGCTAAGCCATCTCTCCAGCCCAGTACTATGAATCTTTTTCGCTATACTTCACTTCCAGATGTTTATGCAAATTTAAATTTCAAACTAAACTACAGCACAGTCGAAAGGATAAAAGAAGACAGAATTCAAAAAGCTTCCCCTCTTGCTTTCAAGAAGGAGCACACTTCTGCTGAATACATATATATAAAATGTCAGTTAGGACAGTAAGATATAGTGACAATACATCCTGTATTTAGGCCAGAAGGTCATGAGTTTGAGGCCAGCTTAGACTACATAGGGAGTTCAATGCAGCCTGGCTACATAGCAAGGCCCTGCTCCAAAACACCAAAAACAAACCAAGTTGTACACTACAGGACTTCATTTTCATACATAACCATCACTTTTGAGGATTTGTATGTACTTGGGATTCCACTTCACCTTGGATGCAAACACAGGGAACCTGAAAGCACTGACTTGCTGGCTATACACATACCTTATGGGAATAGTGAGGATCCATGATCCGCGCAAGCCCAAAGTCACCTATCTTCAGCACCAAGTCTTCAGTGTTAATGAAAAGATTAGCTGGCTTGAGATCTCTGTGCAGCACGTTTGCAGAGTGGATATACTTGAGCCCACGTAGCAGCTGGTACATGAAGAGCCTGGCGTGCTCTTCCAGTAAAGGGCCCTGTTCCAGCACATTGGCCAAGTCTGTCTCCATGTACTCCTGAACAATGTAGACGCTGTTCAGCTCCGTGAGGGAGCCCACATCATCTGTTAACTGGCTTCCACTGGGACCAAGAATTTCAAACACCTTCACGATGTTGTCGTGATCAAGTCTTCTAATGATTTTGACTTCACGGAGTGCATGTTTGACACTCTGGGGATCAGTAAGGACAATTTTCTTGATGGCTACTCTCTTGTCACAGTCGTTGTCTACAGCAGAAAAAACCAAGCCATTGCCTCCACAGCCCAGTGGTTTCAAGTCCATGTACCTGGAGCCTAGATCAAAGCCATGAATGTTCATGAGACTTTCAAATTTCTCAGCCATTTTGAAACCCTCACTATTGCCTTTTCCTTTCGAATTGCTGAACTTGTGTAAACAAGGAAGAAAACTGGCATCAAAAGGAAAGATCTCTCAAAAGGGGAGAATAAAAATAACTATGCTTCCGCAGCAAGATGGTGTCTTGATGTTCATTGCATATGCCAGCCAGGCCGTTGAGTTCCCCTTGGATTAAAGCTCAAAAGTCTCTACTCATACTGAGAATGAAAAAGATTGCAGTACTCATAGTTCAAAAGGGGGGCAGCAACTCCGCAGACATTTAAAGAAAACACTCAAGAAACTCAAATGGAATGAAATGACATACTATGCACTCAGATTTACTGTGCTAAACGACTTAACATTTAACAAAATGTGAATAAATATGCGCCCAACAGGTTTCTATGAACATCTTCCTCACAGTGCAGATACATTCAGTGTTGGACTGGCCCTGAGCAGCAGCATGCTAAGGTGCTGGCAAGCACTATTCCGTTTTGCTTTTCTTCCTTTGTTGATGTATTTCAACAGGAAGCCCTGGTGACTGCTGGTGACAGATGTCTTGTTAGTGATCAGGTGGCTCCAGCTCACCACAATCACAATCAAAGCTACCGTCCATCTTACTCTGATACAACCTGGGGGCGAGAGAAGAAGGAAAAGTGACCACTCAAGGAAATAACTCTGCAAATCTATAAAATGACACAAACTGGGTATTTACTATTGGTAGCTGGGTGTGGTAGGTCACACCTGTAATCCCAGCACTGGGGAGGCTGAGATAGGAAGACTGCTGTGAGCTGAGTTCACAGCTAGCCTGGGCTATGTAGTAAAACCTGCCTCAATGCAACACACACACATTCTGCACTGTTTATTTGCAGCCACATGGGAAAATACCCTAATCAACATTCACATGTGCTGGCCACTTGCTCTCACTACATGGGATTTTCTTCCACAGACTCATTAGTCAGAAAAAGTTAACATTTCTCTAAAACTCTTCTGATATAAAACTCTTCAGAAGAATAAAACATGAGTAACATGTCTCTAGATACATAAAAAGAACACATATATATAACAGGGGCAGGAGAGATGGCTTAGCCATTAAAGCATTTGCCTGCAAAGTCAAAGGACCCAGGTTCAACTCCCCAGGACCCACATAAGCCAGATGCACAAGGGATGCATGCATCTGGAGTTCATTTGCAGTGGCTGGAGGCCCCGGTGCACCCATTCTCTATCTGCCTCTTTCTCTCTCAAATAAATAAAAATATTTAATATCAAAAATAAGCCTGCAATGTGTTTACTGATTAACAATTAGCATCCAATAAGCAAAATCTAGCAATATAAATAAATTTTCTAAACATGCTAAAAATTCCTCAGCTGATGCAAGGGTGAACTTAATGAATGGATCTATGAAAAGATGACTTAATGTCATTGATTGTAGAATAACCAAAGTATTTTAACGTTTTAAACTAGAAAAACATTTTTAGAGTCTGTTTTAGCATCAAGTCTGAGAAGAAATGCAGAAAAATAGAACATTCCTACAATACTGTTGAGAAGTTTAAATGAATAAAGAACTTCAGAGCAATATGGCATAAGTGAGAGAATGAATAAATGAATGAATGACATACTATATGACCTGGCTAATTATCTTTTCCAGGTAAAATCCCTTCAGAAATGGTTAGAAATAAACATACAAATGCTCTCACTTTTTATTTTTTGACAATGTAAAAGATTAGAAACCACCTAAACTTTCAAAATTGAGGGTTACTACAAAACAGTAAGAATGAAAATATTATTAAACTCATCAAAAATACATTAAATTAAAAGCAAACAAAATAGAAATGTGTGTACTAAAACGAGCTACATCAGGTTAAAAATACAGAATATAGTTGGGTGTGGTGGTGCATGCATTGGGGAGGCAAAGGTAGGAGATCAACATGAGTTCGAAGATACCCTGAGACTACACAGTGAATTCCAGGTCAACCTGGGCTAGAGTGAGACCCTACCTTGAAAAACCAAAAATTAAAACAAAACAAAACAAAAGAATATAATGATATTTTATGAATATATATGGTGAGAATATTAAAAAATGAAAAATGAACAAAGGGTGAGCAAAGTCACATACTAAACATACATGCATCCTTACATATTACTTTTAAAATGAGATGGGCTAAAGAGATGGCTCAGAGCCGGGTGTGGTGGCACACACCTTTAATCCCAGCACTCAGGAGGCAGAGGTAGGAGGATCGCCATGAGTTCGAGGCCACCCTGAGACTATATAGTTAAATCCAGGTCAGCCTGGACTAGAGTGAGACCCTACCTTGAAAAAAAGAGAGAGAGAGAGAGAGGAGAGATGGCTCAGCAGTTAAGGCACTTGCCTGCAAAGCCTAAGGACCTGGGTTCAATTCCTCAGTACTATGTAAAGCCAGATGCAAAAGGTGGTGCATGCATCTGGAGTTCATTTGCAATGGCTAGAGGCCATGGTGCACCCATTCCCCCCCCACACACACCCATACCTCTCATCCCCTTCTCTTAAATAAATATTTTTTAAAAATAAGGGGAGCCAGGCGTGGTGGCGCATGCCTTTAATCCCAGCACTCAGGAGACAGAGGTAGGAGGATCACCATGAGTTCAAGGCCACCCTGAGACCACATAGTGAATTCCAGGTCAGACCTTATGTCATACATTCCCCATACTTCAAAGAAGGGAAAGTTAAGAGCCACAGTAACTTAAAATGACTCTTTTCTGTCTCCAAGTGAATGCTACCCATTCCTACAAACAGTGTCAATTCTGTCTTGTCCAGAAAAGGATCACTGAGCTTGAATTAGCTGGCTCAAACATTACCCCATTTTTAATAAACAATTTGGTGACTTAGAATGAAGTACAGAGTGTAACTTGTCAGAAAAAAAGTTGGCTTTTTGCTTTGCCTTTTATCATCTTCCAGTGATCCACCCCAACATGGAATGGCTTCACACAAGCTAGAGGGGCAAGAGACTCCTACATTTGTAAGGCAGTTTCCCAAACCTGCATTACTACAGCTGTTTCCTCAAATACTCCTCTAAATTATTATCTGCTTATGTCATCAGGTCTACCCCATGGCCAGAAAAGTACAGGTAAATGAGGCTTAAGCATATAAAGTTAAACAACACAAAAGGATCATCTGACTCTATAGAAACTGGAGTTTCTACTATAACTAGGAACAGCCTGGCCTGTATCAAATAGGAAGTCTGGATGTGCAAGTTCAAGTCGGAAGTAAAGGCCTAACATTAAGCTTACTTCTCAGGTTCCTTTTCCACTTCATGCTGCTGCTTCTTGGGTTAAGTGTTGACATGGACTCCTCTGGCCTACTCACACTAGCTGACTCTTTCTCAAAGGCTCCTGCCTATCTCGCTTTTTTCCAGTCAAGTGAATAATGTGAGTGAAGTGGAATCCAGCCAGCCTCATGTCTTTAGCCAAAACCCCAGCTGCTTTTAGAAAGGAGGGACAGGTTGAGCTCTACTTCTGTCTCCTAACCTTGGCACAGGTTGTGTTACAGCAAATTCACTGCTGCTTAAGATATTGCCTCAGACAAATCCAGGTCACCAAATCCCTAGGGCACAAAGGCAAAGGGGCATTTCTGACAAAGCCTTGCTCCCAAGATAGGGTAGACTTTAGACTCATCAGTGATCCTATTCGGGATATGGACCTCACTAGCGTCTGTCAACAATCTTAGGCGCTAAGGAAAGGAAGACTTTAAAACTCAAACTCAACACCACAGCCCGATTATTGCCGTATCAATAACCACTGAGCTACAGAGACAGACCAGCTGGAAATTTAACCTTCATTCCCTCTTTTATCTTCCTCCTGCACAGACTTCATTTTGGTGACCTTTGGACAGCTAAGAAAAAATACTATAAATCTTTGTAGCAGTCAGGAGAAGCCAGTTGACCCCAAAACAGCTCCAAAACCTTGGCGACTTAGCCAACCATGTCACAAATCCAACAGTTATCTCAGCTCCCAAAGAAGGCACCATCTCTACCATGGACACTAAATGTAGCAGTGCAGAAATAAATGTCTCACCAGCATCTAAAGCTTCCATCCAAACACATGAGACTCACAGTCCACTAACCAGAGCAAGTTACATGGTCCCATCAACACCCAAGGGAGTGAAGAAATGCAATCCCAGCATGGACCCAGCAACAGGGCACCAAGATGTTTGTAACAGCTCGGAAACATTCATATCTTCCATCTACCACCCATTTCATTCTATACATTTCACTGAACACACACCGTGTACCAGGCAGTTTAAAGCATTAAGATACAACAGAGATGAAAACATATTTTCCTGCAGTCAGAGGACACCGACACAGAGCATACTGGAGGTTCCTCCATCCCATTCAACATTTCACCATTTTCTTTTTTCTCTTTTTTATAGTTTTTTATTTTTCGAGGGTCTCACTCTAGCCTAGGCTGACTTGGAATTCACTATGTAGTCTCAGGGTGGCCTCAAATGCACAGCAATCTTCCTACCCCTAAAGGCGTGAGCCACCATGCCCGGCTTTCTCCTCTAATTTTGTAGCATTCTCATCCACTTGTCTTTTGCCATCCTTCCCCAACCTCATTCTCCAGATCCTCTAGTCTTCCTTTCCCAAGACGCCATTCCTCTCCTCTTTTTTGTAGCCATTTATTATAAATTAAACCATCTGCTGGGCTGGAGAGATGGCTTAGCGGTTAAGGTTTATGCCTGTGAAGCCTAAGGACCCTGGTTCTCCAGGTCCCATGTAAGCCAGATGCATATGGTGGCACATGCGTCTGGAATTTGTGTGCAGGGGCTAGAGGCCCTGGCACGCCCATTCTCACTCCCTCCCTCCCCCCCCCCACCACCTTGAATAAATAAATAAATAAATAAATAAATAAATAAATAAATAGAAATAAAATCTTTTTTAAAAATTTGCAATCCCAGCACTTGGGAGGCAGAGGTAGGAGGATCGCTGTTGGGGTCCCCCCCAAGGCCAGCTCAGGAGGGACGATAGGGTCTCTGCCGAATTGGGGTGAGCAGCGCGGAGTCACAACACAGACTCCGGGAGTTGGGTGAAAGTGGAGCGAGAATCCACAAACTCGTTTATTCAGGAAGTGCACATGGGTTTTAAGGGGCTGTTAATCCTTGTATGGGGCGGTCCCCTTTTGGTGACCAATGACAGCTTGTCTCTGGACAGAACATCTCGTAGTAGGCTTCTCGCGAGCATGGGGCTGTAACTGTTGTCACATCAAGCCTGCGCTAAACGCCATTTTTACAGAAGCCACTTCCTGTTGTCTTCTGCCATGCAGTCTGGCTAGGACCAGGCCTGTATTGTGCCATACAGATCGCCATGAGTTTGAGGCCACCCTGAGACTACATAGTGAATTCCCAGTCAGCCTGAACTAGAGTGAGACCCTACCTCGAAAAACCAAAAAATAAAAATTTGCAAATACATAGTTTTACTAGCATTTTCTGAGTTTAGTTGATAATCAGTAGGCACACTTTTTTTTTTTTTTTTTTTTTTTTTTCCCGAGGTAGGGTCTCACTCTAGCCCTGGCTGACCTGGAATTCACTGAGTAGTCTCAGGCTGGCCTCAAACTCACAGTAATACTCCTACCTCTGCCTCCCAAGTGCTAGGATTAAAGGCATGCACCACCACGCCTGGCAGCACTCTTGAACTGTACTGAATGAATGAATGAGTGAGCATATACTTCGTAATGGGAAAGTTGGAAGGAGATAAGCCCTACTCTTAATCCCCGCCCGCCCCCCCCCCAATCAATCCCTGAGTATGACTACTAGCTTGCCACTGGGGAACATTAAGTGAAGACTCTTGCATGACACTGTACTCTCCAGACACCCCATCAGGAACCTCACTCTATGGTTAATACATAAGCCTGCCAACAATATAAAAAAGCAGTTAGTCTCAATCCACTGACAGTGAAGGAACAAACACTTCAGTTTTGTTACAGCTCTGCTTGTACTGTGTTGGTGAGAGCCCTATGTAACTGCAGAGGCAGGACTCTAAGGAATCCTGTGAAGTATGAAATACCAGTCACCATACTGAAGATACGCAAGCTCTCAGCACGGCTCTGATCTCACCTGCCTTTTAGTCCACCCTCACAGGGTCTGGGACACTGAGCACCATGCTTTCCAGACTACCCATCCACATGTAATTACTGCCTTCTAGCTGACCCTGGTCAAAGCCTGAAGATCACATTGTTCAAGACCTGGACTCTATCAAATGGAGAGAACCACCAGGCTTAGTGATGCAGGCTTGTGATCCTAGCCACTTGAGAGGATAAGGCAGAAGGGTCACAAGTTCAAGGCCAGCATGGGCAACAAAAGCCTTTCTTAGGGCTGGAGAGGTGGCTTAGCGGTTAAGGCGCTTACTGGCAATGCCAAAGGACCCAGGTTCGATTCCCCAAATACCCATGTAAACCAGATGCATGAGGTGACACATGTGTCTGGAGTTTGTTTGCAGTGGCTGGAAGCCCTGGCGTGCCCGTTCTCTCTCTGTATCTGCCTCTTTCTCTCCCCCCCCACAAATAAATAAACAAATTTTTAATATTTTACATTTATTTTTGAGGGGTTTATTTTTATCTATTTGAGGCAGAGAGGAAGAAAGAGAGAGAGAGTGAGAATGGGCACGGCAGGGCCTCCAGCCACTGCAAACAAACTCCAGATGTATGCGCCACCTTGTACATCTGGCTTACGTGGGACTGGAGAATCGCACTGGGGTCCTTAGGCTTTGCAGGCATGTGCCTTAACCACTAAGCCATCTCTCCAGCCCAATTTTATTTATTTATTTATTTATTTGAGTGAATTCCAGGTCAGCCTGGGCTAGAGTAAGACCCTATGTGGTAGTTTGAATATATGTCCCCCAATATATTCAGTGTTTTACTAGTTATAGTTTGCATCTGCAATCACCTTGCTAGAGGCAAGGTCACTGGGGGCCGGTCTTAAGGTGTGGTGATGGTTTGAGATTCCATTGTAAAGATATGCAAATGTGCCTAGCAGGAGTTCCTGAAGTGTGCTGTGTGACCTTTTGGCTGTAGTTTTGCTCTGTGTGCTGTGGTGGCTGGTTGGCTTTTGCTCTCTCTGCTTGGCCCTGTGAAGAGCAGGCCGCTTCTTCTGCCTTTATGGAACTTCCCCTGGATCTGTAAGCTTCAATAAATAATATCCCTTCCTCCATAACTGTGCCTGGTCTGGAAGTTCATCTCAGCGAACCTGAAGCTGTCTGCTACACCCTACCTCAAAAAAAAAAAAAAAAAAAGGAAGAAAAATGAAGCAAAGCTCTCATTTGTCAGGTGTCACTTGTCAAGTCTCAATCATCATTACACAGGACTACCTGCCACCTCAATGGATAGCACAGAAGGATAGCTCTGTTAAACAAGGATTTGCTATGAACTTTTTCGGGAGGGCCAGCAGAAAGAGCAAATCACCAATCCGGGGTTTTCCGACCAGGTCACTCAGCTGCTGAGCAAGCACGGATGTCTCTCTCAGCAGTGACTCTCAAGTGGAAGGAAGTGTATTCAAGTCATCAGAGGACCTCATTAACATGTAGCTTCTAATTCAGACAGGTTGGCTCTTGATCTCTGGTAGGATCTAAGTCCCTACTAAACCTGAAGAAGTTAAACCCTCCTGATTAAAGGATCAAAGTCTTAGCGCGGGAAATTGAAGCAGGACACAAGACAGGGAGAATGAAACATGGGAAAGGAAAGGAGACCCTCACCCTGGAGTCTGGTTGAAGCCTCTCATCAGCTGAGAAGCAAGAATTCAGCACAGCTAACATTTGCTGTGAAAGTTACCAACACAGAAGTAATATTCATTTCATATATAGATAATTTCATGTTAAAATAGCAATAAACCGGGCTTAAGGCCTGAATGTATATGCCCTTGGGTATGGTTCATTTCTTTTTCCATTTTTTTGACAATCTTAAAAAGACTATTAACTACCTTCTTGCATCCCAGTGATCTAGAGTTTTACCTCATCAATTGTAATCCTGTCAGGTGCCCCTCAGGAGCCACTGTGTGTTCTCATTTAGGTTCCTTAGCAACCTTTTAAAGATAATAAGCTTCAAAACCCATCAAGGTCCTATATATGACTATAATAAAGACAATGGAGTGCTATTCTCTCAGAGAAGCCCACACCCATGCTCTCTGCTGTATAATTTCTTCATGAAAACCTTTCCTTCTTTTAACCCTTGAGCTTAAAATCTATATTTAAGGGCTGGAAAGATGGCTTAGTGGTTAAGGCACTTGCCTGCGAGGCCTAAGAATGCATATTCAAATCTCCAGGTCCCATGTAGCCAGACGTACAGTGATGCAAGCATGCAATGTCACACATGCACACAAGGGGACACAGGCATCTGGAATTTGTTCACAACAGCTGAAAGGCCCTGGTGCACCCATTCTCTCTCTCCCTCAAAAATAAAATAATAAAAAAAAATCTGTATTTCAGATGTCTTTTAATAAGTTCAATTCTGCCACATGTGGTGGTGCACGCCTTTAATCCCAGCACTCGTGAGGCAGAAATAGGAGAATCGCTCTGAGTTCGAGGCCACCCTGAGACTACACAGTGAATTCCAGGTCAGCCTGGGCTAGAGTGGGACCCTGCCTCAATAAACAAAACAAACAAACAAAAAACCAAAAATAATAAGCTCAATTCTACTTCCTAAAAAGAAAGAAAAGAAAGGGAATGTGAAAACATGGTTTGCTATATGAGCATTTAATCTCCATATAACTTTTTTTTTTTTTTTTTTTTTTTTTTTTGGTTTTTCGAGGTAGGGTCTCACTCTAGCTCAGGCTGACTTGGAATTCACTATGTAGTCTCAGGGTGTCCTCAAACTCATGGCGATCCTCCTACCTCTGCCTCCTGAGTGCTGGGAATAAAGGTGTGCGCCACCACGCCCGGCTTCTCCATATCTTTTTAGAAATGGATTTAGAGGGCTGACTTGTATAAAGATAAACCTTTGAAAACTATCATAACTCACAAGGCAGAGGCAGAAGAATCGCTTGAGCCCAGGAGCTGAGAGCCAGCCTGGCAGATGTGTTCAGATGCTGTCCCATAAAAACACATAACAGGGCTGAGGAAATGGCTTAGCGGTTAAGGCACTTGCCTGTGAAGCCTAAGGACCCCAGTTCAATTCCCCAGGACCCACATAAGCCAGATGGACACGGAGGTGCATGTATCTGGAGTTTGTTTGCAGTGGCTGGAGGCCCTGGCATGCCCATTCTCTTTCTCTCTATCTGCCTCTTCCTCTCTCTCTCAAATAAATAAATAAATAAACATTTTTAAAAAATTAAAAAAACACAAAACAGGGACTGGGCATGGTGACGCACACCTTTAATCCCAGCACTTGGGAAGCAGAGGAAGGAGGATCACCATGAGTTCGAGGCCACCCTGAGACTACATAGTGAATTCCAGGTCAGCCTGGGCCAGAGTGAGACCCTACCTCGAAAAAAAAAAAAAAACAAAACAGGTCTGGAGACATGGCTCAGCAGTTAAAGGTACTTGCTTGCAAAGCCTGGTGGCCCAGGTTCAGTTCCCCAGTACCCACATAAAGCCAAATGCATAAACTGGTGCACATATCTGGAGTTCATTTACAGTGGCCCTGGCATACCCATTTTCTCTCTCTCCCCCTCCCTCCCTTCCTCTCTCTTCCTCTTTCAAACACACACACAAATTTGTAAAAAATGCAAAACAGGGCTGGAGAAATGGCTTCACTTGCCTGCGAAACCTAAGGACCCAGGTTGGACTCCCCAGAACCCATGTAAGCCAGATGCACACAGTGGCACATGCTTCTGGAGATTGTTTGCAGTGGCTAAAGGTCCTGATGTGCCCATTCTCTCTCTCTCTCTCTCTCTCTCTCACTAATAAATAAATAAAAATAAAATATAAAAATAGCACAAAACAATCTGACAGGTCTGTAAGTTATGGGCTAGTCAGTACTTTACATCGTTTGGAGGATAAATGGCGAGCCTAATCATACAGTTAGCAAACCAGCCATTGTACTAAACTGAGTAGTAAGCTGATGGCTGTTGCAGAAGCATCTGGATTTTGAAATGAATTGTGCCAAGCCCATCTTTGTGCGCTTGCATCCAACTGTGATGAGTCTGTGTGGATCAAGTTGGTACAGGCCCTTTGTGCTGAGCACCAAACCAACCTAATTAAGGCTGATGAGGAGAATGGGTAGACCTCTGCAAAGCTGACTGGGGAAAAAGCCCAAGTGTTGACAGAGCAGTGTGGTGGCTAAGGACTATGGCAAAGAATCAAGGATGTCATCAAGAAGTCCTCTAATGCAAGAGATGAACAAATAGAAAACTGACAGATTTTTTAAAAATTTTAAAGCAAAACAAAACAGAATAAACAACAAAGAATCAGCCAGGCTTGGTGTTCATGTCTATAATCACAGCACTTAGTAGGTTAAGGCAAGAAGAGCATAAGTAGGCTGGGCGTGGTGGCGTACACCTTTAATCCCAGCACTCAGGAGACAGAAGCAGGAGGATTCTATGAGTTCAAGACCACCCTCATACTACATAGTGAATTCCAGGTCAGCATGGGCTTGAGGGAGACCCTACCTTGAAAATCAAAAAAAAAAAAAACAAAACAAAAAAAAAAAAAGCTGGTCATGGTGGCGCATGCCTTTAATCCCAGCACTCAGGAAGCAGAGATAGGAGGATTGCCTTGAGTTTGAGGCCACCCTGAGACTACGTAATGAATTCCAGGTCAGCCTGGGCTACAGCAAGACTCTATCTACCTCAGGAAAGAAAAAAATCACTGGAGGGCTGGAGAGATAGATCAGCGATTAAGGCACTTGCCTGCAAAGCATAATGACCTGAGTTCAATTTCCAGTACCCACGTAAAGCCAGATGCAAAAAGTGGTGCATGCACCTGGAATTCATTTGCAGTGACTAAAGGCCCTGGTGCACATTCCACACCCAACCCGTTTCTCTGCTTACAAATAATTAAATGAATAAATAAAAATAAAAAACACTAGAAACATCTGATCAATGTCTAAGTAACGTGATGTTTTTAAAACCTTCCATTCTTTATTAAAAATTTTTTTCTAGCCGGGTGTGGTAGCGCACGCCTTTAATCCCAGCACTCGGGAGGCAGAAGTAGGAGGATCACCGTGAGTTCAAGGCCACCCTGAGACTACATAGTGAATTCCAGGTCAGCCTGGACTAGAGTGAAACCCTATCTCAAAAAAAAAAAAAAAAAAAAAAAAAAAAAAAAATTTTCTGCCGGGCGTGGCAGCGCACACCTTTAATTCCAGCACTTGGGAGGCAGAGGTAGGAGGATCACCATGAGTTCGAGGCCACCCTGAGACTACATAGTGAATTCCAGGTCAGCCTGAGCTAGAGTGAGACCCTACCTCAAAAAAAAAAAAAATTTTTTTTCTGGGGCTGGAGAAATGGCTTAGCAGTTAAGGCATTTACCTAAGAAGCCAAAGGATCCCGGTTCGATTCTCCAAGACCCACATAAGCCAGATGCACAAGGGGCACATGCATCTGGAGTTCATTTGCAGTGGCTAGAAGCCCTGGTGTGCCCATTCTCTGTCTGCCTCTCTTCTATCACTCTCTCTGCTTGCAAATAAATAAATAAAAGTTTTTAAAATATCATTAAGCTGGGCGTGGTGGCACACACCTTTAATCCCAGCACTCGGGAGGCAAAGGTAGGAGGATTGCCATGAGTTCAAGGCCACCCTCAGACTAATTCCAGGTCAGTGTGGACCAGAGTGAGACCCTACCAGGAAAAACCAAAAAAAAAAAAAAAAAAAAAAAAAAAAAAATTAAAAAAAGTTTTATTTTGTTTTTTTTTCAGGCTGACCTGGAATTTACTATGTAGTCTCAGGGTGGCCCTGAACTCACAGCAATCCTCCTATCTGTGCCTCCCAAGTGCTGGGATTAAAGTCATACGCCACCATGCTGGGCTTTAAAAGATTTTTTTTTAAATTTTTTTCTGGCTGGAAAGATGGCTTAGTGGTTAAGGCACTTGCTGGCAAAGCCAAAGGACCCAGATTCAATTCCCCAGTACCCATGTAAAGCCAGATGCACAAGGTGGTGCAGGTATCTGGAGTTCATTCACAGTGGCTAGAGACCCTGGTGTGCCCATTCTCTGTCTATCTGCTTCTTTCTCTCTCTCTCAAATAAATAAATATTTTTATTTGGGCTCAGGATAAGGCTCTGTGGCAAAGTCTGACAGCCCGGGTTAGATTCCCCAGTTTCTACATAGAGGCAGATGCATGGAGTGGCACATGCATCTGGAGTTCATTTGCAGTGGCAGGAGGACTTAGCATCCCATTCTCTCTCTCCTTGCAAATAACTTTTTTTTTTTTTTTTTTTTTTTTTCGAGGTAGGGTTTCACTCTAGCTCAGGCTGACCTAGAATCACTATGTAGTCTCAGGGTGGCTTCAAACTCATGGTGATTCTCCTACCTCTGCCTTCCAAATGCTGGGATTAAAGACATGTGCCACCATGCCCAACCTTGCATATAAAATTTTAAAAATAGTTTTATTCATTTATTGAAGAGAGTGTGTGTGTATGTGGGCATGCCAGGGCCTCTTGATGCTGCAAACTTCAAATACATGGCACCACTTTGTGCATGTGGCTTTATGTGGGTACTAGGGAATTGAACCCAGGCTAGTAGACTTTGCAAGTGAGTGCCTTTAACCATTGAGCCATCTCCCAAACCCTCCTCAATCCTTTGTACTGTGTGTTTCCTTTAGTAGTAGGAGGTATTTAAATATGAATTAAACTTTGTTAAAAATTTCCTTATATAAAGCATATAAAACAATTTCAAATGTCTCCAAAAAGATTTAATTCACATTCACAATACACTTTGCTGCCCACAAAACTTCTCAAATAACTGAAAAAATAAGCAGCATATATAGAAAACAAAAGGTTTGGCAGGTGGTTTCTTCTCACTTTTAAACAAACTGTCATTCACAATCCTTTATTTTTTCCCTCAATCATATTTTAAGCCCAATTTGTTAAAGACATTGGCTATTTTTAAATATCCCAAAATGTCTATCTTATCACTAAGCTTCTTTCCTAAATATAGAACTGTTCATTCAGCTTATCTCAAAAGAAAAAACAAAACCTAAAAACTATAAATGTCCACTTCAACTTCTGTTTATTTTTAAAAAAACAAACAAACAAAAAAAACCAGGTATCATGTTTTAATACTTCCCTCAGAGTGCAGTGGTCCCACTCAGAGCTGTATCTCATCAGACATTTAGCTATGCTACCTTTACATATGCAAACCAGTAACTTATAGAGATCATAAAGATAACCTTTACACAATCTACCAAAGACTTTAAAGTACTGTCTTTATAAATAACCTGTAACAAGTATCTCTTAATAGTAGCTAGCATGTAACATTTAATTTCAGCAACTGACCAGCAATTCAATTTAACTTTCCTCTCAACAAATGTTACAGTTCCACCTGTAAGGTATTGGACATTCTTTTAAAATGCAATTTAAGCCAGTCTCAAGAGGCTGAGGTAGGAGGATCACTGTGAGCTTAAGGCCAGCCTGAGACTAATTCCAGGTCAGCCTGCACTAGGGCAAGACCCTACCTCGAAAAAAAAAAAAAAAAAAAAAAAAGCAATTTAAGAAGCTGTCACTTTTTTTGAAGAAACTATTACTCCTCTTCAGAGAAAAAGGAAGTATGGACAGAAACATTTGAGCCTATCATTAACAAGGGGAAAAAAAACCTTTCTTTTTTTCTTTTTTTTAAAGAGAGCCACGTAGCATTCGCCGGCAGGATGAGTCATCACCCAACTCCAAACTTGCAGCAGCACTTGTAGGCTTCCTCCTACCTACTGCCCGACCGGCAGCAAGGTACCCTGAGTCAGCAAGCCTCACACTCTCAGGGACTCTCAGGATGCTTCACCAACTTATGTAAAGTGCTGCAAGTTTGGGGTGCTAACACTTGTCATTCAAATGTTTGCTTTTTCTATTACAAAATTAACTGTTCTTCAATCTGCTCTAGCTTCTTTTTCATCACAGAAAGTAGGCGACTTTAGACTCCTCTCCTGCAAATAACTGAACTCCAAAATATCCTTGCATATTGTTTTTCCTAAACACTTCTCCATTTTCCTTTTTTTTTTCTGAGTAGTAGCATGTGGGTGATAAAAGTGCCCTGCTTGACTCTTGCACACATCCTGGATGACTGCAAGTATTGAATTATTAGGACATCAACAAGCAATTTTACAAGTTTGATAATGCAACTGTATTAACTGATGTAACATATATGTGAAAGGCCAGCCTACTCCTTGGCACAAAGGGAGCACTTTAAAAAAACGACTTTGAACAGCTAGCTAAAGATATTTGAAATTTCTTCCATCCAGTTTAAAATTATTTCTCAAGCACTAAAATCTGTCATTTCTAAGAAATCCTAAAACCGGGAATGGTGGTGCACATTTGCAAAGCCAGAATCCCAGAGGTTGGCACAGAGAGGATGGCATTTCAAGTCTAGGAAGTGAGATCTTGTCTCACAAAACAAACAAGCAAACAACAGACCTATAAAGAGAGAGCTCCCTTTCAGGGCCAGACCCTATGTAGAACCCACATTCTTATCTATGCAAATCATTCTTTCCACATCATTTCTCCAACTTTAAAGACAGCATCAGAATTATAACAGAGTAAACAGGATAGAATAATCAACAATCAGAAAGTCACCCCAAACTATCTGCTTTCCATTTGATGGCTTGTCAATGTTTTTCCCTCTAACATATCATCTGCCTCCGTTTAAGAAAAAAGTTAACAAGGAGACTGACTTGAGGCATTTTAGCAATGAACATGAATTTTGCTGCTAACACAGTAGGCCTTTAATTCCCCCCTCAACCAGTTCCTCTCACTGAATCTTTTCTCATGTGCAAACCCAAGGAAGATGCAGCAGGAAAGGACTCAAAAAAGTGCCCGCTGCACCCGGCTCGCCTCCTGCACCTGACCCAGCCGAGTCCTGTGCTAGCCCTAGGAACAAAAGGCGACCTAAGCACCTCTACTTCGCCACGCAACTCCAAAGTCTGATGAACAAGCACAGCGAGGTGAAGGGAGGCAGTCGGCAGGAAGGTGACAACATACGTTTTCATTTGGGTACTTTTCCAGATCACCCCTCAACGCCGGGGAAGGTCAGAAACCCCGTCTTAGCCCGCCGTTCATTGGTGGCCACAACTCAAAACTTGGAGAGGACTTCGGGGCTCCAGTGATGCGCAATCTGCCCGGTCTGCTGGAGACTTTGCCCGGCCGGCCAGAGTCAGCTGAGGCCGAGTCACCAGGGCGGGCGGGCGGGCGAGGGGAGGAGACGCGGTGCGCCGGGAGAGGCAGCGAGCCAACAAGGCCAGCCCCCACGCCCCCTCACGTTCCGAGGCCGCCGCCCTCGCTCTCCCGCCAGGCGGGGATTCGAACACGCGGAGCCCGGCGCGCGGGAGGAGGCGGGGACTCGAACCCGCGCCGACCGGCACGCAGGCCGGCCAGCGGGACCCGGCGAGGGGCGTGCCGGTGGGAGGGGCGCGCCGCCGAGCCCCGCGAGGGGGTCCCCGGCCCTCCACAGCCGGCCCGCGCGGCGCAGGCCCGAGCGGGCGGGCGAGCGGACGGACGGACGGACGGACCGACGGACGGAGGGCGGCGGGCGACGGAACAAAAGCGTCTTTGTGGAGCGGCGGCCGCCGAGGGTCACACACAATGGAGGAAGCGGCCGGCCCGCCCGCCGCCCGCTCCCGGCCGAGCCGGCCCCGCGCCCCACACGCTCACACCCACACTCACGGGACTTCTCCGACTCATCGAAGGAGTGCGGGGCCCGGCAGCCGCCCCCACGCTCGGCTCTGGTCTCCGGCTGTGCTGGCGGCAGCGGCGTCTCCGAGGCTCTCGCTTTGCCGCAGTCGCCGCCATGTAAGCCCGAGCCGCGAGAGAGGGCGCGGAGAGGAGGCGGGGCCTCGCGGGGCCACGCCCCTCACGTCACAGGCTCGCTCCACGCCGCCGCCCCGCCCCGCCCCGCCCAGCTCCTGCACGCGCTGGAATTTCCAACGCCCGGGTGGAGCTGCGCGCCCAGGAGCTGCACGTGGGCTCGTCCTGCGGGGAGGAGGAGAGGAGGGGGTCGCGTTTTTCGGCTGCCTGCCCCAGAACTAGTGCACAAAGTGACCAAACAATCAGAGTGGGAGCGTTTACTGAGCACGTGCTTGGCCAAGACAGGACAACTCGGGAGGAGCAGACCAGTGTCCCTATCCCATCCCAGGAAGATCGGGCCCTTGACCCCATCCCGGAAGGAGCAGACCAGTGTCCCCATCCTGTCCCAGGAGGAGCAGGCCCTTGTCCCCATCCCAGGTGGAACAGGGGTGGGAGCAGGAATACAGTGGCTGGAAAGCCACAGCCCAAGTACAAGGCCAGGGGTCAGGGAGTCTAATTCTGCCTAAGGTGTAGGCTCCTAGGAAAGGTGGGTGGCCTGCGGTGGCCGTTCAGCTGGATCCAAAAGGACATAACCAGAAAAGGTGAAGGGGTGTGAGGTCCTGGTTCCCAGGAGTGAGCAGTGTGAGCACAGGCAAGAGAGTGGCCAGCTTGTTGAAGGAACTGGGCTTGGACCTGTTTAATTGAATTTGGAAGGAGTGTCATAGAAAAGGTACATTGGTGCTTTCTGGGGCCACTTTTTGCCTAGAAGCAAACATGGTTTGTGGTTTATTGAATCCAAAGAGACACTGCAGTGCTTATGTGAAGGTTAAGTATGAAATTAGCCATGCAAACCAGTAAGAGACCAGAATGAGTGTGGGATGCCAGGACCTCCTGCCACTACAAATGAACTGCAGACACTTTGCATCTGGCTTTCCATGGACACTGGGAAATCTAACCTAGGTAGAAAGATTTTGCAAGCAAGTGCTTTTAACTACTGAGCATCTCCAGCCACCCCAACCCCCTTTTTTTTCCTTTTTCCTTTAATTTTTGAGACAAGTTCTCATTTCCAAAATAACCTATAACTTGCAAATATTCCTGCTTGGATTACAGACATGTGCTGCTGCACTCAGCTTGCTCGTGCTGGCTTTTTTGGGGGGAGGGGGCGGGGGTTGAGGTAGGGTGTCACTCTGGCCCAGGCTGACCTGGAATTCATTATGTAGTCTCAGGGTGGCCTCGAACTCACAGTGATCCTCCTACCTCTGCCTCCCAAGTGCTGGGATTAAAGGCGTGCGCCACCATGCCTGGCTTGCATACTATGTTTTTTTAAATTTTTTTATTAATTATTTATTTATTTGAAAGTGACAGAGAGAAAGAGGCAGATAGAGAACGGGTATGCCAGGGCATCCAGCCACTGCAAATGAACTCCAGATGCATGCGCCACCTTGTGCATCAGGCTTACGTGGGTCCTGGGAAATCAAGCCTCAAACCTGGGTCCTTAGGCTTCACAGGCAAGCGCTTAACCGCTAAACCATTTTTCCAGGCCCGCATGCTATGTTTTTTTGAGGCAGGGTCTTGCTCTTGCCAAGGCTGACCTGGAACTCATCTGTAACTCAGACTGACTTTGAATTCATGGCAATTCTCCTACCTCAGCATTCTAAGTGTTGTGATTAAAGGCATTGGCCACAATCCTCAGCTTCCAGCTCTTTGATTTATACTTAAAACAATACTGGCTGGGAAGATATCTTAGTGGTTAAAGGTGCTTGCTTGCAAAGCCTTCAGGCCTGGGTTCAGTTCCCCAGCCACCAATATAAGCCAGATGAAAAAAATAGTGCAAGTGTCTAACATTAATTTGCAGCAGCAAACATATATGTCTGTGCTCAGACACACACACAAACACACAAATGAAAAAAAAAAAAAAAGTCAGATGTAGTGGCACATACCTTTAATCCCAGCAATCCAGAAACTGAGGTAGGAGGATCACAGTGAATTTGAGGCCAGTCTGGGGCTACAGAATGACTTCCTCCATCAGCCTAGGCAAGAGTGAGACCCTACCTTTAAAGAATAAACAAACAAACAAAACCAATGTTAAACCAGGTGTGGTGGCTCACATCTCCAATCCTAGGACTGAGGAAGCTGAGGTAGGAGAATTGCCATGAGTTCAAAGCCAGTCTGAACTACAGAGAGAATTCCAGGTCAGTCTGGGCTAGAGTGAGACCCGGTCTCAGAAAATCAGCAAAGCAGTTGTCAGCAAGCCCAGTAGTTTTTTTTTTTTTTTTTTTGGGGGGGGGATTTTCAAGGTAGGGTCTCACTCTGGCCCAGGCTGACCTAGTATTAACTATGTAGTCTCAGGCTGGCCTCGAATTAGCGGTGATCCTCCTACCTCAGCCTCCTGAGTGCTGGGTTTAAAGGAATGTGCCACCACACCTGGCTCTTGGTGGGTTTTTTTTTATTTATTTGACAGCAACGGACAGAGGCAAAAGAGAAGGAGATAGAATGGGTGCACCAGGGTCTGAAGCCACTGCAAATGAACTCCAGATGCATGCACCACCTTGGGCATCTGGCTTACATGGGTACTGGGGAATTAAGCCTTGAACTGGAGTCCTTAGGCTTACACAGGCAAGCGCTTAACTGCTAAGCCATCTCTCCAGCCCTCTGGGTGGTTTTTAAAGCAGCAGGTTGTGATCCTTCAGTGAATAATGAAATCATTTCAACGGGCCATTTCCTTAATGAAATAGCAAAGTGCTGAATGACCATCACCTGTAATCAAAAGGGAAGCATAGTTTTGTGAAGCTTTGGTTATGTGCTACATTTCAACAAATCAAAATGCCATCTGTCCTTGCTTGAGGAACATGCTGGGAGCAGGACAACAACCTCAAATGGAGTGGCTGAAAGGCAAAAGAGAAATGTCTCATTGGTATGTTTGGTTTCAGAGATACTAAAATGGAGGATCACAACATAAAAATTAGCTTGTTTACTGTGCATTATTGCTATGAATTGTGCTATTGCTAAGAGTTTAAAAGTCACGGAAAGGTAGGTACAGCTGAAGATGGCATGGATGAGTGTTTGCTGAGCTCAAATAGCCTGCTCGTGTTATGCTGTAATGGAACAGTTGATGGTGATTGGTCATCAGGAAAAGTTCAACTGGAAGTGAGGATTTGAGCTGGGCTCAGTTTCATCGAGGAGTAGCAGAAAAAAAAGACATTACCAAATGAAAGCACAGAACGTACCACAGCATGCGCCTATAGAGCACACCGTGAAGAACGGAAGTCTGACAGGCCTGGGGCAGTGAAGACTAGTTGGCACCAGATACAAAAGGCTTTGGTTGGATTTCATGCTGATGGCGGCAAGAAAGGAATGTAGTTATAACAACAATAATAATAATAGTGTGTGTGTGCGCGTGCGTGTGCGTGTCTTCTTGCGTGCTAAGGAAGCACTGAGCTACATTCCACAGCCTGCACCTAGTACTTCTGGATGAAACTGCTGACAGTAATGGGAAGGGCAGATTGATCAGCAAAAGATTGAAGACCCTGGAAAAGTAGGAGAATCCATCAGTTTCCCATGCCTGGGTCCAACTTATTGTCCTTGCCTTGCTAATAATACTCTGTGTCCTTTATTATTGTTTATTTGAGAGAGAGAGAGAGAGAGAATGGATGTACCAGGGCCTTCAGCCACTGCAAACAGACTCCAGACACACGTCCACCTTGTGCATCTGGCTTACGTGGGTACTGGGGAATTGAACCTGGGTCCTTTGGCTTTGTAGGCAAGCACCTTAATCACTAAGCCATCTCACTAGCCCCTCTGTGTCCTTTAAAGAAGCCACCCTATGCTGTGTAAATCACAATTATTTCTGTGACAAGTGACAGAAAAGCTAAACCAAACTCAAGCATCAGAGAAAAACAGGGCGGGAAGGAGAGAAAGAATGTATAAATTTTTTGGTTTTTTTTTTGTTTTTTTTTTTTTGCCTCTAAGGGAGAAGAAAGAAGATGTCCATTATTTTATATGTTTGGTGCTGGGAATCAAACCCAGGTCCTCACATACATTAGGCAAGCACTGGAGCACTGAGCCACACCCCAGCCCAGGAGATAACGGTTCTTGAGCTGAATAAAATGGATTTGGGCCGGTGTGGTGGCACATGCCCTTAATCCCAGCATTTGAGAGGCAGAGGTAGGAGGACTGTCATGAATTCGAGGCCACCCTGAGACTACATAGGGAATTCCAGGTCAGCCTGAGCTAGAGACCGACCCTATCTCGAAAAAACCAAAAAAAAAAATAAAAAATAAAATGATAATAATAATAAAATAAAATGGATTTGGGAACTGATTGGATAAGTGAGGAGTTATTGAGTCACCCAGTCATTCCCTCTGCCTCTTTGAATTTAAATTCCTCTTTGGGCTACTTGTTTTGTCTTTTTCCAATTAAATTACTCAATGAGGATAAGTGGGATTTTCAAAATGGAGAGAAAATAGGTCTTAGCAACAGAAGCTTCTAAGCTTGATACCAGTGCCTGGACTCTACTAACATAAGTCATTGAGCACTGTGTCAGGGTGTCATCGTGGGTTCTTTTCAAGTAAGACATTACAAACAAATACCACTCCCCTCTTGAAAGCATTATTACATTACTAAGCCAGGGAGTTGGTCATTCCAGAAAGGCAGGACACCTTGTGGCTAAAATGGACATAAGTGGGTTTACATTATAGCAGAAAAAGGTTGATACAAAGAATGGCATGAAGCTGGGTGTGGTGGCGCACGCCTTTAATCCCAGCACTTGGGAGGCAAAGGTAGGAGGATCCTCATGAGTTCAAGGCCACCCTAAGACTACATAGTGAATTCCAGGTCAGCCTGAGCTAGAGTGAGACCCTACCTCGAAAAAACAAAACAACAGAAAAAGAATGGCATGAGAGTTACCCTAAGAAAGTTCTTTAGAAGAATAATACACATTTTTCTCTACCCAAATAATGTTTCATTGTAAATTGATACTTAGTAAATTTAAGGACAATACATAGATACATAACTTAGACCATAGTAGGGTAGTCAGTGGAATAATTCCTTGGAATCTTCTGTCTCCATGGGTTGCAATGACCCCTTTTTTTTCTGTTAATTATGATGGGCAGGGTCTCACTGTAGCCCTGGCTGACCTGGAATTCATGCTGTAGCTCTGTAGACCACCTGGACTCCAACTTACAGTGATCCTTCTCACCCAGTTTATGATGATCTCTTGTAAAAAGATGGCACCTGCCTTCAATAAATATAAAGTACAGATTCTTTGTCCAGAAAAAAAATCAATTGTAAAAGGCCAGGATTTGGAAGACTTGGCTTGACCTGGTCATGTGACAAGAAATGTGACCAGGCAGTTTGAACAGCCATCAAAAAGCTAATAAGTGCTTGCTTTGGCAGCACATATACTAAAATTGAAGTGATACAGAGAAGATTAGCATGGCCCCTGCGCAAGGATGACATGCAAATTTGTGAAGCCTTCCATAAATTAGCTATTTTTTAAAAATTTAAAGTTATTTATTTATTTGAGAGTCAGAGAGAGAGACAGACAGACAGACAGACAGAGAGTGGGCACGCCAGGGCTTCCAGCCACTCCAAATGAACTCCAGACACATGCGCCACCTTGTACATCTGGCTTACGTGGGTCCTGGGGAATCAGACCTGAGTCCTTTGGCTTTGCAGGCAAATGCCTTAACCGCTAAGCCATCCCTCCAGCCCTCTTTTGTTGTTCTTGTTTTTTGAGGTATGGTCTCCCTCTAGCCCAGGCTGACCTGGAACTCACTGTGTAGTCTCAGGGTGGCCTTGAAACTCATGACAATCCTCCTACCCCTGCTTCCAAAGTGCCGGAAATAAAGGCACGCACCACCATACCTGGCAACATTCTATAAATTAAAAAAAAAAAAAAAAAAAGCTAACAATTCCAGGTCAGCCTGGGCTAGAGTGAAACCTCGGGGGGGGGGCGGGGTGGGGAAGAGAGGGCTGGAAAGATGGCTTGGCTTAGTGATTAAGGCACTTGCCTGTGAAGCCTAAGGACCCAGGTTCAATTCCCCAGAACCCACATAAGCCAGATTCTCAAGGTATCACATGTATCTGGAGTTCCTTTGCAGTGGCTGGAGGTCCTGTAGCACCCATTCTCTTTTAAAAAGAAAAAAACAAGGTCAGGCATGGTGGTGCATGCCTTTAATCCCAGCACTCAGAAGGCAGAGGTAGGAGGATCACCATGAGTTCGAGGCCACCCTGAGACTACATAGTGAATTTCAGGTCAGCCTGGGCTAGAGTGAGACCCAACCTTGAAAAACAAAACCAAACAAAAAAAAAGATTCCCCTTTCTCTGCTTCTTAGTCACCATGATGTGAATTGTTCTATCCCTCCACCCTCTCCACGCTATGACAGAATGAGACGAAATAAATCCTTCCTCCTCTGAGTAGTCAGTTATTTTGGTCGCAGTCATGAAAAGCTAACCAAAACAGTTGTTTTGAAGAAGAGAGAATAGGTTTATTCCATGCTGTTCTGAGTTCCAATCCAAGACTGTCAGGAAGGCTATTGTGGACGGAAAGATTTTGCTCAGCTTAAGAAAGGACTGTTTTGGATATTGGAACTGAGCCACAGTAGACAGGACTTCCTGATGAAGTGCGTGAGCACTACATTGTGGTAAACATCCACTCAGAAAACAACGGCCACCTGTCAGGGATGCTATAAGAGGAACTTCTAATAGGAGGGGCCCGCTGAGAGAGGATAACTTTTTTTTATTAAGGTTTTTAAATTGACAACCTCCATAATTATAGACAATAAAGCAGGATAATACCCCACTTTCCCCTTTGCAACTCCACTCTCTATCATACCCCTCACCCCCCTCAGTCAGTCTCTCTTTTATTTTTATTTATTTATTTTTGGTTTTTCGAGGTAGGGTCTAACTCTAGCTCGGGCTGACCTGGAATTCACTATGTAGTCTCAGGGTGGCCTTGAACTCACGGTCATCCTCCTACCTCTGCCTCCTGAATGCTAGGTTTAAAGGCATGTGCCACCATGCCTGGCTTCTCTTTCATTTTGATGTCATCACTTCTAATTTCCTCCTCCTTTTTTTTTTTTTTTTTTTTTTTTTTGAGATAGGGTCTCACTGTAGCTCAGGCTGACCTGGAATTCACTATGTAGTCTCAGAGTGGCCTTGAACACTCAGTGATCCTCCTACCTCTGTCCCAAGTGCTGGGATTAAAGGCATGCACCACCATGCTTAATCTCCTTCTTGAAGCTTCTATGTGACTGTGTTAGATTCTTAATTTAAAATGATGACACAGGAGGCCAGGTGTGGTAGCTCACGCCTTTAATCCCAGCACTTGGGAGGCAGAGGCAGGAGGATGGACTTGAGTTTGAAGCCAGTCTGGGGCTATATAGTGAGTTCCAGGTCAACCTGGGATTGGGTGAGACTCTACCTCAAAAAAACAGGAAAAACCCCAGAATTTACTAATTTAGTGAAATGTGAAAAGAGAGGGTCTATGTGTAGCGGCCACTGGCTGTAGTTGAAGACTCGAGAGCAGGAACGGGGTGGCCTTAGTGCTCCTGGGAATGCTCAGCATCTTTGACCCGGGGGCGTGGTCCCCAGCGCCAGAGACAGAGATTATGGAGAGAATGTTTCCAGGCAGAATCCCTCAAAGCTTTTATAATGTCTAGAGAGAAGGATCCTCTCCCTCAGGAGAATGTAATAGCCATCTCTTACTGACTCTTACCCAGTAGTCAGGCTCAGGTAAATACTTTAGAACACTTTTTCAGGCTATGATCAATGGGATTTCACAGAAAATCCAAAAATTATTTTGTTTAGTTTTGTGACAGGGTGCCATCATCAGCCATCAGCCTCCTGCATGCTGGAATGATAGGCCTGTGCCTGTGCCAGCACAATCCTTCTATCTTTTTTTTTTCTTAATTTTTGTCAGTTTAATTTATTTACTTGTGTTTGTCAAGAGTAGGTGCACCAGGGTATCTTGCCATTACAAACAAATGCTTATCTGGCATTACATGAGTGGCTGGGGAATGGAACCAGGCTAGCAGGATTTACAAGCAAGCACCTTTAATCACTGAGCCATCTCCCCACACCTCCTCCCTTTTATTTGAGACAGAGTCTTGCTATGTAGTCCAGACTGGCCCTGTGTAGCAAAGGCTAGACTTGAATTTATGGCAGTTCTCTTGCCTCAGCCTCCCTAGTGCTCCTTTTCCTATTTTGACAGCCCCAGTAGCTTGAGGACAGATGCTAGTAATTCCTGAAGAGAGTCATATCTCAAACTTGAACCTCTTGAGACCACAGAGACTTTGATAAGCATCCTCAGTTTTTGAGAATAGTCTGGCCTCTTCTATGTGACCACTGTAAATAAAAGAAAAAAAAAACAGACATGATGTTCCCAAGCCCATGCATGGTAGTGATAAATATTCCACATTGTGTGGACAAGGCAGCTTTTACTACATAAGGTCGTGCCCCTCCCCTTTGCATTCCAAGAGTCAGGCTGTCCTACCAGTGGGGGGCGAAGGTGAAGGTGTTCTGTCTGAGACTCTGGCTTGAGCTAAGAATTTGTTTACATAGGTCACTGGGTGCTCCAAACACTAACTAGTAGACCACAAGTTAGATTTAGGTCTACCTTCACCAATCCAATTTCTTCTTCTATTTGAAAATATTTTACTACCAGGTGGTAACCACCACTTGCAGACCCCTTGCTGAAGATACTGACTTTCTCAGAGGCTAGTAACCACCCTCCCCCCACCCAGAAGCTTTGCAACCATCAGGGCTAGCTTGCAAAGCCTTATGGCCCAGGTTTGACTCCATGGTACCCAAATAAAACCAAATGCACAAAGTGGCATATGCATCTGGAGTTGGTTTGCACTAGCAGGAGGCCCAGGTATACCCATACTCCCTCTCTTTCTGTCTGCCCCCCACACACACAAATAAATAAAAATATTTGCCAGGAGTGGTGGTACATGCCTTTAATCCCAGCAAGTGGGAGGCTGAGGTAGGAGGATCACCATGAGTTCAAGGCCAGCCTGAGAATACATAGTGAATTCCAGGTCAGCCTGGGCTAGATCGAGACCCTTCCTCAAAAAACAAACAAACAAACAAACTGGGCCTGGTGGTGCATGCCTTTAATCCCAGCACTGGGAAGGCAGAGGTAGGAGGATTGCCATGAGTTCAAGGCCACCCTGAGACTACATCGTGAATTCCAGGTCAGCCTGGACTAGAGTGAGACCTACCTCGAAAAACCAAACCAAAAACAACAACAAAAAAAAAAAAAAAGAAAGAAAGAAAGAAAGAAAGAAAGAAAGAAAGAAAGAAAGAAAAGAAATTAGCCAGTCTTGCAAGAAACCTCCCCTGTCCACAGTGTCCCCAGCCCAAAAGCAGGTGGTCAAGGATAGCCCTCCCACCCTTCCCTACTCCCCTCACTGCCTGAGAAAAGGTGACAGACTAGCCCTGATCTGAGCATGAAGGTCTGAGGCTGCCTCTGAGGCCAGCTGCCCACATGCAAGCACACTTCCTGTAGTAAACACTCAGGCTTCATTACTCATGGAGGTAGGAAGTGGGGGGAGGAAGGCCCCATTCTGCTGCTGGGCCATGTTTTCCCATAGAAATAATGTAGGTCACAGTTCTGTAGTCTCCTAGCAAGCTGCATATGGGCTAAATGGGCCTCCAAAAGTTGGCCTGAGAACCTAGCCAGTATTCATAACATTGTGTCTCAGGGGAAAATGCAGTTTCAATTTCAAACAACCAAGTGAGAAATCAACTTCCAAGCTTCCAAGCTCAGAAATGGCCATACCTTAGAGGAGGGTTCTGTAAGACTCAGCTAAATGAATATTAATGAATTAATGAATAAGTAATTAATAACTTCATTTTGTCCTCTGGGGAGAGTCCATCCCTTCAGATTTGAAGTTTAATTGATTCCAGTTTTGCCTGAGTTGATCGGTCTCTGGCAACCAGCATACTCAGGCCAAACCGAAGAGACCAGCTCTGAGAAACAAGAATAGCCCTGCTGAGTTGGACTCATGATGCAACCAGCCCGCTGTTCTGTGACTGAACATGGGGTTTTCTTTGTAATCCTGATAGTCAAGCAGTGTCGGAACAGAGTGGTCTGTCAGTAAGTGTTGGAAACAAAATGTGAATATGGTAACTGCCTGCTATGTCGCAAATTTCAGAGAGGTGAGTAAAGATTTCCTCTGAATTTCTACTTAGTTAATTCTTTTTATTTATTTTGTGGAAAGTTTAAGGGGGATTGAGGCAGAGTTTCACTCCAGCCCAGGCTGACCTAGAACTCACTATGTAACCCAGGCTGGCCTCAAACTCATAGTAATCCTCCTACCTCCACCTCCCCAGCACTGGGATTAAAGACCTAAACTGCCACATCTATTCAGTTTTTTTTTAATTTTTATATTTTATTTTATTTATTTATTTGTAAGCAGAGAGAGACAAAGAGAGAATGAGAATGGGTGTGCTAGGGCCTCTAGCCACTGCAAATGAAGTCCAGATGCATGCCATACTTTGTGTGTCTGGCTTTACTTGGGTACTGGGGAGTCAAACTTGGGTCATTAGGCTTCACAGGAAAGTGCCTTAACTGCTGAGCCATCTCTCCAGCCCTTAATCCAGCTTTTTTGTTTGTTTTGTTTGTTTTACCAGATAGAATCTTCCTCTAGTCCAGGCTGACCTATAATTCACTCTGTAGTCTCAGGCTGGCCTGGAACTCATGGCGATCCTCCTATCTCTGCCTCCCAAGATTACTGAATGAGATTACTGAATGAATTCCAGGTCAACCTGGGCTAGAGTGAGATTTTACCTTAAAAAAACAAAAACAGGGCTGGAGAGATGGCTTAGCGGTTAAGGCGCCTGCCTGCTAAGCCTAAGAACCCAGTTCCAATCTCCAGGTCCCAACGTTTAGCCAGATGCTGCACTTGACCACAGGGGGCGCCACGCATCTGGATTTCGTTCACAGCAGCTGAGAGACTGATGGCGCACCCATCTCTATCTGTCTCCCTCTCCCTCTCCCTCTCTGTCTCTCTCTGTCTCTCTCCAAAAATAAATTAAAAATAATAAAAAATATTTTATAAAAAAAAAGCAGAAGCAAAAAAGATTTCCAGGAAAAATTAAGTAAACGATTCCAAATATCACTTCATTGTGTTGAATGTAGGACAAAATAATGCTTTCAGTTCTGTTGTCCCCATTCTTAACAAATAGGCTTAGCATTTTGTCGTTATACGGCTTTAGGAAACAGTCAACAATAACTCAGCGTTCTTTTCCTTGGAATAAACATGGCTTCCGGCTCATCTTATTTTAAGTGTACTTCACTAATAACTCTAAATGCATCAGCCCAAATTAGTAGAACAAATTCATTTGCCACACTTGTGCTGGCTCACATAGCTTTGTGAGGTTTGTCTTTTCTCCAGTTTAGGCCCACCCCCTTGGTATTTACTATGCAGGGAGTTTAAGGACACTTCAGCCCAGTGACTTCTAGGTGAGCTCACTTTCAGTCACTGCAAGTCCTTAAGGTAAATCCTCCAGCAGTCACACATATCAGAGCTCCAGTCTGGAACCAAGGAAGCTGCTGGCGTCTGTCCCGTGTCCTGACACCAACCATTGTCAGAGGACCTGGGTCCTAGCCCCAGTTATGGCACCAATTAGGTATTTGACTCCAGGCAAATAATTTAATATTATTTTACGATGGTGTGGTGGTTTGATTCAGGTGTCCCCCATAAACTTAGGTATTCGGAATGCTAGTCTCCTCAGCTGATGGCAATTAAAAATTAGAGCCTCCTGGAGGGGGTGTATTGTTGGGAGCAGGCTTATGGGTGTTATAGCCAGTTTCCCCTTGCCAGTGTTTGGCACACTCTCCTGTTCTTATTGTCCACCTGATGTTGACCAGGAGGTGATGTCTGCTCACGCCATCATTTTCCCTGCCATCATAGAGCTTCCCCTTGAGCCTGTAAACCAAAATAAACCTCTTTTTTCCCCACAAGCTGCTCTTGGTTGGGTGATTTCTACCAGCAATGCGAACCTGTCTGCAACAGATGGTATGAATAATACTTAGGCCTCTTTAACTCACAGGGTCCCTCTAAGGATTTCATGTGAAATCTGTGAGATGCACTCTGCAAATGCAACAGAGAGCTGGGCAAATGGCTCAATGGGTAAAGCACTTGCCTTGCAAGCTAGGGCCCCTGAGTTGAGATCCCCAGAACACATGCAAAATTCTGGGCATCTAGGCATGCACCTGTAATCCCAGTGCTGGGAAGGCAGGGATTAGGGACTCCTTGGGGATTACTGGCTAACCAAATTGATGAGCTCTTCAGTTCAGTCTCTGAAAGAATAAAAGTGGAGAACAATTGAAGAAGACACCAGATATCAGCTCTGGCCTTTACATGTACACCCATGTGCTCTCACACACATGAATATGCACATGCATGCATACCACACACACATACACATGAAAAAAAAAAGCAGAACAGTATACATAAGGAATATCGTGAAGGGTCCCCAGGAGCTTACCTATTTAAGCCAGTGTTTCCTGATGGTAGCCAGAGCTCTCTCTTCACTCACTCCATTCATCCAACAGTTATTCTTTGAGCGCCTACTTTATCCAAGATAGAACATCTTCCCAGGGCTAAGGATGTGGCTCAGTGGTCGAGCACTTATCTAGCATGCACAAAGGCCTGGGTTTGATCCCTAGCTGCAGGGAGCCGTAAGCAGTCGCCATTACAAGATGGCGCTGGCTCCTCCATATTAGACAGTGCCTTGGCGCCAACCGTGTCTAAGGTATGCGCATGCGCTTGACGCAACCTGTTCCCTCTTCACCCTTAATTTTTTAATTTTGGACAATAATGATAAGTCTACAGCTGACAGACACAGTCAAGCTGTGGCCCAGGAACCCAGGAAAGTAGTGATGTAGAAAGATGTCCTAGATAACAAATGGAAAAGACCGGATCTTGTTAAGATCCAGGGGAGCTATTTGTGTTTTTCCACAGGACTAGGAGTCACTCCACTGGGTTCCAAGCCGGTTGGTGAGAACAGTCCATCCTTCCTCAGGAGAAAGTTTGGAGATTCATAATCCAGATCTTGACACTCAGTAAAGCAGAACAATTTTGTCAGCCTTCCCGAAGCCGATGCCAGTTCCTCATCAAGCGTCTGTGTTTCCACGTTTCTTCACCACGAATAAAAAACTAGGCCTCCCTTCCCTTCAGGAGGACCAACAGGTGGTCCCCATGGGGGAGTCCCGCTCCTTTGTTGAAAAGGGAACTCTTTGTTTTACTTTGCAATGAAATCAGACTGATGACTCTTGTATAAGACTTTGTCAACAGAGTTTTGCCTGGTTTGAAGGGGAACTCTAGCCATGGTCAGAGTGCCAGAGCATTTCGGTCGCCTGGGCTGATGCAAATCATCTCTTCACCATATCACCAACTATGAGGGGTCCCCCGCCTAGGTCAGGGGCATGGTCAAAGGGACTCTTTCTTCAAGATTCCAAAATTAATCCATTTTCAAAGTGGGTGCTATGTGGGGTCAATGGTTCCTGTACGGATGTGTCTCCATTGGTTTTACTGTTGGGGGGACAAATTGCTTACAACAATGTGTCAGGACATGAGACCTCAACGTCATCTCGGGGGGAGTTTTCACTCTGGGTCATCCTTGTGAACATTATGCTCGTAATCAGACATTCCCCCCTGCCCCGGTTTGTGTGCACCCCCCTTTTCTTTATCTCCTCTGCTTTTAATTTTTTTTAAGAAATGGGTTGGAGTGGGACTGTTTGCTGCTTGCTGTATAAAAGGATGTCTACTCTGCCTATGGTTGACTTACAAAATGCGAACCCAAGCTAGGAGGGACAAAATGGTCATTTCTCAGGCACTTGCTGCTTTGGAGTGTGGGTCCTCCCCCCAGATTTGGCTATCGGCCCTAAAAAACACCTAGTTTCCCCTGGCCCTTGCACCCTTAGGGTTTGAAGTGCCCATTGCACAAGGATGGACAGAGGGTTGATGTTGGGAGCACGACATTCATCACGCTCAGGATGCGAAACAAAGTACTACACGTGAGGCGAGCTCTTAACAGCTTCATGAAGGACATGTCTGATTGCATATGGGTTAGTACTGTAATCCCATCTCTAAAAAAAGGTACTAGACGGATGTGACACCAGCCTGGCTGGCCACTAGGTCTGGGGTCATCACAATGTCCTCTCGAACATCAGAGATCAGACCTCTACCCTCGCCTGTTGCGTTTAAACAAGAAGGGGGAACTGCAGGGAGCCGTGGCAGTCGCCATTACAAGATGGCGCTGGCTCCTCCATATTAGACAGTGCCTTGGCGCCAACCGTGTCTAAGGTATGCGCAAAAAGCCTATCCCGTGGCACCTGGTGATGGCAAGCTGGTCGCAACCAATCAGTAAACGCCTTGTAGCAGTACACTCTATAAAAGCAGCTGCAGATTTGGGCCCCCGCCCTCCGCCATCAGCTCATCTGTTAACCAAGTGCTCTCCAATAAAAATGTGACACAAGAAGGATCTTCATTTCTAGCACTGGAAAATTTTTTTCTTCCCACTTTCTTGGTAATTTAGTGGGGAAGTAGTATTGTTGTTTTCAATGTTCAATGTGTAAACTGGTAGAACCCGTTTTTAAAAGTGTGTTCACGCCAGGCGTGGTGGCGCACGCCTTTAATCCCAGCACTCAGGAGGCAGAGGTAGGAGGATCACCATGAGTTCGAGGCCATCCTGAGAGTACATAGTGAATTCCAGGTCAGCCTCACTAGAGTGAGACTCTACCTCGAAAAACCAAAAAAAAAAAAAAAAAAAAAAAAAGTGTGTTCACTATTTCCAGGTTTATTTATTTCTCACAGAAGTGTGATCAGTGACATCTGCTCAAGAATGTCACTGCCAGGGAAAAGGCAACTAACTCCCTCCATCTCTCCCCAGAAACCAGGCGTGGTTCTGCTCTTGGCCCAGAGAGAAGGTGGGAAGGTCGGGGGGAATACTCCTGAGAACAGCAGAGAAGGGGACTGGGGACTACCTGGGGCTGCTCAGTCAAGAATTTTTTTTCTTCTGTGTTTAGAAGCTTCTGATAAAGGCTCATAGATACTGCTTTCAAAGGCAAAATATTCTTGGGGAAAGGGAGAAAAGAAACATTTGTAAAATGATTTAGCTGTACAGCAGAGCAGGAAGTAATTAAAAGGAAGAAAATACAATGGCTTTTCCCCTCCTCCCTCTGTGACTCAGAGATTACGCATTATAAAACTCACCATCACTGGGCATGGTGGTGCACACCTCTAATCCCAGCACTTGTGAGACAGAGGTAGGAGGATTGCTGTCAGTTCGAGGCCACCTTGAGACCACATAGGGAGGTCCAGATTAGCCTGGGCTAAAGTGACACCCTACCTAGAAAAACCAACCTCCCCCCCTCAAAAAAACCCCCCAAAACAAAAACCTCACCATCTCGACATGGAGACGCTGAGGAAAGACTTGTCTCCACACCCCAAGTTCCATGATGGCCGTGGAGCAGAAAGGAGTAAAAAGAAGACAGGAAACATCTTCCCCCACCCCTGCAAGGATAGTGACAACTGTCGGGGACAGAGTCTCACTCAAGCCAGCCTCAAACTCCTGCCTCCCAAGAGCCATGGTTACAAGCGTGCTCCACCACACCTGCAAGGAAACAGTAACCCTTTTTATACATGCTACACGTATGCAGTGCCAACTGAGCTGTATCTCCAGCCCTCTGGTTTTTTTTTAAATTTTTTTAATGAGAGAGTGACAGAGAATGAGAGAATTAGTGCACCAAGACTTTCAGCCACTGTAATTGAACTCCAGATGCATGCACCATCTTGTGCGTCTGGCTTATGTGGGACTTGGAGGCTCCTCTGCCTCCCGAGTGCTGGGATTAAAGGCGTGTGTCACCACGCCCGGCTGAAATCTTTTTATTTTGAATTTGTTTCAGACTTACAGAAAAATTACAAAACTGGGCTGGGGATGTGGCTCAGTGGAGGAGTACTTTCCTAGCATGAGTGAAGTACTAAAAAAGGAAAGAAGATGCTAACATAAATAGCATACTGCTTTCTTCCCCATGCACTGGGGATCAAGCACAGGGCTTCAGGCATACTAAGCAAGTGCTCTACCACTTAGCTACACGCTCAGCCCAACATTCTGACACACATTAATGACATGATCTCAGTGGGGGACATGGAGATGCCAGGAACTCTTTCAAAAAAGGACTTGTGAGCCGGGCGTGGTGGCACACGCCTTTAATCCCAGCACTCGGGAGGCAGAGGTAGGAGGATCACCATGAGTTTGAGGCCACCCTGAGACTGAGACTACGTAGTGAATTCCAGGTTAGCCTGAGCCAGAGTGAGACCCTACCTTGAAAAACAAAACAAACAAACAAACAAACAAACAAACAAACAAACAAACAAACAAACAAAAGGACTTGTGGCCTAGAGAACTGGATCAGTGAATAAGTGCTTGCAACGCAAACATGAGGACCAGAGTTCAGATCCCCTGAACTCAGGTAAAATGCAAGGCACTGTGGCTCACACCTGTAACCCTCAGTGCTGGGGAAGTGGAGGCAGGAAAGCCCTGGGACTCACTGGCTATGTGGTCTACCAAATCAAATTAGTGAGCTCTCGGTTCAGCAAGAGCCCCTATGTCAAAGAATAAATGTGGGAGAGCAATCAAGGACATGACATCAAACATGCATATGCACACACAATTGCACAACTGCACACATGGAGTGACCACACACATAAAAACACACATATACATACTCATTAAAAGAAAGAAAGGGCAGGGCGTAGTGGTGCTTGCCTTTAATCCCAGCACTTGGGAGGTAGAGGTGGGAGAACTGCTGTGAGTTTGAGGCCAGCCTGAGACTGCATAGTGAATTCCAGGTCAGCCTGAGCTAGAGTGAAACCCTACCTCAAAAGAAAAAAAAAAAAAATCTCTTTTTTTGTTTGTATTTTTATTTTTATTTTTATTTTTATTTTTGGTTTTTCAAGGTAAGGGTCTCACTCTGGTCCAGGCTGACCTGGAATTAACTATGTAGTCTCAGGGTGGCCTCGAACTCTCGGTGATCCTCCTACCTCTGCCTCCTGAGTGCTGGGATTAAAGGCGTACGTCACCACACCCGGCTTTGTTTGTAATTTTTAAGACACAGTCTTATGTAGCCCAGTCTGGCCTCAAACTCCCTATGTAGTAAACAGTTATCTTCAACTGCCTGTACCTCCTGAGTGTAACCACACCAAGCTTACAAATGTCTTCTTCTTTTTTTTTTTTTACACATTTTAATATTATTTTATTTACTTATTTATGAGAGAGAGAGAGAGAGAGACAGAGAGAGAGAGAGAATGGGCATGTCAGGGCCTCTAGCCACTGCAAATGAATGTGCTACCTTGATGCATTTGGCTTTATGTGGGTATTGGAAATTGAAGTCAGGACTTTAGGCTTTGCAGGCAAATGCCTTAATTGCTGAGCCATCTCTCCATCCCCACAAATATCTTTTTAACACAAAAGGAAGTCAGTAATGGAGAAACAAAGGAACAAAAAATACATGGCATATAGACAAGAAATAGCAAAATGGCAGATATGAATCTCTCATATAAAATGACTCAACCAATTGACTCAGTCTTTGTCACCAACCACACCATTGCTGGCACACTAGATATGAGTGAAGTGACCATCGTGGCAGACTGAAGCTATTCTGAGCATAAACAGTATGGGCTCTCAGTGACGAGGGCTTAACTAGTCATTGCCATTGCCAAAGTCCAGCTAGAGAAACCATGTGGGACTCTAACTATGGTACCATTCTGCCAAGAAACTGACCATCTGGTGGGAAGCTGACTTTTTTTTTTTTTTTTTTTAAATCTACAAGAGTGAGTAATTCATTCCAACAGGAATGAACAAGTATTCTGGGTAAGTGTTTGAGTGTCTCACTCTCAGGTGTCATCCTGAGCTTCTGCAGAGACTCTCACAACATTGCATCAGACCAGGGATTCAATTTACAGCAGAAAAGGACCCGAGACCATGATATCTACTGCTTGCATTGTTTACTGCACTCTTTCCACCCCCACCTGCAAGCTGCATCTGCTGACCTAGGAATATACTGGGGTACCTGGCTTAAGGCCCCACTGAAGTGCCCATTCTCTACTGTATGGGGAGGGAATGCTATCTTCCAGGATATATTACATACATGGAATTATGGGCTGGGGAGATGACTCAGTGGTTAAGGCACTTGAATGCAAAGCCTTATGGCCTGGGTTCAATTCCCACATAAAGCCAGATGTACAAAGTGGCTCATGCATCTGGAATTTCTTTGCAGTGGCAAGAAGTTCTGACATGCCCATTGTCTTCTCTCTCTCACCCTACTTGCAAATAAATAAATAAAAATATTTAGAGCCGAGCATGGTGGCTCACATCTTTAATCCCAGCACTTGGGAGGCAGAAGTAGGAGGATTGCCACGAGTTCAAGGCCACCCTGAGACTACATAGGTCCAGATCAGCCTAGGCTAGAGCAAGACCCTACCTTGAAAAAAAAAACAAAAAAATGTTTTTAATTTTTTATTTTAGAGAGAAAGGGAGATGAGAGAGAGAGAGAGAGAAATGGCATGTCAGGGCTTCAGCCACTGAAATTAAATTCCAGATGTTTGCACCACCTAGTGGGCATGTGTGACCTTGTGCTTGTCTCACCTTTGTGCATCTGGCTTACATGGGATCTGGAGAGTAGAACATGGGTCCTTAGGCTTTGTAGGCAAGCATCTTAACTGCTAAGCCATCTCTCAGCCCTAAATTATTTTTTAAAAAGCTACTGTCTGGGCACTTTGGGCTTCTAGTGTCCAAAGACAAGTGGCACAATCCTGGCAGGGATGTTGCTCCTGGTCACTGGACACTACACATCCACGGTTGTTCCTAAAGCCCAGCCCTTTCAACCTGGGGGGGTTAACACTGAGTGACCACTATGGCTACAGAACTCCTGGCAGGGTCAGCTAAGGCTGCTTGGCCTTCCTGTTTCCTTTTCCTTCTGTCTAAGCGTGCTTCCTCCCTCTCCCCTTCCACAGTTTTCAATTTCAAAGGCACTCCCTCATAAACATCCTGGATGCTAAACTCTGAGTCAGCAGCTGCTTCTTCCAGCAAAGCCAAAACTGTGAAGATGCCCTGTCATTCCAGGTACTTTACTGTGTATTTCTTACCAGTGAGAATAGTCATTTACAGCACTCCATTATAGTCATCTCAAACAAGAATTTAACATTCATGTTACTACCTGGTCTCCAGACTCCACTGAAATGACTAATGGTCTCACTCATATCTTCTTTATAGTGAAAAGATCTGCTCAGAAAGCATGCTTGCATTTCATCAGCAAGGCTCTAGTCTCCTTCAATATTGCATCCTTCCTTAGAGTTTCTTTATGCAGCCCAGGCTGGCTTTAAACTCATGATCCTTCTGCCTCTGCCTCCCAAGTCCCAAGGGTTTGCACCACCATAAATGGTCTTTCTTTTACTTTCATCTAACAGCTTTTAAGACTTCAGGTCATTTATTTAATTTTTTTTCTTTTCTTTTTTCAAGGTAGGGTCTCGCTCTAGCTCAGCCTGACCTGGAATTCACTATGTAGTCTTAGGGTGGCCTTGAACTCATGGCAATCCACCTACCTATGCCTCCAGAGTGCTGGGATTAAAGGCGTGCACCACCACGCCCGGCTCAGGTCACTTACTTTTTCTTCAGAGTAGGTCTGTCTAAGGTTTTACAATTTAATTTATTAGAGAGAGATAGAGGCAGATAGTGAGACAGAATGAGTGTGCTAGGGCCTCTAGCCACTGCAAACGAATTCCAGATGCATGCACCACTCTGTGCATCTGGCTTGCATGGGTACTGGAGAATCAAACCTGGGCCCCTTAGGCTTCTCAGGCAAGTGCCTTAACACTAAGCTATCTCTCCAGCTCTGTCAGTTTTTTTTTTTTTTTTTGTTTTTGTAATGCTTCATGAATTTGTGTGTCGTCCTTGCCCAGGGGCCATGCTAATCTTCTCTGTATCATTCCAAATTTAGTATATGTGCTGCCAAAACAAGCACCTGTCTAAGGTTTTATCATGATTAGATTTCAGGTCATGAGTCTTTGGCCAAACCATCAGAGGCGTCACCATGTTCTCATTGCATCCTACCTGGCTACATATGACATCAGATTGTCCCATCAATGACATGGGTAACTGTGATCACTTGATTAGATGGTCTGCTAATCTACTGTGAAATCATTCTTCTCCCCTTTGTGATTAAGAGTCTTGGGCTGAAGAGATGGCTTAGTATTTGCCTGCAAAACCAAAGGACCCAGGTTCAGTTCCCCAGGACCCACATAAGCCAGATGCACAGGGTAGTGCAGGCATCTAGAGTTTGTTTGCAACAGCTGGAAGCCCTGGCACACCCATTCTCTCTTTTTCTATTTACTTCTCTCTCTCTCATAAATAGATAAATAAATAAATATTTTTTAACAGTCTTGCAGCTGGGAGATGGCTCAGTGTTTAAAGATGCTTGCTTGCAAAGTTTACCAACCTGGGTTCAATTTCCCAGTACCCACATAAAGCCAGGTGCATAAAGTGGTACATGCATCTGGAGTTCAATTGCAGCAGCAAGAAGCCCTGGCAAGCCCATACCTTTAATAGCTCTCTCCCAAATAAATAAAAATTTTAAAAGTACTGTAGGGAAATAAATTAAAGTTATATCTATGTTTCATCAAACTTTCAACATTTATTCATTGACTGATTCTTCCATTCATTCATTTGTATCTATATTGGTTAAGGGATTCATATGTATATATATGCTTTTTTGTTGTTGTTTTTTTGGTTTTTCAAGGTATGGTCTCACTCTAGCCCAGGCTGACCTGGAATTCACTTGGTAGTCTGAGGGTGGCCTCGAACTCACAGCAATCCTCCTACCTCTGCCTCCGGAATGCTGGGATTAAAGCTATGCAGTCATTATGCCCGGCAAATTGATGATTTTTTTTTTTTTGGAGGTAGAGTCTCACTCTAGCCCAAGATGCACTTTGTACCCTCAGGGTGGCCCCGAACTCATGGTGATCCTTCTACCTATGCCTCCCAGGTGCTGGGATTACAGGTGCATGCCACCACACCTGGCTTGGGATTCCTATTTTTTGTTTGCCTTTTTTTTTCCAGGCAGGGACTCACTATAGCCCAAGCTGACCTGGATCCACTTTATAGCCAAGACTGGCCTCAAACTCATGGCAATCCTTTTACTTCGGTCACCAAATACTGGGATTAAAGGTGTATACCGGCCAGTTTGGAGAGATGGTTTAGCAGTTAAGGCACTTGCCTACAAAGCCAAAGGACTCAGGTTCAATTCCCCAGGACCCACGTAAGCCAGATGCACAAGGTGGTGTATGTATCTGGAGTTCTTTTGCAGGGCTACAGGCCCTGGCCCACCCATTCTCTCTCTACTTTCTCTCTCTCTCTCTCTTTTCTCTCTCTCCTTTCTCTCTCTCTCAAATAAATAAATAAAAATAAAATATTTGCTGGGTGTGGTGGCACATGCCTTTAATCCCAGCACTCAGGAAGCAGAGGTAGAAGGATCACCATGAATTCAAGGCTACCCTGAGACTACATAATGAATTTCAGCTCAGCATGGACTAGAATGAAACCCTCCCTCCAAAAACCAAAATAAATAAAATAAAATAGTTTTTTAAATACTACATTTAGAGCTGTGTGTGGTGGTGCATGCCTTTTATTCTTTAATTCTAAAAGTTTTTTACACTTTTAACAGATCATCATTATTGCTTTTGTACTTCCTTGCTCACTGTACAAGATATTCTAGGCTTGTTTGGTAAGTTCCATGCTTCAGCCTTCAATCAACCATTTTAAGGAATCTTTGCTGCTTTTGGTAGAGAACAGTATTTAGAAACCAAGATCTGGGCTGGAGAGATGGCTCAGCCACTAGAGGGCTTGCCCACAAAGCCTGATGACCTGGGGCCAGTTTCCCCAGTACCCATGAAAAGCCAGACGTGCAAAGTGGCACATTCATCTGGAGTTCATGTGCAATGGTTGGAGCCCTGACATGCCCATTCTCCCTCTGTTTCTGTCTCTCTTCTATATCTTTCTGCTTGCAAATAAATAAATAAAAATTAAAGCTGGGCGTGGTGGTGCACACCTTTAATCCCAGCACTTGTGAGCCAGAGATAGGAGGATTGCCATGAGTTCCAGGCCACCTTGAGACTATATAGTGAATTCCAGGTCAGGCTGGGCTACAGTAAAACCCTACCTTGAAAAACCAAAAATAAATAAATAAATAAATATTTAAAAAAGAAACCAAGATCTGTGCTTTAAATATAACTTTTAAATTTTTATTTATTTAGAAGAGTCAGAGAGACAGAGGCAGATAAAGATTGAATGGGCATGCCAGGGCCCCTAGCTGCTGCAAGTGAACTCCAGATGCATGTGCCACCCTGTGCATCTGGTTTATGTGGGTCCTAGGGAATTGAACCTGGGTCCTTTGGCTTCTCAGGAAAGCGCCTTAATTGCTAAGCCATCTCTCCAGTCCCTAAAATTTGCACTTTAAATGTATTCTTTGGGCTGGAGAGACGGTTTAGTGGTTAAGGCGCATGCCTGTGAAGCCTAAGGACCCAGGTTCAATTCTCCCACTTAAGCCAGGTGCACATGGTGGCGCATGCATCCGGAGTTCTTTTGCAGTGGCTAGAGGCCCTGGCTTGCCCATTCCACCTCCCTCCCTCTCTCTGTCTCAAATAAATAAATAAATAAATAAATAAATAAATAAATAAATACAAACAAAAATATTAAATGTATTCTTTGCTATTGTGTGTTGCTGTTCTCAGAGTCTTTTTTTTCTTGCTTTTTTTCTGGATAAAGATAGAAAATATCTGAACGTGTCTGTACACTTATAAACACACACATATGTACACACATGTTTGTATTATATCTATACCTATACTCATCTATGCATAACTAAAATAATGAGATCACATTGATTTTTCCACTTCTAATTCAATCCTAACCAGTTCTAGTCTTTTCGTTTCCATATATGTAACTACCATTTCTACCAGGGAAACCTCACTCCTGTTATCCCTTAAACTATGATGGTGTATTTAATGAAACATTCAAGATATAAACAACATAAATGACCGCCTGTGATGGTATAAAATATATAGAGCCTTTGCCTATGGTTCTTGACGTCGCGATCTGGAAACCCCTGTAATTTCCTGTGCAATAGGGCTGCTAGGAGAATCTTTTGTTCTAATATTTGCTCACTGACCCCAATTCCTGACTCAGAGCTCCTTAAACCTTTGTAATTTCCTGAGTTATTAGGGCATCTAACCCAAAGCTCCTAAATCCTTGGAATTTCCTGAGACAGGAGCATCTTTTGTTCCCTCTATGTGCTCCTGGGTAGCCTCCTGAATGGGGGGGCTGGTTGCCAGGGGAACCAGCCATGTGACTGGAGTGGGGAAGCTCAGCTGAAGGTTGAACTGGTCATCAGTGACCAGTGATGTAATCAATCATAATGAAAACTCCAAAGGTCAAGGCTTCTGGAGGCTGGCACTCCACAGAGGGCACCGCAGCCTGCACTCTTCCTTCCACTTCCACTGTTTGTCTCTATCAAGGATGACAGACTTTATAATCAATGTCAGCGAACATGTGAAGTGTTTCCCTGAGTACGCGAGCCACCCCAGCAAACCCAGCAAGCCTATGGAGGGCATCCTTGGAACCCAGACTTAAAGCCTGTGGGTCAGAAGCATTGCTTACAACCCAGGGCGTGTGATTGGCTTGTGGAGTGGAAGCAATCTTGTGGGGCTTGCCTCAGTCTGTGGGCTCTGACACTATATCCACATAGATCCTGTCAGAATTGAATTATAGGACTCACACTTTGTGACCCCTGGGGAGTCTGGTGTCAGAAGTGTTGAAGTGAGTGACTTTGAGAGTAGGAAAAACATCGGATTATTTTCTCCATCTCTTGCAATCACCCCCCTCACCTGCCCTGGCAGTTGATCTGCCCAGATGTCATCTTCCCCTATGTACTTAGGCCAGATGCCCTGGGCTCTCTCACGCTTGCACAGCTCGTCCAATGCACCTAGGCTAGGCTTCCTCTCCCTACCATGTGGTTAGCTCCATTACCTTCCTTGGGTTCCAGGGCCTGGCAGCAGGCCTCTTTGGAAGGATTACTGGGGGACCTCCTTCTTTTTTTTTTTTTTCTCAAGGTAGGGTTTCACTCTAGCTCAGGCTGACCTGGAATTCACTATGTAGTCCCAGCGAGGCCTTGAACTCATGGCAATCCTACCTGTGCCTCCCAAGTGTTGGGATTAAAGGCTGGGACCTCCCTCTTTATTCATATTTATTCAGGCACCCTCCACACAGAAGTCCTCCCTCCAGACCGACTTCCTACCCACCTTCTATATGACTATGACGCTGGCACTGCTTTGCTTGACTCCTGCACTGAAGTCTGGTTACTTTATAAAGACAAGAGACTTAATTTGCTCAAAGCGTTGGAAGCTGAAACTCCAAGATCAGACTACCTCATCAGTTTAAACTACCCTGAGGACGCTTTTTGACATCACACCTTGGCAGATGGCAGCAGGATGGGAGACAGAAAGCCTGGCAGCAGGGAGGGGCCGGTCCTGCCCTTTTATAACGACACATTGTCTTGAAAACAAATAACTCATTAATCCCTCCCAAGGGCAGCACCTCCCATTATTGAAATAACCTTGGCCTGACTCCACCTCTTAGTTATTACACACCTCCCAATGTCACCCCACTGAGGATCAAGATTCCAACAAGGCACCCTTGGTTACACTCAAACCATAATAACCGCACATAGCATAATGATTCCAACTGACTTGTGTAGGAAGGGAAGAAAATGGGAAGTGAAAGAAGGGATAGACCAGTATTCCACCTTTTAAAGAAGTTCTTTTTAATAGATTTATTATTTTGAGATTCACTCACATTTTGGTTTTTGGCTAGATCCCTTTCTTTTTCCTTCTTTCCTTCCTTCCTTCCTTCCTTCCTTCCTTCCTTCCTTCCTTCCTTCTTTCCTTCCTTCCTTCCTTTGTTCTTTTTCTTTCTTTCTTTCTTTCTTTCTTTCTTTTTTCTTTTCTTTTCTTTCTCTTTTCTTTTCTTTTCTTTTCTTTCTTTTTTCTTTCTGAGTTTTTGAGGTAGGGTTTCACTCTAGTCCAGGCTGACCTGGAATTCATTATGATTCACTATGTAGCCTCAGGGTGGCCTCAAATTCATGGTGATCCTCCTACCACCACACCCAGCTTGGCTAGATTTATTTCTTTCATCATATTTGTTAAAGTTATGTTTGCCAGGAGAACCAAAACTTCCTCCACCCTCCCACCTCTTATTTTTTAAAAATATTTTATTGGGCTGGAGAAACGGTTTAGCGGTTAAGGTGCCTGCCTGCCAAGCCTAAGAATGCCCGTTCAATCTCCAGGTCCCACGTTTAGCCAGATGCAAAGGTCACACAAGGGCACAATGCCACACTTGCCCGCAAGGGGGCATACACGTCAGGAGTTCATTCACAGCAGCTGAGAGGCTGCTGGCACACCCATTCTCTGTCTCTCTCTCTCTCTCAAATAAAATATTTTTTTTATTTTTCTAACCTAAATACTTTATTTATTTGAGTGTAAGAGAGAGAAAGAGGCAGAGAGAGAGAGAGAGAGAATGGGCACTACAGGCTTTCAGCCACTGCAAACGAACTCCAGATGCATGCACCACCTTGTGCATCTGGCTTACATGAGTCCTGGGGAATTGAACTTGAGTCATTTGGCTTTGCAGGCAAGCATCTTAACCACTAAGCCATCTCTCCAGTCCCACCCCCCCCTTTTATTTGTTTTGTTTGTTTTTTGGTTTTTGGAGGTAGGGTTTCACTCTTGCCCAGGCTGACCTGGAATTCACTATGTAGTCTCAGAGTGGCCTTGAACTCACAGTGATCCACCTACCTCTGCTTCCAGAGTGCTGGGATTAAATACGTGCACCACCATGCCCAGCTCCACAACCCCCTCCCTTTTTTTTTTTTTTTTTTTTTTTTTTTTGTTTTTCGAGGTAGGGTCTCACTCTAGCTCAGCCTGACCTGGAATTAATTATGTAGTCTCAGGGTGGCCTCGAACTCACGGCAATCCTCCTACCTCTGCCTCCCAAGTACTGGGATTAAAGGCATGAGCCACCACGCACAGCTCACCCCTTATATTTTTAAGAAAGAGACTCACTATGTAACTCAGGCTGGCCTTGAACTTATGACACTCTTCCTACTTCAGTCTCCTGAGTGTTGTGATTACAAGTTTAAGCCACCACGCCAGTTTCAACCCATTAAAAAAAATTTTTTTTTTAATTACTATGTATGTGTTTGGCATGCAGTGGAGGTCAGAGGACAACCTCAGGGTGTGGATCCTCTCTTTCCACCTTGTTTGAGATGTAAAATAAACCACACAACTGTCACCTAAAAGGGAGTAAAAAAAATAATTTATTCTGGAGTCAAATATGTGACCATAGTTTCAGGTTACTTCAAATTCTATGTTCTAGGTTGTTCTCATTAACAATTTCATGTTTTTTTTTTTTTTTTTTTGAGGTAAAGTCTTACTCTAGCCCAGAATGACCTGGAACTAACTCTGTAGTCCCAGGCTGGCCTTGAACTCACAGCAATTCTTCAAGTGCTGGAAGGGAGAGGTAGGAGGATTGCTGTGAGTTTGAGGCCACCCTGAGACTATACAGTGAATTCCAGGTCAGTCTGGCCTATAGCAAGACCCTGCCTTGAAAAACAAAAACAAAAATACCTATTCACATTGCAAATTCATTACCTATGTAAGCCTACATTTTTAACTTGCCTAAATAGTATATTGTTCTAGGTTTTTGTTTTGTTTTGTCTTGTTTTTTTTTTTGAGGTAGGGTCTCACTTTAGCCCAGGCTGACCTAGAATTCAGTATGTAGTCTCAGAGTGGCCTGGAACTCATGACGATCCTCCTACCTCTGCCTTCCAAGTGCTGGGATTAAAGGTGTGTGCCACCAGGCCTGGCCATTCTGGGTTTTAAAGTTATAACATATTGACATATCCTCATTTCCCACAGACTGTGTGCATTAGTTTCATACTGTATAAAATAACATTGTCATCTGCAGAGACGTGTCCGTCCATTCCCCCTCCCACCCCAGTACTGACAATTATGTAACGGCAATCAGAGAGCAGTCTGCTTCCTTGTATTGGTCTTAGCCTGGATTCTCATAATCTGTTCCAAAGCAGGGCATTATGGAAAATCTAGGCTGCCTTTTCATACTTTTCCATTTAACTATTTAGTTTAAGGAAAATCATCAGATTACAAGCTCTTTGACCCAGTGGTGTCTTCTAAATCCTTTCAATCTTCCTCGCCATTCTTGGGATAATAGTTTACTATGAATGTACAAAGCATGATTTCACCAAATAAGATTGGGACTGAGAGATTCTCTAGGCCGTCTGCTATGGTCTTGCTGCATTCAGGAGTGAAAACTATGGACTGCTCTTCCCATGCTGGTGGGTCATACTACTTTTAGAATTCTCTTTGGTCCCTGCTGACTTAATCTTGAAGTTACCTCAGTTGGTAGTTTAAAGAATTTGAATTCCTCTTTACATATCACACTTTGAAGACAAAAGAAATGATTGTTGAAAGGACTGGAGAACAGTTTTCCTATAAAGGAAAGCAGCTCTGATACACTGAGTTACGGCCCTGTAAAAGATGTCCACGTTCTAATCCCTGTGATCTGTGGATACTGCCCTATAGGCAAGAAAGAACACTGCATATGTGGGTAAACTAAGCATTCTGGAACGGGGTAATTATTGGATTATTTTACTGGGACAAGTGTAATTGACTATATCTTAGGCCTGGAGAGATAGCTCAGCAGTTCAGACCTTGCTTGCAAAGCTTGATGGCCCAGGTTCAGTTCCCTAGTACCCACATAAAAGCAGATGCACAAAGTGGTGCATATGTCTGGAGTTCATTTGCAGTGGCAGAAAGGTCCTGGTACTAATTCTCTGTCCACCTCTCTCTCTCTCTCTCTCTGACTCTCAAATAAATAAATAAACAAGATTTATAATAAATAAATAAATGCTCAGAAGAGGAAGACAAAGGAAGATGTGGTATGCAGATAAGGAGAGGGCAATGTGACCGCAGATGTAGAGATTCTACTGATACGGCCATAAGTCACGGAGTGCTGGCAAGTACAGAAGATGAAGCAGGCCAGAAGCAGATTCTCCTAAGTGTTCATCATACCTTTTTCCACCCAGTGAAACTGAACACCTGGCTTATACACCAGTGTTTTGGTGGTCAAGGGTACATTGATTTCTTTTGAATTAAGCCATAAAATTGTGTCTAGCCACAAAAACATACACATACAAGCACAAGAGCAAATGTTTTTATTTCTCAAATGTTTTTGTTTTGTTTTTCCGGGGAGGGTTTTATTCTAGTCTAGGCTGAACTGGAACACATTCTTTAGTCCCAGGCTAGCCTCAAACTCACTGAGATCCTCTTACTTCAGCCTCCCGAGTGCTGGTGTGTGCCACCATGCCCAGCGTCTCGCAAATGTTTTTATCTCTGCTTTTTATTCTTATCTTCATTAGCCTATATATATTTTCAAACTCTCATTCATTTGTCCTGATAAATTTTCTTTTAAGGGTTCTCTAAGAAAAGCACCTTTCCAGTTCTTTCCAATTTCCTTGGATGTTAGGTTTCAGCCTCATAAACATAAGTAGCCACTGCTACAGCTCTGGATTGCCTAGGCACTATAGGGACATAAAGAGTAAAGGCGGGCTGGAGAAATGGCTTAGCGGTTAAGGCACATGCCTGCAAGGTCTAAGGACCCCGGTTTGATCCTCCAGGTCCCACGTAAGCCAGATGCACATGGTGGCCCATGCATCTAGAGTTTGTTTGCAGTGGCTAGAGGCCCTGGTGTGCCCATTCTCTCTCTTTCTCTTTCTCCCTCTGTCTCTAATAAATAAATATAATTTTTTTAAAAAAAAAGTAAAGCCAGAGCCCACCCTGAAGTGTCTGTAAATTAGCTGTAAACAGCTTTAATAATGCTATGATGCAGTGTGATAAAATGTAAAGAGAAATGCAGAGACAGGACAGGCAGCAGAAATTCAGAAAAGGGGACTCTGTGGGCCTGCAGTGGACTGTGTGGATTTTATTGAGCAAGTTGATGGTGCAGGTAAGTGTTTGAACAGAAGTTTAGATTTCTTCTTCTGGTTGGTGATGTAGTTTGGTAAAGAATTCTTTGTTTTCATTTCATTTTTTTTTTTTTTTCTTTTTTTTTCAAGGTAGGGTCTCACTCTAGCTCAGGCTGACCTGGAATTCACTATATAGTCTCAGGGTGGCCTCAAACTCATGGTGATTCTCCTACCTCTGCCTCCCAAGTGCTGGGATTAAAGGCGTGCACCACCACGCCCAGGTTTGTTTTCATTTCTTTCTGTACTGTAAAAATAATCGAGGTTTGGAAATGTAGCTTAATTGGTAGAAGGCATGCCTAGCATGCTTGAAGCCCTGGGTTCGAGCTCTAGCACCACATAAACTTGGTATGGTGGAGCATGCCTATAATCCTAACACTGGAGTGGAGAAGTCCTTGGCTACATAGTGAGGTCAATGCTAGCCTGGACTACGTGAGACCCTTTCTTGAAAGAAAAGTAATTTAGACCCCCCCCCTTTTTGTTTAGTACTGGGGATGGAATTTAGAGCCTCATATATTTCAGGCAAGTGTTCTACCTCTAAGCTACACTCCCAGACCTCTTTGTTTGTTTATTTATTTATTTATTTTAGTTTTTCGAGTTAGGGTCTCACTCCAGCCCAGGATAACCTGGAATTCACTATGTAGTCTCAGGGTGGCCTTGAACTCCCGGCGATCCTCCTATCTCTGTCTCCTGAGTGCTGGGATTAAAGGCGTGCGCTTCCACGCCCAGCTCGTTTTGTTTTATTACACATTTTTACTTATTTTTTGGAAAGAGAAGGAGGAAAGAAGGAAGGGAGGGAGAGAGTATGGGCGTGCCAGCCCTATTTTTGTTTTTTGAGGTAGGATCTTGCTCTAACCCAGGCTGACCTGGAATTCACTGTGTAGTCTTAGGATGGCCCCAAACTCACAGTGATCCTCCCACCTCTGCCTTTTCAGTGCTGGAATTAAAGGCATGTGCCACCACACTCCATGTCTTTTATTTTGATAATCTTGCTAAGCTTCCCAGGCTAGCCATAAACTTGTTATTCTCCTGCCTCATTCTACTGAGTAGCTGAGATCAAGGATGTGCACACCACGCTCCTAGGCTTTTCTGTAAATCCTTCAGAAACATAAAAATTGCATTGTAGCCTGGTGTGGTGGTGCATGCCTTTAATCCCAGGACTTGGGAGACTGAGGTGGAGGATTGCTGTGAGTTCAAGGCCATCCGGAGACTATGTAGTGAATTACAGGTCAGCCTGGGCTACAGTGAGACCCTAACTTGAAAAACAAACAAACAAAAATCATTGTAAAATTCCTACAATTCCACTACTCCCAGAGAAAAACTTCTGTAAAAAATTTAAATATATGTAATTGTTACAGAAATGAGAACACACTCTAAATGCTCTTTTGCAATCTGTCATTAAACATTTTTGAGCAAAATAAAAAGGAAAGGAGTATTTTAAGATGATTAATTTTTTTTTTTTTGCAACAAGCATAGATTTCACTAATCCTCCCTCCCTCCCTCTCTCTCTTTCTTTCTGATGGCTGTTGCTTATTTATTTATCCAAGGGAAGTGGTACTAGACCAAGGCAGAGAAGACAATGGTACACCAGAAATGGCCCAAAGGACTGGTCCTTTGGCAGAAACCCTTAAACTCCATGCAGCTTTTCAGCTGGGTTCCATAACTGCACCCGCACTTCCAGGGTTTCACTTTCTATCCCTGCAATTACTAAGAGATAGCTTAATGGTTAAGGCGCATGCCTGCAAAGCCTAAGGACCCAGGTTTGATTCTCCAGGTTCCACTTAAGCCAGCTGCACATGGTGGCACATGCGTTTGGAGTTCATCTGCAATGACTAGAGGCCCTGGCTCACCCATTCTCACTTTCTTTCTGTCCCTCTCTCCCTCTCTCTCTGTCTCTAATAAATTAAAAAAAAAAAACGGAGGTTAAAACGTAGTTATTAAGAGGTACAGTCTAGCCGGGCATAGTGGCGCACACCCTTTAATCCCAGTACTCGGGAGGCAGAGGTAGGAGGATTGCTGTGAGTTTGAGGCCACCCTGAGACTACTTAATTAATTCCAGGTCAGGCTGAGCTAGAGTGAGACCCTACCTCGAAAAACCAAAAAAAAAAAAAAAGAAGGGAGCATCACTTTTACAAGGTCTTAAAAACAGGTTTGTGAGTCGGGCGTGGTGGCGCACGCCTTTAATCCCAGCACTTGGGAGGCAGAGGTAGAAGGATCGCCATGAGTTCGAGGCCACCCTGAGACTACATAGTGAATTCCAGGTCAGCCTGAGCTAGAGTGAGACCCTACCTTGAAAAACAAACAAACAAACAAACAAACAAACAAACAAACAAACAAACAGAAAACAGGTTTGTAAGGAGCTGATGTATTAGCATGTCAGGTCTTTCTTTAAAAAGAGTAGCATATAGGGCTGGGGAAATGGCTTAGTGGTTAAGGTGTTTGCTACAAAGCCTAAGGACCCCAGTTCAATTCCCCAGGACCCACATAAACCAGATGCACAAGGGGGCACATGCGTCTGGAGTTCACTAACAGTGGCTGGAGGCCCTGGTATGCCCATTCTCTCTCTCTCTCTCTCTTTCTCTCTGCCCCTTCTTCTCTCTGTCTCTCTCTCTCTCAAATAAATAAATAAATAAAATATTTAAAGACAAAAAAAAGAGTAGAATGTAAGCAATACCCTAGTCATTAAAGATTCAACTCAGCCTCATCCCTTGGGGGCCTCTGGTATCGTAGCCTTAAAATATTTGACAATTCTTTTTTTTTTTTTTTTGTAATTTTTTTTTGAGGTAGGTTCTCACTATAGCCCAGGTTCTCACTGTAGCTAATGTTGACCTGGAATTCATTATGTAGTCTCAGGGTGGCCTTGAAGTCACAGCAATCTTCTTACCTTTGCCTCCCAAATCCTGGGATTAAAGGTGTATGTCACCATGCCCTACCTGCCTTGTAATTTTTGACACAGATAGCAATATAACCATTGACTCAGGATAAAGCCCCTTCTTTTACATTTTAGAGATTCTATAGGTGGGCTCTGAACTTAATGTGTATACAAAATGAATGAATAACAAATGTCTACTTTTCTCTCAAAAGTAGGCTTGTTTTTATCCAATTCTTAAATGGGTCTGTAATCAAAAGTCATGATGGGCAGGAGAGATGGCTTAGCTGTTAAGGTGCCTGCCTCCTAAGCCTAAGAACGCTGGTTCCAATCTCCAGCGGTTCCAATCTCCAGGTCCCACGTTAGCCAGATGCAAAGTGACGCAAGGGCGCAATGCTGCACTTGACCACAAGGGGGCGGACACTTCTGGATTTCGTTCACAGCAGCTGAGAGGCTGCTGGCATACTCATTCTCTGTCTTCCTCTCCCTCTCTCTCTGTCTGTCTGTCTCTCTCTCTGTTTATCTCTAAAAAAAAAAAAAGTCATTGCCGGGCGTGGTGGCGCACGCCTTTAATCCCAGCACTCGGGAGGCAGAGGTAGGAGGATCGCCGAGAGTTCGAGGCCACCCTGAGACTACATAGTTAATTCCAGGTCAGCCTGGACCAGAGTGAGACCCTAAAAACCAAAAAAAAAAAAAAAAGTCATGTTGTTGGGCTGGAGGGATGGCTTAGCAGTTAAGGCGTTTGCCTGCAAAGCCAAAGGACCCTGGTTCAATTCTCCAGGACCCACATTAGCCAGATGCACAAGGGGGCACATGCATCTAGAATTCATTTGCAATGGCTGGAGGCCCTGGCATGCTCATTGTCTCTCTCTCCTTCTTTCTCTGTCAAATAAATAAATAAAAATAAAATAAAATATTTTTAAAAGTAATGTTGTTACAGACAGCTTCATAAAGTACTAAAGCAGGAGAGCAAAATAAATAGCACAATCCCGTTTTAGCTTGAGAACCCAGTACTTTCCCATTTCTTTAGGCATCATTTTTATTATTTTTTTATTTTTATTTTTTTTAATTTTTGGAGAAAGACACAGAGAGAGACAGACAGAGAGGGAGAGGGAGAGGAGACAGACAGAGAATAGGCGCGCCAACAGTCTCTCAGCTGTTGTGAACGAAATCCAGATGTGTGCACCCCCTTGTGGGCAAGTGCGGTATTGCGCCCTTGCGTCACTTTGCATCTGGCTAAATGTGGGACCTGGAGATTGGAACCGGGTTCTTAGGCTTAGCAGGCAGGCGCCTTAACTGCTAAGCCATCTCTTCAGCCCCGTTTTTATTTTTGATTTTTCAAGGTAGGGTTTCACTCTAGTCCAGGCTGACCTGGAATTCACTAGGTAGTTTCACGGTGGCTTCAAACTCATGGCGATCCTCCTACCTCTGCCTCCTGAGTGCTGGGATTAAAGGCATGCGCCACCACACCCGGTTTGGGCATCTCTTAATATTGCTCCTAAAATGAAGCCGGGTGTGGTGGCGCATGCCTTTAATCCCAGCACTCAGGAGGCAGAGGTAGGAGGATCACCATAAATTCGAGGCCACCCTGAGACTACCTAGTGAATTCCAGGTCAGCCTGGACTAGAGTGAAACCCTACCTTGAAAAAACAACAAAAAAAAAATAATAAAAATAAATAAATAAATAATAAAATGATACTGTTCCTGGGGACATAGGATAAGCCCCGCTTGCAAAGAGCTTCATACAAAAGAAGTGTATCCTAGGGGCTAGAGAGATGGCTTAATGGTTAAGTGCTTGCCTGTGAAGCCTAAGGACCCTGGTTCAAACCTCTATTCCCCACTACCCATGTAAGCCATATGCACAAGGTGGTGCATGCATCTGGAGTTCATTTGCAGTGGCTGGAGGCCCTGGTGCACCCATTTTCTCTCTCTTTCTTTGTCGCTCTCAAATAAATAAACAAACAATTAAAAATAAAGAAGTGCATTCTAGGGAGAGAGAGAGAGAGAGAGAGAGAGAGAACAATTCCTGGTGGTAGTAGGGGCCAGAGGCTGGGCTGCCCAGGCACTTGTCCTTTAAGAAGGCCAATCATAGCCGGGCGTGGTGGCGCACGCCTTTAATCCCAGCACTCGGGAGGCAGAGGTAGGAGGATCGCCGTGAGTTCAAGGCCACCCTGAGACTACATAGTTAATTCCAGGTCAGCCTGGGCCAGAGTGAGACCCTACCTCGAAAAACCAAAAAAAAAAAAAAAAAAGAAGGCCAATCAGCAAAGTGGCCCTATTTCCACTTTCACTTCAGGCCAGGACACCGAAGAGCTGTGATTCGCTCAGTCTTTCCTGAGCAGATTAGACAGTCATTAAAGTAGATTGCTGCAATTCACTTTCCTTTGCTTCTCTCACTAATTCTAATTGTGTTTGAAATAGGAAAAACCCAGGATCTAAGCATTAAAGAGAAAATATCCCATTCTTTATTCTCTTTGCTTCTTTCCCTAGTTCCGAATTGCTCTTACATAAAAGATAATTTTTAAATTATAAAACTGGTATTAGGGGCTGGAGAAATGGTTTAGCGGTTAAGGTGCTTGCCTGCAAAGTCAAAGGACCGTTGTTCGATTCCCCAGGACCCACGTAAGCCAGATGCACAAGGTGGTGCATGCATCCGGAGTTCATTTGCAGTGGCTGGAGGCCCTGGCATGCCCATTCTATCTCTATCTGCTTCTCTCTCAAATAAATAAATAAACAAATAATAAAATAAAAACAAAAAAAAACTGGTATTAACAAGGCCATCAAAAAAAAAAACAAACAAACAAACAATGACCTGCTTATGAACTAACAGATGCTAGAATACTTACAGCAGCCCTAGGTGTGGATAACCTTAGAGGTAAGACTCTTGTTGTGAACAACCAATCAGAAAGCTTATTACCCTGCAAGCTGAAAAGCTAAGCCACAGCCTTTCCCACTGAAGATTTGTTTCTAGGAAAACAATATACTTAAGCACAACTCCTCCCACCTGATGAGGCTACAAGTCAATCAAGAGTGATGACAATAACGTCAAACACTGTGATTCCTGTCCTAATTGTCACTTAAAACAGGTCCCCAAAACCCCACTCAGCACACAAACCTCTGTGCACCTTGCCTGGAATCAAGCAACACTGAACTTCTCTGGTTCTACAGCAAAGATAGTTTGCAGCTTGCAGTCAGACCTAGACCTCCACCTTCACCTCCACCTCCACCTCCACATTGTCTTCATCCCCGTGATCCTGAGAAAACTGTGCACACCTGAACCTATTACTGAACCAGTGCTGCCAGAGCTCCCTTTCTATCTTGAAATAAAACAAAAAACCCATAGATTCCCCACTACCCTTATTCCCTCCCCCCCCCCCGCCCAGAACATAATTCCTAGAAAACCTACCCTGTAGTTTGCACTGAGCATGCTCTCATCAAAGACCTTGCAGCATACACAGACACACAGACAGGACAGTAAAAAAGAGAAGGGTCTGTTTAAAGGGCTTTTCTTTTTGTTCTGTGTGGACCTAGGTTACTTTTAAAAATCTTTTAGCATTGTAATGTGATCTCTCAGTTGGATAAATGTATGTGCAGGATGAAGGGAGTAAGAATGGTCACTATTTCTCAGTAGGTGGGAGCAAGAGATGTGGATGCATGAATAATGACGTGGAAGAATGACGGGCCCACACAGCAACGTCTCCTTGCTTTCATATAGATAAAAATGGGGGCACTTGGGAGGTAGAGGTAGGAGGATTGCTGTGAGTTAGAGGCCACTCTGAGACGACATAGTGAATTCCAGTGAGCTACAGTGAGACCCTACCTCGAAAAAACAAACAAAAAAATTGGGGGCTCTAGATACTTAATCACTTTCTCTTTCCTATTTCCTCATTACTTTCTAACTCTCCCAGTATTCATTAGAATGTGTCTCATGGAGTCACCAGTTCTGTGGTGATATGACATAGACAGGATACTGAGGATAAGTAAATTTAGGAAACATCACATTAAGAGATTCCAAATAGTTAACTTTTCAGAGACTTTAGTATACAAAATGGCCCTTCTCTCTAGAGAGAGACTATAAATTGTATGCAAGAGTGATACTTAAAATACTTAAGAACTGGTAGGACATGGACTTCAACCAGTGAGAATGAACCTCAGCTATGGCTGCTGGTTCCACCATATCCTCGCGAATGGGTTCAGGCTGAATATCAGCCCATAGAGTTGGCCCTGCTTCCCCAAATTTTGCCCAAAGTAGTTTGCTTGTTTGTGTTGTCTCACAGAACTGATGAGAAATGCTCTAGCCAAGGCTGGAACATCATCTATCTAGGGATAGGGTCAGAACGCATGACTCTGGTCACCGAGGTCCAGAAGAGGGGTAACCATGGCCGTGACTACTGTAGCACTAATGGATAGACTTAACACAGCTACAGCAAAAACAGATTTCAAAAGACAGATGTCACCAGGCATAGGGGCACACGCCTTTAATCCCAGCTCTCGGGAGGCAGAGGTAGGAGGATCACCATGAGTTCAAGGCCACCCTGAGACTACAGAGTGAATTCCAGGTCAGCTTGAGCTAAAGTGAGGCCCTACCCCGAAAACAAAAACAAGGGCTGGAGAGATGGCTTAGTGGTTAAGGCACATGCCTGTGAAGCCTACAGACCCTGGTTCAATTCTCCAGGTCCCTCGTAAGCCAGATGCACATGGTTGCATCTGGAGTTTGTTTGCAACGACTAGAGGTCCTGGTGTGCCCATTCTCACTCTCTCCCTCCCTCTCTGTCTTAAATAAAGAAATAAATAAAATCTTAAAAATAAAAAAAAAAAGACAGATGTCCCTGTCTCAGCTGCTCCGTGAACTTTGTCCTTGGTGGGTCAGCAGGTGTCTATCCAGGTGGTGTTTGCCACCAAAGCTCTTCTCACAGTGAGAGCAATGGCAGGGCTTCTCCCCAGTATGGGTCAGCCAGTGCCTCACTAGGTGGTGCCTTTGGTCAAAACTTTTCCCACATTCAGTGCACATACGGCGTTTTGGCACCGGTGGGGCACACTGCTGTTTCGGAGCCCCAGGACTCTCTCCAAGTTCTTGGCCCTTACGGGACCTGCCTTCTGTGTGCACTCTCTGGTGGCTGGCCAAATGGGAGTTGCACCAGAAATCTTGCCACACTCAGAGCACCTGCTAGGCTTGTCATGTAGGTGGGTTTTCTGGTGCCGGATCAAGTGATGTCTTCGTCCAAAGCTTTTATTACACTTGAGGCAACTATAGGGCTTCTCTCCAGTGTGTGTTTGCTAATGTCTGGCAAGATGGGAGCCCCAAACAAACAGTTTCCCGCATTGAGGGCACATGTGGGATCTTAACAGGGAATCCTTCTCTGTGCTACACAGAAGGTTTGTGAAGCTCTCTTCCTGAAGAAGTGAGCCCAGGAGCATTCCTCTGGAGCTTCTGGGTACGGATTCCAACTCTCATCCTGCTCTGGGTTCTGGAGAACACTATCTTCAGACACACTGGATAATATTCTGGGAGGCTCTGCTTCTAGTTCAGGAGTCTCCCCCTTATGTTCACGTCCATCTCCCATGTATGTGATCCTTAGAATGTCCCTCTCCTCTAAGTCTTGGGGATCAGGGACCCATTGTTCTCCACCTTCTAGTTGAGAAAGCATATCCAGTTTGGGGATTGGAGATCTCAGAGAGGCTACTATCCCACAGTTTTCTTGCATGACATATTCTCCGTAAAAGTCTGTTTGGGAGGGGTCCTTGGCGAAGCACAGTGACACATCCTTGATGGTTACCAGGCCCTGGGATCCGGCTGCAAGAAGTGCCGCTGCCATCTCCCAGTCCCTGGTGCTCCCTCCCAGGGAATTGCAGGAACCCAGGGAGCAGACTGGGCTTTCTCCTGGAGGGCCTGTGCTCTTCTTCAGGTTATAGCACAGGGGCTCCAGTGGCACTGGGGCTGTTCTCCACTGGCCCTCTTGATGATTTCTCCTTTCCAGCTGGGGCTCTGTTCCATCCAGCTGCACGTTCATCGACTCCCATCCTGTCCCCAAGGCTGCTTCTGTTCTGAAAGTATTTCTGCAGCATGCACTGTTTTTCCTAGTTCCATGATGACCCCATGTCTACTGCAGTCTGGGTTCTTGAGCTGTCATTTCTTATTTTTCCCCTTCCCTCACATATCTGGGGAGGCAAGACACCTGCAGAAGAAGTTTTGCAGCAAATGTTGGACAGGCCATGTTGGAAGGGCCATGGCATCAAGCAGTGGCCCAAGGGCACAGGGACAGAGGAGAGCCCTGGCCCCTGGCCCCTCGCCCCAGGTGGGCTCTGGGCAGGACCAAGCCTGTGGAGGAGAAGTATGTATGGTTGCTTCTCTCTGGCTCGGCTGGTCAGGCGGTGGGGTTGGGGGGGTAGGGGAACTCGTGCCCCTCCCCTCAGTCCATGGCCCCTCACTAATCCTTTCTAATTATATTATGGACTGTGCTCAGGGAAGAAATGAGAACAGAGAAAGTAAAAGGCTATTATAGTAATCCTAGCAAAAATGAAAATAGGGGGCTTACCGAGTATTTACATGACCCTGGGTTCAATCCTCAACCCTAAAAACAAATGGGCTGGAGAGATGGCTTAACGGTTAAGGCACTTGCTTGTAAAGCCTAAGGACCCAGGTTTGATTCCCCATTACCCATATAAGCCAGATGCATAGGGTGGCACATGTGGCTGGAGGCCCTGACACACCCATTCTCTAACTACCTCTTCCTCTCTCTCCCTGTCTCTCAAATATCTATCTACCTCTTTCTCTCCCTCTAATAAATAAAATGAAATAAAATAAAATATTTTAAAAAATTAATTCATTGCTCTGTGTGGTGGCTCACATCTGCAATTGTGGTTCTCAGGATGAAGCAGGAGGATCTTGCATTCAAGGCCACCTGGGATACATGGTGACTTCCAGGCCAAACCTGGGCTCAAGAGTGAGATTCTGTTTCAAGAAACTTAAATAGAAATCAGAGTAGGGGGCTGGAGAGAGCTTAGCAGTTAGGGCACATGCCTGTGAAGCCCAAGGACCCAGGTTAGAGTCTCCAGGTCCCACGTAAGCCAGAGACACATGGTGGCACATGCATCTGAAGTTCGTTTGCAGTGGCTAGAGGACCTGGAATGCCCATTCTCTCTCTCTCTCTCCCCCTTTCTCTGTCTCTAATAAATAAATAAATAAAAATAAAATCTTAAAAAAAAAAAAAGAAATCAGAGTAGGGATGATAGTAATAGTTGATGTCAGAGACTGGGATTCTCCCCCTACTATTTCAAGATTTGGGGCCACATAAGTAAGAATGAATTTCCGGGCTGGAGAAATGGCTTAGCGGTTAAGGCGCCTGCCTGCTAAGCCTAAGAACGCTGGTCTCAATCTCCAGCGGTTCCAATCTCCAGGTCCCACATTTAGCCAGATGCAAAGTGACGCAAGGGTGCAACGCTGCACTTGCCCACAAGAGGGTGCACGCATCTGGATTTCGTTCACAGCAGTTGAGAGACTGCTGGCGCGCCCATCTCTGTCTCCCTCTCCCTCTCTGTCTCTCTCTGTGTCTCTCTCCAAAAATAAAATAAAATAAGAATTAAACAAAGAATGAATTTCCCTGTCATCGAAAGATGGAAGGAGAGAAAAAAAATCCACTTATGTACATTTGAACATATTCGTGTGCTCCAAGGTGTAACAGGAGTCCAGTAAAGAAGTTACTCTGTAAATAGTGACAGTAAGGCTAAGACCGTGTCTTGTGTGTGATGATCTTTTCCAATTATGACATCATGATGTAATCACAAAAGACTGTATAGCAAATAATCAAAGGTAAAACAAAACAAAGCAAAACAACAACAAATCCATAATCTTGTCACTTATAACCTACCTACCTATAACCTACCTCATGTACATTTTGACTTTTTTCTTTCTGATATGCGCCATGGCTTGTGAAAATGTATGTATACATATATACTTCAAACTATATACTTCAGGTCCTGGAGAGATGGCTCAGTAGTTAAGTGCTTGCCTGTGAAGCCTAAGGACTCCAGTTTGAAGCTTGATTCCCCAGGACCCACGTAAGCCAGATGCACAAGGTGGTGCATGCATCTGGAGTTCTTTTGCAGTGGCTGGAGGCCCTGGTGCACCCATTTTATCTCTCTCTCTGCCTCTTTCTCTCTCTGTCACTCTCAAATAAATAAATAAAAATAAACAAAAATTTAAAAAAAGAAAAAGAATTTATAGAGCCAAGTGTGGTGGCACACGCCTTTAATCCCAGCATTTGGGAGGCAGAGGTAGAAGGATTGCCGTGCGTTTGGGCCACACTGAGACTATATAGTGAATTCCAGACAGCAGGAGCTAGAATGAGACCCTGCCTTGAAAAAAAAGAATTTACTTGTTGCTGTCTAGAAAAAAATATTTCTAACAATGTTAGCCAAAGTGGGGTGTGGTGGTGCAGGCCTTTATTCTGGTGGAGGCTGAGGTAGGAGGATCACCATGAGTTCAAGGCCAGCCTGGGGCTACATAGTGAGTTCCAGGTCAGCTTTGTGCCACTGTAAAGAAAAAAATATATTTAAGTCACTTTTTTGTATCTGGCTTACAGGGGTGGCTTGAGAATTGAATAGGAGCTGGCAGGCTTTGCAAACAAGGGCCTTTAACAACTAAGCCATCTTTCCAGCCTCCCCCCAGCTCTTGCCACTGTAAGTCTAAGATTCTCCCCATTTCTCCATTCAAATTTTGGTTTTCTGTTAAAGTAGTAGATAAAAAGTGTGTACAGGGATTGGAGATATAGTTCAGTTGGAAGAGTGTTTGCCTTGCCTGAGTGAGTGAGGCCCTGGATTTGATTCTCAGTACCAACAACAACAACAACAACAACAACAACAACAACAAAAAAAAAAAAAAAAAAAAAAAAAAGGAAGAGGAGGAAGGGGAGAAAACAAACATGTTTGCACATTTGAAAGCTGTATTTATCTCTACATCAATATTAGTCATTATTAACCTAAAATGTCATACCCACTCAAGGTAAGGGACTAAGTCTGACCATCATTGTCTTGATGAATAATGAAATAAATTACAATAAAGAAATAAAATTTCAAGCTGGGTGTGGTGGTACACATCTTTAATCTCAGCACTTTAATCCCAGGAAGCCAGAGGTAGGAGGTTGCTGCTGTGAGTTCAAGGCCAGCCTGAGACTACATAGTGAATTCCAGGTCAGCCTGGGCTAGAGTGAGACTCTATCTAAAAAAAAGTATCAACAGCAGTGTGTGGTGGCTCTTGGGACATAGGGGCAGGAGGATCATGAGTTTGAGGCCAGCCTCTGCTACATAGCCAGTTGGACCCCAGCCTAGGTTACAATGAGTTCCAGGCCAGCCAGGGTAGTGAGACCCTACCTCAAAACAAAACAACTATCACCACAAAACTAAAACTAAACAAAAAATATACATTACTTAGCCAGAGGGGCTGCATGACTTGGGAACCAGAGGTATGATGATCTGTTGAGCCCAGAAGTTCAAGACCAGTCTGGACAATAGCACAATCCTCTCTCTTGGGCTGGGGAAATGGCTTAGCGGTTAAGGTGTTTGCCTGTGAAGCCAAAGGATCTCCGTTTGATTCTCCAGGACCCACATAAACCAGATGCACAAGGGGTACATGCATCTGGAGTTTGTTTGCAATGGCTAGAGGCCCAGGGTAAAACGAGAGACCATAGTTTAAAGCACTTTGTTTTAAAAGATTTTCAAGGGGAGTTCTTTCAGCCTTCCCTCCTTCATGCTTCCCAACCTCACAAATTCCTAAGAAAAATTGGTTATGGTTGTGGGGTGGGACTGCTAAGGCACACCTCAGCTTGCAGGGTGTACTAACCTATCGGGTGGCCTTCTGCCATATTACTGGACAGGTCCCCCTCTCCTGCCCCAGTGAGACACTATCTCTACATTTATGCTGTGTTCACCATCCTAAAACAACCCATTAAGTAAGGAAATCCAATAATAATAATAATAATAATAATAATAATGAAATCCAGGGAAGAGATTTAATCGGAGTAGAGCTGAGTCTATTTTAGTAATTCTCTTTTATTTATATTTTTATTTGTTTTTCGAGGTAGAGTCTCACTCTAGCCCAGGTTGACATATGTAGTCCCAGGCTGGCCTCGAACTCACGACGATCCTCCTACTTCTGCCTCCCAGTGCTGGAATTAAAGGCGTGCACCACCACGACCGGCTTTCCCTACTATTTTATTAAGTGCTTTAAACCTTTTCTTTCATCCCCGTTTCCTCCTTTCCCTGGGTCTGTCTGGTTTTTCTTTCCTCCCTTGTAGCCTGAATAAGCCCGCCCTGCCCACAGCCTCCTATCCTTCTTTCCCCCTCCCTTTTCTCCCTCCCCCTCCTTCCCCCTCTCACCTCGCAGACAGGCGGCTGCGGGTGCGGCTCCTCCTGCGCAAGCGCATGCCTCACCCCTGCTGCGGTGGTCTAAGGACACAGCTCGCTGGTAACCCTTGAGCTTCAGGAAGTGACCTAAATACAGCATCCTTAAGGAAGTGCTTCAGAGCCCAGCACTGCTCCGGAGAAAAGCTTTCCAAATGACAGTCTTGCTTCCGTTCAAGAAATACAGTCTGATTCATTAGCTGTCTTCTCTTTTGCGTGGTGCTTTCTTTCTTTCCTTTGGTTTCTGAGGCAGGGTCTCAGGTAGCCCAGGCTGGCTATGTATGGAAGGATGACCTTGAACTTCTGATCCTCCTGCCTCCATCCAGTGCTGGGTTTGGTGTTTGATAAATGGCTGTGAGTGGAGAAAGTGAGGAAAAGCGTTTGCCACTGTTTTTGGAAAGAGATTAAATTTACTTGTAAGAGGTACACTTTATTTCTAGATACCTAGAAAATTCTTCCATCCAGTAATGAGATTTACAACCAAATTACTTTTATAATTCCAAAGGAGAGGGGAATTGGAAGGAGTGGGAGGTGGAGGGAAAGTACACGTGGGAATATGTGTATACTATCCAGAATATTTTCCTCTCCTAACCCCTTGCATCTTGGACATGTTTCTTACTGGTGACTCTTGAGAAATTGGGCATAGTATCTGTCTCTCTTCTCTCCCTCCCCTCACTCTATTCCTCTCTTCTCCGTTTCTCTGCCCATGCTTTATATTAAAACCTCCCCCCCAAAGAAAAGTTACCCGACTTAACGATATGTGATGTTTCAAGTCAAACACCAAGCTGGGCATGGTAGCTCACACTTTAATCCCAGTATTTGGCAGGTAGAGGCAGGAGAATCAGGAGTTCAAGGCCAGCCTTAGCTACATAGTGAGTTTAGCCTGTTATCTCTTGGAAACTTCTGTCCTTCTGCACTAGCAGCCCCCACTATCATCCTGAAAATTCCTTTTGTCTTGTACCAATGTTGGGTATCCTATCTCTAGTTTTTCTTTGTTTTGTTGGTAACACTTACATTTAAATTTTATTTTATTTTATTTTATTATTAGAGAGAGGCAGATAGAGAGAATGGGCATTCCAGGGCTCTAGCCACTGCACATAAACTCCAGACATATACACCACCTTGTGCATCTGGCTTATGTGAGTACTGGGGAATTGAACCTGGGTCTTCATTGGCAAACATCTTAACTGTTAAGCCATCTCCCCAGCCTGGTAATACTTAAAACATTTTTTTATTATTTTTTATTTATTTTTGGAGAGAGAGACAGAGAGAGATAGACAGAGAGGGAGAGGGAGACAGAAATGGGTGCGCCAGCAGTCTCTCAGCTGCTGTGAACGAAATCCAGATGCCTGTGCCCCCTTGTGGGCAAGTGCGGCATTGCGCCCTTGCGTCACTGCATCTGGCTAGCCGTGGGACCTGGAGATTGGAACCGCTGGAGATTGGAACCAGCGTTCTTAGGCTTAGGAGGCAGGCACCTTAGCCGCTAAGCCATCTCTCCAGCCCTGGTAATACTTTTTTTGAAAGTATGTGTCGAAGCTGGGCGTGGTGGCGCATGCCTTTAATCCCAGCACTCAGGAGGCAGAGGTAGGAGGATCACCATGAATTTGAGGCCACCCTGAGACCACATAGTGAATTCCAGGTCAGTCTGAGTTAGAGTGAAACCCTACCTCAAAAAACGAAAAACCTCTCTACCTTCTTTAAGACCAGGTCTCTTGTCACAGGCATGTTAGGATCACAGAAGCATGTGCCACTTGTGTCCAGCTTTATATAGATGCTGGGGAATTGAACCCAAACCAGCAGTCTTTACAAGCAAGCACCTTCAACTCCCAAGCCATCTTTCCAACTCCTCTATAGTTTTTATCTTGCTTGGATAAGTCTCACCTTTTGATGAACCATGATGCATAGATAAAAATTTTGCTGTGGAACAAAACATCTCAAAACATATGACATGCCGAACTCCTGAGACAGCTGAGGAAAGGCTCACTGGATTTTGGGGCCTCCAGGGAAGGCTGTGTCCGTGAAGATGAACTGCAATTGCAGGAGGTCCAGGGCAGATGGGGTCAGCCTGGCGTCCCTCTGGATATGTTAAGGCCCCTCTGCCATTTGGTCTCCACATGGCTTCATTTAGTCTTCCTCACTGGATGGTAGCCTCAGGGCTGTTTCCCCCGAATGACATTCTTCTTCCCTTGTCTTAACAACAGTTTGATGAGTATTAATATTCTAGGGTGGATCATTTCCTTTAGGATTTTGAAAGTAATTGTTCATGTTTTTCTGACTTCCAGAACTGTTGAGAACTCTGATGTCATTTTAACCCTTTGGAATTTCCTTTTAATCTCGTGTCCTGAAGTTTTGTGAATCAGGGGATAAGATTTGACCAGCTATTAAAGCCTTGCTTGGTTGTAGTTTAAGTTCTGCTAAATTACTTATGTCTCAGTATCTGGGCTCCCCTCACTAATCTAGCTTGAATCCTCCAAAGAACCTTTCCTGACCAATCCCCACCTATGCTGATCATTGTCTTCCTGTCAGTTACCCAGCACATGTATGTGCTTTAAAGCTTAGAAATAAGACTGTTATTCATCCAACCCAAATTCTTTTATATAAAGGTACTACATTAGCTATTATTTTTATAACCCTATAGCACTCATTTCAGGAACTCAATTCCATAAGTAATTTAATAAAGGCAGACCTGAAATGAGCTGTCCCACAGTTTGCATATTGTTGTAGAGACCGGCAGGGTTCTTTTTTTCTTCTTCTTTTTGGTTTTTGAGGTAGGGTCTCACTCTAGCCCAGGCTGACCTGGAATTCACTCTGTAGTCTCAGGCTGGTCTTGAACTCATAGCAATCCTCCCACCTCTGCCTCCCAAGAGCTGAGATTAAAGGTGCGTACCACCATGCCCAGGCCTTCTCTTCCTCTTTATTTATTTATTTTTTATGTTTTTGGTTTTTCAAGATAGGGTTTCACTCTAGCCCAGGCTGACCTGGAATTCACTATGTACTCTCAGAGTGGCCTCAAACTCATGGTGATCCTCCTACCTCTGCCTCCCAAGTGCTGGGATTAAAGGCATGCGCCACCATGCCCAGCTCCAGCTTTTTTTTTCTTTTAAAAAAATTTTTAAAAAAGATTTTATTTATTTATTTATTTATTAAAGATAGGGAGAGAGAGAGAGTGAGACTGGGTGTGCCAGGACCTCTAGCCACTGCAAACAAACTCCAGACACATGCACCACCATGGGCTTACATGGGACCTGGAGAATCAAACCAGGGTACTTAAGCTTCACAGGCAAATGCCTTAATTGCTAAGCCATCTCTCCAGCCCTCCAGCTTTTTTAAAAGATATTTTTAGGAGCCGGGCGTGGTGGCGCACGCCTTTAATCCCAGCACTCAGGAGGCAGAGGTAGGAGAATCACCATGAGTTCGAGGCCACCCTGAGAATAGAGTGAATTCAAGGTCAGCCTGGCTAGAGAGAGACTCTACCTCGAAAAAAAAAAAAAAAAAATATTTTTAGGGCTGGAGAGATGGCTTAGCGGTTAAGGCACATGCCTGCAAAGCCTAAGGACCCCGGTTCAATTCTCCAGGTCCCACGTAAGCCAAATGCACAAGGGCGCATGTATCTGGAGTTCATTTGCAGTAGCTAGAGGCCCTGGCGTGCCCACTCAACTCTCCCTCTCTCTCTTTCCCTCTCTCTGTCTCTAATAAATAAATAAAATAAAAAATAAAAATAAAATTTTATTTGCAGAGAAAGATAAGAAGGAGGGAAAGAGAGTATGGGTATGTCACATGAATGTTGGAATATTGAACCTGGACCAGTAGGCTTTGCAAGCAAGCACCTTTAACTCAGCCCCTTCTCTTCCTCTGTTTAGTTCTGTGGAGTGGCAGTTTACCATAGAATAACTTTCAGTTAATAGATTGTTTAATCAAATTGTTGTTTTCCCTCTTAAGTCTTTAACATGTTACAACAAATCAAAAGCACACATTCCTACATATTTGCATGTTTTGTAAATCTGTAATGTTTTATCTGTTACTTCATAAAAATGTTTGTAAAGACAGCCTAATTGCATTGTTATATAGTCTAGCTGAAAATTTGTTCCTTGAGATATTGTGGTATCTCAAAGTCATTGTTCTGAGCATCTGTCTTTACTGTATGAAGGCAGAAGATAAAGACAGACAAACCTTTCAAAAGCAGGAAAACAAAGAAGGTAAAACTACCTGGAGTTTTTTATTTATTATTATTTCTTCATATACCTAATGGATTAAAGTCTCCATTCTTGGGTACAATTGGGAGATTATCTGAACATGTAAAGTTAAGTTAGACAAACAAAGTAAAAAGAATAAGGGGCTGGAGAGATGGCTCATCCATTAAAGGTGCTTGCTAGCAAAAGCCTGACAGCTGGGGTTCGATTTGCCAGTACCTATGTAAAGCCAGATGCACAATGTGGCTCATGCATCTGGAGCTCGTTTGCAAGAGCCCCTGGCACACCCACTCTCCCCTTACAAATTAAATAGATAAATACTTTTTTTTTGGAGAGAGACACAGAGAGAGAGGGAGAGGAAGACATATAGAGACTGGCGTGCCTGCAGCCTCAGCCGCTGTGAACGAACTGCAGACGCGTGCGCCCCCTTGTGAGCAAGTGCAGCATTGCGCCCTTGTGTCACTTTGCATCTGTCTAAATGTGGGACCTGGAGATTGGAACCAGAATTCTTGGGCTTAGCAGGCAGGAGCCTTAACCGCTAAGCCATCTCTCCAGCCCTAAATAAATAAATCATTTTTAAAAAAGGAATGAAGTTCTGTCTCTGGGAGTAACTCCACTTAGTACTTTCAACTTCCACTTAGGTGGCCTGAGTGTGTCCTCAGGCAACAATGCTGGAAACAGATTATGACTGACACAACTGAATTGTAATCTTGTTTCAAGCCTTGGATGAAGACAATAATGTATAGTAGAACAATGGTCAGCATAAAGTGCCCCATAAACAAAATAAGCCAGACATGGTGGCTCATTCCTGAGATTCCAGAACCCAGGAGGCTGAGGCAGGAGGATTGCTAGTTTCAGGCTAGCTTGGGCTACAAAATGAGACCCTGTCTTAAGATAAAATAATAAAATAGGACTGGAGAGATGGCTTAGCGGTTAAGGTGCTTGCCTGAGAAGCCCAAGAACCCATGTTCAACTCTCCATATCCCACATAAGCCAGATGCACAAAGGTGAAGCTAGCACAAAGTCGCCTATGCCCACTAGGTGACGCAAGCATCTGGTGTTTGATTGCAGTGGTTGAGGCCCTGGTACACCGATTCTCTCTCTCTCTCCCTCTCTAAAAATAAAATAAAAATAATTTAAAATAGTAAAAATAAAGTATCAGCATGCATGAAGCCCTAAATCAACCCCCAACATTACAGTGTGGTGATGAATCAAATATGAGAACAGGAAATCTTGGGATGTATCTCAGTAGTGAGAAAAATAATGTTTTGTGAAATATTTCAGGTTTTTTTTTTTTTTTTCAAAGTAGGGTCTGACTCTAGCCTATGCTGACCTGGAATTCACTATGTAGTCTCAGGGTGACCTTGAACTCATGGTGATCCTCCTACCTTTGTGTCCCGAGTGTTGGGATTAAAGGCGAGGGCCACCACACCAGGCTTGTTGTTTTGAGATAAAGGTTTGCTATGTATCCCGGGCTGGCTTTGAATTCACTATGAATAGGGCTCAGGCTGGCCTTAAACTCTTGGATTGCCTCCTTGCTTTAGCCTTCCGGGTGTTGGAATCACACCTTTCCTTCCTCTTTTCTGGGTACTGAGGTTTGAACCTAGTGCATGACATGGACTACTTTTCCCCCTCATGTATGAAGCTCAGACTGGCCTTGAAACTCGCTATGCAGCCGAGGATGGCCTTGAAACTCTTGAGCCACCTTGTCGGACTTCTAAGAGTTCTGGGACCCACGAACTCTCCCGCTGGTCATAGTTACCAAGGACCAAAGGCCCGTCTGAGTCACGGTGTGGCCTAGTTGGCGGCTCTGGGAGAAAGATCCTGGGGCACGTGAAGAACGGGGCGGAGCTTGCCAGCCGCGTGCACACAAGATGTAAACCACAGATGGAAAGGAGCAAGAAAGTCGTATCTTTGCGACACTGTCGCGCAACGCCGGCTCGCTGCCGTAAAGGCTGGTCCGGAGACGCCCCAGCCGAAACCGTGGGGACAGAGGTGCTATGGCGGATATGGAGGACCTGTTCGGTAGCGACGCGGACAGCGAGGCCGAGCACAAAGGTGCGGTGTCCACAGCCCCGGGGAATTGTTGCGCGGCGGGAGTCCGACGTCCGCCCAGTTCCGGTGTGCGTCGGCGCAGCCCAGCGCCCCCTGCCCTCCGGGCGGTCCACGCGGGCGGGCGGGCGGGCGCCGCTGGGAGCGCTGGGCTGCGCCGGGGTCCCCCGGGAGGAGCGGGGGTTCCGCGGAGAAGCAGGCTGGGGGTCGAGTGGAAGGGCGCTCAGAGCATGGAGACTTGACCCGGGGCTCGAGATGCTCCCTTGATGGGGCCCTGCGAGGGCTGGAAGAGTTCACCATGATGGAGCGACGCATAGGAGACCCGGTGGTCTTGAGCCTGCAGAAACGCTCTACCATACGTGTGTGATGTGAGAGTAGGGAGTGTGGTCATAAAGGACTTGATGATGAATGGATGGATGGATGAGTGAGTGAGTGAACCTTTATGGTGCATGGACGTATTCCTGGAATAGATCTATGGACATTTGAAATATAAACCGAAATGATTTGGAAATAAGAAGCCCAAAGACCAAGTTCAGATTCCTTGCAATCCCCACCCCACCCCCGCTGAAAGTAGCCTCTAATGAGGTTTCCTTAACAGAGCTTATTGCTTTTTCCGCCCTTCACTCCATTTTCTCCAACTCCACTGTATTCGTAACTAGTGTAATGAAAGGATAGAAGGGAAAGGTACAGAGAATTGAATCTACTGTGAGGGTTTTAACCAGAAAGATACCCAGGAGGTTCTAGTTAAGTCTGAAAGAACTTTTTGTGCTAGCCTACCTACTACTAGTACTTTTTTTCCCCTAGTTTTTTGTTTTTCGTGGTAGGGTCTTGGTCTAGCTCAGGTTGACCTGGAGTTCACTATGTAGTAGTCTCAGGCTGGCTTCGAACTCATGGCAATCCTCCTACCTCAGCCTCCCGAGCGCTGGGATTAAAGGCATGCACCACCATGCCTGGCACCTACTTTTTAAAAAATTAACAAAAATACTTTTTTGTTTGTTTGTTTTCTTTTGAGGTAATGTCTCTCTATAGCCCAGGCTGATCTGGAATGTACAATGTAGTCTCAGGGTCGACTTGAACTCACGGTGGTCCTCCTACCCCTGCCTCCTGAGTGCTGGGATTAAAGGTGTGTGACACCACACCCAGCTTAAAAAAATTTATTCATTCTGTCTCTCTTCTATCTCTCTCTTCTCGCAAATAAATAAAAATAAATGGATATTAAGGCGCAGCATGGTAGCTCACATCTTTAATCCTGGCACTTGGGAGACAGAGGTAGGAGGATCCTTGTGAGTTCAAGGTCAGCCTGGGACTACAGAATGAGTTCCAGGTCAGTCTGGGCTAGAGTGAGACTCTACTTTAAAAAAAAAATTTTTTTTTAACAAAACATTTAAGCTGGGCATGGTGGTGCATGCCTTTAATCCCAGCCCTTGCGAGGCCAAGGTAGGAGGATCACTTTGAGTTTGAGGCATCTGGGACTACATAGTGAATTCCAGGTCAGCCTGGGCTAGAGTGAGACCCTACCTCAAAAAACAAACATGAGGCTGGAGAGATGGCTTAGCAGTTAAGGCATTTGCCTGCAAAGCCAAAGGATCCTGGTTTGATTCTCCATGACCCAGTAAGACAGATGCACAAGGGGGCGCATGCAACTGGAGTTAGTTTGCATTGGCTGGAGGCCTTGGTGTGCCCATTCTCTCCGTCTTTCTCTCTGTCAAATAAATAAATAATATATTTTTATATAATTTTATTATATGTTATTTTTATTATATATTATTTATTTTATTATATATATACACACACATATACATACATACATACATACATACATACATACATACATATAAAAATTTTTAAAGGGTTGGAGAGCTGGCTCAGCAGTTAAGGTGCTTGCCTGCAAAACCTAATGACCCGGGTTTGATTCCTCAGTACCCACATAAGGTCAGCTACAGTGGTGCTTGCATCTGGAATTTGTTTGTAGGGGCTGGGGGCCCCAGCATACCCATTCTCTGTCTGTTTCTCTTCTCTCTATGTCTCTGCTTGCAAATGCAGAGAGAGAGCACACTCAGAGAGAATGGGGGCGAGGGCCTCCAGCTGCTGCAAATGAATATGAGATGTGTGTGCCATTTTGTGCATCTGGCTTTATGGGGGTAATGGGTAATCAAATCTCAAATCCTGGTCATTAGGTTTTGCAAGCAAGCGCCTTACTGCTGAGCCATCTCCCCACTCCTCACCTTTCCACCACATTTTTTCATATATTTTCCTTCTTTTTCTTGTTTATATCCCTTAAAGTGTGACCCTTCCTATGACGTCCATAAAAATTGTTCATTCAATAAATATTGATTCCTGTCATTTTCCACCCACCTTGCTAGATGTTCAAGATATAATGATGAAAAGATAGGTGTTTCTTCTCCCCAGCTTACATCAATGCTTTAGTGCTTATTTGATACACACTTGGAAGGCTAGGCACAATCTTTCAGTTAAGATCACCCTGCAGAGCTTACCAGTTGCAGCACAATATATGGGGAAGTGAATGTGTGGAAATGATTGCATTTTGGGGCTGCTCTTTCTTTTTTTCTGGGGGGGGGAGGTTTCAAGGTAGGGTTTCGCTCTAGCCCAGGCTAACCTGGAATTCACTAGTTTCAAGTTGACCTCAACCTCACAGTGATTTTTCCCACCTCTGCCTCTCCAGTGCTGGGATTAAAGGTATGCACCACCATGCCTGGCTTCAGAACTGATTTTTGTAAAAATATCTTCTTTATGCTTACATCAGCATGAATTTTTATTAACACACATTTGTCAAAGTCTGTACAAACCAAAACATTGCTGTGTCTCAAAATGTCCATTATTACAAACATACAAAAAAAAAACAATTGTTACCAAAAGTTAGCTACTCAGGCCAGGTGTGGTGGTGCATGCCTTTAATCCCAGCACTCGGGAGGCAGAGGTAGGGGGATTGCCGTGAGTTCAAGGCCACCCTGAGACTACATAGTGAATTCCAGGTCAGCCTGAGTTAGAGTGAGACCCTACCTGAAAAAAAAAACAAAACAAAACAAAAAAGTTAGCTACTCAGTTTCATGGTAAAAGAGTGTCATGATTTTTAAAAATATTTAAAAATTTTTATTTACTTATTTATTAGAGACACAGAAAGGGAGAGAGAAAGTGAGAATGGACGCGCCAGGGCCTCTAGCCACTGTAAACAAACTCCAGAGGCATGTGCCACCATGTGCATCTGGCTTACACGGGACTTGGAGAATCGAACCCATGTCTTTAGGCTTCACAGGCATGTGCCTTAACCGCTAAGCCATCTCTCCAGCCCTGAGTGTCATGGTTTTTAAAAATAGGCATTTCAAGAATGAAGTCTCTTCTTTTCTTTTAGGAACTTATGGTAAGTTAAAAAATGTGTGGGTTTGATTTATATTAAATGCTAAGATTTAGTATAAAACTAAACATGCTTTAATATTGTCATACTTGGGGCTGGAGAGATGGCTTAGCGGTTAAGGCATTTGCCTGGGAAGCCTAAGGACTCCGGTTTGATTCTCCAGGTCCCATGTAAGCCAGATGCACAAAGGGGCGCACACGTCTGGAGTTTGTTTGCAGTGGCTAGAGGCCCTGGCATGCCCATTCTCACTCTCCTTTGTCTTTCCCTCTCTGTCTCTAATAAATTAAATGAATAGTCATACTTCACATAACAGTTTCTCAGTCTTGATTTTGTTATTTTGAAAATTACTTTTATTTATTTATTTGAGAGAAAGAGAGAATGGGCACATCAGGACCTCCAAATGAACTCCAGATGTATGTTCCTCCTTGTGCATCTGGCTTACATGGGTCCTGGGGAATCAAACCTGGGTCCTTAGGCTTCACAGGCAAACACCTTAACTGCTAAGCCATCTCTCCAGCCCTTTTAAATTTTAAAAATGACTGTCATTTTTTTCTATCATCTTTTCCCCAGCACAGTGCAATTACATCTCAAAGATATTATGTGACCGTTTATCTTTACCTAAAAGGTTCTTATTCAAAAGTTAAAAACTATGTAGCATGGCAGTTTTCCTTACTTGGAAGGGAAGATTACATTCCCACCAGGGTGGGATGTGAACATGGCCCATTATGTTTCTAATTGGAAAGAAGAGACTCACTTCCATACCTCTGTCCAGTTATGTTTGGGGCTCGTCTTAAGGAGAATGAAATCACAAATTACAGAACATTTGCTTGTAACAAAAATTCACTGTTACAATTTTGGTAGATTGAGGTACAAATGTTACTTGCCTCAGGGTCCACTCTAACTCTAGTACCCAGAATTAATGACTCTGGGGGAGTTTTGGTCTTCTCATGGCACATGTTCCACATTTCTAGTTTCTTTCTCAAAAATTACACCAAGGGCCTGAGAGTACAACTAGAAATGCAGACCTGTCCCTTTTCCATGTGCCTACTGGGGTCAGGAAGGGGAGACGAGCACTAACAACTCAGACTGAGGCCCACCTGCTTCTGAGAAGCCCTTGTTTTCAGAACATTCTCATTAAAAGCAGGGAGGGTGCGGGATGGGGTGGGAAGGAGTGGGAAGAAGGGACAGTGAGTTCTCCCAGGCACATTCAAGTCACACTCAGCCTACACTGACTTGAGCAGCCAGCCCACACCAACCGTGGGAATGCTCTACACAAATATCATCCCATTTTGATTCTGTTCATGTAAAAAAAGTTTTCTGACAATTGAGATAAGCAATAAAGGGTTGTTTTTTCTTTTCTTTTCTTTTCTTTTCTTTTCTTTTCTTTTCTTTTCTTTTCTTTTCTTTTCTTCCCTCCCTCCCTCCCTCCCTCCCTCCCTCCCTCCCCCCCCTCCCCCCTCCCTCCCTCCTTCCTTCCCTTCCTTCCTTCCTTCCTTTCTTTCTTTTTTTGCAAGGTAGGGTTTCACTCTAGTCTAGGCTGACCTGGAATTCACTATGTAGTCTCAGGGTAGCCTTGAACTCACAGCGATTCTCCTACCTCTGCTTCCCGAGTACTGGGATTAAAGGCTGTTTTTTTCTTTTTTAAAAAGAAGTGGCAGTGTAAGAATTTTAAATCAATAATTTAAATTTAAATCAATTTTAAATCACATAAAAGAATAAGGAGAAGGGTGGGGAGGGAAGTATCCAGTATGACCTGGACAACCTTTCTTTCTGCCCTTATTTAAAAAGACAGACTGGGGCTGGAGAGATGGCTTAGCAGTTAAGGAGCATGCCTGTGCAGCCTAAGGACCCAACGTCAATTCTCCAGGTCCCATGTAAGCCAGATGCACATGGTAGTGCATGTGTCTGGAGTTTGTAGTGGGTAGAGGCACTGGTGTGCCCATTCTCTTTCTGTCTCTCTCTCTCCCTCTTTCTCTATCTCTATTAAATAAATAAATAAATAAATAAATAAATAAATAAATCTTTAAAAAAATAATAAAAGCCGGGTGTAGTGGTGCACGCCTTTAATCCCAGCACTTGGGAGGCAAAGATAGGCAGATCACTGTGAGTTCGAGGCCACCCTGAGACTACATAGTGAATTCCAGGTCAGCCTGGGCTAGAGTGTGACCCTACCTTGTAAAAAGAAACAAAACAATAGTAATAAAATAATGGGGCTGGAGAGATGGCTTAGCAGTTAAGGCACATGCCTGCAAAACCTAAGGACCCCAGTTTGATTCTCCAGGTCCCATGTAAGCCAGATGCACATGGTGGCCCATGTGTTTGGGGTTCGTTTGCAGTGGCTGGAGGCCCTGGTGTGTCCATTTTCACTCTCTCCACTTCTCTATGTCTCAAATAAATAAATAAATAAATAAAAATTTAAAATTTTAGAATAAAATAAAAAGACAGACTGTTCAAATCTTTGCAGCCTCCTTTAAGTATCTTCTTAAATGCTCTTCCACAAAATCCTCGAAGGCACTTAACTTCATACTTATATACCTAACACTTGACCTTAGCAAGCCATTTTTAGACTCTAAGGTAACAAGAAAGAAAAGATCTGATTCTTTAACTAAAAGCTAGTAAACAGAACTAGGGCTCCCCCTTTCCAAGAGACAACACTTTTATCAGGACTAGATAAGCTACCATCATTCCTTTATCAAGAAAACTCTCCATTTAGCTGGGCGTGGTGGCGTACACCTTTAATCTCAGCACTTGGGAGGCAGAGGGAGGAGGATCACCATGAGTTCAAGGCCACTCTGAGACTACACAGTGAATTCCAGGTCAGCCTGAGGTAGTGAGACCCTACCTCAAAAAGCCAAATAAATAAATAATTAATTAAAAACTGACTATACATAGTACAAAGCTTGTACATAATACACCTGGAAAAAAAAACCAAGAGTGTACCCTGAAGCAACAAGTTTATTGGAAAGAGGAACCCTCTCTCACTATATGAAGCCTTAAGTTAGCAGTTTTCAAAGTTAAGAGAGTGGCAGTGGCACACAGTTAATGCCAAACTATGCACATGGGTATGGCAGGGTGCAGTGATGGACAGAAAGTGTCATTCTGCACGTAACACTGAGCAGTGATCACCACAAAAAGAAGAGTACCAAGATAGAGGAAGAAATGAGAGGAGTGTAAAAAAGGGAGGTGGGGGCTGGGGAGATGGCTTAGCAGTTAAGGAGCTTGCCTGCGAAGCCTAAGGACCCATGTTCTACCTCAGATCCCACATAAGCCAGATACACAAAAGGTGAGGCAAGCACAAGGTTGCCCATGCCCACAAGGTGGTGCAAGCTTTTGGAGTTCTATTGCAGTGGCTGAGGGCCTGGTGCACCAATTCTCTCTTTCTCTCTCTAAAATAAAAAAAAGGCCTCCCTTTTTATTTAGGTAGAAGAAGAAAGAGGAAGGGAAAAAACAGTGAGCCCCCAAACTCAAACAGCCAAGCATGCAGTCTTTATTTCTTTTTTTTTTTTTTTTCAAGGTAGAGTCTAGCTTTAGCCCAGGCTGACCTGGAATTCACTATGTAGTCTCAAGGTGGCCTTGAACTCATGGCAATCCTCCTACCTCTGCCTTCTAAGTGCTGGGATTAAAGGCGTGCACCACCACGCCTGTCCAGTTAGAACTTTTTTTTTTAAATTTAAATTGTTCATTACTAGTGTATATTGATCTTATATCTTGGTAATGTCTTGCAACTTTGTAGACTATATTAGCTGTAATGTTTTTTTGTGGATTCTTTCAGATATTTTTTTCTTTCTTTGGTTTTTCGAGGTAGGGTCTCACTCTAGCCCAGGCTGACCTGGAATTCACTATGCAGTCTCAGGGTGGCCTTGAACTCATGGTGATCCTCCTACTTCTGCCTCCCAAGTGCTGGGATTAAAGGCATGTGCTACCACGCCTGGCTCCATTTCCTTTTTTCTTTTTTTTTAAGTTTTTTTGAGGTAGGGTTTCACTCTGGTTCAGGCTGTCATGGATTCACTGTGTAGTCTCAGGGTGATCTTGAACTCAACAGTGATCCTCCTATCTCTGCCTCCTTAGTGCTGGGATTAAAGGCGTGTGCCAGCATACTTGGCTCCATTTTCTTTTTTAAAAAAATTTTCTGAGCCGGGCGTGGTGGCGCACGCCTTTAATCCCAGCACTTGGGAGGCAGAGGTAGGAGGATCACCATGAGTTCGAGGCCACCCTGAGAATACAGAGTGAATTCCAGGTCAGCCTGGGCTAGAGTGAGACCCTACCTTGAAAAACAAAAAAAAAAAAAAAAAAAAAAAATTTCTGCTGTAGTGGCTGGGAAAATGGCTTAGCTGTTAAAGGTACTTGCTTACAAAGCCTGCTTGCTTGCCCAGGTTTGATTTCCCAAGACCCATGTAACACCAGATACACAAAGTGGCTCATGCATCTGAAGTTTGTTTGCAGGGCCAAGCAGCCCTGGCATGCCCATTCTCTCCTTCTCCCCATTCATAAGTAAATAAATAAAAATATTTTGGGGCTGGAGACATGGCTTAGAGGTTAAGGTGCTTACCTGCAAAGCCTGAGGACCCATGTAAAATTCCCTAATACCCACATAAGCCAGATGCATAAGGTGGCACATGCATCTGGAGTTCATCTGCAGTGGCTAGAGGTCCTGATGTGCCCATTCTCTCTCTCTAATAAATAAATTAAATAAATAAATATTTTGAAAATTATGCTGTAATCTTTATTATTTTTTTCCTGATCTCTTAAAATGAAAGGCTGAGCTATTGATTTGAGGTTTTTCTTTGCAGTGTGTCTGTCTGCAGCCACACATCTCCCTCAAACATTGCTTTCTTCTCATCCCTTAGTATTGGGGTGATGTGTTTTTGTTTTCATTCATCCTAAAACATTGTCTGATTTTCTCGTGATTCTCTCATTAAGTCTTCAGTATATTTTTGTCTATTTCATTGAAGAATAGTTTAGAAGATTGAAAATTCTTGGTTGGGTTGGAGGTGTGGCTTATTTGTACAATGCTTAGCTAGCTCACTGATCCTTTTGCTTCAGCTTCCTCAGTGCTGGGGTTACAGGCATGAGCCACTACATGTGGCTTCAGTTTTTTTTTTTTTTTTTTGAGCAAGAAGAGAGAGAGAGAATGGACATGGCAGGGCATCCAGGTGCTGCAAATGAACTCTGGATGCATGCGCCCTCTTGTGTGTCTTGGGGAAGTGAGCCTGGATCCTTTGGCTTTGCATGCAAGCACTTTAACTTCTAAGTTATATCTTCAGCCCTCTTTTGTTAATTTATTTATTTATTTGAGAGAGAGAATGGGCACACCAGGGCCTCTATGCACTGCAAACAGATTCCAGATGCATGTGCCACCTTGTGCATCTAGCTTACATGGGTACTAAGGAATTGAACATGGGTCCTTAGGCATGGTAATCAAGCATCTTAAACACTAAGCCATCTCTTTAGCCCCTCAGTTTGGTTTTATTACTGAGATTCAGCTAGTTTTTCTCAACTAACCCTTCCCCTGGTTCCTGAAAGTTCTTATATTCCAGACTCTTGAGGAAGTTGACTCTTAACAGATTTTGCCCTTTTGGAGTTCCCTGATTTGTCCTTTTTTGCTAACTTTACCATGTTTCTACGATTCTGTAGATTCAGATTCTGGATCTGATTCGGATTCTGATCAGGAGAATGTGGCTTCTGGTAGCAATGCCTCAGGAAGTGAAAGTGATCAAGATGAACAAGGTGACTCAGGACAGCCCAGCAATAAGGAGCTGTTTGGGGACGACAGTGAGGATGAGGGGGCGTCTCACCACAGTGGCAGTGACAACCACTCTGAACCGTCAGAAAACAGATCAGAAGCTTCTGAGCACTCTGATCATGAGGATAACGACCCCTCCGATGTAGATCAGCACAGTGGGTCCGAAGCCCATAATGACAATGAAGATGAAGGCCACAGGTCTGATGAAGGGAGCCATCATTCAGAAGTGGAGGGGTCTGAAAAAGCACATTCAGATGATGAAAAGTGGGACAGAGAAGACAAAAGTGACCAGTCAGAAGATGAAAAGATACAGAATTCTGATGATGAGGAGCAGGCCCAAGGATCTGATGAGGATAAGCTGCAGAACTCCGAGGATGATGAGAAAATGCAAAACACGGACGATGAGGAGAGGCCACAGCTTTCTGATGAGGAGAGGCCACAACTGTCTGAGGAGGAAAAGGCAAATTCCGATGATGAACAGCCAGTGGCTTCTGACAATGATGACGAGAAGCAGAATTCTGATGATGATGAGCGGCCACAGGTGTCTGATGAGGAGAAGATGCAAAATTCTGACGATGAAAGGCCACAGGCCTCAGATGAAGAGCACAGGCATTCAGATGGAGATGAGCAAGACCACAAGTCAGGTAAAGCATTTAGGAGAACCACAGGGTCTTCTGAAGCATTCATTCACATTCAACTGTGCCCCATTCTTCTTTGATTCCATCTCTATTACCTTCCACCCTTCTCGCCTCCATTTTCTCACTGTATACATTTTGCTTCTTCTAAATTATATCAATCACTCTCTTGTTGCCGGGACAAAATACCTAACCAGAAGCAGTTTATGGAAGGTCAAGGGTTTAATTCTGCTTACAGTTGCAGAGAAGAGTCCATCATGCTGGGGAAAGTATGGCAGGTCTTTTTATTTATTTTTTTATTTTTATTTTTTTGGAGAGAGACAGAGAGAGAGAGAGGGAGAGAAAGGCAGGCAGAGATGGGCGCGCCAGCAGTGTCTCAGCTGCTGCGAACGAAATCCAGATGCGTGCGCCCCCTTGTGGTCAAGTGCGGCATTGCGCCCTTGCGTCACTTTGCATCTGGCTAAACGTGGGACCTGGAGATTGGAACCGCTGGAGATTGGAACCAGTGTTCTTAGGCTTAGGAGGCAGGCGCCTTAACCCCTAAGCCATCTCTCCAGCCCTGGCAGGTCTTTTTGAGAGAGAGGAGAGACTAAACACAGGCCCACCTCCAATAACATACTTTCTCCAGCATGGCTCTACCTCCTAAAGGTTCCACAGTCTTCCCAAACATCCCAGAAGCTGGGGATTAAGTATTCAGATACATGAGTCTATGGGAGTTGTTTAAATTCAAACCACCACCATACGTTTTCATAGTTTATTATTATTATTTTTGTTTTTTTTTAGGTAGGGGCTCACTCTAGACCAGGCTGACCTGGAATTCACTATGTAGTCTCAGGGTAGCCTTGAACTCAGGGTGATCCTCCTACCTCTGCCTCTTGAGTGCTGGGATTAAAGGTGTGTGCTACTATGCCCAGTTCCTTGTTTATTTCTTTGCAAACAGAGAGAGATAGAGGAGAGAGACAGACAGAGATAATGGGTGGCTCAGGGCCTCCAGCTGCTGTAAATAAACTCAAGATGCATACATTGCCATTATGTGCATCTGGCTTTACATGGGTACTGGGGAATTGAACCTGGATTATTAGGCTTTGCAAGCAAGTGTCTTAACCATTGAGCCATCTCTCTAGCCCCCCCCCCAGCCCTTTTTTTTAATATGTACATTTAGAATTGATTTTGTGTGTAAATGTATGTAACCTTCATGTATTCATTCAGATGATTCTGTTATACTGTGCACTTTGTGGTTGCATCTCTCCCCTGCCCTTGGCACCTCTCATCTGTTGTCACTGTGCTTCTTTTTTGGAGACTGTTAAATAAGTGGAGTCATATGTAAGTATGTGCATAGCCTTTGTAGATTTCCTTCCTCCCTCCCTTTCCCCTTTCTTTCACTCCGTAGTCTTAGGGTGGCCTCAAACTCATGGCAGTCCTCCTACCTCTGCCTCCCAAGTACTGGGATTAAAGGCATGCGCCACCACATCTGGCTTTATTTTTATTTTTATTTATTTATTTATTATAGAGAGAGAGAGGAAGAGGCAGAGAGAAAGAGAATGGGCAATGGGCATGCCAGGGCCTCCAGCCACTGCAAACTCCAAATACATGTGCCACCTTGTGCATTTGGCTTTACATGAGTACTGGGGAATTGAACCTAGGTCTTTTGGTGTTGCTGGCAAGTGCCTTAAGTGCTAAGCCATCTCTCTGGCCCCTCTTTTTTTTTTTTTTTTTTTTTTTTTAAATAAAAGGAATATAAAAGGGGATCTTGCTCTGTAGCTCAAGTTTAAACTCTGATCCTTCTCCCTTAGCCTCCTGAGAACTAGGATTACAGGCATATACCATCTTGGCTCGTTAGATTATCTTCTTTCACTTAGCAAATGCAGAATATTACATTTGTCATTGGTTCTTTCCTCTTTACTGCTGAGCAGTGTTCCATTGTTTCGGTGTGCCATGTTTGTGTATCTGTAAAGTGATGAAGGGGCTGTGACTACAGAATTTTTAATTCCGCTTTTAGAATCTGCAAGAGGCAGCGATAGTGAAGATGAAGTTTTACGAATGAAGCGCAAGAATGCAATTGCTTCTGATTCAGAAGCAGATAGTGACACTGAAGTGCCTAAAGGTATTCATCTTATTTCTTTACATCTGCTTTCGTAGCTCTTTCTACACTTAACTGTAGAGCACTCCAATCCCTGGGTCGGGTAAACCCAGCTTGCAAGACCCAGATGAGGCTATATTTGTATGCTCAGTGTATGCTGTGCATGTTGAAGAGCCTGCCTCTTTGTTTCAAATGAATTTATTGATGGGGCTTAGCCTCTGATTGGAATGGAAGTAGGAGTGTGCAACCTTCAGTTTGAATAATGACTGTCCCAGGGTTCCCTGTTCTCAGGTTCTTTTTTTTTGGTTTTTTGAGGTTGGGTCTCACTCTAGCCCAGGCTGACCTGGAATTCATTATATAGTCTCAGGGTGCCTTTAACTCACAGTGATCCTCCTACCTCTGCTTCCTGAGTGTGTGAACCACAATGCCTGGCCTGTTTTTAGATTAAATTTTTTTTCTTAATTTATTTGCAAGCAAAGAGAGAAGAGAGACAGAGAAGGGTGTGCCAGGACCTCCAGCTACTACAAACAGTTTTTCTATGTGCACCAGGCTCTGCATGGGTATTGGGTATTCAAACCTAGGTTGTTTGGCTTTGCAGGCAAGCACCTTCACTGCTAAACCATCTCTTTAAGCCTGCCTACAAAGCTAAAGGACCCAGGTTTGATTCCCCAGGACCCACGTAAGCCAGATGCACAAGGTGGCACATGCATCTGAAGTTCACTTACAGTGGCTGGAGGCCCTGCTACACCCATTCTCTCTCTCTCAAATAAATAATTAAAAATAATTTTTTTTATCCGGTCATCGTGGCGCATGTCTTTAAACCCAGCACTAGGGAGGCAGAGGTAGGAGGATCAACGTGAGTTCGAGGCTGCCCTGAGTGAGTTTCAGGTCAGCCTGGGCTAGAGTAAGATCCTACCTCAAAAAACCAAAAAAAAAAAAAAGCTTATATAAATGACTGTAACTAACAGTGCAGTTGAAGCACATATTTTAGAGGTCAGCTATAGAGAACAGGCAAGCCAGCAAGCTCTGGGATTTACTTCTGTGAATAGATTTTGGAATCAGATGATCCGTTTCATTTTTTTCTTCAATTTTAAATATATGATTTGAGTCAAATTAATAAGCTTCAGTTTTGTAATGTATACAGGGTGATGATGTTAACCATCTTACATGGTTGTTGTGAGAACATTTTGTTCATAGACTTTTCTTGAGACTCTACTATGGACTGTTTTTGGTACTGGGAATGTAGCCATGATCAAAATAGACAGATTCCCTCCCCTGTAGAACTCATCTTAGGTGGGCAGGGTAGGGAGACTGATAAGTTGTACAAGTAAACTAAATAAACCTTGGATGGTGATGAGCACTAAGAAGGAAATACTGCTAGGTGTGGTGCTGCACGCCTTTAATCTCAGCATTTAGGAGGCAGAGGTAGGAGAGTTGCTATGAGTTCAAGGACAGCCTGAGACTATATAATGGATTCCAGGTTAGCCTGGGCTTAGAGCGAGACCTTACCTCAAATAACTAAAAAAAGGGCTGGAGGGCTGGAGAGATGGCTTAGCAGTTAAGGCACTTGCCTGCAAAGCCAAGAGACCTCAACTCGATTCTCCAGGACCCACATAAACCAGATGCACAAGGGGGTGCATGTTTCTGGAGTTTGTTTGCACTGGCTGGAGGCCCTGGCGTACCCCATTCTCTCTCTCTCTCCCCCCTTTCCTCCCTCTTTCTCTCTCAAATAAATAAAACCATTAAAATAAAATTAAACGTACACACACACACATGGAAATACCAAGCAGGTGTGTGAGAGTGGGTAGGCAGAGTTGTTTCATTGATTTTTATCATATAGTGAACTTTTGGTATCCTGGTGTTTGCATTTTTTTTTCCAGTGATTTTTTGTCTTCCACTTTGTCTGAATCCTTCATTCTCATTACCAGTGATTGTAACTATTTCTGTCCACCCTCTGTTTTCCCATTTACCCACTCTAGTACCCACTTTGTGTACTGGTTTATACAGATTGTTGTTGTTATTGCCTGCACCCAGGTGATGTCCTGCCTATGAGGATTGGGTCTTGTGGATATGTAATTTTGAAACTCAAGGTTCTTGGGTAGAGAAAGGGCCCACATGGATTACATACACCCAACTTAGAGTATCTAGAACTGGGGGAAACAACTGGGCTTCTGAGGAATAGGGAAATGAAAGTGGTGTGCAAGAGGTGGAGGAAGGAGAGTGCCCTGTGTGCTGGTGTCCCCACACATACACTGGCCAGTTCTCTGAGCATCAGCTTAGCTGTGTCTGGTGGTTTCCTGGTGCCAGTCAGAAACCTTGGGGATATGTGGAAATAACAGATAATAACACTGTGCATTTTCCCCCTTGCACTGAAGATAATAGTGGAGCCATGGATCTCTTTGGAGGTGCAGATGATATATCTTCAGGGAGTGATGGAGAAGATAAACCACCTACTCCAGGACAGCCTGTGGTAGGTGAAATGACTCGTGGGACCTGGGTCCTGTATTCAAGGTGATGTAGAAAGTTTCAGAAGTGAAGGATCTTTCTCTAGGAAGAGGAAGTTGGTCACTAAGTTGTAGCAGGAAAATACAGTGAGCAGAAGACTTTCTTAGTTCTCTAGGAGACTCTTGGTCACAAGAAGGAGTAGAAATGACTACTAACCATGAGGTGGCCTGTGCCTTACAGGGTGAGACTGTAAGGACCTGGGATTTGAGAACCTTTTATTTCATTGTTTTCTGGCTCATTCTAAGAAATGTGTGCTGTGTGGGATATTTTGGTTTTTAAGACAGGGTCTTGCTGGTTCAAGTACCTCATATACTGACCATTTTCTGTGACGTCACAGTGACTGCATATTGAAGTGTTGATCAGTCTCACACTTTGGAAAATAGATTCATCACAGAGGAGATATTCGGTACTGGTGGCATCCACACTTCCTTATTTCTCCTGAGATGTTCTGGAGATAATTGAATAGTGATGAGGATTGAGGTCCATTTTAGCCCTAAAATTAATATCTAAACTTGTTTCTTGCTGGATGATGTAGTGGCTCATACACATAATTCTAGTACTTGGGAAGCTGAGGCAGAAGGATTTCTATGAGTTTGAAGCCAGCCTTGGCTATAGAACGAGACTCAGTCCTAAACAAAGAAGCAAACAAAAAGCTTCTTGCAAAAAAACAAAAAACAGGGCCAGGCATGGTGGCACACACCTTTAATCCTAGCACTCGGGGGCAGAGGTAGGAGGATCATTGAGAGTTCGAGGCCACCCTGAGACTACAGAGTGAATTCCAAGTCAGCCTGAGTTAGAGTGAGACCCTATCTTGGGAAACCAAAACAAACAAAACAAAACAACAAAAAAAACTTCCAGCATACTTAAGTAATTAAAATGTGGTGTTTGAACCAGGCCATTACTAAGGTCCTGAGAGCACTAAAATTCTGAATCTTTCTCTAGGATGAAAATGGATTGCCTCAGGACCAGCAGGAGGAGGAGCCAATACCTGAGACCAGAATAGAAGTAGAAATACCCAAAGTAAACACTGATTTAGGAAATGACTTATATTTTGTTAAACTGCCCAACTTTCTTAGTGTAGAGCCCAGGTAAGGACATGAATTAAAATGTTTTATGACTGTTGAATAGAAATAGGTGGAATGTTGCTAATTGATTTACTTTACATTGAGTTGATTAATCACAGAACTCTGTATTTGAGAAAAAAAAACAACAAACATCCTGAAATAGGAATATGTGGGCTACTGCTTAGGGACACTTGGTGGTGGTTCTTTGTAGCAGTTTGATTCTGTGATGTGAACTAACAGGCATCATGTGTCTTTGAGGCACTTATTAGCTAGTATAGCCTGTAAAATGCTGTGGTGGAGAGTGGTGGACTTTGCTGGAGATGTAGCAGTGTCTCTGCAGCGGCTGTTGCTGCTCTGGAAAAGCTAATGATTTGGGACAATTTAACAGCACTGCTGGATGTCATCAAGTTAATGCTCAAGCTTGTCCATGCTTTCTTCCCAAGGAAAGTGACATAGGAAGCTATAGCACATGTGGCCAAATAAAGAATATTTTGAATGTTTAGCTTTCCTTGTAAAGTATTTCAAGTCATGGTCTGGAGAGACGGCTCAGCGGCTAGGGCGCCTGCCTGACAAGCCTAAGAACACCTGTTCAATCTCCAGGTCCCACATTTAGCCAGACGCAAAAGCGACGCAAGGGTGCAATGCCGCACTTGACCACAAGGAGGCGCATATGTCTGGAATTCGTTCACAGCGGCTGAGAGGCCACTAGTGCGCCCATTCTCTCTCTCTGCCTCTTCCTCTCTGTCTCTGTCTCTGTCTCTCTCTTTGTCTCTTTCAAATAACAAAAAAAAGTATTTCAAGTCATAAAATAGCACCAAATTTTAAAAAGTTACAGTAATTTAAATACTTCCTTCAACTTGACTATGAAAATACTTGAATGTTATGATTTTAAAAATTATGATTTTTGATGTAATGGTGTACAGTAATGAGATTAAGATGATATGATATATGATTGTTATATTCCTTGTATAATATGATTAATAGTTTACTTTAAAAACATTCTGTAGACCTTTTGATCCTCAGTACTATGAAGATGAATTTGAAGATGAGGAAATGCTGGATGAAGAAGGTAGAACCAGGTTAAAATTAAAGGTACCATTTGTTCCTTTTATAGAATAAAACCTAGGAATACCAACCAGAGTTTTTTTGTTGTTGTTGTTGTTTGGTTTTTGGTTTTTCAAGGTAGGGTTTCACTCTAGCTCAGGCTGACCTGGAAGTCCCTAGGTAGTCTCAGAGTGGCCTTGAACGCATGGTGATCCTCCTTCCTCTGCCTCCTGAGTACTGGGATTAAAGGCTTGTGCTACCATGCCCAGCTTTATTATTTGTTTGTTTGTTTGTTTGTGAGAAAGAGGCAGAGAGAGAGAGAATGTGCATGCCAGGGCCTCCAGCCCCACTGCAAACAAACTCCAGATACATGCGCCCCCTTGTGCATCTGGCTTACCTGGATCCTGGAGAATCGAACTGTGATCCTTTGGCTTTGCAGGCAGACACCTTAACTGCTAAGCCATCTCTCCAGCCCCTGGTTATGTTTTTTAAATTTACATATGTTTATTTATTTCTATATTTTTAAATATTTATTTATTTATTTATTTATTTATTTATTTATTTATTTATTTAAAAGCAGAGAGAGATAGAAGAGCAAGAGAGAATGGGCATGCCAGGGCCTCCAGCTGCTGTAGGTGAACTCCAGATTCATGGATCACTGTACATCTGGTTTTGCATGGGCATTGAGGAGTCGAACCCTGGTTATTAGGCTCTGCAGGCAAGCACCTTAGCCACTGAGCCATCTCTTCAGCTCCTTGAAAATGATTTTGTTGTTGTTGTTGTTTTATGAGGTAGGGTCTTGCTCTTAGGCTGGCCTTAAATTCACAGCAGTATTCCTATCTCTGCCTCCCAAGTACTGGGATTAAAGATGTGTGCCACCACACCCAGCTCTAAATTTTTTTTTTTTTTGGTTTTTTTTTGAGTTTTTTTTGGCTCATGTAGGGTCTCTACTGCCTCCCAAGTACTTTTGTTGCCACCACACCCAGCTCTAAATTTTTTTTTTTTTTTTTTTTTTTTTGAGTTTTTGAGGTAGGGTCTCACTCTGGCTCAAGCTGACCTGGAATTAACTATGTAGTTTCAGGGTGGCCTCGAACTCAAGGTGATCTTCCTACCTCTGCCTCTGGAGTGCTGGGATTAAAGGCATGTACCACCATGCCCAGCTAAAGTGATTTTTAAAAATATTTATTTTATTTATTTATTTGAGAGAGAGAGAAAAAGAGGCAGATTGTGTGTGTGTGTGTGTGTGTGTGTGTGTGTGTGTGAGAGAGAGAGAGAGAGAGAGGGAGAGAATGGGCGCACCAGGGCCTCCAGCCACTGCAAACGAACTCCGGATGCATGTGCCACCTTGTGCATCTGGCTTACATGGGTCCTGGGGAATTGAACCTGGGTCCTTTGGCTTTGCAGACAAGTGCCTTAACTGCTAAGCCATCTTCTCCAGCCCTAAAATGATTTTTTTATGACCTTTTCCATCAACCAAATGAATTGTCTTCCTTCTTAAAATTTTTTCTCTAAGCATGTACTCTTTGGTGGATCTGTGTCCCTAGTCCCCAGAACTTTTTTCTTTCTCTTTTCTTGAGGTCCTGGCTGGCCCAGGCTAACCTGGAATTCACTATGTGGTCTCAGAATGAATGGTCTTAAACTTACGGTGATCCTTCTACCTCTGCCTCCCTAGTGCTGGGATTAAAGGTGTGTGCCACCACATCCGGATTTAATTTTTTTTAAATTATTTTATTTATTTATTTGGGGGTGGGAGAGAAGCAGATAGAGAATGAACATGCCAGGACTTCTAGTCACTGCAAACGAACTCCTTATGCATGTACCCCTTGTGCATATGGCTTTACATAGGTATTAGGAATTGGGTCCTTTGTTTTTGTCAGCAAGCTCCTTAACTGCTAAGTCATCTCTCCAGCCCTTAAATGTTATTTTATTTTTGAGACAGGATCTCATTATGTAGCTCAGGCAGGCCTTAAACTCATGGTCCTCCTGCTTTAAGCTCCCTAGTGCTGGGTTTGTAGACATGTATCACCATGCCTGGCTCCAGAATAGTTTTTGCTTTTTTTTTTTTTTTTTTAAGTATCATATTTGCTTCAGTAGCACATATAAAAAAATTGTAACAGGGGCTGGAGAGATGGCTTAGAGGTTAAGGCGCCTGCCTCCTAAGCCTAAGAACACTGGTTCCAATCTCCAGCGGTTCCAATCTCCAGGTCCCACGTTTAGCCAGATGCAGTGACGCAAGGGCGCAATGCCGCACTTGACCACAAGAGGGCGCGCACACCTGGATTTCATTCGCAGCAGCTGAGACACTGCTGGCACACCCATCTCTGTCTTCCTCTCTCTCTGTCTCTCTCTCTCTGTCTCTCTCTCTCTGTGTCTCTCTCCAAAAAATAATAAAAAGTAAAAAGTTTAAAAAAAATTGGAACAGTACAGACAAGATTAGCATGGATCCTGAGCAAGGATGACATGCAACTTTGTGAAGTGTTCCATATTTTAAAAAAAGGTATCGAGCTGGAGAGATGGCTTAGCGGTTAAGGCGCCTGCCTCCTAAGCCTAAGAACGCTGGTTCTAATCTCCAGCGGTTCCAATCTCTAGGTCCCACGTTTAGCCAGATGCAAAGTGACGCAAGGGCGCAATGCTGCACTTGACCACAAGGGGGGGCGCACACATCTGGATTTCGTTTGCAGCAGCTGAGAGACTGCTGGCATGCCCATCTCTATCTGTCTTCCTCTCCCTCTCTCCCTGTCTCTCTCCAAAAAAAAAAAGGTATCTGTCACCTATTTGAGAGAGAGAGAGAGAGAGCGTGCGCAAGCATGAGCATTGGGACATCAGGACTTTTGCTGCTGCAAATGAGCTCCAGACACACATGCCACTTTGTCTGGCTGTATGTGGGTCCTGGGGGCTTGAACCTGGGCTGGCAGGATTTGCAAGCAAGTGCCTTCAACCAATAAACCTTCTCTCCAGTCCCAGAATAATTTATTTTTAAAAAATAATTATTTTATTTTATTTTGAGAGGGAGGAAGAGGCAGATAGAGAGAATGGGCGCATCAGAGCCTCTAGCCACTGCAAACAAACTCCAGACGCATGCACCACCTTGTGCACCTGGCTTACATGGGTGCTGGGGAATTGAACCTGGGTCCTTTGGCTTTGCAGGCAAGTGCCTTAACCGCTAAGCCGTCTCTCCAGCCCTATTTATTAAGTTCTTTAATTAGCTGACTTTATAATTGCTTATTTAGTGAGGAATAAATAAGAAAAGGAGGAAACTGGAAGTAGAGCATTAGGATCTATTTGCAGAGACATTGCTATTCACAGTGGAGATACAGAAAATCTGGTGGGAGTGGGAACAGTTGCTTTTAGGGTTGGTGATAGAGGAATGGGTAAGCATGGGCTCAGGTGTATCAGCAGCTTTTCAAAATGTTAAAATGAGCTGGGCATGGTGGCACATGCCTTTAGTCCAAGCACTCGGGAGGCAGAGATAGGAGGATTGCTGTGAGTTTGAGGTTAGTCTGGGCTAGAGTGAGACTCTACCTTAAAAAATGCCAAAAAACAAAACGTTAAAATGTGTGCCTCTCTGTTGCCATCTTCATTCTCATAGGGAGAGTGACAAAAAGTCAATTAAACCACAGTTTTCTGGGCTGGAGAGATGTCCTAATGGTTAAGGCACTTGCCTGTAAAACCTAAGAATCCATGTTCAACTCTCTAGGTCCCACATAAGCCAGATGCACAGTGACACAAGCACATAAGGTCAGACATGTGCACAAGGAGGCACACATGTCTTGCGTTTGATTGCAGTGGCTGAGGCCCTGATGTGCCATTTCTCTCTTTCACTCTCTCACTGTCTTGTATAAGAAAAAGGGCCATAGGCTGGAGGGATGGTTTAGCACTTGAGGCGTTTGCCTGTAAAGCCAAAGGACCAGGATTCGATTCCCCAGGACCCACATTAGCCAGATGCACAAGGGGAGTCATGCATCTGGAGTTCGTTTGCAGTGGCTGGAGGCCTTGGTGTGCCCTTTCTCACTCTCTCTTTTTTAAAAAAATTTTTTTTAAATTTATATATATATATATATATTTTTTATTTATGTTATTCTGATTTTACATTCATAGTATTAGTTCCATTGTCCTCCTCCCTCTTCCAAAGGGACCCTCATCAAGGGGGAATGTGGGTCATGCATTGTGGGGGTAGTCAAGAGTTCTGGGGAGTAGGCCCCAGTCTCTGTGTCACTCTCTCTTTCTGTCAAATAAAAAAAAATTTAAAGAAGGTCAGTCTGTTGGGCTTGCCTCAAAAAAAAAAAATAAAAGCTAAGTTTTCTATATTTTGTATTTTAAAACAGGTAGAAAATACTATACGATGGAGGATCCGCCGAGATGAAGAAGGAAATGAAATAAAAGAAAGCAATGCTCGGATAGTCAAGTGGTCAGATGGAAGGTCAGCACCTCCCCGATGCGTGCTGTAGAAGGAGAGTGTGGATGGGAGCTTGGTTTTGTTGTTGTTGTTGTTTTTAAATTAAAAATTTATTATTATTATTTATTTATTTGAAGCCGGGCGTCGTGTGTACGCCTTTAATCCCAGCACTTGGGAGGCAGAAGTAGGAGGATTGCTGTGAGTTCGAGGCTACCCTGAGACTACATAGTGAATTACAGGTCAGCCTGAACTAGAGTGAGACCCTACCTCGAAAAACCAAAAAAAAATTTTTTAAATATTATTTATTTATTTGAAAGAAAGCAGCTTGGGGGGGGGGCAAGAATTGGTATGCCAGGGTCTCTAGCTGCTGCAAATGAACACTAGCTACATGTGCCACCTTGTGCATCTAGCTTACGTGGGTACTAGGGAATTGAACCTGGGTCCTTCGGCTTTGCAGGCAGATACCTTAACTGCTAAGCCATCTTTCCCAGCCCCTTTTACTTTTTTTTATTTGATGGGTTGGGGAGAGAATGGGCATGCCAGGACCTGGAGAATCCCTTTGGCTTTGCAGGCAAATACCTTAACCACTAAGCTATTTCTCCAGCCAGGGTGTTCAGTTTTTCATCACAATGTCCTCTCTTCTCTTCTCTTCTGAATCCTATAAAGAAAGCAGTGTTGAATCACATTTTCAGTATAGTTGGACAGTGGCTTTTGACTTTTGTATATGAGGTATCTTTTCTCTTCAGCATGTCCCTGCATTTAGGAAACGAAGTGTTTGATGTGTACAAGGCCCCATTGCAGGGTGACCACAATCATCTCTTTATAAGACAAGGTACTGGTCTGCAGGGACAAGCTGTCTTTAAGACGAAACTCACCTTCAGGTAACTTGTTGTCAATGTTCTGCTTGTTTCTGTGGTACCTGGCTCCTGGTTGATAGAACCCTGGTTGATATAGTCCAAGACCTAGTTTTCATTTCTGGATGCCCCAGGGCCAATTTGTCAAATACATTAAAAGTTGATTTTTTAGCAGCCAGGTCATGCTAACCAGGCTTATAAGAGACTTAAGTAAAATAGAAGGTCAATGTATTGATACCAGTCATTATTGTAACTGTCAGGAGATGTAAACAACTTACTTATCTGTGCTGCTCAGTACATCTTTTGCTTCCTACTAAAACTGGTTCAGAGACAAGGTGGTAATTCAGTTTGTTGTAGTGCCTGCAGACAGAGGAAAGGCACTGGGCTGGGGAATATGAAGTGTGGGGTCACACCAAGCCTTATACTGCTGCATCTGGTAGCTCTGCAGACATGGCCCCAAGCATAGGGCAGCTGGTGAGGGCTGTGCCATTTTAAAACCTTAGGTAGTGCTTATCTGAAGAAAAGCAGTCACTTTCTGAGGATTGGAGTGGTTAAAGTATAGGCTTGGGAATCAGTAGCGCTGTATTTGACTCTGTCTACTTGTGTGACATGGTGCAGCTTTGGTCCCTAATCTGTAAAGTCATCATGTGCGGGTGCAGAGCACCGTGCACTGCTGCTGAGCTGGTCGCTGTCTGCTTCCTGGAGGTGATCCTGCTCTCCATGGTCCCCCGCCTTCCTGTACTCGATTTTCTTGTGAGATAGGAGCCTTACTGAGCTGTAGGACAAGGAAACGTCACGGTTGGGGAATGCTCACCTCAGTGTCCTTGCCTATTTGTGGTGATGGGAAGTGGTTATTAGTTTCTTGTTTTGTGACGTGGGTATGACCTGCTCACCATGTAAGCAGTGAGACTTTTTTTTGTTGGTTTCCTGGCAGACCTCACTCTACAGACAGTGCCACACATAGAAAGATGACTCTGTCACTTGCAGACAGATGTTCAAAGACACAGAAGATTAGAATCTTACCAATGGCCGGCCGTGACCCTGAGTGCCAGCGCACAGAGATGATTAAGGTATGCTGCTAAGCTTTACGCTGGGATGGCTTTGTATGTTCATTTCCCAAGCTGTCTTTGTTCCCTCTTGTTGGCTCTCCTTTCCCCTTCAACTGACATGAATAGGGAGCTGGATTAGTTTCCACACACCTAGTAAGCGAAGCATGATGTGAGGAAGGAGGTAAAGCAGACAGAGGCTCTTGGGTTCTCCCCATCAGGGCCCTAAAGTTCAGCTATAAGACTGGTGACTGAAGGCTGGGTGTGGTGGCATACACCTTTTATCCCAGCACTTAGGAGGCAGAGGTAGGAGGATCACCATTAGTTTGAGGCCACACTGAGACTGCATAGTGAATTGCAGGTCAGCCTGAGCTAGAGTGAGATCCTACCTTGAAAAACAAAATGAAAAAATAAGTAAATAAAAAAAATAATAAACTGGTGACTGAGATATCTGAAATTTCACATATAATTTCAAACATGATTAAATCATGTACATTTAATTTAGTATTTTTTACCTTGTCAAAAAATCATTGTGCCGGGTGTGGTGGCGCATGCCTTTAATCCCAGCACTCGGGAGGCAGAGGTAGGAGGATCGCTGAGAGTTCGAGGCCACCCTGAGACCACATAATTAATTCCAGGTCAGCCTGAACCAGCGTGAGACCCTACCTCGCAAAAAAAAAAAAAAAAAAATCATTGGGAATGGTAAAAATTTAGTCTATAAAATAGAGAATGAGCCGGGAGTGGTGGTGCAAGCCTTTAATCCCAGCACTCGGGAAGCAGAGTAGGAAGATCACTGTGAGTTCAAGGCCACCCTGAGAATACCTAGTGAATTCCAGGTCAGCCTGGGCCAGAGTGAGACCTACCTCAAAAAAAAAAAAAAAAAAAAAAAAAAAAAAAGCTGGGCGTGGTAGCGCACGCTTTTAATCCCAGCACTGGGGAGGCAGAGGTAGGAGGACCACTGTGAGTTTGAGGTCACTCTAAGACCACATAGTGAATTCCAGGTCAGCCTGTGCTAGAGTGAGACCCTACCTCGAAAAACCGGGAAAAATAAAAAAGAGAGAATGAAACAGTGGTTGAATGACAGCATGCCTAAAGTAGAATGTAGCAGAGTGAGTTTGGTCCAGCCTGATCTATGTAGTAAGACCATCCTGTACAAAAGGAGGAGGAGGAAATAAATAAGAAAAAAAGAAAAAGGGGCTGGAAAGATGGCTTAGCTATTAAGCACTTGCCTGTGAAGCCAGTTCGAGGCTCGATTACTCAGTACCCACATAAGCCAGATGCACAAGGTGGCGCATACATCTGTAGTTTGCAGTGTCTGGAGGCCCTGGTGCACCCATTCTCTCTCCCTCTCTCTCTCTCTGCCTCTTTCTCTTCTGTTGCTAATAAATAAATAAAAATAAAAGAAAGAAAAAGAATTTAAATTATTCCCCTGAAAGTTCTATGGCTAAGTCAATGCACATGGCCTCAGGCTTTGGTGAGGGAACCCAAGGTAAGCCAGAGCAAGAGAGAACTCCATCCATTGATGCATGCATTAATCCATGGACTAATCTTGTCTGTAGGGCACAGCCTGACCCAGCCACCTCCCCAAAGTCCTGCCTTTCAAATACTATTAACTATGATTTTGGGGATCAAGTTACCAACATATGAAGTTTGGGAACACCATAAAGAGTTTATTTGCTTCTTTATAGAAAGAAGAAGAACGCCTGAGGGCTTCTATTCGTAGAGAGTCTCAGCAGCGCCGAATGAGAGAGAAGCAGCACCAGCGGGGGCTAAGTGCTAGCTACCTAGAACCTGACCGCTATGATGAGGAGGAGGAAGGCGAGGAGTCCATCAGCCTGGCAGCCATTAAGAACAGATACAAAGGGGGCATTCGAGGTGAGTGTGGTATAGAGGCTCATTGTGTCTTATTTGCAGTGCACATGATCTGACCTCCAAGCCTGTGCTGGACACTGTTTTTTTAGTTTTTCGAGGTAGGGTCACTATCTGAAGCTGACCTGGAATTCACTGTATAGTCTCAGGGTGGCCTCGAACTCTTGGTGATCCTCCTACCTCTGCCTCCCCAGTGCTGGGATTAAAGGTGTGCACCACCACACCTGGCATTTTTTTTTTTTTTTTCAGTTTTTGAGGCTGGCCTCAAACTGGTGATTCTTCTGCCTCTATCTCCTGAGTGCTAGGATTGCAGCATGTATACCATATTTGGCTCCTTCCACTTTTTAAAAAATTTTTATTTTGGGCCTCAGAAATTACTTAGTGGTTAAGGTACTTGCCTGCAAAGCCAAAGTACCTTGGTTTGATTCCCCAGAACCCATGTAAGCCAGATGCACAAGGGGATGCATGCATCTGGAGTTTGGTTGCAGTGGCTGGAAGCCCAGGCACATCCTATCTCTCTCTCTCTCTCTCTCTCTTGCTCACTCTGTGTCTTTCCCTCTCTCAAATAAATATATAAAATAAAATATTTTTAAAAATATTTAAAATCTTTTATTTTTACAAAAATTTTATTTATTTGAGAGAGAAAGAGGTAGATAGAGAAAGCGAGAGAGAGAAAATGAACACGCCAGAGCCTTCAGCTGCTGCAAATGGACTCTAGATGCATGCACTACCTTGTGCATCTGGCTTACGTGGGTCCTGGGGAATTGAATTGAGGTCCTTTGGCTTTGTAGGCAAGAGCTTTAACTGCTGAGCTGTCTCTCCAGCCCTCCTTCCACTTTTATCCTTTGAGCTTATGCTTTCTTTGTTTGAAAGTCTGCCAGTTTTTTTTAAATTACTTTATTATTTTCTTTTTTAAATTTAAGATTTATTTATTTATTTTTAAAAAAAACTTTTTATTTATTTGAAATAGAGAGAGAGAGAGAGAATGGGCATGCCAGGGCCTCCAGCTACTGGAAACGAACTCCAGATGCATGTGCCACCTTGTACATCTGGCTTACATGGGTCCTGAGGAGTTGAACCTGGGTCATTTGGCTTTGTAGGCAAGCACCTTAACTGCTAAGCCATCTTTCCAGCCCTAAAATTTACTTATTTTTAATATTTGTATTTATTTGAGAGAGAGCAAGTACTCTACTCGCATACAAACATGGGCATGCCAGGGCCTATTGCTGCTGCAAACAAATCCAGATGCATATGCTACTTTGTACAGCTTCTAATGTTTAACATCTACTCCACAGTTACTGAAATAAGTCCAGGGAGACACTTGACATCCTATTTGGTCTCTGTAAACAATGTTTGATCTATTTGTTATTATGGAAGAAACAGATTTTGAGAGAGTGAGTCATTTCCCAAAGATACAGATGATAAGTTTTTAACCAAGGTGGCTTGACTTTCAAAACACGTACATACTGTATCTTCAATACATGTTGAAAAGTAAACTGGAGGCTGCTGGGTAGTTGGCTCGGTTGTTAAAGGTGCTTGCTTGCAAAGCCTGCCTGCCTGCCTGGGCTCCATTCCAATGCACATGGCCTCAGGCTTTGGTGAGGGGAACCCAAGGTAAGCCAGAGCAAGAGAAACTCCATCCATTGATGCATGCATTAATCCATGGACTAATCTTGTCTGTAGGGCACAGCCTGACCCAGCCACCTCCCCAAAGTCCTGCCTTTCAAATACTATTAACTATGATTTTGGGGATCAAGTTACCAACATATGAAGTTTGGGAACACCATAAAGAGTTTATTTGCTTCTTTATAGAAAGAAGAAGAACGCCTGAGGGCTTCTATTCGTAGAGAGTCTCAGCAGCGCCGAATGAGAGAGAAGCAGCACCAGCGGGGGCTAAGTGCTAGCTACCTAGAACCTGACCGCTATGATGAGGAGGAGGAAGGCGAGGAGTCCATCAGCCTGGCAGCCATTAAGAACAGATACAAAGGGGGCATTCGAGGTGAGTGTGGTATAGAGGCTCATTGTGTCTTATTTGCAGTGCACATGATCTGACCTCCAAGCCTGTGCTGGACACTGTTTTTTAGTTTTTCGGTAGGGTCACTATCTGAAGCTGACCTGGAATTCACTGTATAGTCTCAGGGTGGCCTCGAACTCTTGGTGATCCTCCTACCTCTGCCTCCCCAGTGCTGGGATTAAAGGTGTGCACCACCACACCTGGCATTTTTTTTTTTTTTTTTTTTTTTTGAGGCTGGCCTCAAACTGGTGATTCTTCTGCCTCTATCTCCTGAGTGCTAGGATTGCAGCATGTATACCATATTTGGCTCCTTCCACTTTTTAAAAAATTTTTATTTTGGGCCTCAGAAATTACTTAGTGGTTAAGGTACTTGCCTGCAAAGCCAAAGTACCTTGGTTTGATTCCCCAGAACCCATGTAAGCCAGATGCACAAGGGGATGCATGCATCTGGAGTTTGGTTGCAGTGGCTGGAAGCCCAGGCACATCCTATCTCTCTCTCTCTCTCTCTCTCTTGCTCACTCTGTGTCTTTCCCTCTCTCAAATAAATATATAAAATAAAATATTTTAAAAAATATTTAAAATCTTTTATTTTTACAAAAATTTTATTTATTTGAGAGAGAAAGAGGTAGATAGAGAAAGCGAGAGAGAAAAATGAACACGCCAGAGCCTTCAGCTGCTGCAAATGGACTCTAGATGCATGCACTACCTTGTGCATCTGGCTTACGTGGGTCCTGGGGAATTGAATTGAGGTCCTTTGGCTTTGTAGGCAAGAGCTTTAACTGCTGAGCTGTCTCTCCAGCCCTCCTTCCACTTTTATCCTTTGAGCTTATGCTTTCTTTGTTTGAAAGTCTGCCAGTTTTTTTAAATTACTTTATTATTTTCTTTTTAAATTTAAGATTTATTTATTTAATTTTTTAAAAAAAACTTTTTATTTATTTGAAATAGAGAGAGAGAGAGAGAGAATGGGCATGCCAGGGCCTCCAGCCACTGGAAACGAACTCCAGATGCATGTGCCACCTTGTACATCTGGCTTACATGGGTCCTGAGGAGTTGAACCTGGGTCATTTGGCTTTGTAGGCAAGCACCTTAACTGCTAAGCCATCTTTCCAGCCCTAAAATTTACTTATTTTTAATATTTGTATTTATTTGAGAGAGAGCAAGTACTCGCATACAAACATGGGCATGCCAGGGCCTATTGCTGCTGCAAACAAATCCAGATGCATATGCTACTTTGTACAGCTTCTAATGTTTAACATCTACTCCACAGTTACTGAAATAAGTCCAGGGAGACACTTGACATCCTATTTGGTCTCTGTAAACAATGCTTGATCTATTTGTTATTATGGAAGAAACAGATTTTGAGAGAGTGAGTCATTTCCCAAAGATACAGATGATAAGTTTTTAACCAAGGTGGCTTGACTTTCAAAACACGTATATACTGTATCTTCAATACATGTTGAAAAGTAAACTGGAGGCTGCTGGGTAGTTGGCTCGGTTGTTAAAGGTGCTTGCTTGCAAAGCCTGCCTGCCTGCCTGGGCTCCATTCCTCAGCATCCAAGTTAAGCCAGATGTAAAAAGTGGCATAAGCATCTAGCGTTTATTTGCAGTGGTAAGAGGCTCTGGTGTGCTCATGTACACACATGCATGCATGCACACACAAATAAGTAAAAGAAAAAAGAAAAGCAAGCCGGGCATGGCAGCGCATGACTTTAATCCTAGTACTTGGGAGGCAGAGGTAGGAGGATCACTGTGAGTTTAAGGCCACCCTGAGACTCCATAATGAATTCCTGGGCTAGAATGAGACCCTACCTCAAAGAAAGAAGGAAAAGCAAACAGAGAGGAAAGCCTAGATTCCTGAGCTAGAGTGAGACCCTATCTTAGAAAAAAAAAAAAGAAAAAAGGAAGAAGAAAGAAAAGCAGGCAAACAGAGAGACTCCTGGCCTGCTTGCTCTACTCCCAGCCTCATCCCACCCCAACCCACCCCACCTTTTTGAAGAAATATTTAAGCCGGGCATGGTGGCACACGCCTTTAATCCCAGCACTCTGGAGGCAGAGGTAGGAGGATCGCTGTGAGTTTGAGGCCGCCCTGAGACTACATAGTGAATTCTAGGTCAGCCTGAGCTAAAGTGAGACCCTACCTCGAAAAACCAATATATATATATAAAATAAATAAATAAATAAATAAATAAATAAATAAATAAATATCTTTATTAGCCGGGCGTGGTGGCGCACGCCTTTAATCCCAGCACTCGGGAAGCAGAGGTGGGAGGATTGCCATGAGTTCGAGGCTACCCTCAGACTACATAGTTAATTCCAGGTCAGCCTGGACCAGAGTGAGACCCTACCTTGAAAAACCAAAAAAAAAAAAAAAAAAATTATTTATTTATGAGAGAATGGGCATTCTAGGGCCTCCAGCGACTGCAAACGAACTCCAGATGCATTCGCCACCTTGTGCATCTGGCTGGCTTACATGGGTCCTGGGGAATCGAACAGGAGTCCTTTGGCTTTTCAGGCAAATGCCTTAACTGCTAGCCATTTCTCCAGCCCGCCCTCCTTTTTTTTTGTTGTTGTTTGTGTGCTTGTTTTGTTTTTAGAGATAGAATTTAACCTTTAGCCTGGGCTGGCCTTGAACTCGGCTCTTCTGCCTGTAGTCATCCTCAGCAGGCATGCACCATCATGCTCCAGTTTCTGCCACTTTTGAACAGAATAGCTTGTGGAAGGAAGGTTCCTTTTGACTTCTGTTACTTCATGGGGAACCCTTTAGCAGAAGGAAATTCCAGGAATGAGTAGGTTATTGTCTTTGACAAATTTCTTTTTTTCAGAGGAAAGGGCCAGAATCTATTCCTCAGACAGTGATGAAGGCTCAGAAGAAGATAAGGCTCAACGATTACTCAAAGCAAAGAAACTCAATAGTGACGAGGTAAGCCACGTTTCCTCAATTCCAGGGTTATCTCATACTTAGGAATTGGCTCCTGGGAATGAAGAGGCTTTAGGACCAGGCAAGCAAGGTTAGTCATCTGTACGGATCACTGAGACTCAGTGTGACCCAGTGGTTATGGCAGCCTGCACTGGGGTAGTCTTAGAAGGTTGCATGATGGAGTCTGTCTGTTGCTGAGTATTGGAGGATGAGTAGAACTGGTAGGTCTTCAGGTAGATAGAAAGGACTATTGGAAAAGGTGTAGGTCCCTGAGACACCTGCTTACCTAAAGAATGACAAGTCACTTGGTGTGGGTTAGTCAGAGGATGTTTCTCCTGCCTTTCTCCCCCCGCCCCATACTAGGGATTGATCCTGGGGCCTTGTATATGCTAGCCAAGTGATCTACCACCAGTTAATCTGTATCCCCAGCCCTCTTTTCTTTTTCAGTTTTTTTTTTAACCTTATTACTTAGGTGTTTGTGAAGTCTAGAGGACAACCTTGGGGTGTTGGTCCTATCCTTCCATCTTGAGCCAGGGTCTCTTGTTTGCTGCTGTGAACATTAGACTAACTGGCCTGTGGGCTTCAGAATTCTCCTGACTCTGCCCTCCATTGGCACAGGCGCATTGGGATTACACATGCATGTGCCACTGCGTGGCTGTATGTGGATGCTTTGGATCTAAACATGAAAAGCCCAAGTTGACCTGGAATAGTCTCAAGGTGGCCTTGAACTCACGGCGATCCTCCTACCTCTGCCTCCTGAGTGCTGGGATTAAAGGTGTGCACCACCATGCCTGGTCTGGCCTCCCAGCCTTTGTCACTGCTTCTTCTATGACTGAGGTTTGAGTCTTGGCAGTAGAAGAAAGAAAGGGCACTTTTTTTTAATTTTTTTTTTTTTTTTTTTTTTTTTGTTTTTTCGAGGTAGGGTCTCACTGTGATCCAGGCTGACCTGGAATTAACTATGTAGTCTCAGGGTGGCCTCGAACTCTCAGCGATCCTCCTACCTCTGCCTCCCAAGTGCTGGGATTAAAGGCGTGCGCCACCACGCCCGGCTAAATTATTTTTTTTATCAGAGAGAGAAAGTGAAAAGGAGAGAGAATTGGTGCACCAGGGCTTCCAGCCACTGTAATCGATGTCCAGGCGCGTGCACCATCTTGTGTGCATGTGTGACCTTGCGTCACATTGTGCATCTGGCTTAGGTGGGACCTGGAGAGTCGAACATGTATCTTTAGGTTTCATAGGCAAGTGCCTTAATCATTGAGCCATCTCTCCAGCCCGCCCTCTCTGTTTTGTATACCAAACGTCAGAATTTGGTTATGCTTCTCAGATACAGGGGAGATTTCAGACCAGATACCCACATCAGTGAACCACAGCTTTGACAAGAACAGCTCTACATACACAGGCACTGTGGCTCACGCTCGTAATCCCAGTACTTGGGAGGCTGAAGCAGGATGCTGTATAGAGTTTCAGGCCAGTTAAGCCTCAGTGAGACTCTGTCTTAGAAAAAAAAAAAAAGAGGAAGAAAAATATAGTATCATGCACTGGACTGTTGAATTTTGACACTCCCCTCTGCCATTTCTATGCCCTGGGGAAGTCAGTTCACTTTCCGTTGCTTCCTCTTCTGTTCCATGGGTTTATGCTAGCTGACTTGCAGAGTTGGTGTACTAAATATTAACTAGAAAATGCTGATGTGGACTTGAAAGGAGATGTAGGTTTGCTTCAGGATGGGGTGTGGGGAAGGATGGGACTTCACATCCTGGGACCAAGATCTGTCTTCTGGGGCTGGAGAGATGGCTTAGCGGTTAAGGCACATGCCTGCGAAGCCCAAGGATCCTTGTTCAATTCTCCAGGTCCCACATAAGCCAGATGTACATGGTGGCACATGCGTCTGGAGTTTGTTTGCAGTGGCTAGAGGCCCTGGCATGCCCATTCTCATTCTCCCCCCCCATAAATAAATAAATAAATAAATAAATAAATAAATAAATAAATAAATAAATAAATAAAATAAATAAATAAAAAATAAAATTAAAAATATATATACATCTGTCTTCTGGTATTGCTGCCAGGGTAGTAAAGAGATAGGAATCCTCTGGAAGCTCACAGTGGTGAACAAGGCGACACTGCCTGAAACAAGGTGGAAGGTGAGGACAGACACTTGAAGTTGTCCTCTGACCTTCATACATGTGCCATGGCACACACGCTCTGCACTAACATGTGAACAATCACACATCTACGCACACAAAAAATCTTGAGAGTCTTTAAAATAATGAGTTTTAGGTTAGGGCTATAGCTCAATTGGAACAGTGCTTCCCTTACATGCATGAGGCCCTGGATTTGATCCTTAGCACTGTGTAAAACAGGCATAGTGGCAGAAACTAGAGGATCATAATTTCAAGGTCATACTCAGCTGCATAGCAGTTTTGAGGCTAGACATGGCTAAATTAGAAAAAAAAAAAGTTGTTCGGGGTTAAAAAATTTTTTTAACTTTTTAAGAAATATATATTCTAGCTGGGCGTGGTGGCGCACACGCCTTTAATCCCAGCACTTGGGAGGCAGAGGTAGGAGGATCGCCACGAGTTTGAGGCCACCCTGTGACTATATAGTGAATTCCAGGTCAGCCTGAGCAGTAAAACCCTACCTCGAAAAAAAAAAAAAGAAATATACATTCTATTTTTGTATTTATTTGAGAGAAAGAGGGAGAGAGAGAGAAAGAGAGAATGGGTGCACCAGGGCCTCTAGCCACTACAAATGAATTCCAGATGCATGCATCCCCTTGTGCATCTGGGTCCTGGAGAGTCAAACTGGGATCCTTTGGCATTGCAGGCAAACGCCTCAACAGCTAAGCCATCTCTCCAGCCCTTAAAAAATTTTTTTATAAGCAGAGAGGGAGAGAGAATGAATTTGCCAGGGCTTTTGTACTAGTGGCAAACAAATTCCAGATGCATGCTCCACTTGATGCATCTGGCATTGCATGAGTAATGGGCTGTCAGGCTTTGAAAGCAAGTGCCTTTAACTGCTGAGCCATCTCTCCAGGCCCTGAGGGCTACTTTTAATAAACCATCCTAGATGTGTTCTCTATTGACATAGATTTAAAACTTTCTATCTGTTTAGGAAGGTGAACCTTCTGGAAAGAGAAAAGCAGAAGATGATGATAAGGCAAATAAAAAACACAAGAAGTATGTGATCAGTGATGAAGAAGAGGAAGAAGATGATTGAAGTACAAATGTGAACACATTTCATGTATTTATTGTACAGCTTGTTTATAAATATGGTGTGAACATGAGTTATTTTGATTGAGATTAATTGATTTGCATTTGTATAATTTTAATTGTAATAAAATATTTTAAAACAAGTCCCCATGTTGAAGAAATCTACTTTTCCCAAAGCAAGCTGATTTTGTGAGCATTTTACACTGTCAGGTGTTGGTGAATCCTGCTGCTCTGCACCAGCCCCATCCTCTCATTTCCCACAGAAAAGCCGCCTGGCTAGAGCATGGCTAGGGTGAGGTCGAGGGAGGTGCAGTTTATAAAGTACAAAACAACTTCAGTAAAAACAGTTTCCTTGCTCTGTCCTAACAAAGCTTGGGCAGCTTAAAACAATTGGAACTGGTGCTCTCCTAGTCCTGGGGAACTGCAAGTTTGAAATCAGCATCCATGGGACTGTGCTCCTTCCCTGGAAGGGTCCTTCCTTCATCTTCCAGCTTAGTTCACTCTTTGCCTGGGGCAGGGTGACTGTAATCTTTGTTTCTGTGGTAGCATGGTCACATGGCCATCTTTCTTGTGTCTACTTTGCTCTCTAACCACTAAATTTAGGGCCATCTCCAATCCAGTGTAGCCACATCTCAGCTAATCGCGTTTGCAGAAGGCTTGTTCCCAAGTCAAGTCTGCAGTTCTGAGTAGACATGCATTTGAGTGGGGAAAGGGTTGCAACTTAACCTGTTCAAATAATCACAATAAATAATGCCTCATTTTAAAAACAAACTAATAAAATCTATAACAATATGTCCAATTTTTAAAAATATTTTTGTTTACTTATTTGAGAAAGAGGAAGAGAATGGGAATGTCAGGGCCACTCTAGCCACTACAAACAAACTCCAGACACATATGCCACCCTGTGCATCTGGCTTACATGGGTCCTGGGGAATTGAACCTGGATCCTTTGGCTTTGCTGGCAAGTGCCTGAGCCACTAAGCCATCTCTCCAGGCTAATATGTTCAAATTTTAATTAAAGCTGGTGTATCATTAACCTTGTTGCTGGGACAAAATACCTGACAAAATCAGTTTGAGGGAGGGTATTTCAACTTATGGTTCCAGGTTACAATCCACCATGGTAGGGAATGCATGCTAGAACCAGGAAGCTGGTGTCACAAGTTCACATCAGCAGGAAGAAGTAGGGTGATGAATGCTCATCTTTTAGTACAGTCCAGGAACCCAGCCTATGGGATGGTGCAGCCTTCCCTCCTCAACTAACCTAACAGAAAATCTTCCCAGACATAATCAGAGGTTTGTTTACATGGTGATTTTAAGTCTTGTCAAATGCACACCAATAGAATCCATCATAGTTGGGATCTGACATGGTTGTGTTAAAGTGAGACAAGTTAGGGGCTAGGGAGATGGCTCAGTTGTTAAAGGCACCTGCTTGCAAAGCCTGCCAGCCTCATTTGGATTCCCCAGTCTCCATGCAAAACTTGGCATTCATTTTTTTTTTTTTTTTTTTTTTTGGTTTTTGCGAGTCTCTGGTCCAGGCTGACCTGGAATTAACTATGTAGTCTCAGGGTGGCCTCGAACTCTCGGCGATCCTCCTACCTCTGCCTCCCGAGTGCTGCATATGCATCTTTTTTTTGTTTGTTTTTTGAGTTAGGGTCTCACTCTAGCTCAGGCTGACCTGGAAATCACTATGTAGTCTCAGGGTGGCCTCAAACTCTCAGCAATCCTCCCACCTCTGCCTCCCAAGTGCTGAGACTAAAGGCGTGCACTACCACGCCTGGCCACATGCATCTTTAATTTGCTTGTGTGGCAAGAGGCCATCGTGCACCCCTCCTCACTCTCTCATATATGTATATATATTAGTTTTTCAAAGTAGGGTCTCACTTTAGCACAGGCTGACCCAGATTACTATGTAATCTCAGGGTGGCTTCGAACTCATGGCGATCCAAGTACCTCTGCTGGGATCAAAGATGTGTGCCTCCATGCCCGGTGTACAATGTTTTTCAAAAATGAGGCAAATGCTGGGTGTCGTGGCACACGCCTTTAATCCCAGCACTTGGGAGGCAGAGGTAGGAGGATTGCTGTGACTTTGAGGCCACCCTGAGAATACAGAGTGAATTCCAGTGAATTCCAGGTCTAGAGTGAGACCTTACCTCCCCCTCCTCCCAAAAAAAAAACAAGATGACAGAGAAAGAAACTTATATACCTGGTTTAATAGCCTTTATGCTGATTCCATTTCTTTCTTCCCTTCTTTCCTTTCCTTTTCTTTCTTTCTTTCTTTCTTTCTTTCTTTCTTTCTTTCTTTCTTTCTTTCTTTCTTTCTTTCTCTCTTTCTTTCTACTTATTTATTTGGAGAGAGAGGGAGAGGAAGACAGATAGAGATGGGCGTGCCAGCAGCCTCTCAGCTGCTGCGAACGAAATCCAGATGTGTGTGCCCCCTTATGGTCAAGTGCAGCATTGCGCCCTTGTGTCACTGCATCTGGCTAAACTTGGGACCTGGTGATTGGAACCAGTGTTCTTAGGCTTAGGAGGCAGGCACCTTAACCGCTAAGCCATCTCTCCAGCCCTGTTTATTTATTTTTAAAGATTTTATTTTTATTTATTTGAGACAGAGAGGGGGAGAGAAAGAGAGAATGAGCACGCCAGGGACTCTAGCCACTGCAAACGAACTCCAGATGCATGTACCAACTTGTGCATGTGGCTTACGTGGGATCTGGAGAGAATCAAATCTGGGTCATTAGGCTTCACAGGCAAGCACCTTAACTGCTAAGCCATCTCTCCAGCCCTCCATCATCTTTTTTTTTAATTTAATTTATTTGCAGCAGAAAGAGGAGAGAGAGAATGGGTACGCTAGGGCCTCCAACTGCTGCAAACGAACTCCAGATATATGTACCATTTAGTGCATCTGGTTTATGTGGGTACTGGAGAATAAATCCTGTGTTGTTAGGCTTTGCAAGCAAGTGCCTTAACCACTGAGCCATCTCTCCAGCCACACCCTTTTTTGAGGTGCACCACCACTCCAGGCTCTTATTATTTATTTGAGAGAGAAAATGGGCATGCCAGGGCCCTCTAGCCACTGCAAACGAACTGCAGATGCATGCACCACCATATGCATCTGGCTTACATGGGACCTGGAGAATCAAACTGGGGTCCTTAGGTTTCGCAGGCATGCACCTTAACCGCTAAGCCAACTCTCCAGCCCCGACTCCATCTTTAATAAGGTACCCCCCCCCCCCGCTTTTTCCTTCACTAGTAGACACTTGTGTTTCAGTTGCTAAGTTCTTGACTCCTTTTTGCACGTTCATCCTATCTTTGCAATGCTGGGTCGACTCAACTTTGTCAGCCCCCCTGCTGGGGGCGCTAAAGGAAGGCTATATAGCAAAGACGGGCCTGTTCCTTCCTGTTCTTGGAACTTCCTGGGAGCTTCGTTTCTGTGAGGGGTCTTCACCTCAGCACCACAGCTGAAGCCAGCGAGCAGCTGTCCCAGGAGAGAGAGCCGGCTTCACCGGATACCAGTACAGCAGTGAGTCTCAAGGGAAGTAGTTGTCTTTGAAAATACTGCTGCTTCTTGATTTTTGGTTTTCCAGGTAGGGTCTCACTCTGCGTAGCCCAGGTGGACCTGGAATTCACTATGTAGTAACTATGGAGTTCACGATGTAGTATTAAAAGCGTTCGTGCACCACCAGTTCTTTTGTTTTTAGTAACCTAGCAAATAACTCTAACCCTAATTACAATTTTTTTCTATTTTATTTATTTACTTATTTGCAGTCAGAGAGACAGAGAGAGATGGGCACGCCAGGGTCTCACTCTAGCCCCCACTGACCTGGAATTCTGAGGGTGGCCTCGAACTCACGGCGATCCCCCGCCTCTGCCTCCCAAGTGCTGGGATTAAAGGCGTGTGCCACCACGCCCGGCTTCTTTTGAACTGGGTCTAACTCTCGTTTAGGCTGGCAGACTGGAAATTCTTGCCTCAGCCCCCACACTGGGACTACAGGCATGCACAACCATGTCAAGCCTCTAGGGGGCACTTTCCTGACGTATTTAAAGTTTTTTTTTTTTTTTTTTTTTTTTTTGAGGCAGGGTCTCATTTCTGTAACCCACACTGGCCGGAAACTCACTATGTAACCACGGCTGGCTGCAAACTCGAGGGGATCCTCTTGCCTCAGCTTCCCAAGTGCTGACATTACAGTTCATTATGAACATTTGAGAGCGACAGACAATGAGGCAGACAGAGAGTGAGTGAGCACGCCAGGGCCTCCAGCCACTGCAAACGAACTCCAGACGCATGCGCCACCTTGTGCATCTGGTTTATGTAGGTCCTGGGGAATCCAGCCTCCAACTGGGGTCTTTAGGCTTCACAGGTAAACGCTTAACCACAAAGCCATCACTCCAGCCCCTTTATTTTTTGAAGCAAGCCCAACAAACTGGCCGTGTGTGTGTGTGTGTGTGTGTGTGTGTGTGTGTGTGAGAGAGAGAGAGAGAGAGAGAGAGAGAGAGAGAGAGAGAGAATTGGCACTCTAGGACCTCCAGCTACTGTAGTGGAACTCCAAACACATGCGTCACCTAGCACACATGTGCGACCTTGCACACTTGCATCTGGCTTACGTGGGACCTGGAGAGTTAAACATGGGTCCTTAGGTTTCACAGGCAGGCACTTAACTGCTATGTTTGGCCTACCGTGGGTGGTTTGGGATTGAGCCATTTCTTTAGCCCACAAGTATTGTCCCAGGTTTTCTTATGTTCTGTTAGCTTTGTAACCCTTTACAATTTTTTTTTTTTTTTTTGAGGTAGGATCTCACTGTAGCCCAGGCTGACCTGGAATTCACTATGTAGTCTCAGGATGGCCTCAAACTCAGCGATCCTCCTACTTCTGCCTCCCAAGTGCTGGGATTAAAGGTGTGCTCCACCATACCTGGCCCCCCCCTTTATAGTTCTTTTATGCTTTAAAAAAAATTTATTTATGAGAGAGAGAGAGAGAGAGAGAGAGAGAGAGAGAATGGGCGTGCCAGGGCCTCCAGCCACTGCAAGAACTCCAGATGCTATCACATGGTGGGGAGGGAATTATATTTTATTGACTATAATTATGGAAATTGTCAATAAAAAATGGCTATCACATGGGGGAGGGAATTATCATGGTTTATTGTCTATAATTATGGAAACTGTCAATAAAAAAATTGCTATCACATGGTGGGGAGGGAATTATCATGGTTTATTATCTATAATTATAGAAGTTGTCAATAAAAAAAGGCTATCACGGTTGGGCATGGTGGTGCATGCTTTTAATCTCAGCACTCAGGAGGCAGAGTAGGAGGATCGCTGTGAATTCAAGGCCAGTCTGAGACTACATAGTGAATTCCAGGTCAACCTGGGTTACAATGAGAGCTGAGAGCCTTCCTTGAAAAACAAACAAAAGAAAACAACAACAACAACAACAAAAGCTGACTCCTTTCTCCAGAGACATTCTAGAGAGTGGCTGAGGCTTGCCAGGCTTGGAGAACTGGCTCGAAGCTGGTTTAATGGAGATTTGTTTGATTGAATATATATTGGGAGTGTGTTAAAGAACTATGGAAAGAACTTTGGTGAGACCAATTAATACTGTGTATTTTCTCAGCATTGAAGATTACTGTGAGGCCATGGATCTGTTTGGCGATATAGATGACATTTCTTCAGAGAGTGACGAGGACATCCAAGCACCGGTTCCACGGCGCCCTGTTGTGAGTACAGTTCCCAACTGCAGTTGATTCTGTTGTCAGACTAAGGAAAAACATTCAGAGGCTGATGGGTCTGTCTCTCAGAAAGAATATGGATAGCATGTGGTAGCCTTCTTTCTTTTTTAAAATAAGAGAAAGAGAAATGGAGGGGTGCACTAGGGCCTCTTGCCATTCATTGCAAATGAACTCCAGACACATGCACCACTTTGTGCATCTGTCTTTTTTATGTGGGTACTACAGAATTGAACCTAGACTGGCAGGCTTTGCAACAAACACCTTTATATGCTGAGCCATTTCCCACCCAACTTTTTATTTATTTATTCACTTATTTACTCAACAGAGAAAGAGGGAGAGGGAGAAAGAATGGGCACGCCAGGGCCTCCAGCCACTGCAAATGAACTCCAGATGCATGCACCCCCTTGTGCAGCTGGCTAATGTGGATTCTGGGGAATTGAACCTGGGTCCTTTGGCTTTGCAGGCAAATGCCTTAACCACTAAGCCATCCCTCCAGCCTCCAGCTGTTTTTTTTTATGCGAGAGAGAGAGGGAGAGAAAATTGGCATGCCAGGGCCTCCAGCCAGTGCAATTGAACTCCAGATGTTTGCGCCCCGTTGGCACATGGACGACTTTGCGTGCTTGTGTTACTTTGTGCGTCTGGCTAATGTGGGACCTGGAGAGTTGAACATGGGTCCTTAGGCTTTGCAGGCAAGTGCCTTAATTGCTAAGCCATCTCTTTAGCACCTCTTTTTTAAAAAATATGTTTAATATTCTATTCTTATTTATTTGAGAGAGACAGAAATAGGCAGGTAGAGAGAGAGAGAGAGAGAGAATGGGCGCGCCAGGGCCTCCAGCCACTGCAAACGAACTCCAGATACATGCGCCACCTTGTGCATCTGGCTGAGGTGGGTCTTGGAGAGTCAAACCTGGGGCCTTTGGTTTTGCAGGCAACCGCTAAGCCATCTCTCCAGCCCCTCCGGGTTTTTTTTTTTTTTTTTTTTTTTGAGGTAGGGTCTCACTGGAGCCCAGGCTGACCTGGAGCTCATTCTGTAGCTCTGGGCTGGCCTCAAACTCACAGTGATCCTCCTACCTCTGCCTCTGAGTGCTGGGATTAAAGGCATATGCCACCATCCCATCTAACTTTCTGTACTGTATGGGCATTTGGGCATAGTGGAAGACAAAGAATGAGACTGGTGGCAAACCTGGGCTGGACTATGAGGACTCATGATGTGAAAGCCTTTGGTTTAAAAGGTTTTCCTTGTTTATACTGTGCCAAGAAGTGTAGACTGTGTTGATAATCTTCTCTGATTTTAATAGTTACTTAATACTTTTTAAAGATATTTATTTATTTATTTGAGAGAGTGAGGAAGAGGCAGAGAGAAAGAGCGAATGGGCATGCCAGGGCCTCCAGCCACTGTAAATAAACTCTAGATGCATGCACCCCCTTGTGCATCTGGCTTACATGGGTCCTGAGGAATTGAACCGGGGTCTTTAGGCTTCCCAGGCCAATACCTTAACCTCTAAGCCATTTCCCCAACTAGTTACGTAATATTGACGGCAGAATTATATCACACTTCTGTTATTGAATGTCTTATGTAACATAGATATGGTAACAAAATATTTTTTTCTTGTAATGTATGCTAACATATCTCATTTCTCATGCGGGTTTGTGTGTACATGTGAGGGGTAGGTAGAGGTGAACATGAGCTTTAGAGGGGGGACTCAGAAGGGGTTGCTGACTGTTTTATCCCCAAAGTGTTGTCTGAATTTACTTACTGTCTAACCTGCCTCTGCAGGTACATGGCACAACTAGAACATTTCCACTGTCTCTTCAAGTCTGCCATTCTGATTCTTCTCAGGGTAAACGTGGAGTGCCTCAGGACCAGCAGGCGGAAGAGTCCACTTCTGAAAGCAGAATAGAAGTAGAAATTCCCAGCATCAACTCTGACTTGGGAAGTGAATTACATTTTGTTAAATTACCCAGGTCTCTCAGAATAGAACCCAAGTAAGAGAACTGAATAACAATGTCAAGATACTGAATAAAACTATGTAGAGTAGCCAGGCATGATGGCGCACACCTTTAGTCACAGTACTTGGGAGGCAGAGGTAGGAGGATCAACATGAGTTCAAGGCCAGCCTAGGCTAGAGTGAGACCCTGTCTCAAAAAACAAACAAATAAGAAAAAAAAACTGCAGAATGTAAATATTTTTCTTATGTGTCATGAGTTAACTAATCACAAGATGGAAGATTTTTCATGTAACTGAAAAAAATATGTCACATAGAAAAACAAATTACTGGTGAGAGTTTAAATGCTGGTAATCCTTCTAGCGTTTTGATACTTTCCTGTAAATAAATAGACATCATGTGATGGTGTCACTAGTGTGAAGATGAAAAATTAGAAAATGAATGTGAGAAAGCTGCCAGAGAAATCACAGATGTTCAGTGCAACTGCCACTGTGAATCTAGAAAAGACAAGGATTTTGACATCAAAATAGTGTTGGTTGGTTGTATTCACTAAGGCATACAGGCACCTGCTCTTATGCAGGTAGACACAACACATTTCAGTAAAATACAGGAGGATGGACGGTATTAGCTGTACTTTTTTCATTTGTTTTTGAGGTAGGGGCCTCACTCTAGCCCAGGCTGACCTGGAATTCACTCTGTAGTCCCAGGCTGGTCTCCAGTGCACATTGATCCTCCTACCTCTGCCTCCCAAATGCTGGGATTAAAGGCATACACCACCACGCCCAGTTTATTTGTACTGTATACAGCATATTTTTCAAAGAATAGCTTGAATTTTTAGTCACTTTTGGGTTTTATTTCTGGCAAGTTTTCTTAAGGAAGTATAGTAACTTGTAGGCTACCTTGAAGGTTTGCATAAAGTTATCTGTGTACTGTGATTTGAGAAACATTGATATGTGTAGAGGTGGTTAATGTATAGTATCCTTCATTCACTGTGACTAATAGGACATTAATAAACAATTTTTAGACCTTTTGATCCTCAGCTTTATGAAGATGAATTTGAAAATGAGACAGTGCTTTATGAGGAAGACAGGACCAGGTTAAAATTAAAGGTATTCCCTTACGTTCTATTACCATTACCTTTGGTCTGGGCTTCCCCACCTCTTCTGAATTAAGTTCTTCCTATATTGCCCAAGCTGGTCTTGAACCTTCCCACCTCAGCCTTCCTAGTCTTGGGACTACAGGCATATACTTCCACACCCAGGTAAAATTTTCCTTCTTCTTCTCCCTCCTCCTTCTTTTCTTCTTCCTTCTTCTTGAGAGAGGGGAAGAGAAAGAGAAGGGAAGAGGGAAAGATTGGATGAACCAGGATACAAATTCCAGATGCATGTGCCACCTTGTGCATCTGGTTTATGTGGGTCCTGAGGAATCAAACCTGGGTCCTTAGGTTTTGTAGGCTTAACTGCTAAGCCATTTCTCCAGCCCAGAGGTCTTTTTTTTTTTTGAGTAGGGTCTCACTCTAGTCCAGGCTGACCTGGAATTCACTATGTAGTCTCAGGGTGGCCTCGAACTTGTGGTGATCCACCTACCTCTGCCTCCCAAGTACTGGGATTAAAGGTGTGTGCCACCACACCAGGGTCCAGAGGTCTTTTTAAAAAATAATGCTGGGAGCCGGGCGTGGTGGCACACGCCTTTAATCCCAGCACCTGGGAGGCAGAGGTAGGAGGATCACCATGAGTTCGGGGCCACCCTGAGACTACATAGTTAATTCCAGGTCAGCCTGGACCAGAGTGAAACCCTACCTCGAAAAACCAAAAAAAAAAAAAAAAAAAAAAATGCTGGGAATAGAACTGGAACCTTGTGCTTGCTGAGCAAGTACTTTACCACTGAGCTGCATCCTCAGCAAAGGTCTCTATTTGCTTGTTTATTTACTTAATTACGTAATTTATTTGAAGGCTGGAGAAATGGCTTAGCAATTAAGGCACTTGCCTGCAAAGCCAAAGGACCTTGGTTCGATTCCCCAGGACCCACATAAGCCAGATGCACAAGGTGGTGCATGCATTTGGAGTTCCTTTGTAGTGGCTGAAGGCCCTGGCGTGCCCATTCTCCCTCTGTCTCTCAAATAAATAAATAAAATTTATTTGAGACAGACTCTCAATATAGCTCAGGCTGACCTGGAATTAACTCTATAGCCGATTGGCCTCAAACACATTTCAATCCTTCTTCAGCATTCCAAGTGCTGGGATTAAAGGCATGAGCACTACAATGGGCTAGTTTTTTTTGTTGTTGTTGTTTATTCAAGGCAGATTTACTCTAGTCCAGGCCAACTTTGAACTCACTCTGTAGTTCCAGGCTGGCTTCAAATTCCATAGTGATCCACCCACCTCTTCTTCCTAAATGCTAGGATTAAAGGTGTGCACCACCATGCCCAGAAGTGGTTTTTTTAAAGTTTTTAAAAAATTTTGTTTATTTTAAGCCGGGCGTGGTGGCGCATGCCTTTAATCCCAGCACTCGGGAGGCAGAGGTAGGAGGATCACCGTGAGTTCAAGGCCACCCTGAGACTACAGAGTTAATTCCAGATCAGCCTGGGCCAGAGTGAGACCCTACCTTGAAAAACCAAAAAAAAAAAAAAAAAAATTTGTTTATTTTAATTTGAGAGTGACAGACAGAGAGACAAAGAGGCAAAAAGAAAGAGAGAATGGGTGTACCAGGGCTTCCAGCCACTGCAAAGGAACTCCAGATACATGCACCACCTTGGGCATATGGTTTATGTGGGTCCTGGGGAATCGGGCCTCAAATCAGGGTCCTTAGGCTCCACGGGCAAGTGCTTAACCACTAAGCCATCTCTCCAGCCCCAGAGGTTGTTTTTTTTTTTTTTTTTAAATTAAATTAATTTTTGTTTTTTGTTTTTTTGATATAGAGTTTGGCTCTAGTCCAGACTGACCTGGAATTCACTATGTAGTCTCAGGGTGGCCTCGAACTCACGGCAATCCTCCTACCTCTACCCCCCCAAGTGCTGGGATTAAAAGCATGTGCCACCATGCTCAGCTAATTAATTAATTAATTTATTATTATTATTTTTTGGTTTTTCAAGGTAGAGTCTCACTATGGCCCAGGCTGACCTGGAATTAACTATGTATTCTCAGGGTGGCCTCGAAGTCACGGTGATCCTCCTACCTCTGCCTCCCGAGTGCTGGGATTAAAGGCATGCACCACCACACCGGGGACAAATTAATTTTTAAAAAATATTTATTTAGAGCCAGGCGTGGTGGCACACACCTTTAATCCCAGCACTCAGGAGGCAGAGGTAGGAGGATCGCCGTGAGTTTGAGGCCACCCTGAGAATACAGAGAGTGAATTCCAGGTCAGCCTGGACTAGAGTGAAACCCTACCTTGAAAAACCAAAAAAAAAAAAATTATTTATGAAAGAAGTGTGTGTGTGTATGTATGTATGTATATATATGTATATATATATATATGGGGGGAATGGGTGTGCTAGGGCCTCTATCCACTGCAAATGAACTCCAGAAGCATGGGCCACCCTAGTACATCTGGCTTTACTTGGGTAGTACTAGGGAATCAAATCTGGGTCCTTAGGCTTTGCAAGCAAGTGCCTTAACTACTGAGCCATATCTCCAGCCCCAATTACTTTTTTGGTTTTCCAAAGTAGGGTCTCACTCTAGCTCAGACTGACCTGGAATTCACTATGTTATCTCAGTGTAGCCTTGAACTCTCAGCAATTTTCCTACCTCTGCCTCTCAAGTGCTGGGATTAAAGGCATGTGCCACCATGCTGGCACAAGGTCTCAATTTTAACTGCCTACTTTATGTGGACCAAAGCCTTGTCTTCTCTCCTTTGGAGTCTAGTGTGCCTAAGAACACTGCCAGCCTGCATCTGCCTAGCTTCTTCCACTGCTATGACCTAGACCTCAGCAAAGGATGCATAAAATGCCTGGTTAGCGTAACCAACATCTCTAGAGATTTATAGCAGATGGGCTTTAGTGTTACTAAACCAGCTGATCTATTATGACCTATTAATTCTTGGCATATGAATATAAATCATTTGAGGAAAAAAGAACATGTAGTGAATTTAACTGGTTGTCTAATACCTTTGTATTTTGAACTAGGTGGAAAATACCATACGTTGGAGGGTACGTCAGGACAAAGAAGGATATAAAATTAAAGAAAGCAATGCTCGGATAGTCAAGTGGTCAGATGGAAGGTCAGCACCATGTGCCTGCACTGAAACACGGGGAAAGCTGGGGTGAATGACAGTTTCTGGGTAGGACCTTTTTGGAGTTACTGTCATTAGAGAAGGACGAAAATCTGGCCCCTGGCATTCCTTGGGAAACCTGAAAGAGATGAGTATGGTTGGAGCCCTATAGGTTGGTCTGCTGGTGGGAGACCCAAGACTTGACCCTAGATGAGATCAAACCCCTTGTATCTGCTTGTTAGCATAAAAAGCTAACAATTTGAATTGAAAAATTTAAAAACTTGAATCTGTTTGCTAATAAAGTGGTAGAGAATGGGAAAATTATAAAAACAATTCTGTTTCAAGTTGAAAAGATAGACTTGACCACCTTTTACTTTGAAGAGATTTTCCTTTTTATTGAAACATCAGTGGCCTCAAACTCCTGGCGATCCTACGTCTGCCTCCCGAGTGCTGGGATTAAAAGCATATGCCACCATGCCTGGCTTATTTTTTACTTATTTATTTTTGGTTTTTCAGAGTAGGGTCTACTCTCTAGCCCAGGCTGACCTGGAATTCACTATGTAGTTTCAGGGTGGCCTCGAACTCATAGTGATTCTCCTACCTCTGCCTCCCAAGTGCTGGGATTAAAAACGTGCGCCACCATGTCCGGCTATAACTTTATTCACAATTTCACACATGTATATGATGTATTTTGGGCATGTTCGCCCCCATTACCTTCTCTTGTCCCCTTATTTCCACTCCCGCTTGAACCTTCCTAACTAATCCCTCTTTTACCCTTCTATTTTTTTTTTTTTTTTTTTGGCTTTTTGAGGTAGGGTCTCACTTTAGCCCAAGCTGATCTGGAATTCACTCTGTATTCTGAGGGTGGCCTCAGACTCATGGCACTCTTCCTACTTCTGCCTCCTGAGTTCTGGAATTAAAGGTGTGTGCCACCATGCCTGGTTTGTTTGTTTATTTATTTATTTATTTAGAGGTAGGATCTCACTCCAGCTGACCATGGAACTCTGTATTCCTAGGCTGGCCTCGAACTCACAATACTACTACTTCTGCCTCCCTGAGGGCCTAGGAGTAAAAGCATGCACCACCAAACCCCACTAATGTCTTTTTTTTTTTTTTTTTTTTTTTTTTTTTTTTGTGACCCACTGAGTTTAGATTGCTTATATAAGCATAGAAGTGTGTGTGGGTTCTTTACCAGAGTATGGACAACTCACTGAAGAAAATATCTTGCTGTCCTCCTGTTTTAATGTTTTTATTTATCCATTTGTAAGCAGGTGTGTGTGTGTGTATGGAGAGACAGAGAGAGATAGTATATGTGTGTGTGGGAGCACTGTTGCCACTGCAGATTAACTCCAGTTGTATGCACTGCCTTGTGCATATGGCTTTACATGGGTACTGTGGAACTGAACCTGAGCCATCAGGCCTTGAAAGCAAGTGTGCCTTTAACTGCTGAGCCATACCTCCGGCCCCCCTTCTTTAATTATTTATTTTGGTTTTTTGAGGTAGGATCTCGCTCTAGCCCAGGCTGACCTGGAATTCACTATGTACTTTCAGGGTGGCCTCAAACTCTTGGTGATCCTCCTACATCTGCCTCCCAAGTGCATATGCCACCATACCTTGTTTATTATTTATTTATTTATTTATTTATTTATTTATTTATTTATTATTTTTGGTTTTTCGAGGTAGGGTCTTACTCTTTAGCCCAAGCTGACATGGAATTCACTATGTAGTTTCAGGGTGGCCTTGAACTCACAGCAACCTTCCTACCTCTGCCTCCTGAGTGCTTAAAGGTGTGTGCCACTATGTCTGGCTTTTATTTTTAAAATTTATTTGCAAGCAGAGAGACAGAGACAGAGAGAGGGGGGGGGGACACTCCAGGGCTTGCCACCACTGCAAACAAACTCCAGATGCATGTGACACTCTGTGCATCTGGCTTTATGTGGGTACTGGGGAATTGAACCCAGAATTTTAGATTTTGCAAGCAAGTGCCAAAACTGTTGAGCCATCTTTCCAGCTCCCTTTTAAAAATTTCAAAGAATTATAAAACTTTATTTAAAAGTAAAGAATGCTTCATGAATTTATGCGTGTCATCCTTGCATAGGGCCATGCTACTCTCTATTATATAGTTCCAATTTTAGTATACGTGCAGTTGAAGCGAGCACTTTTTTTTTGAGATACCATTTTGTGTAGACCAGGCTGGGCTTGAACTCACTATGTTGCTGACCTTGATCTTCCTGCCTTCACCTCCCAAGTGCTAGGATTATAGGTATGCATTATCATGGCCAACATGGAAGCAGGTTATTGACAGCAAATTTTCTGATGAATTTAGGATGACAGAAACCTGTAGTTCTATGATATTTTAAGTTAGCAGAATAGGTGCTGTTCACTCACTAAATATCATTCTAAAACATTGTTTCTCCTTTACAGCATGTCCCTGCATTTAGGCAGTGAAGTGTTTGATATCTATAAAGCCCCGCTTCAGGACAATCACAACCAGCTGTTTATAAGGGAAGACACCGGTCTGCGAGGACAAGCCATCTTGCCTTGAAAGCAAGTGTGCCTTTAACTGCTGAGCCATACCTCCGGCCCCCTTCTTAATTATTTATTTTGGTTTTTTGAGGTAGGATCTCGCTCTAGCCCAGGCTGACCTGGAATTCACTATGTACTTTCAGGGTGGCCTCAAACTCTTGGTGATCCTCCTACATCTGCCTCCCAAGTGCATATGCCACCATACCTTGTTTATTATTTATTTATTTATTTATTTATTTATTTATTTATTTATTTTTGGTTTTTCGAGGTAGGGTCTTACTCTTTAGCCCAAGCTGACATGGAATTCACTATGTAGTTTCAGGGTGGCCTTGAACTCACAGCAACCTTCCTACCTCTGCCTCCTGAGTGCTTAAAGGTGTGTGCCACTATGTCTGGCTTTTATTTTTAAAATTTATTTGCAAGCAGAGAGACAGAGACAGAGGGGGGACACTCCAGGGCTTGCCACCACTGCAAACAAACTCCAGATGCATGTGACACTCTGTGCATCTGGCTTTATGTGGGTACTGGGGAATTGAACCCAGAATTTTAGATTTTGCAAGCAAGTGCCAAAACTGTTGAGCCATCTTTCCAGCTCCCTTTTAAAAATTTCAAAGAATTATAAAACTTTATTTAAAAGTAAAGAATGCTTCATGAATTTGCGTGTCATCCTTGCATAGGGGCCATGCTACTCTCTATTATATAGTTCCAATTTTAGTATACGTGCAGTTGAAGCGAGCACTTTTTTTTTGAGATACCATTTTGTGTAGACCAGGCTGGGCTTGAACTCACTATGTTGCTGACCTTGATCTTCCTGCCTTCACCTCCCAAGTGCTAGGATTATAGGTATGCATTATCATGGCCAACATGGAAGCAGGTTATTGACAGCAAATTTTCTGATGAATTTAGGATGACAGAAACCTGTAGTTCTATGATATTTTAAGTTAGCAGAATAGGTGCTGTTCACTCACTAAATATCATTCTAAAACATTGTTTCTCCTTTACAGCATGTCCCTGCATTTAGGCAGTGAAGTGTTTGATATCTATAAAGCCCCGCTTCAGGACAATCACAACCAGCTGTTTATAAGGGAAGACACCGGTCTGCGAGGACAAGCCATCTTTAAGTCCAAGCTTACCTTTAGGTAACTTAATTTTTTTTTTTTTTTAGTTTTTCAAGGTAGGGTCTTGCTCTAGCCCAGGCTGACCTGGAATTCACTGTGTAGTCTCAGGGTGGCCTCGAACTCATGGTGGTCTTCCTACCTCTGCCTCCCGAGTGCTGGGATTAAAGGCATGTACCACCACGCCGGTTTAGGTAACTTAAAATTCTTTTAAATTTATTTGCAAGGGGAGGGAAGGAGAGAGAGGGGAAGAAAATAGGTACATTAGGGCTTCTAGCCGCTGCAAATGCACTTCAGATGCATGTACCATTTTGTGCACCTGGCTTTATGTGGGTACTGAGGAATCGAACCCAGGTTAAGAGTTTGCAGTGCCTTAACCACTGAGCTATCTCTTTACCCTTTTAGTTAACTTTATTTTTTTGTTTTTGTTTTTTGAGGCTGACCTGGAATTCACTATGTCTCAGGCTGGCCTTCAACTCACACTGATCCTCCCACCTCAGCCTCTCAAGTGCTGGGATTAAAGGTGTGTGCCACCATGCCCAGCTAGGTAACTTTTTATACATACATTGCCGCTTACAGTTGATGGACAGCAAAGATGTTATGCAAAAAGCCCAACTTTTCTGAATGACGTAAGTCCATAATGTTGCTTGCCAGGGACCATGTGCTGGTACTAATACAATGTTCACACACTAACTACAAGTTGATTTCTCAGGTAGCTAGCTCACTATGGTACATTGATTCTCTTTGGTCAGTGCTATCCTCAGTATGTCTTGTCCTTCTAGTGAAGCAGGCTTGGGAAAGCTGAGTGATCATCATCATGTGGCACTAATGTGGTATTAATGTGTTCCTGCAACAGGTATGTCAGGCTTTTAATTCTTCAGTTGTCTGAGGCAGCTGCAGCCTGTGCCCACAAAGCCTGGGTCAGCTAGGCTCACTGCTGTGGGTCTGGCTGTGGCCTCTTCCACACCTTTTCACCATGGAATCCAGCTTTCCCTCAGAGGCGCATCATTTTATAAATTAAAAAAACAACTGTGAGCAAGGCGAGGTGGCACACACCTTTAATCCCGGCACTGAGGAGGCAGAGAAGGATTGCCATGTGTTCGAGGCCACCCTAAGGTGACATAGTGAACTCCAGGTCAGCCTGAGCTGGAGTGAAACCCTACCTCGGAAAACCAAAACAAATAAAAAATAAAAAAACAGCTGGGCGTGGTGGCACACGCCTTTAATCCCAGCACTGGGGAGGCAGAGGTAGGAGGATCGCCGTGAGTTCGAGGCCAGCCTGAAACTACAGAGTGAATTCCGGGCCAGCCTGGGCTAGAGTGAGGCCCTACCTTAAAAAAAAAGAAGAAAAAGGAAAAAAGCAACTGTACACTTAAAATGAGTGAATACTGGGGGCTGGAGAAATGGATCAATGGTTAAGGTGTTTGCTTATAAAGCCTAAGGGACCCAGGTTCGATTCCCCAATACCCCCATAAAGCCAGATGAACAAAGTTGTGCATGTGTCTGGAGTTTGTTTGCAGTGGCTAGAGGCATTGGCATGCCCATTCTTTCTCTATCTGCCTCCATAAAATAAATTAAAAAATTTTTTTTTTCAAAGGTAGGGTCTCACTCTAGCTCAGGCTGACCTGGAATTCACTCTGTAGTCTCAGGGTGGCCCTGAACTCTCAGTGATCCAAGTGCTGGGATTAAAGGCGTGGGACACCATACCTGGCCTAAATAAGTATTTTTTAAATGAGTGAATATTATATGGAAATTATATATATTGTTGTTGTTGTTTTTTCGAGGTAGGGTCTCACTCTAGTCCAGGCTGACCTGGAATTCACTATGTAGTCTCAGGGTAGCCTCGAACTCATGGTGATCCTCCCACCTCTGCCTCCCGAGTGCTGGGATTAAAGGCATGCGCCACCATGCCCAGCTGGAAATTATATTTTTAAAAAGACTGGGGACTCAATCTAACTAGTTTGGTTTCATTAGGTAGAAAATGGAAACATGTCTATCTGTGTTAGTCACTTTTCTTATAGCTGCAGCAAAATACCTGACACAAGCAAGTAAGAAGGAAGGGTTTCTTTAGGGTTAGGCTTCAAGGGTACAGTCCTCGGTGGGGAAGGCTAGGCAGCAGGAGCATGATGTAGAGCTTGCCACATTGTGTCCATGTTCAGAAGGCAGAGTGATGAGTGATGATGCTCAGCCAGCCTGGGACCTCAGCCCATGGGATGGTGCCACTCACAGATAGCCCAGGGACTTGTTTCCTGGGTGATTTCACATCCAATCAAGTTGACAATAACCACCCCACAACCCCACAGGGATGTTGTATTAAGTAAAACAAAACATAAAGCATTATGCGTAAACCTGTCACAATAAATGGTGCTCAGTTTAACCTCTACTTTTAGAAGGTTCTCTGAATCATAAAGTTCTTTGTTTATGCTTCTTTCCATTGTGCTCATGCTCCACCTTGGGAAAGTAGTTGACTTAGGCACATAGTTAAAAACTGCCATTTCAGCCGGGCATGGTGGCGCACGCCTTTAATCCCAGCACTCGGGAGGCAGAGGTAGGAGGATCACCATGAGTTCAAGGCCACCCTGAGACTACGTAGTGAATTCCAGGTCAGCCTGAGCTAGAGCGAGACCCTACCTCAAAAAACCAAACAAAAAAGCTGCCATTTGATAATCAGGAAGGCATTTCTTGTTTGTGACAGGGTCTTGCTGTGTAACCCAGGAAGGCCTCAAATTTGGCAGTCCTCTAGCCTCAGCTTCCTGAGAGCTAAGACTACAAGTGTGTGCAATCATACCTTGCTAGGAAGGCATTTCTTTCTGTGCTGGGATTCCTGTCTTGTCCTCCTGGACTGTCATGAGGCTCCTTCTGCTACTGTGGCTTGCTGTCCTTCTAGTGTATTCAAATAGATGGATCAACTTTTAGTGCTGTCATGTATGCCAGCCTGCAAGAATGGAGATTTCATGATCCTTCTCTTCTGTGGTTATAGTTGGGGTGTTCTTTTAAAGGCTCATGACCTGGCCACCTGTTTCTCCTTCCTTCCTCCTCACTCCAATCAGCTTTCTAAGGGAAGAAGAGCAGAGGAAGAACTCAAGGAGCTGGAAAGAGAAGAATGGTGGTCCTGTCTTCTCACTGTACTAGGTGTGAGGCTATACATGGGTATCTCAAGTAGTCTTAGTGAACTGTGAGACAGATACTTTTTGTTCATTTCCTGGCAGACCTCACTTTACAGACAGTGCCACATATAGAAAGATGACCCTGTCACCTGTGAACAGAACTTCAAAGACACAAATTAGGATCCTGCCAATGGCTGGTCATGATCCTGAGTGTCTACATACAGAACTAACCAAGGTATGTTGGCTACATTAAAAAAAAAAGATTTTATTTTTATTTATTTATTTACTAGAGACAGAGAGAGGGAGGGAGAAAGAGAGAGAGGGGGAGAAAGAGAGAAAGAGAGAGAGAGAGAGAGAGAGGGAGAGAGGGAGAGAGAAAGTGAGAATGAGCACGCCGGGGCCTCCAGCCACTGCAAATGATCTCCAGATGCATGTGCCACCATGTGCATCTAGTTTATGTGGAACCTGGAGAATTGAACCGGGGTCTTTAGGGTTCGCAGGCATGCGCCTTAACCGCTAAGCACTCCCTCCTGCTTGTTGGCTACATTTTATGCTAAGATTTTTTTGGTGTGCATTAAGAGCTATGTTTTACAGAATATTAATTCATTTTAAAAATATTTGAGGTGGGGAAAGGGCACACCAGGGCCTGTAGTCACTGCAAATGAACTCCAGGTGCATGTGCCACCTTGTGTGTCTGGCTTACAAGCAGAGGTAAGAAGATTGCTGTGACTTTGAGGCCAGCTTGAGACTACATAGTGAATTCCAGGTCAACCTGGGCTAAAATGAGACCCTACCTCAAAAAAACAAAAAAAAAAATTTTTTTTTTATTATTATTATTTGTAAGGATGGGGGAAGAATAAGGCACTAGGGCTCCTCTCGCTATTACAAACAAACTCCAAATGAATGTACCACTTTGTGCATCTGGATTTACGTGGGTACTGGGGAAGTGAACCTGGGTCAGGCTTTGCAAGCAGCACCTCTAACTGCTGACCCATCTCTCCAGCCCTAATTTATTCATTCATTTTTGTTTTGTTTTTTAGAGGTAGGGCCTCTAGCCCAGACTGACCTGGAATTCACTATGTAGTCTCAGGGTGGCCTTGAACTCACAGCGATCCTCCTACCTCTGCCTCCTGAGTGACAGGATTAAAGGCGTGTGCCATCACGCCCAGCCGCAGTTCATTTTTGTTTGAGAGAGATAGAGCTAGAGCTAGAGCGAGAGCGAGCGAGAGAGAGAGAATGGGCGTGCCAGCAGCCTCTCAGCCGCTATGAACTCCAGACACGTGCGCCCCCTTGTGGGCAAGTGCGGCATTGTGCCCTTGTGTCACTTTTTGCCTCTGGTTAAATGTGGGACCTGGAGATTGGAACCCATGTTCTTAGGCTTGGCAGGCAGGCGCCTTAACCGCCAAGCCATCTCTCCAGCCCCCCAGTTCATTTAAAATATATATATATATATATATTGCAAGCAGAGAGAGAAAACAGAGACAATGGGTGTGCCAGGGCCTTTAACTGTTGCAAACTAACTCCAGTTGCATGTGGCACTTTCTGCATCTGGCTTTACATTGCTACTTGGGAATTGAACTCAGGTCATTAGGCCTTTTCAGGCTAGCACCTTAACTGCTAAGCCATCTCTCCAGCCCAAGCAGTTTATTTTTGTTTGTTTATTTATTTATTTATTTTGATTTTTTGAGGTAGGGTCTAACTCTAGGCAGGCTGACCTGGAATTCACCATGTAGTCTCAGGCTAGCCTTGAACTCTTGGCAATCCTCCTATCTCTGCCTCCTGAGTGCTAGGATTAAAGGCGTGCACCACCACACCCAGCTCATTTTTTTTTTTTTTCTGAGGTAGGGTCTCACTCTAGCTCAGGCTGACCTGGAATTCAAAATGTAGTCTCAGGGTGGCCTTGAACTCATGGTGATCCTCCTTCCTCTGCCTCCCGAGTGCTGGGATTAAAGGCCTGTGCCACCACGCCTGGCCCATTCATTGTTATTTTTTAAAAATTATTGTTTACAGCCGGGCGTGGTGGTGCACGCCTTTAATCCCAGCACTCGGGAGGCAGAGGTAGGAGGATCGCCATGAGTTCAAGGCCACCCTGAGACTACATAGTGAATTCCAGGTCAGCCTGGGCCAGAGTGAAACCCTACCTCGAAAAAAAAAAAAAATTGTTTATTTGCAAGCAGAGAGAGCGAGAGAGAGCGAGAGAGAGAGAGAAGAGAGAGAAAATGGGCATGCCAGGGCCTCTAGCCACTGCAAATGAACTCCAGATGCATGTGCCCCTTGTACATCTGGCTTACATGGGTCTTGGAGAATTGAACCTGGGCCCTTTGGCTTCTGAGGCAAACACCTTAACCACTAAGCCATTTCTCCAACCCCTACCTCTCATTAAAAAAAAAAAATTTCTTTTTATTTATTTGAGAGAGGGAAAGAGGCAGAGAGAGGGAGAGGGAGAGGGAGAGGGAGAGAATGGGTGTGCCAGGGCTTCCAGCCATTGCAAACAAACTCCAGATGCATGCACCCCCTTGTGCATCTGGCTTACGTGGGTCCTGGAGAATCGAACCGGGATCCTTTAGCTTTGCAGGCAAGTGCCGTAACAGCTAAGCCATCTCTTTAGCCCGTTTTTGTTTTTTAAGGTAGATTCTTGCTCTAGCCCAGGCTGACTTGGAATTCACTATGTAGTCTCAGGGTGGCCTTGAACTCACAACAACTCTCCTATCTCTGCCTCCCAAATGCTGGGATTAAAGGCGTGCACCACCACGCCCAGCTCACAGCTCTTTTTTTTTTTTTTTTTTGGTTTTGCAAGGTAAGGGTCTCACTCTGGTCCAGGCTGACCTGGAATTAACTATGTAGTCTCAGGGTGGCCTCGAACTCTCAGCGATTCTCCTACCTCTGCCTCCCGAGTGCTGGGATTAAAGGCGTGCGCCACCACGCCCGGCTTTCATTTTTTAAATTGAAGAGTTCATTTCCTGTTTTACAGAAGAAGGCACACTTGGGGATGTTTGCTCACCCGACCTTCCATCTTCAGAAGATACACAACCAGCAAGGCCCAAGTTCCCCTATCCAGAATCCTGACAGTAATGAGCAAGTAAAAGGTAAGGAAGAGGGCCTGCAGTCTGATTACATCTAAAAATTACCACCAGGGGAACTCTAGGATCAATGTGGTGACACATTTTAGGTGGTAGTCCTACTTTTGCTTTGTTGAACTCTTCCTGTGCCTATTACTACTAAGGACAGTAGTACAGAGGCATATTTTCTCTTTCTCTGGCTTGCTTGCTTTGGCTAGAGCCATTCTACAACAAAAGCATTTCCAAAAGTAAAAAAAGACCTATTAAAACAGAAAAATGGGGGGGAGCGCGTCGACCTAGAGGGTCAGAGTGGAGGTTCCCCTAGGCGGGCGATGGGGCAGCGTGGGTGGTTTTTGTGTGTGCTCGCCGAAGAGGTGGAACTAGGACGCAGAGTGAATAGGAGCCCATTTTATCAATAAAGATGAGTTTTTAAAAATGAAAAAAAAATAATTAAAATGTACTTGTGTAGGAAAGTGTATACACATACCTACTTATATATTACACATATGTTATGTATACAATTAATTTCATTACCTAGGGACTAAACTTTTTAAAAAAATTTAAAAAATATTTTATTTGAGAGAGAGCAAAAAAAAAAAAAAAAAAAAAAAAGAATGGGTGTGCCAGGACCTCTAGCCGGTGCAAAGAAACTCCAGACACATGCACCACTTTGTTCATCTGGCTTTATGTGGGTACTGGGGAAATGAACCGGGGTCCTTTAGCTTTGCAGGCAAGTGCCTTAACCTCTAAGCCATCTCTTCAGCCCCTCAACTTTTATACATGTATTTTTTTTTGTTTTTCAAGGTATGGTCTCAATATAGCCCAGGCTGTCCTGGATTTCACTATGTAGTCTTGGAGTGGCCTTGAATTCCCAGTGGTCCATCTACCTCTGCCTCCCAAGTGCTGGGATTAAAGGCATGCACCACCACACCCGGCTGAATACGTAATTTTTATGTGTCTGTGTTGCATAAAGTCCACTTTTGTCTTAACTGCTCTATGATCTTCATCCTCTCACCCAGTTTGCAAGGACCCACCAGTCTTGTTGATGCCCTTGACCATGCTTGTGTTGGTATGTCTCCAACAAATTACCTTTGGCCTTGAACTCAATCCTCCTGCCTCAGCCACTATAATACTGGTAACAAATTTGCCCCACCATGCCCAGCTGTTCATATTATCTATGTTTTTAATGTGTTTGTATGTGTGGTGTGCATGTGTGTATATGCATGTACATGCAGGTACACATGTGCACACATGCACATAGAGGCCAGAAGTCAACACTGACACACTTCCTCAATTGCTCTGGGTTGGATCTCACTCCAGCCCAGAATGGCGTCAAACTCATTCAGGGCAGTCTTACCTCTCCCTCTCAAGGGCTTGGGTTAAAGGTGTGCTCCACCACACCTGGCTCCACTTTACCTTTTAAAAATATTTTTCTAATTTTTTTATATTTATTTATTTGAGAGAGTGAAAGAGGCAGGGAGAGAGAGGGAAAAAAATAGGTACCCCAGAGCTTCCAGCCACTGCAAACGAACTCCAGATGCATGCACCACTTTGTGCATTTGGTTTATGTGGGTCCTGGGGAATTGAACCGAGGTCCTTTGGCTTTGCAGGCAAGTGCCTTAACTGCTAAGCCATCTCTCCAGCACCCCCTTTTTTAAATGACAAAGGGATGTGGGCATGGTGGTCCACGTGTTTAATCCCAGCACTTGGGAGGCAGAGGAAGGAGGATCACTGAGAGTTTGAGGCCACCCTGAGACTGCATGGTGAATTCCTGGTCAGCCTGGACTAGAGTCAAACCCTACAGGGGCGGGGGGAAGGGGGAGAAGAGGGGTAGGGACGGGGTTGCTGGAGAGATGGCTTAGCAGTTAAAGCACTTGCCTGCAAAGGCAAAGGACCCAGGTTTGATTCCTCAGTACCCACATCAGGCAGATACATGAGGGGGTGCATGCATCTGGAGTTCATTTGGCTGGAGGCCCTGGCAATCCATTGTCTGTCTCCCCTCCTCTCTCTATGCTTGCAAATAAATAAATAAAAATTTTTAAAAAGTTAAAAAAGTTGAAGGGCTGGAGAGATGGCTTAATGGTTAAGGAGCTTACCTGGGAAGCCTAAGGACTCATGTTTGATTCCCCAGTTCCTATGTAAGCCAGATGCACAAGGTGGCACATGCGTCTGGAGTTCATTTGCTGAGGCTCTAGAGGCCCTGGTGCACTCATTCTCTCTCTCTGCCTCCTGCTCTCTCTAAAATAAATAAAATAAAAACAAAAATTTAGCCAGGTGTGGTGGCACAGGCCTTTAATCTCAGCACTTAAGAGGCAGAGGTAGGAGGATCACCATGAGTTTGAGGCCACACTGATACTACATAGTGAATTCCAGGTCAACCTGGGCTAGAGGGAGACCCTACCTCAACAAAACCAAACAAACAAAAAAACAAACAGAAAAAGGTGAAGGAGAGGACAAACACCTTGGGATTGTCCTCTCATACATCCTCAGGTCCCTCAGGGCAGTCATGGTGACTACAACCCAAAATGGCTGCAGTTGGATAAACATGGACCCCTCCAAAAGCCAACCCCAAGTTTATAATTCCTTTGTTTTCAGGGGAACAAACCAGAATTTCTTCCTCACACAGTGATAAGAGATCAGAAGATAAGGATCAAATATTACTCAAAGCAAAGGAACTTACTAGTGAAGAGGTAAGCCATGTTCGATTCTTAGGGTTACCCTGTAAGCAGGAACTAGCTCCTGGAAATGGAGACAGCTCAGTAAACTACACAGTTCCTGGAAATTTAGAGAGACAAAGGTATGATGATCTGATCTGAAAATGCCTGACTGGTGGGTCTGGGAAGGCTGCACAGAGCAGCACTCTGCTGGGGCATTTTAGAAGATGGAAAGTACTGTAAGACAAGATGTAGGGTGGAGGCTCCAAGATTTTTATAGAGGATGACAAATAGTTCAGTGTGGGTGTGCAAGGGACCTGTAGTGTTTCACTGTGGGGAAATGGGTGTTTGGATAAAATAGTAATTGAGGGTTATTTTATTTATATGCTAAATAAGATACTTTCCGTTGATTCAATTTCCTTTTTCTCTTATAAAATCATAGGAGCAAAGAAACTGTCCTAATTATATGAGAATCACTGTGCTGTTGTTCCTATGAAACATTAACTCATTCAATGTTTTTGAGTACTTATGTTACATTCTAGGTTCTGGAGATAGGAATAAATATCACAGCAGCATGAGTGTTTAAACATTGGTGACTTTTTCATTTGTTTTCTATGTATTAACACTCATATATACAAAACAAATTGCATGGGGCTATATGTTGGCCCATGGGGGATTGAGTCTTCTTGTCAGCTCAGAATACTTTGGACAAAGCTTCCAGAAATGCCTTATATTTGAACTTTACAACTTCTCTCTCTTATCTGTTCAGGAGATGAAAATTTCCAGAAAGAAAAAAATAAGGGGTCTTAAGAGGAAGAAGGCTGAAATGTAAGATCTTTAGAGAACATCTTGTATTCAAATTGTTTCAATGTTTTGTTGATGCTAGGATTTGAATCTAGGGCCTAGAAACCTGCCAAGCACTTGTTCTAATACTGAGCTGTATCTTTAGTCTGTTAACGGTTTGCATTGTTCTGATCAACATGAATGATGAGAAACTGGGTCATGTACACCTTCCCTCTCATACTTTTATATATAACAATTTCACAGTTGGATAGTGAAATATTCATACTTAGAATTAGCTAACGAAATGGACTTTAGACTCGGGAATTTAGGGACTCAGGAGAGCTCTGCTCACAGATTAAGTAGCTGAACCTCCTGGACTAGTCATCCTCTGAAGGCCAAACAATGTGGCCACCTTTACTCATAAAAATGGTGATATCAAGGCTGGGCATTGTGGTGCATGCCTTTAATCCCAGCACTTGGGAGGCAGAGATTGGAAGATCTCTGTGAGTTTGAGACCAGCCTGGACTACAGGTGGAGACTTTATCTTAAAAAAAAAAAAAAAAAAAAAAGTCATTTTATGGTTCAATCTAATACCAGTACTAAGTCTTATCTGTCTATAAATGAACTGACTCAACAAAAACAAAGCAGGGTCTTGTGATAAGAGTCCATTCTGGGGTTGGGGATTTAGCTCAGTGGATAAGCACTTGCCTAGCAAGTGCAAGGCCCTGGGTTCCGTCCTCAGCACCATCTGGACCTGATGGAAGTCAGGCCTGCTACTACTACAGATGATCTTTACACCAAAAGAAAAAAACAAAACAAAAACAATGAAATGTGTTATGGACAAGACCAGGCACGGACGTAAAGATACTCAGTTTTCCTTCATTATTTATTTATTTGACACAGAAAGGGCCTCTAGCCACTGTAAATGAACTCTAGACACATGTACCACTTAGTGCATCTGGATTTACATGGGTACTGGGAATCAAACCTGGGTCATCAGGGTTTTCAAGCAAGCACCTTTAACTGCTGAGCCATCTCTCTAGTCCAGTGTTCAGTCTTATAGGGCTTAACAGGGTAACATAGCAAGTGTATTAAAATGATGAAATAACTTGTTCTGACCAACCTGAAAGAAATTTCATTGTTAAGAACTGGGTGGGTATTTTTTATTTAAATGAGTTATAAAATTCAATGCTTTCATGGTTATAAAACTGGATGAAAAATAGAGCATGTAAAATATATTTTAGCATACTACTATTTAGAACAAAATGTACTTAAATACTTGACTTACTGTAACAGGGAATGGTGCACTATAATAAAGGTTTATTTAAGTAAACACAACCAAAGGTGAATATAACTCATCCAAAAGACTCAAAAAGAAATAAAGTTTCTACTGTAATTACAAGGTTGTAATGCTATGTGTGTGCATAGTTTCCCCCCAACTTTTTGAGACAGCGTCTCCCTGTGTTGTTCAGGCTGACCTTAAACTAGTGGCTCCTACTGCCTCAGTCTGCTGAGTGTTCTGCAGCCAGTGATATATATTTTCCCCCAGTAATACACATTTTAAAAAAGTTTTAAGCAGGTAAGTCTAAAACTTCAAACGACGGAGTCAAAAACTTACTGTTAGCTGGGCAAGGTGGTACATACTTGTAGTCCCAGCTACTTAGGAGGCTGAGGCACGAAGCTTTACTTGAGCCCAGGAGTTGGAGACCAACCTGGGAACATAGTGAGACCCTATCTCAAAAATTAAATTACCAAAGGAAAAAAAAAAAAAAGTTAGGCTGGATGTGGTAGTGTCTTTAATCTCAGCACTCAGGAGTATCGTCGTGAGTTCAAGGCCACAGTCTTCTTGTCAGCTCAGAATACTTTGGACAAAGCTTCCAGAAATGCCTTATATTTGAACTTTACAACTTCTCTCTCTTATCTGTTCAGGAGATGAAAATTTCCAGAAAGAAAAAAATAAGGGGTCTTAAGAGGAAGAAGGCTGAAATGTAAGATCTTTAGAGAACATCTTGTATTCAAATTGTTTCAATGTTTTGTTGATGCTAGGATTTGAATCTAGGGCCTAGAAACCTGCCAAGCACTTGTTCTAATACTGAGCTGTATCTTTAGTCTGTTAACGGTTTGCATTGTTCTGATCAACATGAATGATGAGAAACTGGGTCATGTACACCTTCCCTCTCATACTTTTATATATAACAATTTCACAGTTGGATAGTGAAATATTCATACTTAGAATTAGCTAACGAAATGGACTTTAGACTCGGGAATTTAGGGACTCAGGAGAGCTCTGCTCACAGATTAAGTAGCTGAACCTCCTGGACTAGTCATCCTCTGAAGGCCAAACAATGTGGCCACCTTTACTCATAAAAATGGTGATATCAAGGCTGGGCATTGTGGTGCATGCCTTTAATCCCAGCACTTGGGAGGCAGAGATTGGAAGATCTCTGTGAGTTTGAGACCAGCCTGGACTACAGGTGGAGACTTTATCTTAAAAAAAAAAAAAAAAAAAAAAAAAAAAAAAAAAAAAAAAGTCATTTTATGGTTCAATCTAATACCAGTACTAAGTCTTATCTGTCTATAAATGAACTGACTCAACAAAAACAAAGCAGGGTCTTGTGATAAGAGTCCATTCTGGGGGTTGGGGATTTAGCTCAGTGGATAAGCACTTGCCTAGCAAGTGCAAGGCCCTGGGTTCCGTCCTCAGCACCATCTGGACCTGATGGAAGTCAGGCCTGCTACTACTACAGATGATCTTTACACCAAAAGAAAAAAAAAACAAAACAAAACAATGAAATGTGTTATGGACAAGACCAGGCACGGACGTAAAGATACTCAGTTTTCCTTCATTATTTATTTATTTGACACAGAAAGGGCCTCTAGCCACTGTAAATGAACTCTAGACACATGTACCACTTAGTGCATCTGGATTTACATGGGTACTGGGGAATCAAACCTGGGTCATCAGGGTTTTCAAGCAAGCACCTTTAACTGCTGAGCCATCTCTCTAGTCCAGTGTTCAGTCTTATAGGGCTTAACAGGGTAACATAGCAAGTGTATTAAAATGATGAAATAACTTGTTCTGACCAACCTGAAAGAAATTTCATTGTTAAGAACTGGGTGGGTATTTTTTATTTAAATGAGTTATAAAATTCAATGCTTTCATGGTTATAAAACTGGATGAAAAATAGAGCATGTAAAATATATTTTAGCATACTACTATTTAGAACAAAATGTACTTAAATACTTGACTTACTGTAACAGGGAATGGTGCACTATAATAAAGGTTTATTTAAGTAAACACAACCAAAGGTGAATATAACTCATCCAAAAGACTCAAAAAGAAATAAAGTTTCTACTGTAATTACAAGGTTGTAATGCTATGTGTGTGCATAGTTTCCCCCCAACTTTTTGAGACAGGGTCTCCCTGTGTTGTTCAGGCTGACCTTAAACTAGTGGCTCCTACTGCCTCAGTCTGCTGAGTGTTCTGCAGCCAGTGATATATATTTTCCCCCAGTAATACACATTTTAAAAAAGTTTTAAGCAGGTAAGTCTAAAAACTTCAAACGACGGAGTCAAAAACTTACTGCTTAGCTGGGCAAGGTGGTACATACTTGTAGTCCCAGCTACTTAGGAGGCTGAGGCACGAAGCTTACTTGAGCCCAGGAGTTGGAGACCAACCTAGGGAACATAGTGAGACCCTATCTCAAAAATTAAATTACCAAAGGAAAAAAAAAGAAAAGTTAGGCTGGATGTGGTAGTGTCTTTAATCTCAGCACTCAGGAGTATCGTCGTGAGTTCAAGGCCACCCTGAGATTACATAATGAATTGCAGGTCAGCCTGGGCCAGAGTAAGACCCTACCTCAAAATACTTAAAAAAAAAATTAAATTACAACACCCCCAAAACTAACACCCAATCTTTCCCTTGAGCAGAGATAAACTTCCTTCCTTCCTTCCTTCCTTCCTTCCTTCCTTCCTTCCTTCCTTCCTTCCTTCCTTCCTTCCTCCCTCCTCCCTCCCTCCCTCCCTCCCTTCATTTATTTAGAGGTAGAGTCTCACTCTAGCCCAGGGTGACCTGGAACTCATTCTGTAGTCCCAGGCTGGCCTCATACTCTGATCCTCCTATCTCTGCTTCCTGAGTGCTGGGATTAATTAAAGGTGGGCACCACCACATCTGGCAATAAATTCTTTAAAAACTGCTAAACTGGGCTGGACATGGTGGCACATGCCTTTAATCCCAGTACTCAGGAGGCAGAGGTAGGAGGACTGCCATGAGTTCAAGGCCATCCTGAGACTACATAGTGACTTCCAGGTCAGCTTGGGCTAGAGTGAAACCATACCTCAAAAACCAACCAACCAAACAAAAAATTACTATCTGCTATCCGTACCTACCAAGCAACACCTGGAAAGCTCTTGCTGTCTCTCTGCTGCGAGAGGTACAATAAGAGAGCCATTTGAAATTAGTACCACATTCTGCTGATACCCAGTCCTTTCTTAAGACTCCCCAGCCTTCAAACCTTAAAAACTTTATGATTTATCATGATTAGTACTTATAGCTATAAGAAATTGAAAACAACAAATCCCTGAAAGGATTTAACTGTGAGGAGTTACTTTTGGAGGGTGGAAAGTCTAGGATCAAGTGCTCACAGAAATGCTGTAGTGAGGGCTCAATTTCTGCTCCCAAGATGGTCTTTCTCTCTTTTTTTTTTGAGGAAGGGTCTCACTCTAGCTCAAACTGGCCTGACTCACTTGTCATCTCAGGGTGGCCTCAAACTCACAGCGATCCTCCTACCTCTGCCTCCTAAGTGCTTGGATTAAAGGTGTGTGCTACGATTCCCTGCTCTTTTTAAAAAAATATTTATTTATTTATTTGAGAGCAAGAAAGAGGCAAAGAGAGAAAGAATGGGCACACCAGGGACTCCAGCCACTGCAAATGAACTCCAGACCCATGCGCCCCCTCGTGCATTTGGCTTACGTGGGTCCTGGAGAATTGAACCGGGATCCTTTGGCTTTGCAGGCAAATGACTTAACTGCTAAGCCACCTCTCCAGCTCCCAAGATGGTCTCTTGAAGGTGACATCCAGACAGCAAGACTGCTGTGACCTCATGTGGCAGGCAGTGAAGGGTACCCCACTGTCAGTCTTTATTTGCAAGGAGAAGAGAGGGGAGAAAGTGAACTCCAGATGCATGTGCCACTTTGTGCATCTGGCTTTACATAGGTATTGGGGAATTGAACCTGGGTCTTCAGGCTTTGCAAGCAAGTGACAATAATGGCTCTGCCATCTCTCCAGCCTGTCAATTCTTTTAAAAATATTTTTTAAAATTTATTTGAGACAGAGAGAAAGAGGGACACACATACACAGATAGATAGATAGATAGATAGATAGATAGATAGATAGATAGATAGATAGATAGATGGATGATGGATGGATGATAGAGAATATCAATCTGGGCCCGCCAGGGCTTTCTGCCACTATAAACAAACTCCAGATGCATGTGCCATCTGGCTTTATGTTGGTATTGAGGAATTGAACCTGGATGACAGGGTTTGCAAGCAAAAACCTTTACCACTGAACCATCTCTCCAGCCCTGTCAGTCCTTTTTATAAAGGGATTTTGCTGGATGATGGGACAAAATGGGAGCATCACTACCAATACATATGTGGTGGTTTGATTCAGGTGTCCCCCATAAACTTCAAGTGTTCTGAATGCTAGGTTCCCAGCTGATGGCAACTTGGGAATTAACACCTCCTGGAGGCAGAGTATTGTTGGGGGCGGGCTTATGGGTATCATAGCCAGCTCCCCCTTGCCAGTGTTTGGCACACTCTCCTGTTGCTGTTGTCCACCTTATGTTGACCGAGAGTGATGTCCACCCTCTGCTCATGCCATCGTTTTTCCTGCCATCATGGAGCTTCCCCCTCGAGCCTGTAAGCCAAAATAAACCTCTTTTTTTCCCACAAGCGGCTCTTAGTTGGGTGATTTCTGCCAGCATTGTGAACCTGACTGCAACAACATAATAAGGGTTCTGTGCTACCATGCTAGACACAAGACGAAAAGATAAGCAACTCCTTATCCCTGTCCTTAACCACTCCACTTGGGTTATGCCACTTTTAATCACTTTGGAGAAGATAGGCTGTAAGGGTCTGAGTGGCCAGACTTCCTAGGTTTTCAGCTGGAGTTACATACAGCCCTGCCTTGCCTACTAGGGTCACCTTGAATCAGTGTACAAAGGCTATGGGTTTTATCAGAATGCTTTGGCTAAGTGAATCAGAGGAATCAAGAGGTAAAAGAATGATGGTGCTAGAATGGGCACAACTTTAAATCGGTGGTAGGGGAAGCTGTGAAATGGAGCTCTGAAGTGGAGATGGCTAATGAAGGAAAGTTGGAGGAACAAAACATAAGCACCAGACTAGAATCAACCCTCAGTACTATGGATGGACATGCTAACAGCTCGCTGTTGGAGAGCGAGGCCTGGAGCCCTTGGTGGGAAGCCAGACCAGGAGGACCTACTCTAGTACTACTCTTCCCTCTTGCCAGAGGGCACTTGACCAGAGCTGGAGGCCTCCAGGTGATTCACTGAAGCCAGTACAGAGTCCTACCTACATCACCATCTGTCTTGGCCCTGTTCCTTTCCTCCATGTGTTGGCTCTACATGGACTGAACTGCATTCATTCTATTTTTTTTTTTTTTCTGAGTTGGGTCTCACTCTAGCCCAGGCTGACCTGGAATTCACTATTTAGTCAAGGGTGGCCTTGAACTCAGTGATTCTCCTACCTCTGCCTCACAAGTGCTGGGATTAAAGGTGTGCACCACCATGCCCGGCTGCATTCATTCTTGATGGCAACTGAAATGGTCATATGAGTAATAAGGAATTGTTTAGAGAACTCTGCATTGGGAGTGATTATTATTATTATTATTATTATTATTATTATTATTATTTGAGAGAGCGAGAGAGGGAGAGAGACAGAGAGGAAGAGGCAGAGAGAGAGAGAATGGGCGTGCCAGCATCATCTCAGATGCTGTGAACAAATTCCAGATGTGTGCACCCCCTTGTGGGCAAGCACAGCATTGTGTGCTTGCATCACTTGCGTCTGGCTAAACATGGGACCTGGAGATCGAGTGGACGTTCTTAGGCTTGGCAAGCAGGCTCCTGAACCACTAAGCCATCTCTCCAGCCCTGGGAGTGACTTTTATTTTGCATAGATATTTCCAACTAAAAGTGTAAATAGTCTAGCTATTGGATTGACAATAGGGAGAGAAGAAAACTAACAATCTCCATGCCTCTGGTACCTTTGTGAGATTTTACTTAGGCTTTCTGGGTTATGGGCTATAATTATAAAAATATTTTAAAAAGCACTAAGAATTTGTTCTTAAGTTTACTCTGGGGCTGAAGAGATGGCTTATCAGTTAAGGTGCTTGCCTGCAAAGCCAAAGGACCCAGGTTTGATTCCTGAGGATCCATGTAAGCCAGATGCACAAGGTGGCATATATGTCTCGAGTCATTTGCAGTGGCTGGAGGCCCTGGTGTGCCCATTCTCTCTCTCTCTCTGCCTTTTTCTCTCTCTCTTCTCAAATAAATAAAAATAAATATAAAACAATTACTCTGGATATATGAACTATAGTATCTGAAAGATTATTTTAAATTAATTAATTTATTTGATAGAGAGGCAGAGAGAAAGAGATGCACAGAGAGAATGGGCATGCCAGGGCTTGTAGCCACTGCAAACGAACTCCAGACGCATGTGTCACCTTGTGCAACTAGCTTACGTGGGTCCTGGTCAATCAAACCTGGGTCCTTTGGCTTTGTAGGCAAGTGCCTTAACTGCTAAGCAATCTATCCACCCACCCCCCCTTTTTTTGAGATAGGATCTTGTTCTAGCTCAGGCTGACCTGAAATTCACTATGTAGTCTCAGGCTGGTCTTGAACTCACAGTGATCCTCCTACCACTGCCTCTTGAGTGCTGAGACTAAAAGTGTGTTATCACCATATCTGGCCTGAAAGATTTTATGCCAATTACTTGTTTTACATTAAAACATACACATTAAAGTCTATAGAAAAAGGAGTTAAAACTTCTAAGGATGAAATAAAATGTATGAACTTTATTGTATTACAGTCTATTTTACCTAACCTTTAAAGAAGGTGTGGTAAGTTCAGTCCTTTGCATGTCAATGAAGACTTTCTAAAAATACATGGCAAAAGAAATCAAAATAAGACAATAATGTAGCACAAAGGAATTTACTTAGTATATTGTTAGTAGACCCTAAGGTTGACCCCTCTGAATGATCAGACTACAAGATAGAATTTAAAACTAATAAAATATTGCAATTTTTTTTTTTTTTTTTTTTTTTTTTTGTTTTTCGAGGTAGGGTCTCACTCTGGTCCAGGCTAACCTGGAATTAACTATGTAGTCTCAGGATAGCCTCGAACTCACAGCGATCCTCCTACCTCTGCCTCCCGAGTGCTAGGATTAAAGGAGTGCACCACCACGCCCAGCTTATATTGCAATATTTTATCATAAAAATTTCCACATTGTTCAGCTGTTATAAAGAAGGATTCACAGACTGAATTATAGCAGAAATCAACATGATACAACAAATAGTATTCTTGTCACAAATCAGAGTATGACACAATTATAAAAATCTTTGCCAGGGATGGAGAAATGGTTTAGTGGTTAAGGTGCTTGCCTGCAAAGCCAAAAGACCCAGGTTTGATTCCCCAGGACCCATGTAAGCCAGATGCATCTGGAGTTCATTTGCAGTGGCTGGAGGCACTGGCATGCCCATTCTCTCTCTCTGCCTTTCTAATAAATAAAATAAAATACAAAACAATTAAAAAGAATCTTTGACGGGGAACCCTTCTACACTGTTGGCGGGAATGTAATCTGGTACAGCCATTGTGGAAATCAGTGTGGAGATTCTTGAGACAGGTAAAAATAGATTTACCATAGGACCCAGCTATAGCACTCCTAGGCATATATTCGAAGGACTCTTCTCACTACCTTAGAGATACTTGCACAATCATGTTTATTGCTGCTCTATTCACAATAGTTAAGAAATAGAACCAGCCTAGATGTCCCTCAACAGATGAATGGATAATAAAGATGTGGTACATTTACACAATGGAGTTCTACTCAGTGGTAAAGAAAAATAAAATTATGAAATTTGCTGGGAAATGGATGGATCTGGAAAGGATTATACTAAGTGAGGTAACCCAGGCTCAGAAAGCCACACATTGTATGTTCTCTCTCATTTGTGGATCCTAGCTACAATTGTTTAGACTTGTGTGTGTAGCAGAGGCCAGTAAGCTGGAAAAAGGCTGTAAGGGAGGGAGAAAGAAGGACTTTAGGGGATGGTATTGTATATATGTAAGTGGAAGAACAGATCACAGGGAGTGGAATGGCCAAAGTGAGGCCAGGGGAAGAGACTGAGTAAGAGAAGGGTGGGGGGAGGGTCAATCAAAATTTAAGATATTCTGAGTAAGACATATGAAAGCCTACTTCTTTGGATAATGGCACATCCAGAAGCCATAAATTGCTACTAGAAAAATTTCAATGCCAGGGATGGGATACCTACCAGTGAGTTGTTGGCCAGGGAGGTCCCTGCTGCCTCCAAAATATTACAGACTTTTGCCAAGGCCCTTGGTTTCCCACGAGTAACAGATGGTAAGACCCTGTTGCTGAAGACTTTACATGCATGGGCAGCAAGATCACTGAGAAATCAAGCTGGTGTGAGCTGAAAACCTTCTCCCCGTAGATCAGCTAACTGTAAGCTGGAAAAAGCTGCACTGGATACAGCCCTGTGGGAGATGGAAGTCATCAGCAGTGAAAACAGTGGACACTGGAAGCCTCAAGTTTGGCCAGACAGGCCAAATGACCGAATGGGTGCAATAGTGGCCTATCTACTCTGGGGGAAACCAACTGCTCTCTAATTGGACTGGAGGCCCACTTCAAAGGAGGGAATACATGCCTGGTACTGAAAACCTAATCAAAAGCCTATGGCAGGGGAGGTCATGTGCCTTAGGGGTATAAAGCCTGCTTTTGTCTGGCTAAATGCATATATTATTCTCACCAAACTTCCCTGAAAGCACTACACTTAATATTCACATTCATATATTAATGCTACTCTTACTTTTGGTTAGAGAAGCTTCTCTTTTCAGATGGTGGTGACCACTGGGATGACCCAAAAGGCAACACAGTGCTAAGAAGAAGTGACAGAGGAGTGCTTAGCATGGAAACATCTCTATCACACCCTCCAAGGCTCAGGGTCCATTGTGGAAGAGGTGGCAGAAAGAATGTAAGAGCCAAAGGAAGGGTACCACTCTTTACAACGCAACTGTCCAGACAGAAACTGGCCTTGATATCCATGACCTTGCAGTGCTTAGCAATACCTTCACAAGACATTTATAATAGGAGAAAAAGATGATGACATCAAAATAAAAGTGAGACTAATGGAGAGAGGGAGGAGATATGATGGAGAGTGGAGTTGTAAAGGGGATAGTCAGGGAGGGGAGGGAAGTATCATGGTTTATTGTCTGTAAGTATAGAAATTGTCAATAAAAAAATTAAAAAGAAAAAAAATCTTTGCCTATGGATGGGACTTTCTCAATTTAGAGACAATTAGGGAAGGTCCTTTGATTTGTTTGGTAAGCAAGTCTTAGAGTGAGCTCCATCTAGAAACATGAATGATCTGGGAGAGATGCAGAAGATGTTCTACAGATGCTGAGATCCAAGAACTCACACCCATGTCTGGCAGCATCAGGAATTGTCTCTCGTTTGCCCATGTGTTCTGTTCTCTTGGGCACCATGCCTTTTACTAATAGTATTTAATAGTGAGGCAGCACTGGTGAAGGAGGGAAGCTGGACAGTGCAGGTCTCACAAATGAAATCCAGATAAATCAAAATACTTGGGTCTGCTGGAAGAGGAACAATATGGTTCCTGACTTTATAGTGAAAAAGTTAGACAGCCTGGGAAACTGTAAGACTTTATGCAACTTAATGATTTCATCTGATTTTATTGGCAACAAAGGTTAAACATAATGAAGACTAGAACACGACTTAAGATTTTATCAAAAATTTCTTCCTTTTATAATTTTGTTATATCATGGATCCCTGCTATAAAGAAAAGCACATCAGAACTGACTGGCTGAAAAACAATCTTGAAAGTCTCTATGTTTAGCTAATTCTCCTTGAAACAATCTGATAATTTATGTAACATGAAATGTTTATTTGGTCTTTTAAATAAAAGGCACCTTTAGAAAATGCATTCCACTTATTCTTTAGACTTTTAGTAGGTTTTAGCTACAAATGTATAGCACCAAATCCATTTTCAAAGTACAATTACCCATTGAATATATACTGAATTCTTAATATATATAATTTCATATGGCTATACTGGAAAAATTAGAGCTTAAGACAAGATATGAATATGCAGCAACTTAAAAATGCAAAGAATATATTCTCTTAGATAACTAGTTAAGTTTAAATTGGCTACATCACAAAACTTGAAGTTTTAGGAAATCTGTGGCTTTAAAAAAATCAAACTATTTAAAACCTTATTGTATTATAAAAATCTCAGAGCAATTTAAAAAGACTGAAAGTTACCAAAAAATTACGAGGTGTCAGATGTTTACATTTTTTATTTGTTTGTTTATCTGAGTGAGTATGGACCAGGGCTTATTGCTGCTCCAAACAAACTCCAGACACATGCACCATTTTGTGTGTCTGGCTGTACATGAATACTGGGGAATCAAACTGGGACTAGCAGGCTTTGCAAGCAAGCACCCTTAACCACTGAGCCATCTCCCTTAGGTGCCAGATTTTTAAAGATTAAGGTAAACAGTATTCTCCTTTATAATTCTTGAAAGATTTTGCATATTTAATTGGATAAATGTTGATGCTTAAAGTTACTTATAAAGAAATCTTTCTTTGGTTATATATCATAGAACAGAACTGGAATGGTGTAAGCAAAATGCTCTTATTCAAATACTTCGATATATAATAAGAGAATTGCAAAAGCTACACTGCTGGCTGAAGCCCAAGTAACAGACGTTTCACAATTCCATTTTAAAAGGTTTAAACAATGTGTTTTCGCTAACAATAAACCACCTACTCAGAAATGTCCTTCTGTAAGGATCCAACCAGGCCTGAACTTTTTTTTTTTTTTTTTTTTTTTTTTTTTTTTTTTTTTTTTTGAGGTAGGCTTTCGCTCTAGCCCAGGCTGACCTGGAATTCACTATGTAGTCTCAGGGTGGCCTTGAACTCACAGCGATCCTCCTACCTCTGCCTCTCAAGTGCTGGGATTAAAGGTGTATGCCACCATGCATGGCCTAGGCCTGAACTTTTGAGGCCAGGGTTACTGGAGCCTCTTCTCTTCTGCAGCTCAGCTGTGAATGCCTCTGTCACTCCTGTAGGAGCGGCACATGTCAGAGCATAGATACAAGTCCTCTAGTAATAAAGTGGGTGTGCAGACTCACACACTTCCTCCTGCCAAACAGCACAGTGTTCAAGGACGATAAAGACCACCTGGCCTATGTAAACTGTTCTTACATGATGTGGATAAAAATAGTGCAAGATGAAAGGAAGCATCTACTAAAATTGGATTTCTGAAGAGCAGTTTTTATAGTGGCTAGAAAATGTATAGCGGGGATTAAATACTGTCCATGTAATTCTGCACTGCATAGAATGAACGGTAAATAGAACTTCTCACCAACCACACTGTATAGTGGGAAGTCATTTATACACATGCCAGTTATATTTTTCTTTTTTTTTAATATATTTTTTTATTTGAGAAAGAGAGAGAATATGGCAAGCCAGGGCCTCTAGCTACTGCATACGAACTTCAGATGCACGTGCCACTTTGTGTATTTGGCTTACACAGGTACTGGGGAATTAAACCTGGGTCCTTTGGCTTTGCAGGCAAGCACCTTAACTGCTAAGCCATCTCTCTGGCCCCATATACCAGTTTTTTTTTTTTTTTTTTTTTTTTTGATTTTTTTTGTTTAGAGAAAGGGCCTCAGTCTATAGCCCAGGCTAGTCTTGAAATCATGGTGATTCTCTTGCCTCAGCTTCCTAAGAGTGAACTACTACACCTGGCTTCAGATGCTTTTTACCATTAGCTTTTACAAAAATGTAATGCCCACATTAAGATGAAATATTGTAATACTCTTGGCTACAACTATACTTTGAAAATAAGGTACATGACCTGGCAGAGCTGATGACTTATCAAAACACACAAGTGTTGCTGAGACGCTCAGTCAAGTGCAGCAGCCTTCACTGCACACATGGCTGCTTCCTATCCCTAAGGTCTGCTGTGGCTTCCGAATGCATCACCAGATTTTGAGCCATCTGTTCAAATTCTGGCCTTTTATTTCCTTGATAAGGAAAAAACATACTCTTGCCAAATTCATATATTCTTAAGGAGTGGGGGCACTCCAAGTTATGGAATAAAGAAAGCCTCTAAGTGCCATACATGTTACAAGGAGCAATAGTCATTTGCAATCAGCAATATCCCATTTTGATTTTTTTTTTTTTTTCCTGGTTTTTCGAGGTAGGGTCTCACTCTAGCCCAGGCTGACCTGGAATTTACTCTGTATTCTCATCCAATCTTTTTAAAAATCAAAATGGGAGCCGGGCGTGGTGGCGCACCCCTTTAATCCCAGCACTTGGGAGGCAGAGGTAGGTGGATCGCTGTGAGTTCGAGGCCACCCTGAGAATAGTGAATTCCCGGTCAGCCTGGGCTACAGACCCTACCTCAAAAAAAAAAAAAAAAAAAAAGTCTTCAAGATGTTCAAATTATTGTACGTATATGACTTCTGAAACATTTCTTTATTTTTATTTATTTATTTATTTTTTGAGTAGGGTCTTGCTCTAGCCCAGGCTGACCTGGAATTCACTCTGTAGTCTCAGGTTGGTCTTGAACTCCAGTGATCCTCCTACCTCAGCCTTCCAAGTGTTAGGTGGGATTAAAGGTGTGTACGACCACATCCGGCCTGAAACATTTTTACAATTGTATTTTTCTCCTATGATTCTAAAAACCATTCAATTAAGCTAGAATAAAACATTTCAGTAGAAAGTAGAAATGCTTCAAAATATAAAACATTACCTACCACTGATTTTACAACTTAAAAATGAAAACTTAAACTAGGAAAATAATGCAGACAGTTAGAACAAAAAGATTTCCAGTCTTTTCCCTTCTACCTAGGAAAAATTTACATCTGATGTCACCAAAATGAGTCCTTGTTGATCTTCTAAAGTCTTCCAACCATCAAACCTTGGTGTACTTACTGGTGGTCTCCTTCAACTCGTCTCTTGCGCACTGTGAGAAAAATAAAACATGTTAGAAATCCCTATTTGCTTTTAAGATGTCAACTTGCTTGTAACAAGTTTCTGTAAATAAGTTTTACAAAAATGAAATGTGTTTCCAGTTTATATGACTATTAATAAAATAAAGATGATCATTGACCTGGATCAAGAGGCTTCTAAGCAAGAACTACATGCCCTAAGCTCAGACATCTGTGCTTACACAGCAGCTAGGTGGTCAGCATTCAATTCATGCATAGGTTTAAAAAATGATTGATAAATTAGTGCATTAAATTCTGCAATGGAATTCAGGCAGCTAGGGTTAGAAAATATTAGAAGTATTTGCATGCTTTCCTGGTTAGGTACTATAATGTACTTCCTTAGTTTGAAAAAAATATACCAAAAACATTTTTTTAATTATTATTTTTTTATTGACAACTTCTATACTTACACACAAAAAAACATATTTCCCTCCCCTCCCCCCATTCCACTTTAGAACTCCAATCTCCATCATATCCCCTCCCTCTCTCCATTAGTCTCTCTTTTAATTTGATATCATCATCTTTTTCTTCTATTTTGAGGGTCTTGTGAAGGTATTGCTCCAAAAACATTTTATTTATTTATTTATTTTTTTTTGGTTTTTCGAGGTAGGGTCTCACTCTGGCTCAGGCTGACCCGGAATTCACTATGTAGTCTCAGAGTGGCCTTGAACTCTCGGCGATCCTCCTATCTCTGCCTCCCAAGTGCTGGGATTAAAGGCGTGCGCCACCACGCCCGGCCTTCCAAAAACATTTTAAAAGTTATTTCAGGCTTACAATTTTTTTTGTTTTATTTTTATTTACTTATTTGAGAGCGACAGACACAGAGAGAAAGAGGCAGAGAGAGAGAGAGACAGTGAGTGAAAGAATGGGCACACCAAGGCCTCCAGCCATTGCAAACGAACTCCAGATGCATGTGCCACCTTGTACATCTGGCTTACGTGGGTACTGGGGAATCAAGCCTTGAACTGGATCCTTAGGTTTCAAAGGCAAGCGTTTAACCGCTAAGCCATCTCTCCAGCCCCCAAAACATTTTTGTTATTTATTTCTTTTTTTTTTTTTAATTTCTTTCTGAGAGAGAGAGAAGAAAAGAATTAGGTCTGCCAAAGTCTCTTGTAACTGCAAATGTTTCCAGACACATATGTCACTTTGTGACTTTGTGCATCTGCCTTTATGTGGGTTTTGAGGAATTAAACCCAGACCAGCAGGCTTTGTAAGCAAGCGCCTTTAATTGCTGAGCCATCTCTCCATCCCCCATTTTTGTCTTTTATTTATTTTTTTTGGTTTTTCGAGGTAGGATCTCACTCTAGCCCAGGCTGACCTGGAATTCACTAGTAGTCTCAGGGTGGCCTTGAACTCACTGCAATCCTCCTACCTCTGCCTCCTGAGTGCTGTGATTAAAGGTGTGCGCCACCACACCTGGCATTTTTGTCATTTTGAAACATAAATGACTTGCTATTGCTTTCCAAATTTTCTTTTTCTTGTTTACTGCAAAGTGAACCAATTTAGGTCTCTAATAAACCAAGCAATGAGAATCTCAGACTGGCTGATGGAACAAACACAGTGCATGTATCTGAGGACCCATAGCCTGTTCACGCCTGGTGACACAGCACTCCACTAAGGTCAAGAGCACTAAGTAAAGTCTTCAGCCTCAAGACTGTGGTACCTGCTGCCTCACCCATCGGCCACTGAGTATGATTCCTAAGAGTGCATCTTAGCACTGGAGAGACCACTATTCAGAGGAAAGAGCAGAAATTATAAGCAGTGAGGAAAATGTAAGCCAAGACTTTGTCATTTTCTGTAGTGCATTCTCCAGCAAGTCAGTTAACCTCCCTAAGCCCCACTCACCCTCTGTGCCAGAAAGAAAATGATACCTCTAGTCATGTAATTAAAGGCATGACAGGCTGCACTGTGCCATGCTGAGAACACAGCAAGTGATTAGTACAGAATATTTGGCTTCTGCTACCATGGTGGGATTATAAACTGGTCAGCCATTCTTTAGGGGTGAGAAAAGCCAATTAGACTACTATAGAGGATTTGCCTTTCTTCAGCCTAAACTGGCTACTTGGAGTCAGATGTGCTACTGTTGCACCACAAGGTCCTCAAACTGGCTATTTGACAGAGAAACTAGAAGTTTCTGCATCTGAGCTCCTGACTCCAGCCACAGACAGTAGCTGCTCTTATCTATTCATGCTTGCCCTGACTCTCATTTAGTATATGGTGATGAACAAATTTCATGTGTTTAATGAACTATTAAGAGGCGGGACCAAGGAAATCCAAGTCTCCAAATGCAAACTCAGCTCATAGTCTTAAAAATATAGTGATTGGGCTGGAGAGATGGCTTAGCGGTTAAGGCGCATGCCGCGAAGCCTAAGGACCCTGGTTCGAGTCTCCAGGTCCCACATAAGCCAGATGCGTCTGGAGTTTGTTTACAGTGGCTAGAGGCCCTGGTGTGTCCATTCTCACTCTCCTTCTCTCTTTCCCTCTCTCTGTCTCTAATAAATAAATAAATAAAAAGTATTAACATCTTTTAAAAAATATAGTGATATCTGAAAGTAAACATTGGATAATTCTTTTTTTAAAATATTTTATTATTTATTTATTTATTTGAGAGAGAGATACAGAAATAGGCAGGTAGAGAGAGAGAGAATGGGTGTGCCAGGGCCTCCAGCCACTGCAAACGAACTCCAGATGCGTGCACCCCCTTGTGCATCTGGCTTACGTGGGTCCTGGAGAATCAAGCCTCGAACCGGGTTCCTTAGGCTCCACAGGCAAGCATTTAACCTCTAAGCCATCTCTCCAGCCCAACATTGGATAATTCTTTAGTGAGGGTTTGGCTGTTATTGGCAAACCACTTCACATGTTAAAACGCATGCTATAAAAAGAAGTTATAGACAAGAGCTATGGGACAATGTACAACAAACAAAAAGGCTGTAGAAAAATTGATTATGCAGTTAGCAAGTGTAAAGACAAATCTTACAAGGCTCAGTTTAAGTAAATATTGTCTATATACCATATAATCTCTTTTCTTTCATAGATGTGACACTTCTTAGCCAGAGAGACGGTAAGTAGGTAGAATTATTTCAATGTATAGCTGAGAGTAAGAAAACAATGAGAGGAAGGAAGAAGATGTTATCAAAATGAGAACAACAAAGAGCAGATAGAGCCCCATTTGCAAGCTGAAGAAAACTTTTACTGCCAAGAGACTGTGTCAGAAAACAAGGTCCCCAGGTTTTCTGCCTTCACCTACAGGCAGAGACTAATGAACATTACAAACAGGTTGGGAGCAGGTAAAAGAGGTGACAGCTGCTGCACAGCACAGCAGAGGGTGATGGGCAAAATGCCACTTCTGACTATTGTTACTGGTGTCCTGGTGATTGTCCAGCACTGCAGTATGTCCTCTAAAGGACAAGTTTATTTTTTCCCTTTATTAATAATCCCTTTGGACCTGGTCCAACTTCTTTCCAAAACCCACTACACTGATGATAATAATTCTTGACACCTCATCAGTAGTTAAATCTGATTAATTCCTAATTAACCTCATTTCTTTTTTTTTTTTTTCTTTTGATTTTTCGAGGTAGAGTCTCACTCTGTCCCAGGCTGACCTGGAATTAACTATGTAGTCTCAGGGTGGCCTTGAACTCTCGGCGATCCTCCTACCTCTGCCTCCCGAGTGCTGGGATTAAAGGCGTGAGCCACCACGCCCGGCTAGCTAAAACCCACCTCTCCCTAACTTCATTTCTTAACTCTGAAAGAGTAGTAAGAATAATTTTTAGGGCTGGAGAGATGGCTTGGCAGTTAAGGCACCTGCCTGCCAAGCCTAAGAACACTGGTTCCAATCTTCAGGTCCCATGTTTAGCCAGATGCAAAAAGTGATGCAAGGGCGCAATGCCGCACTTTCCCACAAGGGGACACAGGCATCTGTGGTTTGTTCACAGCAGCTGAGAGGCTGCTGGCGTGCCCATTCTCTCTCTCTCTCTCTCAAAGCTTTCTATCTCAAATTAAAAAAAAAAAAAAGAATACTTTTTAACAATGGATCTCGAATGCCTCCATATAAAAATCTCTCGGTTGTTCTTTGTGGTAGTTTGAATGGATTTCCTTCAACTGATTCAGGAGATTTTGTTTGTTTGTTGCTTTTTGGGGTAGGGTCTCACTCTAGCTCAGGCTGACCTGGAATTCACTATGTAGTCTCAGGGTAGCCTTAAACTCACAGCGATCCTTCTGCCTCTGCCTCCCGAGTGCTGGGATTAAACGTGTGTACCACCAGGCCCAGATCCATTCAGGAGATTATTAAAGCTTGTAGTTTAGATCTCCAGCCATGTAGTGGAGGAGGTGTCACTGTGGGTGGATCCTAGGGTCCCAGCCCTAAAGTGGGTGGATTTGGAATTACTCTCTAAAGATACTTAAAGTGCTAGAGCTTTGTCTGGAGTTCATAAGTGTGCTTGCTTATGCTGGTAGTGGATGCTTTGCTCTCTCTCTCTGCTTGGATCTGTGAAGGATGGGGTACAACTTCTTCTGCCATTATGGAACTTTCCTTTTAAATCTGTACGCTTCAATAAATGCCATTCCCCCCCATAAACTCTGCCTGGTCTGAAAGTTCATCCCAGTGACCCGAGGCTGTCCGCTACAGAACTGACATAAGGAGTGGGATAGAGCTGCTGAGATAAATCTGATCATGTAGGTTTTGGTCTTTTGGAACTTGTGTGCTGGAGGAATGAAAAACTTGGTGCTTGCAACTGAAGATGTCTTCCAGAGCAGTAAGCCAAGTATTATGGACTATTCTGACAAGAGTTTGAAAATGCTAAGTGCAGAGCAAACTGTATTTGGAGGTTTGGCTTATGAACTTTCTAAGGGGAAAGGAAGACTGACTAGGACTTTGTTGGAACTGGACTAATGGCATAACGGCTGGCTACATTCGGCTGCCCATGACTAGATAGTTTGATCAAGTTTAAATCTGTAATGGAGTGGTGTGCTTGACTAAAGATATGGGACTGGGAGATTTAAGATTTTAAGTTGGAAAAAAATTTACTGGCACAAAGAATGGTTTTAGGTTCCTGAAGCTGCTTTTTTGTCAAATATATCAGCATTTGGAAGGAAGATGGCCAATTGCTTTACATTAAACAGTGGAGAAAATGCCTGAGGTGATTTCACTCAAAATAAATGGTAGGAATACCTCTTTTGAAAAGAGATCTGAAAAGAAGGAACCTGCTGTTCAAGGTCACAATTTATTTCATCCCTGAATTAAGAATATGGCTGTGTCCTGTACCTCTGGTATTGATTTTGGAAGCATTAAAAATGTGTGAAATATGTCATGAAATGCACACAGTTCCAGGAGTCGCTGCTGAGAAACGGCATATAGGCAGGGTGACCCTGATAGGCCAGTGGAGCCATTGGAAGATGGACTGTGGTTTGCATGGAGATGCAAAGATGTTTTGGATATACCAGGACTGTGCAAGGGCTACCATAGAATGCTGTTGGATCAGGATGGAAGTTTTTCCTGGCTATTCAGCCCAACTTGCGGAGTAGAATTGAAAATTCCAAAGATTCCTCACTGGTTACTGGTTATGACATTGGACTTGAACTGCAGATGTTTTATGTTTGTTTGATGGTTATTAAGTTTGCAGTGTTCTAGTCTCTCTTTGTTATGCCTTATAGCAGTTGAAAATGTTTACTCTGTGCCTTTGTATGTTGAAAGCATATAACTTGTTTAGTTTTACAGCACTCACAGCTAAGAGACAATCTTAAATCTCAGATGAGACAGGCCTTTAGAACTATCTTAAGTTGATAAAGATTATGGGGGCCTTTAAAGTTAGACTAAATAGAATTCCACCAGGGGTAGAATGTGATGGTTTGAATGGATATCCCCAACTGATTCAGCAGTTTATTAAAGCTTGTAATTTAGATCTCCAGCCACCTGACAAGAGGAGGTGTCAGTGTGGGCAGGTCCTATGGTCCAGCCCTAAGGTGTGGGGTGGATTTGGAATTCCAGTCTAAAGATACACAAAATGCTGGAGCTTTGTTTAGAGTTCCTGAAGTGTGCTTGCAGTGACTGCTTTGCTCTCTACTTAGATCTGGGGGTGGGGGGCAACTTCTTCTGCCATTTTGGAACTTCCCCGAAATCTGTAAGCATCAATAAATGCCATTCCTTTCATAAACTGTGCCTGGTCTGTAAATTCATCCCAGTGATCTGAGGCAATCTGCTACATTATTTATCATGTAATTTTAGTACCAACCCCCTCCCCTTAATGTGTTGGCATCACTTTTTTTTTTTTGTTTTTTCAAGGTAGGGTCTCAGTCTAGCCCAGGCTAACCTGGAATTCATTCTGTAGTCTCAGGGTGGCCTGAACCCTTGGCAATCCTCCTATATCCTGAGTGCTGGGATTAAAGGTGTGTGCTACCATGCCCGGCTTGGCATCACTTTTCTTTTTTTTTTAATTAATTAATTTATTTATTTGACAGAGAAAGAGAGAGAGAGAGAATGGGCACACCAGGGCCTCCAGCTACTACAAACGAACTCCAGACCCATGTGCCCCCTTGTGCATCTATCTGGCTAATGTGGGTCCTGGGGAATTGAACCTGGGTGCTTTGGCTTTGCAGGCAAATGCCTTAGCCGTTAAACTATTCCTCCAGCCCTGGCGTCACTTTTCAAAAGCACATATGCAAGTTTATTGTAGACCTAGGTCATGCTATGAGAGTCCTCAGCATAGAAATAACTAACTTGCTTTCAAATCTTAGCCTTTATTTATGCAGTTCCTTGCTCCAGAAATATCCTTATTGTCATTTCATACTTGTGACTCGTGTCTGCAAATCTAGTTTGGATCAGAATGAAAGAGCATGATGGAAGCTAGCACATTCCCAGCAGAAAGCTGTTTGCTTCTTCTCAGTTTTGTTTGTCAGGCCACACCACCTTCCACATGGCCTCCTCATCTTCCATAGCACAGTGTGAACAGCCACTCAACTGCTCGGTGTGGATGTAGAGCAGCCTAGGAAATCATTCTCACCCCGTCATTTTCTGCGTGCTCAAACTTCCCTCACTCTAACAATGTTCTTTTCTGATAGGTCCTGGGCAGTGTTTGTCACAACAGGCTTGGTAGAAGAGCAACTGCTAACACTATGCGAAGGGCAGCTTCCCTGCTGTGATGTTTATGGGCTGCAAACTGAGACTACAGAGTGAGTTCCAGGTCAGCCTGAGCTAGAGTGAGACTCAACCTCAAAAACAAACAAACACACACCCATCAGGCAAGCTGGGCATGTGGCACACGCCTTTAATCCCAGTACTCCGGAAGCAAAGGTAGGAGGATCACTATGAGTTTGAGGCCAATATAGGAATACAGAGTGAGTTTCTGGTCATCCTGGGTTAGAGTGAGACCATACCTTGAAAAACAACAAAACAAATAAAAAAAGCAAAAAAACAAGGGACACGAAGGGCTTAAACAATGGCTAAAATTTTAAAGGAATGGAGCTCTATTTTTCTGCTCCAAACTAGTAAAACAAGGAAACAAATTCAATATGGGCTTAAATTAAAAGAACAATACAGCTCATGTTCCCCTTTGAGAGATCTATTTTTATTTTTTTTTTTAAAGGAATGGAGCTCTAAATGTTTTTTAATTCAATTCTGAAGTGTTTGTGCCAGAAACTTTAAAACAATACAAACAAATTCAAATATGGTTGAAAAATTGTCCTGAAAAAAACTTGTAACAATATAATTTTGAAAAAATGTTCCCCTTTTCCCTGAGAAGACTTAACTTTAATTCTTGCCTACAATGAATCTTGTCAAATATTTCAGTGGCAAATACCATAACTTAAAAAGTGAATAATAAACCTTAGGTTAAAACTATTTATTCTATATTCATCAAACAAAACTGAATTTCTAGCTGGGTCTGTTTGATAAAAGGGATGAAATTCTTTCCGGAGACAATGAAATATTTGTTTTAATAGTTATAAGGACTAATTTATAACCAATAATAAAAACCTCACTTAAAGCCATCAATTGTTTGTCTCAGCAGCAAAGCTATCACAGACCTGATGATCAACATCTGGCTTGGCTCAAACTCAATCTGCATGAAGGCGGGGCAGATTTTGGAAACAAGCAACTTCTCTTTGATAAAATTTACTTTAAAAATTTCCCCCAATTAGCCTAATGTCATAATTCAGAAACATGATTCGATACCATAAATGTCTTACCTAAGTCATTGTTTTTCGTTATAGCATTGGCTGCCCTGGTTCGGGGTCCCTGCTGGGTAAACTGATATCCAAACTTAAGGATGTTTGTATTTTCCTCAAGCATTTTGGCCATTTCTAATTCAACAGCGGTTCCCAACTGCTGCCTCTGATGAGTTAGAAACAAAAGTTATTATTAATAAACCAGAACTACACATTTTTAAGGTTAATCAAGACTTAAAGACTTTCAGGCACAGCTGGTTTTGTTGGTCTTTTAAAAAATTATTATTATTTCAGACATCTCAGATGTTGAGGAGCCAACAAGATTTATGTTTCTTATTCTATTTTACTTTTTTATTAAAAATTTTTTGTTTACAGTGTGAACAGCCACTCAACTGCTCGGTGTGGATGTAGAGCAGCCTAGGAAATCATTCTCACCCCGTCATTTTCTGCGTGCTCAAACTTCCCTCACTCTAACAATGTTCTTTTCTGATAGGTCCTGGGCAGTGTTTGTCACAACAGGCTTGGTAGAAGAGCAACTGCTAACACTATGCGAAGGGCAGCTTCCCTGCTGTGATGTTTATGGGCTGCAAACTGAGACTACAGAGTGAGTTCCAGGTCAGCCTGAGCTAGAGTGAGACTCAACCTCAAAAACAAACAAACACACACCCATCAGGCAAGCTGGGCATGTGGCACACGCCTTTAATCCCAGTACTCCGGAAGCAAAGGTAGGAGGATCACTATGAGTTTGAGGCCAATATAGGAATACAGAGTGAGTTTCTGGTCATCCTGGGTTAGAGTGAGACCATACCTTGAAAAACAACAAAACAAATAAAAAAAGCAAGTGGCTAAAATTTCTTATGGGAAACTAGTAAAACAAGGACACGAAGGGCTTAAACAATACAGCTCATAGAGATCTAGATTAAAGGAATGGAGCTCTATTTTTCTGCTCCAGAAACTTTAAAACAATACAAACAAATTCAATATGGCTGACCATTAAAAGAACTATATAATTTTGAAGTGTTCCCCTTTGAGAAGACTTAACTTTATTTTTTTATTTTTTTTTTTTTTAAAAAGAATTGTTTTATTTACTGAACCTGCCTACAATTTTAAATGAATCTTTAATTCAATTCTGAAGTGTTTGTGCAAATATTTCAGTCCTAAGGTGAAAGCAAATAAACTGTTGCAAATAACACCCAAGGTTGAAAAATTGTGAATAAAACTAAAAATTTAAATTAATTTTGAAAAAATTGTTACCTTACTTTTCCCCTGAGAAGTTAAAACTATTTATTCTTGTCATATTTCATCAAACAAAACCTTAGGTTAAAACTTTTATTCTAGCTCAAACAAAACTGTTTCTGTTTGATTTGATAAAAGGGATGAAATTCTTTCCGGAGACAATGAAATATTTGTTTTAATAGTTATAAGGACTAATTTATAACCAATAATAAAAACCTCACTTAAAGCCATCAATTGTTTGTCTCAGCAGCAAAGCTATCACAGACCTGATGATCAACATCTGGCTTGGCTCAAACTCAATCTGCATGAAGGCGGGGCAGATTTTGGAAACAAGCAACTTCTCTTTGATAAAATTTACTTTAAAAATTTCCCCCAATTAGCCTAATGTCATAATTCAGAAACATGATTCGATACCATAAATGTCTTACCTAAGTCATTGTTTTTCGTTATAGCATTGGCTGCCCTGGTTCGGGGTCCCTGCTGGGTAAACTGATATCCAAACTTAAGGATGTTTGTATTTTCCTCAAGCATTTTGGCCATTTCTAATTCAACAGCGGTTCCCAACTGCTGCCTCTGATGAGTTAGAAACAAAAGTTATTATTAATAAACCAGAACTACACATTTTTTAAGGTTAATCAAGACTTAAAGACTTTCAGGCACAGCTGGTTTTGTTGGTCTTTTAAAAAATTATTATTATTTCAGACATCTCAGATGTTGAGGAGCCAACAAGATTTATGTTTCTTATTTTATTTTACTTTTTTATTAAAAATTTTTTTGTTTATTTATTAGCAACAGACAGAGAGAGAATGAGGCAGGGGGGAGGAGAGAATGGGTGCACCAGGGCCTCCAGACACTGCAAACGAACTCCAGATGCATGCGCCACCTTGTGCATCTGGCTTACGTGGGTACTGGGGAATCGAGCCTCAAACCGGGGTCTTTAGGCTTCACAGGCAAGTGCACTTAACCGCTAAGCCATCTCTCCAGCCCTATTTTATTTTAAAAATATAATTAATTAATTAATTAATTTATTTGAGAGAAAAAGAGAGAGAGAAAATGGGCATATCAGGGCCTCCAGCCACTGCAAAGGAACCCCAGATACATGAGTCCCCTTGTGAATCTGGCTTACGTGGTTCCTGGAGAATTGAACGTAGGTCCTTTGGCTTTGCAGGAAAGCACCTTAACCATTAAGCCATATCCCTATCATGTAGATTACCACAGAACTGAAAACAAGACTGAACTATGCCACATGTAAAATTTTTCCAATTCAAAATAGCCAGCCATCTAAATTCCCTTCAATTGACCTAGGGAGAGTTGCTTTATCTTCACTTTTCTATGCATTAATATTATGAATGCCTCAAATGTCTTTTCACCCCCTACAGCCACCATATTTCTGAAGGGGCTCTGATCGCCCTTCTCCCAAACCTCACAGCAGTGGGACAGCCTCTGTACAATCCTGACCTGGTTGTCAATCTTGAGCTCGGCTAGTGTCTCATTCTCTCTTAAAGCATCAATCAATGCTAAGACTCCAGCTCCTGTGATGAAGTTGGACTCCATATTTAAGCTCTTCAATGTCTTGTTCACTTTCAGCATATCTGCAAAAGCCTTGAAGTTTAAAAAAAATTGGAGATTAAAGTTTGATAGCACTTATTTTTTTGGTGCATATACCATAAACACATATATTAGTAACTTTTATCTTAAGTTTCTCTTTAGATTCTTTCAGCTTGACACAATACTACACAGGTCTGACATGTATTTACTTATCACATGTACACCTTCCTACATAATAATCTAAAGAGTTTTTAGCCACATGTAATGTCCTATTGGTGACATTCTCAACCCCTAGTCACATTCTTTTTTCTTTTCTTTTCTCTTCTTTTTTTTTTAAAGTAGGGTCTCACTCTGGCACAGGCTGAACTGGAATTCACTCTGTAGTCTCAGGGTGGCCTCAAATTCATGGTGATCCTCCTACCTTTGCTTCCTGAGTGCTAGGACTAAAGGCGTGCGCCACCACACTCGGCTCACATTCTCTTATTTATAAATACTCTACTCCTCCTCCTTTTTCCTATGCCTCTCATACATCCTCTCAGTTTCAATGTGTAACTAACTTCATCAGTATCTCTTGAGAAGGCTGTACTTACTTGGGTCCTGCTGCAGCTGGGTCACTGTGAAGCTAAAGAGTGAATAAACTATAGGCTAAGCTAATTCCTAAGACAGTGACAAAAAGGAATGCCTGAAGCACAAGAGAAGGATTAGAACTAAAAGAACCTGAAGACTATGAAGAACAAGGTGTTTACTAGATATTAAGTTACCTAAGGAATGGTATCTTTAATATGTGTTCATTACAACTCTCATGGCATATGGGACAATGCTAGGCATTCTGCTCAGTGTTGAATCAACATTATATTAATTAACATAAATGAATTAAAAATGAGAAGAGGGGAAAGAAGGGTGTGTTTAAGGTTAGAGAAATGGCTCAGGGGTTAAGTTGCTTGCCTGCAAAGCCAATGACCAGGGTTCAATTCCCAAGTACCCATGTAGAGCCAGATGTACAAAGTGGCACATGCACCTGGAGTTTGTTTGCAGTGGCTAGATACCCAGGAGTGCCCATTCTCTGTCTTTCTTATCTCTGCTTGCCTGGCCTCATTTTATTTACACACACACACACACACACAACACAATTTTTTTTTGTTTGTTTTTCAAGGTAGGGTCTCACTCTGGCCCAGGCTGACCTGGAATTCACTATGTGGTCTCAGGGTGGCCTCAAACTCATGGTAATCCTCCTACTTCTGCCTCCCAAGTGCTGGGATTAAAGGTGTGCCACCATGCCTGGCTACAAAAAATAGTTTAAAATTTGTTTGCAAGCAGAGAAAGAAAAAGAGAGGGAATGAGTGTGCCAGGACCTCTAGCTGCTGCAAATGAACTCCAGATACATGCACCACTTTGTGCGCCTGGCTTTACATGTGTGCACTGAGGAATTGAACCCAAGTCATTAGTCTTTTCAGGCAAGAGCCTTAACCACTGACCAATCTCTTTAGCCTGTTTTATGATTTTTTTTTTTTTTTTTTTGAGTTTTCGAGGTAGGGTCTTACTCTGGTCAAGGCTGTCCTGGAATTCACTCTGTAGTCTCAGGGTGGCCTCAAACTCACAGCGATCCTCCTACCTCTGTCTTCCGAGTTCTGAGATTAAAGGCGTGCGCCACCACGCCCGGCTCTGTTTTATGATTGTTAATTCTTAGTGAAATGGGAAGTTACTAGACAGTTCTCAGAATGAGGTGATTTTAAGTTTAAAAAATTGCTCAAGTGCTGGAGAGATGGCTTAGCAGTAAGGCACTTGCCTGCAAAGCCAAAGGACCCAGGTTCAATTCCCCAGGACCCATATAAACCACATGCACAATGTGGCACATGCATCTGGAGTTTGTAGTTGCTGGAGGCCCTGGCACTCCCATTCTCTCACTCTCCCTCTCTCAAATAAATAAATGAATATATGCCTCGAACTCACAGCGATCCTCCTACCTCTCTGTCTTCCGAGTTCTGAGATTAAAGGCGTGCGCCACCACGCCCGGCTCTGTTTTATGATTGTTAATTCTTAGTGAAATGGGAAGTTACTAGACAGTTCTCAGAATGAGGTGATTTTAAGTTTAAAAAATTGCTCAAGTGCTGGAGAGATGGCTTAGCAGTAAGGCACTTGCCTGCAAAGCCAAAGGACCCAGGTTCAATTCCCCAGGACCCATATAAACCACATGCACAATGTGGCACATGCATCTGGAGTTTGTAGTTGCTGGAGGCCCTGGCACTCCCATTCTCTCACTCTCCCTCTCTCAAATAAATAAATGAATATATACATATAAACACACACACACACGCGCGCACATACACACACACACTGTATGAACAGGCTTTAGAGTGGGCTAAACAGAAGGTGGTTCAATTAGGAGGTGATATGAAAAGATTTCTAAGATACACTATTTCAGTTTAAAGATACACTATTGAGTGAAAACAAATCTAGCTACAGAATAACATACACTACATGATTCCTTTTTTATTGGGGGGGGGGTGGTGGATAGGGCTTCAAACACTATACCACTGAGCTATGCCAGTCCCCATTTACTTTAAAAAATTCAAAATTGAAAGGCTATAGCAGAAGGATCATGAATTTAAGGCCAGCCTGGGTTAGCGTGAAAACCTACCTTGACAAACAAAACACACTACTGAGACCTTCCCTCAAAAAATATAAAAAAGCCGGGCATGGTAGCACATGCCTTTAATCCCAGCACTCGGGAGACAGAGGTAGGAGTATTACTGTGAGTTTGAGGCCACCCTGAGACTACATAGTGAATTCCAGGTCAGCCTGAGCTACAGTGAAACCCTACCTCAAAAAACCAAAATAAATAAATAAATAAATAATAAATAAATAAATCATAGGAAGGAAATATAGGAAAATGTATTGTCCAACAATGAGCTAAAACACTAACTGTAAAAAAAGAGACTAAATCTAGCTTACAGAATTACAGTTTAAGGGGGTATAGCTCAGGGGTAGAGTATTTGACTGCAGAATTACAGTTTAAGCACAGCATGGTGGTATGTGCCTATAATTTCAATACTTGGGAGGTAGAGGCAAGAAGATCAAGAGTTCAAGGTCATCCTTGGCAACATAGCATCAAGGCCATATCTAGTTCAAGGCCAGTCTGGGCTACACGAAACCCTGTTTCGAAAACCAAAACAAAATTAAGTCACTGTTTAACCCCATTTTAGCATACCCAGATATGTAGGCATAATTTAGATATTATTGATATTAACAACAGCACTGTACTGGGCTGGAGATTACTCAGTGGTTAAAGGTACTTGATTGCAAAGCCTGATGGTCCAAGTTTGATTTCCCAGTACCCATACAAAGCCAGAAGCACAAAGTAGTACAGGCATCTTTGCAGCAACAAGAAGCCCTCATGTGCCCATTCTCTCTCTCCTTGTAAATAAACAAATAAATTTAAAAATAAAATAGTAGTATACTTACAACAGCAATGGGGTCATTGCTCCGGGTAGCTGCAAGGCTGAAATGCTTCACATGTGTATTGGCTTCCAAAGCCTTTGCAAAATCTTTTAGGGTTGGAATTGGGATATTCTTGAAAGATAATAATAATAATGTGAAACATCATTACATTTTAGTTTTCAGCACATTCAATCCATCAAATATATATGTTCTTACATTTTTTGCTTTAAATGTGCTCAGAAAGTATAAAAACAAACAGGTACTCCACAAATGAAAACCACTTCTTCTATATCTATTTGACTTCTCTATTTTGGTATATTTACACATTCTACTGAGTCAGAGCAGAGCACAAACCATACTTCTCTTAAGACTTAGGATAAATGCATACTATTCTAATTGTTTTACATGAAGCCAATCTGATTATCCAAAGTGGATCCACTTTCTACAAAGAAAGAATGGGGGAGCCAGTTCATCTCTACTCAACATTCCATTTTCAATCAGTTACAAGATACTAAAACAGATTAGTCTTATACTACTGGAAGGAGGAAAAACAGTTATAAAAAGGAATTGACTTTTCTGATTAGTAATCAAGACTTTTAAGTCCCTATAGTAAGGCAATTTTCACGTCATTGATTTTTCTCTTATTTTCTCTCTTCTCTTCTCTTCTCTTCTCTTCTCTTCTCTTCTCTTCTCCTTCCTTCCTCTTTCTTTCTTTCTTTCTTTCTTTCTTTCTTTCTTTCTTTCTTTCTTTCTTTCTTCTCTTTCTTTCTTCTCTTTCTTTCTTCTCTTTCTTTCTTTCCTTCCTTCCTTCCTTCCTTCCTTCCTTCCTTCCTTCCTTCCTTCCTTTTCCTTCTTTCTTTCTTTCTTTCTTTCTTTCTTTCTTTCTTTCTTTCTTTCTTTCTTTCTTTCTTTCTTTCTCTTTGAGGTAGGGTCTTGCTCTAGCCCAGGCTGACCTGGAATTCACTATGTAGCCTCAGGCTGGCCTCGAACTCACAGATTTCTCCTACCTCTGCCTACCAAGTGCTGGGATTAAAGGCATATGCCACCACACCTAGCTAAAAATATTTTTATTTATTTGCAGAGGGGAGGGAGGGGGTGAGTGAGTACTGGGTACTGGGGAATTGAACCTGGGTTGGCAGGATTTGCAAGCCAACACCATTACTGCCGAGTCATCTCCCCAGCCCTGAAGTTTTTTTTTTTTTTTTTTTTTTTGTCAAGATGATTAATGACTGACTAAAGATATCAGCTTTCTCTGAGACTTTTTGTTCTTTACTTAGGGAAGGAAACTAAAGGAACACAGAAGTCTTCTTCCCTAGGTTTGCATAATTTCCAGGTGCCATCTTCCCCCCCTTACCTTAGAGTTCAGAGAAATCAAGATCTAAAAATGAGGAATTTAGGGGCTGGACAGATGGCTTAGCAGTTAAGGCACTTGCCTACAAAGCCAAAGGACCCAGGTTCGACTCCCCAGTACACATGTAAACCAGATACACAAGGAGTGCATGCATCTGGAGTTTGTTTGCGGTGGCTGGAGGCCCTGGCACACCTATTCTCTCTCTGTGCCTACCTGTCTATTTCTGTATCTCTCTCTCTCTCTCAAATAAATAAATAAATTAAATTAAATATTTTTTTAAAATGAGGAATTTAGCTGGGCGTGGTGGTACATGCCTTTAATCCCAGCACTCGGGAGGGAATTTGAGGCCACCCTGATAATACATAGCCCAGGTCAGCCTGGGCTAGAGTGAGATCCTACCTCGAAAAACAAAACAAAAAAACACACACAAAAAAAGAGGAATTTATAGTGAGGTTATTATACAATGGATTGGAGGTAATCTAAGTCTCTTCCTATTTCTTCTTTATTCCAAGGAAAGGTTGGTCTGTTTAAAACCCAGGCATGTACTAGAAAACCCATTTCCAGGTAACTCAAGAGAAATAAAAACCTGTTCTTATAAAAATTTGTATGTAAATAGGTACAGTGGCTTTATACATAATTATCCCAAACTGGAAGCAACCTGAATATCTACCAACACATACATGGATAAACAAAGTGCAGTATATAGCCTATAATGGAAGACAATACAGCAATAAAAGGAAAAGACTACTGATAACTACAACTACATGCATGAATCTCAAATGAATTGTGACAGGTGAAGAATCTAGACTCAAAAAGCTACACACATGTAGCTAGGGAGATGGCACAGGGGTTAAGAGCACTTGTCACTTAAACATGAGGGCCTAAGACTACCAGAGTTTAATTTCCCTAGAACCCACATAAAAAGTTGGGCATGGCTATATACGTCTGTAAGCCCAGTCGGTAGGCGTAAGGAGCGGGGAGACCGGAGAATTGCTAGATCTTGCTGACCAAAAATGGCAGCTCCAGATTGAGAGAGGGATCCCAGCTCAAGGAAGTATGCTAATGAGCAATAGAAAAGGACACTGAAAGTACTCCTCTGGCCTCCACACATATGCATAATGCATGTACATATGTGCGCACACACACACACAGCCACAGCCTCATACTACACGATTCAATGTACAAGACATTCTGGGAGAATGCAAAATGATGGGAAAGAAAAATAAATGAGTAGTTATCATTAGCAAGAGAGAGCAAATGACTACAAAGGGGCATGAAGAGTTTCTGCATAACGGATGGAACTACATGCATGTGCCTAATAACTCATAGGACTGTCCACTGAAAGTGAGAATTTTAGTTACTATATAAAAAGCCTAAAGAATTCTAATTTGGCCGGGCGTGGTGGTGCATGCTTTTAATCCCAACACTTGGGAGGCAGAGGTAGGAGGATTGCTGTGAATTCGAGGCCACCCTGAGACTACATAGTGAATTCCAGGTCAGCCTGGGCTAGAGTGAGACCCTACCTCAAAAAACCAAAAAAGCGGGCTGGAGAGATGGCTTACCGGTTAAGGCACCTGCCTCCTAAGCCTACGAACACTGGTTCCAATCTCCAGCGGTTCCAATCTCCAGGTCCCACATTTAGCCAGATGCAAAGTGACTCAAGGGCGCAATGCCACACTTGACCACAAGGGGGTGCACACATCTGGATTTCGTTTGCAGCAGCTGAGAGGCTGCTGGCGTGCCCATCCATCTCTATCTGTCTTCCTCTCCCTGTCTCTCTCTCTCTCTCTCTCTCAAAAAAAAAAAAAAAAAAAAAAAAACCTAATTTTAAAAAATATTTATTTATTTATTGGGGGGGGGCAGATTGAGAGAATGGGCATGCCAGGGCCTCTAGCCATTGCGAACAAACTCCAGATGTATGCACCACTTGTGCAGCTGGCTTACATGGGTACTGGGGAATTGAACCTGGGTCCATAGGCTTTGCAGGCAAGTGCCTTAACTGCTAAGCCATCTCTCCAGCCCAGAAGCCCAATTTTTTTTTAAATTTTATTTTTATTTATTTATTTATTTATTATTTTTATTTATTTATTTGAGAGAGGGAAAGGGAAAGAGAATGAGGGGGGGAGAGAGGGAGAATGGGCACACCAGGGCTTCCAGCCACTGCAAACAAACTCCAGATGCATGTGCCACCTTATGCATCTGGCTTATGTGGGTCCTAGATAATCGAACCTGGGTCCTTTGGCTTTGCAGGCAAGTGCCTTAACTGCTAAGCCACCTCTCCAGCCCTAATTTTTTTTTAATGGTGAAAGTTCTTAAAAACTGGGCAGTATTTCAAAAGTCAAAGAAATTTACTGGTAATATGTAGGGCTTGCATTATGTTTTGTTTCACTTTATTTTTGGCATGTGTCTGTGTACAGTACATGTGGCATGGTGTACATGGGTATGTGTGTGCAGATGAGTGCACCACATGCCTGCAGCAGCTAGAGAACTCTGCATGCCATTTTCTATCACACAATCACATACTTCCTTGAGACAGAGTCTCTAACCTGGAGCTGGTACTTCCATTCAGTGTTCCAATCACTTAGGGCTAAAGATGTGCATGATCACATACAGCTTTATGTGTGGAATCTGGGAGTCTCCAGTAGTGTGAGGCCCTCATGCTGAAGTGGCAATTTTATATTTTAAAATATTTTTATTTATTTGCAAGCACAGAGAGAGAGAAAATGGGTGCTCGAGGGCCTCTTGCCACCGCAAACCAACTCAAAATGCATGTTGGTTTGTGCATCTGGCTTTATGTGGGAAATTGAACTTGGGCTGGCAGGCTTTGTAAGCAAGCACTTTAAACTGCTAAGCCACCACCTCATCCCAGGATTACATTTTTTAAAAATATTTTAAGCCAGGCGTGGTGGCGCACGCCTTTAATCCCAGCACTTGGGAGGCAGAGGTAGGAGGATCGCTGTGAGTTCGAGGCCACCCTGAGACTACAGAGTGAATTCCAGGTCAGCCTGGGCTACAGTGAGACCCTACCTCGAAAAACCAAAAAAAAAAAAAAAAAAAAAAAAATTATTTTTATTTATGTACCTGAGAGAAAGAGGCAGAGAGAGAGAGAGAGAGAGAGAGAGAGAGAGAGAGAGAACGAATATGGGTATACAAGGGCCTCCAGCCACTGCAAACTCCAGACACATATGCCACTTTGTGCATCTGGCTTATATGGGTCCTAGAGAATTGAATGCAGGTCCTTTGGCTTTGTAGGAAAGTATCTTAACCATTAAGCCATATCCCCAGCCCCACCCCACATTTAAAAATTATTTATTTATTTGCAAGCAGAAAGGGACAGAGAGAAGAAAAAGAGAAGATGAATCGGCACTAGCCATTGCAAATTAATTCCACGTGCATTCACCTCTTTGTGCATCTGGTTTTACATGGTTACTGAGGAATCAAATCTGGGTCCTTAGGGTTGCAGTGCCTAAAACACTGAGCCATTTCTCCAGCCCCCTGTCCCCAGGTTTACTTTTTTTTTTTTCCAAGATAGGGTCTCAGTCTAACCTGGAATTCACTATGTAGTCTCAGGGTGGCCTTGAACTCATGGCGATCCTCCTACCTCTGCCTCCCAAGTGCTGGGATTAAAGGCATGTGCCACCATGCCTGGCAAGGTTTACATTTTTATGTGATAAATTCTTTAAAAAGCAATCCAGGGACTTTTTTTTTTTTTTTTTTAATTGACAACTTCTTTAATTGTAGACAATATCCCATGGCACTTCCCTCCATCCCCATAATCCAGGGACTTTTATAAAAAGTTGATTCAAAGCCAAACAACTTTATTGGTTATGTATTGCATGCTTAACATACTTACCTTTATATTATTCAAATTAACTTCAACAAGACGAGCATCATTTTCTTTAATTCTCTTTAAACTCTCTTCAACGTTGGTTGGATTTGGTGGTTCATCAAATACTGGAACAATCTTTTCCCCTTTTACCACATCTGTAATAGCAAGTAAAGAGCAAAAGTTGACTGAGATGTTTGGTACTATGAACAGATGCACATACCAACTTGGCCATTTTCCCTCTGCACACATAACACAACTAGTTTAGAAGTTCCTTCTCCACAAGCTTTAAATATATCTTTCTTATTTATTTATTTATTTATTTATTTATTTATTTATTTATTTATTTATTTATTTATGAGAGAGAAAGGCGGGGGGGGGAGAATGGGCATGCCAGGGCCTCCAGCCACTGCAAACGAACTTCAGATTCTGTGCCCCCTTGTGCATCTGGCTTATGTGGGGCCTGGAGAATTGAACCGGGATCCTTTGGCTTTGCAGGCAAACACCTTAACTGCTAAGCTATCTCTCCAGCCCTCTCCACAAGTTTTAAAAGGTCCTTTACATGTTGACATTTGCTTATAGCATCCAAATAACATTTTACTGAATGCAAACACTAAGGAAAGAGTAGGCATGCTTTCACTAAGTTTAACAAGGCAGTCTTCTTCAAGACAGCAGACAGATGGAATTCACTTCTTCAGCAGAAGGAAAATTGAGCACTACATTTTATAAAACTTAAAGATTTCCTTTCATAGGATAGGTGTATTTAAAGAGCCTTCTCCTTAAAGAAATACTGGATCTATTCAATGGGAGGCTGAAATCATTAGCTGAAAGGTTCATGGGGAACTTTAAGTGGATAGATCAGGCTGCCAACACTAGAACCCATTGATCATCTCTCCTTTTTTTTTCCTTTTTCCTCCTCTCTTTCTAAAATATGGTCTTCCTATATAGTCCAGGCTGATTTAGAACTAACCATCATCTGCTTCAAACCCCTCAGTGCTAGATGACAGGTATGTGCTAGCATACCCGATTCCTCCCTGTTTTTTTTTTTTTTTTTGGTTTTTCAAGGTAAAGTCTCACTCTAGCCCAGGCTCACCTGGAATTCACTATGTAGTCTCAGGGTGCCTGCAAACTCACAGTGATCCTCCTACTCTACCTCTGCTTTCCAAGTGCTGGGATTAAAGGCATGCACCACCACACTTGGTCTTTTCCTTTCTTTATTTTTGAGCGCACACACGTGTGTGTGCATGTATGCATAGAGAGGCCAGGGATCTATGTCAGATGTCTTCCTCAGTTGCTCTCTACCCTAACTGCTGAGCAATCTACCCAGCCCCTCAATGATTAATCTTATCATGCTCCTCAGATAAAGACCATACCTACACTAAGGTTCATAATGTGATTTAATCACCACCAATTAAGCATATACTAACCTAGCCCAAATATCCCTCAATCAAAATTCCTATAGCTGAACTGGAGTAGCCACTAGAGTCTGATTTGAACCAAGTATGAAATGGCCCACTGCTTATCCCAGACTGAGGAGCATCCCTAGGGCTTCCTGGCTCCAGTTTCAGAAAAATAGTAAAGGGAATTTGAACATGGACTTAGTTTCAGATGACATGAAGGAATAATTAATATTAATATTGTGGTTATGTTAAAAGAAAACCCTCTCTGTCTGTGAGAAATATGTATATAAATGTTTATGGGTGAAATAACACCAATGAGAAACTTCAAGAAAAAAATCGTGGAAAGGATTGGGAGCTAAGGCAGAAAGGTTAATAAAAGCCTAATAAAGTAGGCCTGTTTTAACATTTCTAAAACAGAAAGTTAAAAACCAAGGGAAGGGTTGGAGAGATGGCTTAGTGGTTAAGGCACTTGCCTGCAAAGCCTAAGGACACAGGGTCAATTCCTCAGTCACCACATAAGCCAGATGCACAAGGTGGTGAATGCATCTGGAATTTGTTAGCAGTGGCTAGAGGCCCTGGCATGTTCATTTAAAAGAAAAAAAAAAAAAAACACAAGGGAAATGGTAAAATTATAGAACACTATTAAAGATAGTGTTATGTAAATGTCTAAATAAATCTGTATGTACTAACAAGGAGAAATGACACACTGCTGAATGATTATACCATGCAGAATGGGTTAAATCCCTTACCACTGACTTTGTGAGACTCTGAGGCATTATTCTAAAATCCCAGCTCCCATACAGGAAGATTAAAGACAATACTTATTTCACAGAAGTGTGAGGATTAAGTAAGAATAATCCACATTTGAGAACTGACATGGAAGATCATGGCCTACAGTAAGAATTAAAAACAAAAACAAAAATTTATCCTCCCATGCCCTCATGCTTAAGGAGCAAGCTCTCTTAATCACTGTACCATTTTTCCAGCTCCAAATTATACAATACTGTCATTACTAAAAACTCAAGTTACAATAAATATAATAATAGCATTTTTATAAAAACAATTACATATACCAAGTATGCATTTGTATCAACAGTACAAAGCTTAGAAGGGAGTAGGCAATCCAATGCCTGTGAGGCAAGCACTTAACTAACTGAACTATTGTACCAGCCCCAACCTAATGTCTGTGACTAGACAATTCTCACTGTACACATGCATATGCTTATGCTACAAAAGCATTTATTACCCTGAAAGTTTTAAAATACCCTATAAATGAATTTTTTAAAAAGCTGTCAAAATGGCCATTGAGGTCTCAAAAATCAGTAATACTAAAAGTAAAATGTCAACAAGAACAAAGTTTGGCTGTGCTGGGGATGCTGCCCAGTGTCAGAGGTCACTGAGCATGCTCAAAGCCTTGGGTTGGCTCTTTTGTACTGCAAAAAGAACCCATAAAACAACAGAAGTTTTAAAACCCTTGTCTAGCTTTATGTTTCTTACCGTTAGCTCTTACTGTGGCAAGAGTGGTTCCAGTTATATTTGCCAACACATTAGTAAAATAGGGGAGCTGGAGAGATAGCTTAGCAGTTAAGGTGCTTGTTGGCAAATCCAAAAGACCCAGGTTCAATTCTCTAGTACCCATGTAAAGCCAGGTGCACAAGGTGGTGCATATATCTGGAGTTTGCAGTGACTTAGAGGCCCTGGCAAGCCCATTCTATCTGCTTCTCTCTCTCTCTCTCAAATAAGTAAATAAATAAAATATTTTTAAAAATAAAATAGGGGCTAGAGAGATGCCACAATGGTTAAAGATGTTTGCTTGCAAAGCCTGACTACCCAGGCTTGATTCCCCAGTACCCATGTAAAGCCAGATACACAAAGTACTCATGCATCTGGAGTTCATTTGCAGTGACAGGGGGCCCTAGCATACTCATTCTCTCTCAAAATTAAATAAATATATTTTTAAAAAACTTGCCGGGCGTGGTGGCACACGCCTTTAATCCCAGCACTTGGGAGGCAGAGGTAGGAGGATCACCGTGAGTTCAAGGCCACCCTGAGACTACATAGTGAATTCCAGGTTAGTCTGAGCCAGAGTGAGACCCTACCTCGAAAAACCAAAAAAAAAACACAAAAAAAAACAACTGTTTTTTTTTAATTTGCAAGCAGAGAGAGAAGAGAGGCAGACAGAGAGAGAATGGGCATACCAGGGCATCTAGCCACTATAAACAAACTCCAGATGCACATGCCCCTTGTGCATCTGGCTTACGTGGGTCCTGGAGAATTGAACTGGGATCCTTTGGCTTCACAAGCCAACACCTTAACTGCTAAGTCATTTATTTCTCCAGCCCCATAAATATATTTTTTAAAGAACAAAATACTAGCTGGGTGTGGTGGTACACGTCTTTAATCCCAGCACTCGGGAAGCAGAGGTAGGAGGATCGCTGTGAGTTCAAGGCCACCCTGGGCTAGAGCAAGATCCTACCTCAAAAAACAAGAACAAAAAAGAACAAAATACTAAATATTCTATTTTTTAATCTTTTTTTTTGAGATAGGGTCCCATGCAGCCCAGACTGGCCTAAATTCCTGACCTTGTTGCCTCCACCTCCCTAGTGCTGAGATTATAGGCATGTGTACTATTATATAAACTGGCATAGATATATTTTTGATGGCTTTCTCTGACACTACTATTAAACTTGAATTTCAAATTTCAAGTACATAGATATGCAATATTTCTATGTAAACACTAAAGTTAATTCACTGAGAAAATAAGATGCATTTAGTAAAGTACTGGAATTCACAGGCATTGTAATTACTTACTTGAAAAATGTCCTTGGTCAACACCATTACTACTTCCCACCATGTTACAAAGTTGTGTATTTGTAATCAAGTTGTGCATCCCAAGAATAGCTGAAAATACAGAAAAAGAAGTCTCATTTTTACTTCTGTTATAAACTTGGGTTTTGGGGGGGGGTATTTTATTTTTTTCAAGGTAGGGTCTCACTCTGGCCCAGGCTGACCTGGAAATCACCATGTAGTCTCAGAGTGGCCTCAAACTCACGGCAATCCTCCTACCTCTGCCTCCTGAGTGCTGGGATTAAAGGCATGTGCCACTATGCCCAGCTTTCTTTTTGTTTTTTTGAGGTAGGGTCCTGTTACTTTTTTTTTTTTTTTTTTTTTTTTTTTGGTTTTTTGAGGTAGGATCTCACTCTGGTCCAGGAATTAACTATGTAGTATCAGGGTGGCCTCGAACTCTCGGCGATCCTCCTACCTCTGCCTCCCGAGTGCTGGGATTAAAGGCATGCGCCACCATGCCCGGCCCTGTTACTACTTTTACATTACAAGTTATATTTGCACTCCAGCTAAGATTAAAATACCAAAAGTATTATTAAATTCTTTTATTTAATAAAAAAGTAGCGTGGTGGCACACAGCTTTAATCCCAGCACTTGGGAGGCAGGGTAGGAGGATCATGGTGAGTTTGAGGCCACTCTGCGACTATATAGTGAATTTCAGGTCAGCCTGAGCTAGAGTGAAACCCTACCTCAAAAAAAAAAAAAAAAAAAAAAAGTAGCACTTAACGTTCATACCCATCTATCAATGCTACTCTCACTTTTGGTTAGCGAAGCTTCTCTTTACAGATGGCAGTGACCACTGGATGATCCAGAAAGCAACACAGTGCTGAGAAGAAGTGACAGTGGAGTGTTCAGCACTGAAACATCCCTATCACAGATTCCAAGGCTCAGGGTCCATGGCGGAAAGAATGTAAGAGCCAAAAGAAGGGTAGGAAGCCAGGCGTGGTGGCGCAATAGTCGGGCATGGTGGTGCACGCCTTTAATCCCAGCACTTGGGAGGCAGAGGTAGGAGGATTGCCATGAGTTTGAGGCCACCCTGAGACTACATAGTGAATTCCAGGTCAGCCTGGGCTGGAGTGGGGGAAAAAAAAAAAAAAGAAAGAAGGGTAGGACTCCTTACAACACACTCCTCCAGTCACCTGGATGATCCATGACCTTGCAGTTCCTGACACTACCTACACAAGACCCTTATAACAGGAGGAAAAGATGATGACATCAAAACAAAAGAGACCAACGGAGAGAGGGAAGGGATATGGTGGAGTGTGGATTTGTGAAGGAAAAGTGGGGGGAAGGTAGAAAATTATCTTGGTTTATTGTCTGTAAGTCTGTAAGCTATTAATAACACTTACATTTTTTTCTTTTGATGTTCCTTTCTGTAAAGAAGGCAGAAGTTCTCTGACAAAAGTACCACTTACAAACCTACCAGGCCCTAAGGAATATGCTACCTGCTCTAGCTGTGACACCATCACTACTTTCAAACATGTCACTTCTTAGAGTTTCTGGTCCTAGGGTTTTCCCATTTATAACAAGTTTTTACCAAGGAAAATGGGTATCCGAATGGGTAAGTAGGGAGCTAATGGTCTAGGTATAAGAAACTGGCAATGATGAAGGGAACAGGAAGGGCTGGAGTATTCTACATCACTTAGAGAAGTGGGGAAAATGGTAGGTACAGCATAAGACTGACTGTTCTACCTGCTCTCAGTGACCCAACTCTGGCTTTTCTGGTATAGTGGGCAGAAATGGATACTGAAGACTTATCTGTGCTCAGATGGGACAGGTTCACTAAAAGGACTGTTTGTTTGTTTGGAGATAGGGTCTCACTGTAGCCCAGGCTCAGCTTACTCACCAAGATCCTCCTACCTCTGCCTCCAGAGTACTGAGATTAAAGGTGTATGACACCATGCCTGGCTTACTAGAAGGACTTTTAAACACAGCAACTTGGGAAAAGACATGAAATTTTATTAGTGTAAAAATTCCACTAGTTGCCAGGCGTGGTGGCGCACGCCTTTAATACCAGCACTCGGGAGGCAGAGGTAGGAGGATCGCCGAGAGTTCAAGGCCACCCTGAGACTACATAGTTAATTCCAGGTCAGCCTGGACCAGAGTGAGACCCTACCTTGCAAAACCAAAAAAAAAAAAAAAAAAAAAAAAAAAAAAAAAAAAATTCCACTAGTGCTAGTACTGATTCCTTAACATCAGATTTACTGTGCAAAATACAAAGCCAATGTGCAAAGTGAGTCTCTGCATAACAAATACAGGTGTGCGCTAGCATTCTGCTCCCCAACCCACACTTATTCAAAATTCATCAGTTTTAGGGAGATACCTGCAAGGTCACACAGTTCTGTGTCAGAAGCGCTGGTCAAAGCTTCTTCTAGTTCTGGATCAAGGGATATAGTCTCTTCTGTAAAAGTCTGTACAGGTTTTTGTTTTGGAATAAATATTTTCCCTGCAAAACAAAACAATTTAATTCATTATTACTGCTATTTAACTCATTACCCTATTTACTCTTCTATATCCTACAACAGAGATACTTGCACATCCATGTTCACTTCAAGGTCCATTAACTAATGGCTAGATAATGAAAATGTAGCGCATATATACAGAGGAGTTTTACTCAGCTATAAAGAAAATGAAGTTATAGAAATTGAAGGAAAATGGATGGAATTATGTATCTGAGGTAACACAAACACATAAAGATAAAAATTGTATGTTCTGCTGGGCATTATGGTGCAGCCTTTAATCTCAGCACTTGGGAAGCAGAGGTAGGAGGATCACTGTGAGTTTGAGACCAGCCTGGGATTACAGAGTGAGTTCCAGGTTAGCTTGGGCTACAGTGAGACCTTACCTCAAAAAAAAAAAAATTATCTTAGTGAGCTGGATGTGGTGGTGCACATCTTTAATTCCAGCACTCAGGAGGCAGAGGTAAGAGGACTGCAGTGAGTTTGAGGCCACCCTGAGACTACATAGTGAATTCCAGGTCAGCCTGGGCCAGAGTGAGACCCTACCTCGAAAAACAAAAAAACAAACAAACAAAATTATCTTAGTAAGTTGATTTGAAGGTTCTAGGGTGAGATGAAGTGCGGTAAGGTGACATGGAAGAAGGGAGAAAGAAGGATGGATATTTTCTCAACTGTCAACTTTCAAAAGGAAAGCTACCCATAAACTTCTATTGTTTCCCTGACCAGCACTTGGTCACAGTTTCAGCACATTCATGCTTCAGCAGCAGTGCCTGCCCCACTACTGAAAGTAACTGCAGCACTTTCGTGCTACTTTAGTTCCCCTAGCATACCCTGAACAAGTCCCCCAGGCACTCAATCTGCAGGTGTGTCTAGCTTCTAGGAGCCTTTTGTGAACATGGCTTAATATTCTATTTATCTCTACAGCACAACAGACAATCTGAATTTGTTGAATAGATAATCTGGTAATTAACTCCAGACTAATGGCCTCCCCTTATAAAGCGTACTGCAAATATGCTGGTTCAAAGGTGCTCAAATAAATCTATCACTAGGAATGTAAGACCTCAAACTCTTAAGCCAGTACCTCTTCCAATAAAATGGTGGCTTACAAAGATAATCATTTGTAGCAAAAGATCTTCCCCTCCCACAAATGCCAATCCAATTGGCAGTGTGTATATAACTCATTTTCTTAGTACCAAACTTGGAGTTCTGTCTGGTGATCAGATAATCTTTCTTTTTTAAAGAGTGATTTTTAAAATTTTGTTTTATTTTAGTTATTTACTGGAGAGCAACAGAGAGAGAGAAAGAGAGAGAGACACACACACAAAGAGAGAAAGAAGAAAGAGAGAATGAATGAATATGGGTGCACCGGGGCCTCCAGCCACTGCAAATGAACTTCAGAAACATCTGAAGTGCATCTGGCTTATGTGGGTACTGGGGAATCAAGCCTCAAACTGGGGTCCTTAGGCTTCACAAGCAAGCACTTAGCCGCTAAGCCACCTCTCCAGCCCAGGTAATTTTAAATTTATTTTTAAACATGAGATTTTGTGTGTGTGTGATTTAAAAAAAAATATTTTGCGAGCAGAGAGAGATAGAAGAGACAGTCAGAGAGAATGGGTGTGCCAGGGCCTGCAGCTGCTGCAAACAGACTCTAGATACTGGGGAACTTGGGTCTTTAGGCTTTGCAGGCAAGCACCTTAACTGCTGAGCCATCTTTTCAACCCTAGATGTCTTTTATTACTGGTTCACAGATAAGGCAAATCTAAATCATTATGTCCTAATAATTCTGTAGTATTTTTTTGTTGTTTTTTCGAGGTAGGGTCTCGCTCTAACCCAGGATGACCTGGAATTCACTATGCAGTCTCAGGGTGCCTTGAACTCACAGTGATCCACCTAACTCTGCCTTGAAGTACTGGGATTAAAGGCATGAGCCACCATGCCCATCTTTTTTCTTTTCAACTTTGTTTTCTAACTCGATTATGTAGTTCTTTCATTATTATTTATTTGAGAGAGAGAGAGGGAAGGAGAAAGCGTATGCATCCGGACCTCTAAGTCACTGCAAACGAACTCCAGATGCATGCACCACCTTGTGCATCTGGCTTTACATGGGTACTGGTGAATCAAACCTGGGTCCTTTGGCTTTGCTGGCAAGCACCTTAAGCACTAAGCCATCTCTCCAGCCTTGTAGTATTCTTCATAGTGGTTACTATTCAAGTGGCATATAGGGGCTGGAAGTACATCTCAGTGGTAGAGTGTGTGCTTATCATGTGCTTAAGTATGTCCAGGCCTAGGTTTGATCCCCAGCTCTGGGAGAAAAAAAGGAAAGGGGAGGGGACATATATAGTTTAGCAGGTATGACTCTTCCTATTATTACAGGATAATTACATTTTCATAAACTCAATCTCACTTGCTTCTCCAACTGCTTAGGAATAGTTCTAAATATTCCATGCATACTAAATTTGGCAGGAGCTTTAAAACATTCTGATGTCTGAGTTTGACCCCTCAGATTCTAGGTTAGTTGGACTGCTGTGCTCTTGTGGGGGCATCTGAATTTTTAAAAGCTCTAGGGATTCTAGTGCATAGCAGCCAAGGTTAAGAACTACTGAGTTATGGTATTTACCTACTAAACAAAACTACTCAAGCTATTTACCACAAGAAAGTGAAAAGTATGTGAACTAGTATAACTTGATTCTGCCATTCTCCAGCCTGTAGATATATTTTTAAAAAATCTTGTACATTGTAAATATATATAATCTGTACTTGTCAATTAAAAAGAAGGAAAAAGCCAGCATGATATACACTTTTGATCCTAGCACTTGGGAGGCAAATGTAGGACTGCCATGAGTTTGAGGTCACCCTGAGACTACACAGTAAAATCCTACCATGAAAAACAATATCAAAAACAAATGAAAGAGCTGGGCGTGGTGGTGCATGCCTTTAATCCCAGCACTTGGGAGGCAGACATAGGAGGATTGCCATGAGTTTGAGGCCACCCTGAGACTACATAGTGAATTCCAGGTCAGCCTGGGCTAGAGGGAGACCATACCTTGGAAAGAAAGAAAGAAAGAAAGAAAGAAAGAAAGAAAGAAAGAAAGAAAGAAAGAAAGAAAGAAAGAGGGAAAGAGGGAGGGAGGGAGGGAGGGGAGGGAGGGAGGGGAGGGAGGAGGAGGAGGAGCTGAGCATAGTGGCATATGCCTTTAACCCCAGCATTTGGGAGGCCAAGACAGGAGGATTGATGTGAGTTCAAGACCAGCCAGAGATTACATAGTGAATTCCAGTTAGCCTGGGCTACAGTGAGACCCTACCTTGCAAAAGAAAGAAAAAGAAAGAAAGAAAGAAAGAAAGAAAGAAAGAAAGAAAGAAAGAAAGAAAGGGAGGGAGGGAGGGAGGGAGGGAGGGAGGGAGGGAGGGAGGGAAGGGTGAGCACGTGTGCTGGTATATGACTACAACCAATCACTTGGGAGGTAGAGGTAGGAAGATCGGGAGTTCAAAGTCATCCTCAGCTACATGAGATCCTGCCTCAAAAAATAATTTTTTTTGTAGGTGGGTGTGGTGGCAGGCACACACCTTTAATCCCAGCACTTGGGAGACAGAGGTAGGAGGATTACTGTGAATTGGAGGTAACCCTGAGACTACATAGTGAGTTCCAGGTCAGCCTGGGTTAGAATGAGACCCTACCTTTAAAAAAAAGGGGCGGAGGGCTGGCTTGGCAGTTAAGGCGTTTGCCTGCAAAGCCAAAGGACCCAGGTTCGATTACCCAGGACACACATAAGCCAGATGCTCAAGGGGGCACATGCGTCTGGAGTTCATTTGCAGTGGCTAGAGGCCCTGGTGCACCCGTTCTGTCTCTCTCTTTCTCAAATAAATAAATAAAAATACAATATTTTTTAAAAGGGGGGGGGCAGAGGAGCTGGCTTAGCAGTTAAGGCATTTGCCTGCAAAGCCAAAGGACCCAGGTTCAATTCCCCAAGACCCAAATAAGCCTGATGCACAAGGTGACATATGCATCTGGAGTTCCTTTGTAGCGGCTGAAGGCCCCAGTGTGCCCATTCTCTCTCCCTCTCTCTGCTTTTGTTTCTCTTTGCTCTCAAATAAAATAAAATAAAATAAAAATTTATTAAAAACAAAAAAGGCAGGGGTGGAGGGATGGCTTAGCAGCTAAGGTGTTTGCCTGCGAAACCATAGGAACGAGGTTCAATTCCCCAGGATCCTCATAAACCAGATGCACAACATGGCACATGTGTCTGGACTGCGTTTGCGGTGGCTGAAGGCCCTGGCATGTTCACTCTGTCTGTCTTTCTCTAATAATTTAAAAAAAATTAAAACAAAAACAAAAAAGGCATGTGCCACCACCTGGCTACAAATTGTGTTAAAGGTGGGGAGGGGCTGGAGAGATGGCTTAGCAGTTAAGGTGCCCGCCTGCAAAGCCTAAGGACCCAGGTTAGATTCCCCAGTACACATGCAAACCAGATGCACAAGGTGGCACATGCGTCTGGAGTCTGCAGTGGCTAGAAGCCCTGGCGTGCCCATTCTCTCTCTCTTTCTGCCTATCTCTCTCAAATCAATCAATCAATCAATCAATCAATCAATCAATCAATATTTAAAAAAAAATTTTTTTAAAGTATCAGAAAAAGAAAAACTGCACAAGCTACCCAATAGCCGCTCATGTCCTACTGGAGGGACTGAAGGAATCTAAAGCATTATTACAATTCTAAGATGTTCATTTTTGTAATAATATTCACCCACATTTCTTTGTTTATTCAGGATGATTCTTTTATTTTTATTTATTTATTTGCACTGTTCACCCACATTTTTTAAAGATTTTTATTTATTTATTTATTTATTTATTTATTTATTAGAGACAGAGAGAGAGAGAGAGAGAGGGAGAGCGAGAATGGGAGCACCAGGGCCTCTAGCCACTGCAAATGAACTCCAGATGCATGTGGCCCCTTGTGCATCTGGCTTAGGTGGGACCTGGAGAATGGAACCAGGATCCTTAGGCTTTGCAGGCAAATGCCTTAACCACTAAGCCATCTCTCCAGCCCTTCACCCACATTTTTTAAAATTTATTTTTATTTTTTTATTTTTTATTTTTTTAGAGAAAGACACAGAGAGAGACAGACAGAGAGGGAGAGGGAGACAGATAGAGAATGAGTGCACCAGCAGTCTCTCAGCTGCTGTGAAGGAAATCTAGATGTGTGCACCTCCCTGTGGGCAAGTGAGGCATTGCGCCCTTGTGTCACTTTGCATCTGGTTAAACGTGGGACCTGGAGATTGGAACCAGTGTTCTTAGGCTTAGGAAGCAGGCGCCTTAACCACTAAGCCATCTCTCCAGCCCTCACCCACATTTTTAAAGAGGTATTAGTTATATTTAAGTTTTCCAACCACAAACTTCTGCTTATACTTAAAAATATAAAATGAGGGGCTAGAGAGATGGCTTAGCAGCTAAAGGCACTTGCTTGCAAAGCTTGACAGCCTGGGTTTTATTCCCCACGTAAAGCTAGATGAACAAAGTGGCACATGCATCAGGAGTTAGTTTGTAGTGGCAGGAGGTCCTAGTGCACCCATACACATTCTCTCTCTCTCTCTCCCACATCTCCCTCAAATAAGTAATTTTTTTTTTTCGAGGTAGAGTCTCACTCTTGTCCAAGTTGACCTGGAATTCACTATGTAGTCTCAGGGTGGCCTTGAACTCATGGCGATCCTCCTACCTCTGCCTCCCGAGTACTGGAATTAAAGGCATGCACCACCATGCCTGGCTAAGTAAAAAAAAAAAAAAAAAATATATATATATATCTATACACACACACACACTAAACTAAGTTGCCCACATTGGCTATTTTTAAAAATTTTTATTTATTTATTTGAGAGTGGGAAAGAGGCAGAGAGAGAGAGAGAGAGAAAGAAAGGGGGAGACAGAGAATGGGCCCACCAGGGCTTCCAGCCACTGCAAACAAATTCCGGATGCATGTGCCACCTTGTGCATCTGGCTCATGTGAGTCCTGGGGAATTGAACCAAGGTTCTTTGGCTTTGCAGGCAAGTGCCTTAACTGCTAAGCCATCTCTCCAGCCCAAAGTAAAATAATTTTTAAAAATTACAAAATGACTCAGAAGGTACCATCATGCTGAGAAGTGACAGAAGAATGCTCAGCACTGAAATATCACTATCACATCTTCCCAGGCTCAGGGTCCACTGTGGAAGAGATGGTGGAAAGTATAAGAGCCAAAGGAAGGGTAGGATTCCTTACAATGTGCTCCTCTAGACACAAAATGGCCTGGATATCCATGACCTCACAGTGCTTGTTACATAAGACCATCACAGTAGGAGGAAAAGATCATGACATCAAAATAAAAGAAAGACTGAGAGATGGAGGGCATATGATGGAGAGTGGAGTTTCAAAGGGGAAAGTGGGGGAGAGGGAGGAAATTACCATGGATTATTGTCTACAATTAATGGAAGTTGCCAATTTAAAAAAAAGTTCTAAAAAATAAAATTAAAAAAATACTACAAAATGAATCTTAGTTAGGAAAAAAAGGCAAAACAAAACAAAAAACAAAAACCTATGGAACTTCAAAAAGAATCTTGCTCTATTTAGACAGTTCCTGATATGGCTTGATATCTGTCCTGGGACTCCTTTGTGTGTACATGTGCAGAGGCCAGTGGAAGATGTAGGTTGTGCTACACTATTGCTCTCCCTCCCCCTTTTTTCGGTTTTTTGAGGTAGAGTCTCGCTCTAGCCCAGGCTGACCTGGAATTCACTATGTAGTCTCAGGCTGGCCTTGAACTCACAGTGATCCTCCTACTTCTGCCTCTTAAGTGCTGGGATTAAATGCATGTGCCACCACACCCAGCACTCCCACTTTTTATTTCCCTGAGACAAAGTCTCTCACTGAACCTGGAGATTCCTATTTTTTTCAGTTAGACTAATTGACCAGGGAGCCCCAGTGATTCTTCTGTCTCTGCCTACCTCAGCACTTGGGGTTACAGGCATGTGTGGCTGCAGCACTGAACTCAGGTCCTCATGCCTGTGCAGCACTCTTTCCAGCTGAGCCATGTCCCCGCCAAAATGAGATGTTTTCTGAGAAATGCACAATAGTAAACTGCTAAAGCAAATTCAGAAAACACCATTATAAACAACTATTAACTTAAAAACTTTATCCAAGATTTTAAATCTCAGTAACTATTAGACAGATTAATTTAATCATTTTTTTAAAATAATGGTTTAAGTTTTTTTTATACCCTAAGCCTCAGGGATGAGTAAAATCCTTGACTTCACCAGATGCAGCGGTATTATATAAAGTGGGGTATATGTGGTCCCAGAAAGAGGACATGTGCAGCAAATGTGATACTTTTATCCAAAGCCACTTAATAACAAATGTACAGTACAGTCTACTTTAAAATGATCATTTTCAAGTTATGGTTACTCTTACAGAAAGCTCATTCTTGTTCTGATAAAGTGATTTAGCACAGAAGGGAAATGGTTTAAAGCAAACAAAGCAAAACGTATTAATTCATTCTTTGTTTTTATTGCCCACTCACATTTATGTGTGCATGTATGTAAGAGAAACAGACATAAAAACAAAGACACACAGTTTTTCAAAATAAATTAGCAATCCAGGAGAATTGAAAACCATATGATCCAAATATTTATACCTGTGATTCTTAAGTTTATAAGCACTGGCTGTTTCAAAAGTTTCAGAGGTAATTCTCATGCTTATCTGGTAAGATTGATAAAAAGTTGCAGCTTTAACAAATGTTAAAAATTATCTTAATTTAGTATGGGACCTAGTGGCACACACCTTTAATCCTATCATTCTGGAGGCTGAGGTGGGAAGACCACTGTGAATTCAAGGCCAGCCTAGACTACAGAGTGAGTGCCGTGCCTGCATGACAAATTTAAGCAGCCCATTTTCAGTCTCAGCCTCAGTGCCTGGGAAGACTACTTTTTCACAGGTATACAATAGATATCTGGGACTCAGAATACGGCTACAAAAATAAGAGGCAGGTTTACCTTTAACATACTAAAAGCCAATTGCCCACTGTCAGTTATAGAACCCTGTTGATTCAGACAGGTCATTACCATGACCTTTCCAACTGGTGGATCAAGTTTCCTCCACAGAAACAATGTACTCAGCGAAATGGCAAAATGTGGGAAGCCAGCTGGACATGGTGGCACATGCCTTTAATCCCAGCAGGGAGGCAAAGGTAGGAGGATCGCCATGAGTTTGAGGCCACCCTGAGACTATATTCTAGGTCAGTATGGGCTAGAGAGGAACCCTACCTAAAATTTAAAAAAAAAGTGGGGGCTGGAGAGATGGCTTAGCGGTGAAGGCGTTTGCCTGCAAAGCCAAAGGATCCCAGTTTGATTTTCCAGGACCCACATAAGCCAGATGCATAAGGGGGCCCATTTTCTCTCTCTCTTTCCCTCCCTCCCTCTTTCTCTCCCTCAAATAAATAAAATATATTTTTAAAAAGTGAGAAGTCACATTTAGAATTATAGAAGAGAGATGATAAGTTTTCCAGTGAACAGAGGCAACTGCAAGTAAACAAGTTGGAGAATATATAAGAAACCCTTCACTTAAGGCACCCTAGTTAAATTTACCTTTAGGAACACAAACTGAAGTATGAGGCTCTTAGGAAGAAACCCAAAAGCATTCCATTCTCAGAGTGGGGAAGGAAAAAACAAGGACAAAAAAAGCATAAATGGCTATACCTCAAGTGCTTGGGGAGAATAGGAGTGCTTCTCAAGGAAGGGAGGAGCCTATCCTGGGTGAGTAAGCAGCTCAAATAGACGTTTCTGTGTAGAGAACAAGTGCAGTCATGGCTCTGGTACATCCATGAAATAAGGACACAGGAAAAAGGTCCACGTGAAGGTGAAGCATGGCATTAGCGACAGCAAGGATTCACAGCAATACAAAATGAAAGAAAGGACAAAATACTAAAAACTGGGGATCACACTATTTCTCTAGGTGACAAGCTCATAGTAAAGCTGTATGTCTTATCAGAGATAATCTATTCATATGTAAAAGCATAATGGGAAATAATCATCAGCTGTATAGTCAGTACTCCATACAGTTTCACCATTCTAAGAAAGAGTCAGATACTCTCTTCTGTCCCTGTCTTCAACTATGCCTCAGTTACATATTTCATATTTTGCTTTTCTTTGGTGAGATAGGGTCTCTGATAGCCTAGGCTGGTCTCAGTTTCATTGTGTAGCCACGGATAATCTTGAACTTCTGATCCTTCTGCTTCCTCCAATCCCATTGCTGGCATTATGGACCTGCAGCACCATGCCCAATTTATGGGGTGCTGGGGATTGAACTCTGAGCTTTCTGCATTCTAGGCAAGCACTCTACCAACTGAGCTATATTTCTAGCTCCTAATCTGCAAAATTTCAAAGATGAAAAACAGGGCTCAGTGGATAAAACACTTTCTCTGCAAAGTGCGAGTACCCAAAGTTTGGATTCCCAGACTTTGCACAGACAGGAGAATTTCCTGAAACCATATAGATCAGCTAATGGTAAAAAGCAAGAGAACCTATCTCAAATGAGGTAGAAGGTAAAGTCTGATACCCAAAAATTACCATCCCAATGCTGGGGAGGCAGAGATAGGCACATCCCTGGGGCTGATCACTGGTTAGTCTATTCCAGGTGGAGGTCAATGACAGACCATCTCAAAAAAAAAAAAAAAAAAAAAAAAAAAAAAAGGCTGGAGAGATGGCTTAGTAGTTAAGGTGCTTGTCTGCAAAGCCTAAGAACGCATGTTTTGAATCTCCAGGTCCCACATAGCCAGATGCAAGCATGCAATGTCACCCATGTGCACAAGGGGGCGCACACATCTGGAGTTAGTTCACAGTGGCTGAAAGGTCCTGACATACCCATTCTTTCTCTCTCTCTTTTCTCTCTTTCTCAAATAAATAAACAAACAAACAAACAAACAAATAAATAAATAAATAAAATAATAATTGAAAAACAAAACAAAACAAAAAAGGCCAGGAGTGGTGGTGCACACCTTTAATCTCAGCACTTGGGAGGCAGAGACAGGACTGCCATGAGTTCCGGGACAGCCTAGGACTACACAGTGAATTCCATGTCAGCCTGGGCAAAAGCAAGACCTTGAAAAACCAAAAGAAGGCTATGCCAGAAAGGAATAACACTCAAGGTTGTCCTCTGGGTTCCACACACATATATGTGCATAGACATATGCACCAAAACCAACAGTTACAAATTACTTCCTATTACATAACTGAAATGTCTTAACAGGGCAGTAAGAAGTATTCTTTAAAAAAATTTTTTTTTTATTTGAGAGTGACAGAAAGAGAGAGAAAGAGGCAGATAGAGAGAGAGAGAATGGGCACACCAGGGCTTGCAGCCACTGTAAATGAACTCCAGATGCATGCGCCACTTTGTACATGGGTCCTGGGGAATCGAGCCTCAAACCAAGTCCTTAGGCTTCACAAGCAAGTGCTTAACCACTAAGCCATCTCTCCAGCTCCAGAAGTATTCTTTTTAAAAAAAATTTATTTATTTGCAAGGAGAGAGAGGGAGTATGGGTGTGCCATGGCCACTGCATATGAACATCTAGCCTGCTCCATTTTGTGCATCTGGCTTTATGTGGATACTAAGGACCCAAACCCAGGCTGTCAGACTTTTGTCAGCAAGCACTTTAACTGCTGAGCCATCTCTCCAGCTCCAGAAATACTTTTTTTTTTTTTTTTTTTTTTTTTGCCTTTTCGAGATAGGGTCTCACTCTAGTCCAGGCTGACCTAGAATTTACTATGTAGTCTCAGGGTGGCTTCAAACTCATGTGATCCTCCTATGTCTGCCTCCCAGGTGCTGGGATTAAAGGCGTGTACTACCACACATGGCCAGAAATATTTTTTTTGGAGAGAGAGAGGGAGGGAGGGAGGGAGGGAGGGGGGAGGGAGGAAGACAGAATGGGCGCAGCAGTCTCAGCTGCTGTGAATGAAATCCAGATGTGTTCGCCCCCTTGTGGTCAAGTGAGGCATTGCGCCCTTGCGTCACTTTGCATCTGGCTAAACGTGGGACCTGGAGATTGGAACCGCTGGAGATTAGAACCAGCATTCTTAGGCTTAGGAGGCAGGCGCCTTAACCGCTAACCCATCTCTCCAGCCCCAGAAATATTCTTAAACATACATGTATGTATGTATGTATGTATGTATGTATGTATGTATGTATGTATACAGAGACAGAAAGAGAGAGAGAATAGGTGTACAAGGACCTCTAGTCACTGCAAACAAACTCCAGATGCATGCACCACATTGTGCATCTGGCTTACATGGGTACTGGGGAATAGAACCCAGGTTGTTAGGCTTTGCAGGTAAGTGTCTTAACCACTAAGCCATTTCTCCAGTCCTTTTTATTTATTTTAAAAAAACTTCTGACAGGTCTTTTTATTTTTTTAATTTTATTTGCAAGCAGAGAGAGACAGAAGAGAGACAGACAGAGAGAATGGTGTACCAGGGCCTTCAGCCACTGCAAACAAACTCCCAATGAATTCACCATTTTGTGCATCTGACTTTATGTGGATACTGGGGAATGGAACCAGGGTCATTAGGGTTTGCAGGCAAGTGTCTTGACTACTGATTCATCTCTCCAGACCCCAGAAATATTCTTAAAGACTGCTTTCACTTTAATGTATATAGTTGTTGCCTATTTATATACTTGGTTCTTATATTAAGTACCTTGATTTTACTTTTTATTTTATTCTTTTTTTTTTTTTTTTTTTGAGGTAGGGTCTCACTCTAGCTCAGGCTGACCTGGAATTCACTATGTAGTCTCTGGTGGCCTCGAACTCACGATGATCCTCCTACCACTGCCTCCCGAGTACTGGGATTAAAGGCATGTGCCACCACACCCGGCCTTGATTTTACTTTTTAAAAAATATTTGTATTTACTTGTAGTAGGCCAGCAGACAGAAAGCTGGAAAAAGCTATGCTAAGCTAGGCATGGTGGCGAACGCCTTTAATTCCAGTACTTGGGAGGCAGAGGTAGGAGGATCGCTGTGAGTTCAAGGTCACCCTGAGACTACATAGTTAATTCCAGGTCAGCCTGGGCCAGACTGAGACCCTACCTTGAAGAAAACAAAAACAAAACAAACAAACAAAGCTACGTGACATGTAGTTCTTTGGACAAAGAGAAGTCATCAATGGAGATAAACAACAATGGACACTGCTAGGCCAAATGAGCCACTGGGTGCAACAGTGGCATGTCTGTTATGGGGGAAACCAACTGCTCTGTAATTGGACTGGAGGCCCGCTCCACGGGAGGAAATACATGACCAGTACTGAAAACCTATGAGAAGGGAGGTCATGAGCCCTAGGGGTGACTGCCTGCTGGTGTCTGGCTAAATGCATATATTATGCTTACCAAACTGCCCGGTAAGCACATCTCTTAATGTTCAAATTCATATATAAATGCTACTCTCACTTTTGGTTTCAAAAGGCAGTGACCACTGGGATGACTCAAACGTCACAAAAAAAAAAAAAAAAAAAAAAGATGACAGTGTAGTGTTCAGCACTGAGACATTTCCATCATAGCTTCCAAGACTCAGGGTCTATTGAGGAAGAGGAGGTGGAAAAGAATGTAAGAGCCAAAAGAAGGGTAAGACTGCTTACAAAGCAATCTTCCAGACATGAAATAGCCTGGATATCCATGATCTCCCAGTGCCTGGCACTAACTACACATAAGATCTTCATAATAAGCCAGGCATGGTGGCACATGCCTTTAATCCCAGCACTTGGGAGGCAGAGATAGGAGGATCACTGTGAGTTTGAGGCCACTCTGAGACTACAGAGTAAATTCCAGGTCAGCCTGGGCTACAGCAAGACTCTACCTCAAAAGAACAAAAACAAAAAAGATCTTCTTTATAATAGGAGGAAATCAAAATAAGAGAGAATAATTGAAAGGGGGAGGAGATATGATGGTGGGTGGATTTGTGAGGGGGAAAGTGGAGATGGGGAAGGAATTATCATGGTTGATTGTCTATACTTATGGAAGCTGTCAATAAAAAAGTTTTTTTTTTTTTTTTTTTGTGAGGTAGGGTCTCATTCTGGTCCAGGCTGACCTGGAATTAACTATGTAGCCTCAGGGTGGCCTCGAACTCTTGGCGATCCTCCTACCTCTGCCTCCCGAGTGCTGGGATTAAAGGCATGCGCCACCACGCCCAGCTAATAAAAAAGTTTTTTAAAAAAGCATCACTGGGGCTGGAGAGATGGCTTAGCAGTTAAGGTGCCTGCCTGCTAAGCCAAAGAACCCAGTTCCAATCTCTAGGTCCCACGTTTAGCCAGATGCAAAGTGATTCAAGGGTGCAATGCTGCACTTGACCACAAGGGGGCGCACACATCTGGATTTCATTCACAGCAGCTGAGACTGCTGGCACGCCCATCTCTGTCTCCCTCTCCCTCTCCGTCTCTCTCTCTCTCTCTCTCTGTCTCTCTCCAAAAATAAATAAAATAATTTTTAAAAAATTAAAAAAAAAAAGCATCACTGAAGAGTATTCAGCACTGAGACATCTCTAACACACCCTCCAAGGCTCAGGGTTCATTGCAGAAGAGATGGCAGAAAGAATATAAGAGTCGTGATAGGACTGCTTACAATGCAATCTTCTAGACACAAAATGGTCTTGATATTCATGACCTCACAGTGCCTGACCCTACCTACACAAGACCTTCATTCTAGTAGCATCATAACACCAATGTAGGAGAGATTAATTGGAAAGAAGGGATTCAATGGAGAGTGGATTAGAGAGGGAGAAAATAGGGTGCAGGAGGGAATTATCATTATCTGTATTTATGGAAGTTGCTAATAAAAAGCTTTAAAAAAATTTAAAAGTATAGGGCTGGAGAGATGGCTTAGCCTGCCTGCCAAGCCTAAGCACACCGGTTCGATTTCCAGGTCCCACGTTTAGCCAGATGTAAAGTGACACAAGCACGCAATGCCGTGCTTGCCCACAAGGGGGCGCTCGCGTCTGGAATTCGTTCACAGCTGGCATACCCATTCTCTCTGTCTCTGCCTCTTCCTCTCTGTCTCTCTCAAATAATTAAAAAAAAATTAAAAATATAAAAAAGCACCAATGAAAATATACCATGAATTACTTCATGGTATTTTTTAAAAGATTTTATTTTTATTTATTAGAGATAGAGAAAGGGAGAGAGAGTGAGATGGGGCGTGTCAGGGTCTCTAGCCACTGCAAACAAACTCCAGACGCATGTGCCACCATGTTCATCTGGCTTATGTGGGACCTGGAGAATTGAACCAAGGTCCTTAGGCTTCACAGGCATGCACTTTAACTGCCAAGCCATCTCTCCAGCCCCTTCATGGTATTTCTAAGGAGTTAGAATATAGCTTTGCTATGATAGCATTTGTACTTTGTAATCAATTTGCAGATTTAAAATTTTACCTCAGCATACTTTAGTGTGAACCATTATACAAAATCACTATGTAATAAAGCCTGACTAATGAATAAGGAAAATCTTATTGGGTAAGAGCAAGAAAGAATTGGCATACCAGGATCTCCAGCCATTGTAATTGAACTCCAGACGTATGTGCCACCTTGTGTGCCTGTGCAACCTTGTGCTTGTGTCACCTTGTGTGTCTGGCTTACATGTGCCACCATGCCTGGCTAAAATGGTCATATTTTAAAGATGACCCATTATGTACCGCTACAAACAGAACTCTCTCCATACCTACCTGGAGAGATAGCTTAATGGTTAAGCACTTGCCTGTGAAGCCCAAAGACCCCGGTTCGAGACTTGATTCCCCAGTACCCATGTAAGCCATATGCACAAGGTGGCACATGCATCGGGAGTTTGTCTGTAGCGGCTGGAGGCCCTGGTGCACCCATTCTCTCTCTCTGCCTCTTTCTCTGTCTGCTGCTCTCAAATAAATAAATAAATAAATAAATAAATAAATAAATAAATAAATAAATAAATAAATAAATATGCAAAGCGAGGCGTGGTGGTGAATGCCTTTTATCCCAGCACTCAGGAGGCAGAGATAGGAGAATCACCATGAGTTCAAGGCCACCTTGAGACTACATAGTGATGGTTAGCCTGGGCTAGAGTGAGACTCTACCTCAAAAAACCAAAAAGAAAAGAAAAAACCCAAAAGAAAATCCAAAACTCATATACGACTTTAAACTCTAGGCTTACCTTTTTTCTCCCCAGTGTAGGGCACATAGTCTTCCCGGTCCTTGTGCTCCAATGCTTCCTTCTCCAGGTAAGAAAGGAGGTGTTCTCTATCATAGGGCCCTGTGGCAGACTTTGATGTCTGGTTCTTTTGCCGGAACCCTGCAGGCAGAAGAGCATTCTGCCAAAGAGAATAAATCAGCCATTAAAACCACCAAGAGGGCTGGAGGGATGGCTTAGCGGTTAAGGTGTTTGCCTGCAAAACCAAAGGACCCAGGTTTGATTCCTCAGAACACACGTTAGCCAGATGCACAAGGAGGTACATGCATCTGGAGTTTGTTTGCAGTGGCTAGAGGCCCTGGCGTGCCCATTCTCTATCCCTCCCTCTTTCTCTCTGTCAAATAAATAAAAATAAAAAGTTAAAAAAAAAACAAACACCAAGAATGGGCTAAAAAGAAGGTTTAGTGGTTAAAGCACTTGCCTGCAAAGATTAATGACCCCAGTTTGATTCCCCAGTGCCCACAGAAAGCCAGATGCACAAAGTGACACATGCATCTGCAGTTTATTTGCAGTGGTTAGAGGCCCTGGCATGCCCATTCTCTCTGTATCTCTCTCTCTCTTTGCTTGCAAATAGCCCAGGCTGACCTGGAATTCACTATGTAATCTCAGGGTGGCCTCAAACTCATGGTGATCCTCCTACCTGTCTCCCGAGAGCTGGGATTAAAGGCATGTGCCACCACGCCTGGCAAATTTTTAATTTTTTTTTATTAGAGAGAGAGGAGGAGAGGGAGGGAAGGAAAGAAAGAGAGGAAGGTAGAGAGAGAAAGAGGGAGATTGGGCATGCCAGGGCCTCTAGCCACTGCAAACAAACTCCAGACTAGGCATCTGGCATACATGGGTTCTGGGGAATTGAACCTGGGTCCTTAGGCTTCTCAGATAAGCACCTTAATGGCAAAGCCATTTCTCCAGCCCTGCTTTGTTTTTTTGAAATACGGTCTCACTCTTGCCCAGGCTGACCTGAAACTCACTCTGTAGTCCCAGGTTGGTCTTCAAACACAGAGATCCTCTTACCTCTGCCTCTCCAGTGGTGGGATTAAAGGCATGAGCCACCATGACTGGCTCTAAGTGCATTAAAGGTAGGCTAGACAAAGCTATGCTGTTCAGGCCGATACATTAAATGCATTTCAAGGTATATTAGCAATTAAGAATGGGCTTATCAGGGATGTAACACCACTGTAAGACAAGGAATATCTGTTTAGGTCTGCTTCAGTTGACACTTGTATGGCCAAGAAGCTTACTCAGATCTCTTATACCAATGACTAGAAACTTACGCCATTTGATCAGTATATCTCAGAAGGTTATAATTAGCTTTAGGGTCATGAAGACCTTCTGGAGGCACAGTATGCTGAAGCCAGCCTAGTACAGAAGATTTGAAGAGAAACTGATTACCATGTATCAGGTGATACTTTTAACTAAATATTCTTCCCTGCACAGAGATATTAGAGGAGAAAAAAACTCAATACATGTTTAAAGATCGTTGAGAACAGTTGTGTCCTAAAGATATGGAGGCAGAAGTGGGAAACTGAAGAGGAAGCAAACAGCAAATTCCTGTGAATGAAGAGAAGCCTATAGAGGGTGCCAGAGCAGTCAGGAGAAAGTGAGCTACGCAAAGGCAGATGCTCATTTTGAAATGATGTCAAGTCATTACATTTCTCTTTCTCAGCTCAAACCCACCTCAGGGTCAAGATCATCCAGAACAGTCTCCAGCTGTTTCAGCTCTGTTTCTGACAGGTTCCCAAGGAGCTCATCTTCATCCAGGTCCTTGTACTTTTCTAAGTCTTTCCGAAATGGCAGCGCCATGATTGGGAGGGTAAGAAGTCACTGATTTTTAGTATTCAGGATAAGCAGAAGTGATTTCCACTTTTCCTTAAAGCTATGGAGAGAGGAAACAAAAACATTCTAAACATGTCCACTTGCATCTATGATTAGGGTAAGTAAGTGCTATTTCCATGTGGCATATATATTTGATCATATCACACACTATTCTTGCCTACATATCACTTCTAACTTCACCTTTCTCTCTGGTAAAAAAGAATCAAACCAGGTGTGGTGTTGCACACCACCTTTGATCCCAGCACTTGGGAGACTGAAGTAGGAGGATCACTGTGACTTCAAAGCCTGAGACTACAGAGTGAATTACATACAAGTCATCCTTGGCTAGAATGAGACCCTACCTTGAAACACCAAAAAGAATCAATTGGGGAAAAGAGAGGAAGATATGATATATTAAAGCAGTTATTTGATAAAATTTAGAATTTTAAGACAAAATAAAAATAAACTTTTAACCCAAACAAACATCCTATACTTTTTGTTTTCTATAATCTACTTAGGAGAGCAGTATGATCTAATATTAATACAAGGCAGAACAACCTACTCATGGAGGGTAGTAGTCTCTTACCTTTGGGAAAATTTTTATTTGAAAAGGACATTTGAAAATATTTTTCCAAAAAGATTTTTTGCTTTTTGTTTGTTTTTGTTTTGCTTCATTTTGGATTTTGTTTGTTTGTTTGTTTTTCAAGGTAGGGTCTCACTGTAGCTCAGGCTGACCTGGAATTCACTATGTAGTCTCAGGGTGGCCTCAAACTCATGGCAATCCTCCTACCTCGCCTCCCAAGTGCTGGGATTAAAGGTGTGCACCACCATGCCCGGCTCATTTTGGATTTTTTGTGGGATTTTTTTTTTTTTTTTGAGGTATGGTCTCACTCTAGTCCAGACTGACCTGGAATTCACTATGCAGTCTCAGGGTGACCGTGAACTCACAGGGATCTTCCTACCTCTCCGCTTTCTGAGTGCTGAACTAAAGGCACGTGCCACCATGCTCAACATATATATATATATATATTTTTGACAGGGCCTCACTTTGTAGCCTAGGCTGGCCTTGAACTCACAGAAATCCTGTCTTGGCTTTCAAGTCACCACACCCACCTGAAGAGACGCTTTAAGAAAATATACCACAGGCATGGTGGCACACGCCTTTAATCCCAGCACTCGGGAGGCAGAGGTAGGAGTGCTATGAGTCTGAGGCCAGCCTAAGACTATTACATAGTGAATTACAGGTCAGCCTGGGCTAGAGCAAGACCTTGCCTTAAAAAACCCTAACAGGGCTGGAGAAATGGCTTAGTGGTTAAGGCACTAGCCTGCAAAGCCTGAGGACCCATGTTTGACTTTCCAGATCCCAAGTAAACAAGATGCACAAGGTGATGAAAACGCACAAAATGGCACACTTGTCTGGAATTCAACTGCAATGGTTGGAGGCCCTAACATGCTAATTCTCTCTCCCTTCTTTCTCTGTCTCTCTCTTTCATTAAAAACAAAACAAAACAGCAACAGCAACAAAAAAAAAAACCCACCACACACCAATATATTTATATGTGTGGCATTATGAAATGTTTCATTAAAATACTTAAAGGATGGGCTAGAGAGATGGCTTAGCAGTTGAGATACTTGCCTGTGAAGCCTAAGGACTCAGGTTCAGTTCTCCAGGTCTCACGTAGGCCAGATGCACAAGGTGCATGTGTCTAGAGTTCCTTTGAAGTGGCTAGTGGCCCTGGTGTGCCCATTCTGTCTCCCTCCCTCCTTCCTCCCTCTCTCCCTCTGTCCCTGCCTCCCTTCCTCTCTCTCCTTCTCTTCCTCCCTTCCTCTCTCTGTCTCTAATAAATAAATAAAAATTAAAACACTCAGGCTGGAGGGATGGCTAAGCATTTAAAGTGTTTGCCTGCAAAGCCAAAGGACCCAGGTTTGATTCCCCAGGACCCATGTTAGCACAAGAGGGCACATGCATCTGGAGTTTGTTTGCAGTGGCTGGAGGCCCTGGTGCACCCATTCTCTCTCCCTCTTTCTCTCTGTCAAAAATAAATAAATAAATAAATAAATAAATAAATAAATAAATAAATAAATAAATATACTCAAAGGAAGCAGGGGGAGGTGGTGCATGCCTTTAATCCCAGCATTTGGGAGACTGAGGCAGGAGGATCTCCATGAGCTACAGAGCGAGTTACAGGACAGCCTGGACTAAAGTGAGATCCTACCTCAAAAAACAAAGAACAACAACAAAAACCCAGAGCCGGGTGTGGTGGTAGTGCACACCTTTAATCACAGCACTTGGGAGAAAGAAGTAGGAGGATCACCATGAGTTCAAGGCCACCCTGAGACTACATAGTGAATTCCAGGTCAGCCTGGGCTACAGTGAGCCTCTACCTTGAAAAACCAAAACAACAATAATAAATTAAAATAATAATAATAATATTCAAAGGAGGGGACTGGCAAGATGGCTTAGCTGGCAAAGTGCTTGCTGTGAAAGGATGATGACCTGGGGTTAGATCCTTGCCACCAAAGTTAAAGCAGGTGTGGTAGTGTGTACCTGTAATCCTAGCACTGAGGAGGTAGAGACAGAGGATTCCTGGGGCTTGTTGGCCAGCTTATTTAGCTCAATTGGTGAACTCCAGATTCAATCATAGACCCCATCTCAATGTAACAAGGTGGAAAGTAATTAAGGAATACATTTGATGTCAACTCTGGCCTCCACATGCACATCTACATATACGAATATGCAGCATACCCCCCCCCCACAAACACAAAATACTCCAAGCATGCTAGGATATGTCACTCAGCAGTTGGTAGGGATGGTCAGAAAGCTTGACTACAGGAAAGTGTGGCTCTCCCAATAGTGAAATTAGCCACAAGGTGCTATCTCTCCAAATAGAGTGCCACGCCTAGCTGTTTATGTGATTCCTGGTGAATCAAATTTGTGGTGTCTCTCAGGCCTCCTCAGGTCCTCATGCTTGCACAGAAAATGTTCCTAACTGCTGAACCATCTCTCTAGCTTTTTAAATGTGTCTTTTTTTATGTTCATCTACCAGTGATGTTTCTTCAAAAAAATATTCTATTTGAGAGAGAGAGCGAGAGAGAATGAGTGTGCTAGCCATTGTAAATGAACTCCAAATGCATGTGCCACTTTGTGCATCTGGCTTATGTGAGTCCTAGGGAATCAAACTTAGGTCCTTACACTTTGCAGGCAAATGCCTTAACCATTAAGCCATCACTCCAGCCCAATGGTGCTCCTTTTTATGTGAATAAGTCATTATTCATTTTTTATAGTGAGCTGTCTTTCTTTTCAAGATGCTTTCAATTTATTCTGGATACTAATTTTTATTATTAAGTTAAATGTAACAATTCTCTCCCATTTTCTTTTAAGTCTTTACTAGTTCATGTTGATGCCTCCATAAGAGAAAGACCTAGCTGTCAGAGCTAGTGGGATCTCCCAAGTACATGTAACCAAGCTATTCCCTGCTTTCCACCTCAGGAGATTCTGGTGCATTCTAAAGCTGAAAACTTGTGCTCTGAAGATTAGCCAGGACTTAAAAATCTGAACATACCAGAACTTCAAGTTTGAATACTTTCTACTTCCTTAAGCTTTGTCTAACTCGCCTGCCAAAACTTGCTTTTTAAAAAAATGGCTATGGGGCTAGAGAGATGAATTAGCGGTTAAGGCATATGCCTGTAAAGCCTAAGGACCTCGGTTCGATTCTCAGGTCCCACGTAAGCCAGATGCACATGGTGGCGCATGTGTCTGGAGTTCGTCTGCAGTGGCTAGAGGCCCTGGCATGCCCATTCTCTCTCACTCTCTCTCTCTCCGTCTCTCTGTCTCTAATAAGTATAGTCATTACAGAACACAGGAAAGCAGTTCATCAAGAAACAAAATGTAGGCCTGGAGGCATAGTCCAGTGGTAGAGTGCTTGCATTTGTGGACCCTGGACTTTCCTCAACATTGCAACAAAGACTAAAAACTCTAACAAACTGATACAGCTATTCCACTACTAAATAGACAGCCATAGAAATGTAAACATATTTTTATATTAAAAAAAACATATCAAAGAGGTATGTGGATTCCCATGTTTATTTCAACATCATTCCCAATAGCCAAGATATCCATCCAATCAATCCAAATATTCACCAGTCACAAAAGTGTGGTATATACATCATAAAAGAACAGAAACCCCATTATGTACAGCAACATGGTGAAACTAAATGTAATAAGACAAGTACAGAAAGGCAAATATTGAATGTTCTTAATTATAAGTGGAAGCTTAAAATGTTAATTTCAGCAGCCAGGCATGGTGATGCACGCCTTTAATCCCAGCATTTGGGAGGCAGAGGTAGAAGGACTACTGTGAGTTCGAGGCTAGCCTAGAACTACAGAGTGAGTTCCAGGTCAGCCTGAGCTAGAGTGAGACTCTACCTCAAAATTGACCCCCACCAAAAAAAAAAGTTAATTTCACAGAGGTAGAATAGAATAGTGGTCACTAGAGGCTAAAAAAGGACACAGTATTGGCAGTGGATAATGTCTGCCAACACAATCATATAGGAAAAACAAGATCTAATGTTCTACAGCACAAAAGCCTGACTATAGTCTACAACAGTTTATTATATGTTTTATAAAGATCTAGAAGTTCGAAGCTTCCCAACACAAAAAATATTTACAAGTGTTTAGGGGAACAAATTCTAATTACACATTATATACGTTTATCATACAATACCCCCATAAACATATATAATTATGTATAGATTGTCTCATCTCTCTGCTTGCAAATAAATATACAAATTAGTTAAAATAAATAAAATAAAATAAAATAAAATAAAATAAAATAAAATAAAATAAAATAAATGTGGAGCGTTGAGCATGGTGGTCCACACCTTTAATTGCAGCACTCAGGAGGCAGAGGTAGGAGGATCACTGTGAGTTCAAGGCCAGCCTGGGACTACACAGTGAGTTCCAGGTCAGCCTAGCTAGAGCGAGACCCTAACCTCAAACAAGAACAACAACAATAATAATAATATGGGCATGGTGATTTCCTTCTGTACTCCAGTACTCAGGATATTAAAACAAAAGGATGACCTCAAGTTTGAGGCTAGTCTGGGTTACAGACTGAGACTGTCTCAAAAAAAATAAACAGGGCCGGATGTAGTAGCGCACACCTTTAGTTCCGGCACTGGGAAGGCAGAGGTGGGAAGATCACCATGAGTTCGAGGCCAGCCTGAGACTACATAGTGAATTCCAAGTTAGCCTGGACTAGAAACCCTACCTCCAAAAACCAAAAAAAAAAAAAAAAAAAAACCCAGAATTGGAAAGATGGCTCAGTGGTTAAAGGCACTTGACTGCCAACCCAGGTTCAATTCTTCAGTACTCATGTAAAGCCAGATGCACGAAGTGGCACATGTATCTGGAGTTTGTTTGCAGAGGGGCCCTGGTGTACCCATTCATTCTTTGTCTCTCAAATAAATAAATAATATAAAAATAAATAAGCAAAGGACTGAAGAGATATCTCAGTGGTTAAAGGTAACTTGCAGGCAAAGCCTGATGGCCTGGGTTTGATAAAACCAGACATACAAAGTAGTGCATGTGTCTGGAATTTGTTTGCAGTGGCAGGGGGCCCTGGAGATGTAGCTCAGTGGTAGAGAGTTTACCTAGCATGCACAAGGCAATGAATTTGATCCCCAGAACCCCAAGAAAACAAAACACAGAAACAGACTGAGAATTTATAGTGAAATAGTCAATACCAAATAACCATCAATAGAGGTTTTTTTTTAATAGCCCAGGCTGACCTCAAAATCATAACCTTCCTGCCTCACCTTCCCTAGTGATAAGAATATGGAGAGCACCACCATGCCAGATTATTAATAGCAATTTAGTTTTTATAAAAACCATCGATTGGGCTACAGAGATGGCTCAGCAGTTAAAGGTGTTTGCTTGCTTGCCAAGCCTGCAAGTCTGACAACCCAGGTTCGATCCCCCAGTACCCACAAAAAGGCAAATGCACAAACTGGTGCATGTGTCTAGAATTCGTTTACAGTGGCATGAGGCCCTGGTGTGCCCATGCTTACTCTCCACGTCTCTCTCCTCTCTCCTCTCTCCAATAAAATTTAAAAATATATTCTTGGGCTGGAGAGATGGCTTAATGGTTAAGGCACTTGCCTGAGAAGCTGAAGGATCCAGGTTCAATTCCCCAATACCCATGTAAGCCAGATGCACAAGGGGGCGCATGCGTCTGGAGTTCGTTTGCAGTGGCTAGAGGCCTTGGCACTCCCACTCTCTCTCTCTTCTCTCTCTTCTTGCAAATAAATAAAATAATTTATATTCTTTCCTTTTTCTTTCCTCCTCCTTTGTCCTTTCATGCTTTCCTAATTTATGTTAAAAAAATCAATTAACATAAGGATCCATATTTTTTCCTTTTAAAGGTGTTCATAAATTATGTTAGTTTGAAAAACAGTAATTCCCCTATTTTTCTCCAAAAATAAAGCTGAGGGCCACTGTATGAAATCATATCCAAAGAGCAGCTACCCTTAAAGACACCCTTAATCTTTTTTTTTAAAAAAATCTTTATTTGAGAGAAAGAAAGAGGGAGAGAGAGAGAGAGAGAGAGAAGAGAAGAGAAGAGAAGAGAAGAGAAGAGAAGAAAGAGAGAATGGGCGTGCCAGGGCCTACAGCCACTGCAAACAAACTCCAGACACATGTGCCCCCTTGTGCATTTGGCTTACGTGGGTCCTAGAGAATCAAACTGAGATCCCTTGGCTTTGCAGGCAAATGCTTTAACCGCTAAGCCATCTCTCCAGCCCAACACCCTTAACCTTAATCTTACTTCAAACATCAGTTTTACTCCATTAGACTAAGTCATTGGCCTCCACTATGGCTAGACACTATAAGTCCTTTGCAGGGCAGAGCCTGTCCTAGACCAAACTTCTTCACTGGGTTGCCAAAAGTAGGTACAGAATCCAGTGAGTGGTGCACAATGAAGCCAAGTTTGATTCAACTGCATAATGTATCAGTCTCTACTTTGTTTTCTCTGGTACTTCTGTCTTCCTATCCAGAAAAAATTGTGTCCCCTATCTCCCCTCTATTCAAACTAAATAGCGACGGAGAATTAGTCTTTGATAGTGGTGCTAATCCTTTTCATCTCTGAATTATTCACTTTCTCTTGTCTTGACTTTATTGCAGTCTAGTTTTCCCCAGTTAAAGACAAAACTAAGCAAAACTTATCTGATCATCAGTAATTTGGAAAGTAAATTTAAGTCCTGATGAAATTTTCTTTATAAAAAAATTTACTAGGCTTAGCAGTTAAGACACTTGCTGGCAAAGACAAAGGATCCAGGTTCAGTTCTCCTGTACCCATGTAAAGCCAGATGCACAAGGTGGCACTTATGTCTGGAGTTTGTTTGCAGTGGCTAGAAGGCCCTGGCGCGCCTGTTCTCTCTATATATCTGCCTTTACCTCTCCCGCCTTCTCAAAATAAATTTGCATGTGTGTGTGTGGGGGTGTGCATCAGGGTCTCTAGCCATTGCAAATAAATATCAAATGCTTGAGCCACTTTTTGCATCTGGCACACACAGGTGGCCTGGGAATGGAACCCAGACCAGCAGGTTTTACAAGTAAGGGACTTTTAACTGCTAAGCTATCTTCCCAGCCCCAAAAACCTTTCTTTGGGGTAAAGAAATGAGTTTACCCTTCAGGGGCCGTGTTAGCTGTTGAAGGTCTAATCTGAAGATGCACTGGATTGAAGACCACTTTTTCCTCTCTGGCTTCTCCTAGCATCCCTGGATAGTGAGCCTCCTGACCCCACAGAGAGACAAGTTTTCAGTTTCTAGATTTCCATATGAGTATATGTTTTCCAATAATATATTTTTTATTCATTCAATAAAGTTTCCACAAATTTGGAAAAGAATACTTTTTCTGTAGTCATGGAGACAAGTAGCCATTTAAAATGATCAACAATTTACCTTTGCAAGTCAGTCACTTCCTGAAAGTCAGCCAACCAGGAACAGACTGACCCCAGTAAACACTCCAAGCACAGACACCCGTTCTAGATGGCGTCAACCCACTATGGTTTCTGAAAGGTTGCCAGCTCTTGAATTTACACTTCCCCTCCACATCCTATATAAAACATTGGTCTACTCAGAAACTATGCCTGTCCAGCATAATTCTTCCTGACTGAAGTATTAAGTTTAGCTTTGCATCTTTAAGACATTGACTATACTTCATTGACTTTTCACACTGAAGGAAACTTGTAGCAATTACATTCAGTATAGAAAACACTAGTTAGAATCAAAATATTCCCTCTAGATAATAACCATGTAATCTTTTAAACTGGATATGGTTTACTACCCAAATAATTTCTTAAGTATCTGCTTCAACTTACTTTGGTTTAAAAAAAATTAAATCAAAAATTCTTTGTTGTTGTTTGGATCTATCTCCAGCATTCATATTGGAAACAATGTTAAATTGCCCCTGCCTTGAGACTTTAACATTATAAGCACCTAGATGCTCTCTAATTCAGTATGAGGCTTGAATTTCATCTCTGTTGGTTTTACGAATATTCACATTGATGGAGAAGGCTGAGAAAAGACAACCAGATGGTCATTTATGTCTGTAAACCTATAATCCCAGCACTTGGGAGGGAGAAGCAGGAGGATCTTGAGTTCTAGGCCTACAGAGCTACGTGGGAGAGACTGTCTCCTTATCCCTGGGATTGGTAAAGCACAGGTTGAATACAAATATGTTGGGGATAGTATGGCAGAGGGAGAAGAGTCTCATAAGATCTCCCTGTGCCTCAAAGTGTCCCTGCTAGAGTGAACTGATTTCACAGTACTCCTTGTCTTTCTTTTTCTTTTTTTTTTTTTTTTTTTTTTTGCTTTCTGTTTTTCAAGGTAGGATCTCACTCTAGTCCAGGCTGACCTGGAATTCACTCTGTATTCTCAGGGTGGCCTCGAACTCACGGCAATCATCCTACCTCTGCCTCCCGAGTGCTGGGATTAAAGGCGTGCGCCACTATGCCCGGTGACTGCTTGTCATTCTAAAAAGGTAACTGCCATTAAAACAAAAAACAAGGGCTGGATAGATGGCTTAGCAGTTAAAGTGCTTGCCTGCAAAGCCTAAGGATTCATGTTTGACTCTCCAGGTCCCACATAAGCCAGAGGCACAAGGTGACACAAGTATGCAAGGTCACACATGCGCACAAGGTGGCACACACATCTAGAGTTTGAATGCAGTGTCCAGAGGCCCCGGTGTGCCAATTCTCTTTCTCTCTCACTCTCTCCTGAAAACAAAGCCAAAAACCAAAAACAAATATTTGTGTTTTTAAATAGCAATGATTATAACAAGTTTTAACTCAATGTCTGTAAGAGTTATCTGTTGTATCACTATGACAAAACACCTAACAGAAACAATTTAAGGGAGGAAAGACTTATTTTGGCTCAGGGTTTGAGAGGGGTTTGGCTCTTAGTCCACAGTAGTAGAGGCATGTGGCACAACTATTCAAATGGCACTTAACTGGGAAGTGCAGAAAAAGGGACCCAAACAGATGTAATTTTCAGGGACCTACCATTTAGTGACCTTCCACCAGCTGGTCCTTACCTCCTAAAGGTTCCACACCCTTCCACTAGGGACCAAGCGTTCAAAACACAAGCCTATGGAGGACATTTCAGACACAAACCATAATAGTGAGGCTGGGTATAGTTACTCACGCCTATAATACCAACACTCAGAGGCAGAGGCAAGACGATTGCCACAAGTTGTAGGCCAGCCTGAACTATAGTTGTGAGCCACTGCTTGAGGATATAGCTTAGATGACAGAGTCTTGCCAAGCATGGATGAAGTCCTGGGTTTGATCCCCAGCACCATATAAACTGGGTGTGACAGTACATGTCTATAATCCCGGCACTCAGGAGAATCAGAAGTTCAAAGTCATCCTTAGTTACATAGCAAGTTCAGGGTCAACTTGGGCTACATAAGACCCTATAACAAAACAAAACAAAAACACCACAATAGTGTCTATCTTGCCCATTAGGGCTGCTATGACAAAAATCCCATAAACTAGGTAGCTTATAAAAATTATTTCCTCATAGTTCTGAAGACTGGCCAGCGGATTCAGACTCTGGTGAGGGTCCACATTTTGTTTAATAGATGGTGCCTTCTAGCTGTGTCCTCACGTGGTAGAAGATGTAAGACAGCCCTTTAGAGCCTCTTTTACAAGGACACGAATCCCATTCATTAAGGGTTCTGCACTCAGGATCAAATCACCTCCCAAAGGCTCCATCTCCTAATTCTAGCACATTGGTGACTACATTTCAAATGAATTGTGTGGGGAGAAGGTACATTCATAACACAACAGTGTCCACCACATTAATAGCACTGTGACACAGTAATTACCTTCTAAGAAAAAAAAGGAAGAAACTCATTTTACTTTAGTTGTATATAATGCATACTAACTTATGCATAGTAAACAGACTTTTTAACAAAAAATAAACATAAGATAGTATATCATTCTGTTTTGTTCACTTTTATATTATGAAGCCTAAAAGTGCTTTACATAATTACTTTTATGTTTTTTTTCAAGTTCCTTAATTTTGTTTTTAAAGTGTTTTTTTAAAATATATTTTATTTATTTATTTATTTGAGAGAGAGAGAGAAAGAGGCGGAGAGAGAGGGAGAGAGACAATGGGCACGCCAGGGCCTCTGGCCACTGCAAATGAACTCCAGATGCATGCGCCCCCTTGTGCATCTGGCTTACATGGGTCCTGGAGAATTGAACTGGGATCCTTTGGCTTTGCAGGCAAATGCCTTAACCACTAAGCCATCTCTCCAGCCCTGATTTAATTTTTTAGATTAAAAGTTCAATAAAAATTGGATAAAGCAAAGTGATCTTTGCAGTGGTTGATTCACACGTGGACACATCTGAGATAGCTATTTCATCTTTATTGTTTGTTTATGACAAGGTCTCCCTATGTAGACCAGATAGCCTTGCAACTCATTATATAAGCATAGGCTGGCCTTGGCTTTGTTCTTTTTTTTTTTTTTTTTAAGGATTTTAAAAATATTTATTTATTTTCAAGCAAGAGTGATACAGAGGAGACAGACAGAGAGAATGGGTGCAACAGGGCCTCTAGCAACTGCAAACAAATTCCCAGAAGCATGCACAACTTTGAGCTTCTGACTTATATGGGTACTGGGGAGTTGAACCTGGGTCCTTAGGCTTCACAGGCAAGTGCCTTAACTTCTAAGCAATCTCTCCAGCCTTGGTTTTGTTCTTTTGAGACAGGGTCTCATGTAGCTCAAGCTAGCCATGAGCTCCTAATCCTTCAGTTTCTACCTCTCAAATTCTGGGATTACAGACAAGAGCTACCACACCTGGCTCTGGCCAGGACTCTTGATCAACTTGCCTTAGCCTCCCAGATGCAGGGATTAACATATGTGAGCCAAAACACACAGCTGATATAGCTGCTTTCCATATGGGTTTGAGAAAATAACAACTGCTTATTTTATTCCTCAGAAGCTAATAAACTCAAGTATAAAATTGGCTAACACAGCCATCTTTCCTGCCTTTGTTACTGATGCCATTTTGAACTTTGTTTCTTTCAGTGCTGGGGATGGAACCCAGAATCCCATACATGCTAGACAAGTGCTGTACCACTGGCCATATCCCCAGCATCCCTATCTTGATTTAAAAAAAAAAAAAGAAAGAAAAGAGCGGGCTGGAGAGATGGCTTAGCGGTTAAGGCTCCTGCCTGCTAAGCCTAAGAACTCGGTTCCAATCTCCAGGTCCCACGTTTAGCCAGATGCAAAGTGACACAAGGGTGCAATGCTGCACTTGCCCACAAGGGGGCGCACACATCAGGCATTTGTTCACAGCAGCTGAGAGACTGCTGGTGCGCCCATTCTTCTGTCTTCCTCTCCCTCTCTGTCTCTCTCCAAAAATAAAAAATAAAAAAATGTTTAGGAAAAAAAAAAAAAAAAGCAAGGTGTGATGACGCACGTCTTTAATCCCAGCACTCGGGAGGCAGAGGTAAGAGGATCGCTGTGACTTTGAGGCCATCCTGAGACTATATAGTGAATTCTAGGTCAGCCTGAGCTAGAGTGAAACCCTACCTCGAAAAACCAAAAAAAAAAAAAAAAAAAAAAAAAAGTGATTGGTCAATCCCAAACACACAAGGAAAAAGTATCAAGTTTGAAATCTCAAGCCTTCCAGAATACCTCTTAGGGCTAGGACAAAGAAGAGATTTAATTGGATGCAGGTTCTGGAGGGCAACCTTAAAGTAGAATGCAGCCAGATCATTTTCTGAGATTATTGTAACAAAGTACTTGAACAGGTTACTCACTCCACTTCAAAAAGAACTGAGGGGAGCTGGGCATGGTGGTGCACGCCTTTAATCCCAGCACACTCAGGAGTGAGACGCTACCTTGAAAAACTTAAAAAAAAAAAAAAAAAAAGAAAAGAACTGAGAGGGGTGAAGAGATAACTCAGCAGTTAAGGTGCTTGTTTGCACACCTTAAAACCTGTGTTCAATTCCCCAGTACCCAGTCAAGCCAGATGCACAAAGAAGTACATGCATCTGGAGTTCATTTGCAGTGACTAGAGGCCCTGGTGTGCCCATTCTCTTTCTCTCTGCTTGCAAAGTAAAGACTACATAGTCAGGTCAGCCTGAGCTACCTTGAAAAGCCAAAACAAACAACCAAACATACACAAACTCATAACACTCATTAAGAAAGTGAGAGATTTTGTGGCTTCCAGGTAAGTAACTCACCTCCTTTTCTGGCTCAATGAAGTGAACCAGCTCCCACTCCCATCCTACCTCCTTCCCTTTCCTTGGTGGAGGTGAGGCATCAGAGATATAAAGCCACTCTGTGTATACCAAAGATGAATGTCATAACAGACACACCTTGAGCATATCCACTTTCTGAGTACCAAACATTTTCCATTCTTTATTTTGGCTTGTTTGTCTAATAGATGGGGTATTCCAGGAAATGCTAAAGCTTTCTGAAAAGCTGTTGTAAACTAAAAAAGGGGGGAGGGGGATGGAGAGATGGCTCAGTGGTTAAGGTGCTTGCTTGTAAAGCCAAAGGACCCCGGTTTGATTCCCCAGGAAACACATAAGCCAGATGGACAAGATGGCACAAGCATCTGGAGTTCATTTGCAGTGGCTACAGGCCCTGTTGTGCCCATTCTTTCTATCTGCCTCTTTCTCTCTCCCTCTCTCTCTAATAAATAAATATAAAAAATTTTTAAGTATTAAGAGCCGGGTGTGGTGGTGTATGCCTTAAATCCCAGCACTTGGGAGGCAGAAGTAGGAGGATCACTGTGAGTTCAAGGCCACCCTGAGACTACATAGTGAATTCCAGGTCAGCCTAGGCTAGAGTAAGACCTTACCTCAGGGGAAAAAAAAAAGAAAAGAAATAACATCATATGAATAAGTTTCTCAGGGTAATAAAGTTATGGAGTTTTTTTTCTCTCTGATGGTTAATTCAAAGAGCCTTCTACCAGTGAAACTGTGACAAAACCAGATATGAGAGGAAGTGGCTTGCAGGGAAAGCTTATCAGTATTCAGCCATCAATCAAAATGCTAAATCCATTCCAAGTGCATAATGAAAAGATTAATCTGAGGGTTTTTTTTTTTTTTTTTTTCAAGGTAGGGTCTCACTCTCAGCGATCCTCCTACCTCTGCCTCCCGAGTGCTGGGACTAAAGGCATGCGCCACCACGTCCGGCTGATCTGAGGGTTTTTTTCTCTCCCATACAGAAGTTAAACATGACTCATGCTTCCTGTTGCAAGAATTTTCTTTTTTTTCAAAAAATTATTTATCTGGCCAAGCATGGTGGGGCACGCCTTTAATCCCAGCACTTGGGAGGCAGAGGTAGGAGGATTGCCATAAATTGGAGGCCAGCCTGGGCTAGAGCAAGACCCTACCTTGAAAACAAACAAACAAACAAAAATCTGAAGGGGGGAGGACAGACAGGCAGGGTATGGGTGTGCCTGGGCCTCTTGTTGCTGTAAGCAAATTCTAGATGCATATGCTACTTTGTATATGTGGCTTTACATGGGTTCTGAGGAATTGAACCTGGACTTTGCAAGCAAGCACCTTTAATAACTGAGTCATCTCCACAGTCCATGTAAGAATTTTCTTAATCGATCAAGTTAGTAAGTTCTAAAATATATACATAATCTTAAAGCTAGGCTAGGCCAGGTCTAAAAGAAATGACCTGAGAGAAAGTTGAATTTATGCAGTGAACAAAATAGTTTCTGCTCAGCTTCATCTTCTGAATTACTTGGGCTTCAAACCACATTTTTTGTTTCATTTTGGGATGGGATGAATTCTGAAATGCTCTCATTTTTCAACTTGACTGATTTTCTCACCTTCAAATCAGTATTTATTTGTACATGTTTATTAAGAACCTATCACATTTAATTTTTTCTTTTTAGATAGGATCTTGCTCTGACCCAGGCTGACCTGGAATTCACTATGTGGTCTCTTAGTGATCCTTCTACCTCTGTCTCTCGACTGCTGAGATTAAAGGAGTGGCACAGGGAGGCAGAGGTAGGAGGATCACCATGAGTTCGAGGCCAGCCTGAGACTACAATGAATTCAGCCTAGGCTACAGCAAGACCCTACCTCAAAAAACATTAAAAAAAATTTTTTTTTTCTTAAAAAGGGTTAAACCGGGCATGGTGGCGCACACCTTTAATCCCAGCACTTGGGAGGCAGAGGTAGGAGGATTGCTGTGAGTTCAAGGCCACCCTGAGACTACATAGTGAATTCCAGGTCAGCCTGGGCTAGACCAAGACCCTACCTCGAAAAAAAAAGTGTTAAATGTAAGTATATAAATGTAATATGTTTTCATTTTCTTTTGACACACTGCTGTCCTGAATTTACAACAGTAATGACTAGTGAAGTTTATGCAAACAGCAAAAGTAAATCTGATTCTCTCCTGGGCCTGGACCTACCAGCCATCATCCTAAGAGTCTGGTCTACAGATGTATCACTAGGTGACCTCTCCTTTACTTTCCTTTACATGCATGGTATGCAGAACATGTCTTCTAGAAACACTGCATATCAACAACTGTGCCTACATAAAGATGAAGTGCACCACTGTCCAACAGAATATGTGTTAATATAGGAAAAAATGTTTCCTCAGATGAAAAAACTGTACTAGGGGAAAACTATTCTTTTTGTTTTAGAGAGAGGAGAGAGAGAAATGGCACACCACAGTCTTAGCCACTGCAATCAAACTCCAGACACTTGCGCCACCTAGTGGGCATGTGTGACCTTGCCTCACCTTTGTGTGTCTGGCTTATATGGGATCTGGAGAGTTGAACATGGGTCCTTAGGCTTTGCAGTCAAGTGCCTTAACTGCTAAGCCATCTCTCCAGCCCATAAAACTCTTAACAAAAAGCCGGGCGTGGTGGCACACGCCTTTAATCCCAGCACTCGGGAGGCAGAGGTAGGAGGATCGCCAAGAGTTCAAGGCCACCCTGAGACTACATAGTTAATTCCAGGTCAGCCTGGGCCAGAGTGAGACCCTACCTTGCAAAACCAAAAAAAAAAAAAAAAAAAAAAAAAAACAAACTCTTAACAAAATGTACCTGAATGAACATGTGCATGACTGAAAAAAAGCAACAGGGCTGGGGAGATGGCTCAGTGGTTAAAGGTGTTTGCTTGAAAATCCTCCCAGCCCAGGTTCAATTCCTCAGCATCCATGTAAGGTCAAATGCACAAAGAAGCACATGCCTCAGGAGCACATTTACAACAGCAAGAGGCCTTGGCACAGCTATACTCCCTACCCTTCTCTATCTCTTTTTTTCTCTCGGCATACATGTCAACAACTAAAAAGAAAAACCAAATCAGTGATTATAATGAACACATACCATACAGTTATTATTTTGGGTTTTCTCTTTCTTTCTTTTGGTTTTTCAAGGTAGGGTTTAAACTCTAATCCAGGCTGACCTGGTATTCACTATGTAATCTTAGGGTGGCCTCAAACTCATGGTGATCCTCCTACCTTTCCCTCCCAAGTGCTGGGATTAAAGGTATGCACCATCACACCTGGCTTCTTTCTTTTTTGTGTGTGTTTTTTGAGGTAGGGTCTCACTCTAGCCCAGACTGACCTGGAATTCACTATGTAATTTCAGGGTAGCCTTGAACTCACGGTGATCCTCCTACCTCTGCCTCTGAGTGCTAGGATTAAAGGGATGTGCCACCATGCCCATTTTTTTTTGTTTTGTTTTGTTTTTTGAAGTATGGTCTAGCTATAGCCCAGGCTGACCTACAATTCACTATGTAGCCTCAGGCTAGCCTCAAAATCACAGCAATACATCCTCCTACCTTGGCCTCCCAAGTACTAGGATTAAAGGGATGCACCACCACACTCAGCACCCAGCTATATTTTTAAATTTTAATACAAAGTCTTTAGGCTTAAAAACAGGTTTTAACGCCTTTAATCCTAGCATTTGGGAGTCAGAGTAGGAGGAGACTGCCATGAGTTCAAGCCACCCTAAGACTACATAATGAATTTCAGGTCAGCTTGAGTTAGAGTGCGACCCTACCTCTTAAAAAAAAAAAAAATTTAGGCTGGTTGTGGCACATGCCTTTAGTCTCAGCACATGAGAGGCAGAGATAAGAAGATTTCAATCAGTTCAAGGCCATCCGGAGACTATAGAGTGAATTCCAGGTCAGCCTAGGCTGTAGCAAGACCCTACTTCAAAAAAAGACAAGAAAATTATTTATTTGAGAGCAAGAAAAGCAGATAGAGAGAAAGAATGGGAATACCAGGTTTCTAGCTACGCCAAACTACAGACACATGTGCCACCTTATGCATACGGCTTAATGTGGATACTGGGGAATTTAACCTGAGTCCTTAGGTTTCACAGGCAAGCACCTTAACCATTAAACCATTTCTCCAGGCCTTATTTATTTTATGAGAGAAAGAGAGGCAGATAAAGACAGAGAGAATGGGCACTGTAGGGCCTCTAGCCACTGCAAATGAACTCCAGACACATCTACCACCTTGTGCATCAGGTTTTATGTGTGCACTGGGGATTTGAACCTGGTTATCTGGCTTTGCAGGCAAGCACCTTAACTGCTAGGCCATCTTTCCAGCCCCCAATATTTTTTTAAAAAATAAATTTAGGCTATAGAAGAAACTCTTATTGCTTCAAAAAAAAATAGAGTTCACTATAAATGATTAAAATGATTTAAAAATGATAAAAATCATTAGAATATAACCTTGAAAAACATATACATGGGGAATTGAGAAGGGTTGACCAACGGGCACCAAGTTACAGCTATGCATTAACAAGAAGTTCTGGTAGTGTGATGACCTAAAAATGTGCTGTACATTTTGCAAAAAAGCCAGAAGAGCTGGGCAAATACTTTAGGGGAAGATATATTAACTGTGACTTAATTATTCTACATTATATTCATAAATCACAGCTTCCTCTTGTCACCCATAAGTATATATAGCAATACTCTGTCAACTTATAATAAAAGTTGAAAATGAAATTTTAAAACTAAGAGGGAAAAAAAATCACACAGAATATTTTAATTGCTTAATCATACCTGAAAATACTAGCTGTTATCTATATTTATCATAAAATACCTATGTATACCTAAGAAATTTAATATCTGGAGAAAAATTTTGAGGAAAATTAATTTAAAATAAATAAACTGCTGGGTGGGGTAGCACACAGCTTTAATCCCAAAACTTAGGAGGCAGAGATAGGAGAATCGTTGTGAGTTCGAGGTCACACTGAGAATTCCAGGTCAGCCTGGGCTAGAGTGAAACACTACTTTGAAAAACCAAAATAAAGGCTGGAGAGATAGCTTAGCAGTTAAGGCACATGCCTGAGAAGCCTAAGGACCCAGGTTTGATTCTCCAGGTCCCACATAAGCCAGATGCACATGGTGGTGCATGCATCTGGAGTTCGTTAGCAGTGGTTAGAGGCTCTGCTGCACCCATTTTCTCTCTCTCTGTCTTAAATAAATAAAATAAAAACCTAAACAAACAAACAAACAAACAAACAAACAAACAAACAGCCAGACATGGCACACACCTTTAATCCCAGCACTTTAGAGACTGAGTTGGGGGAACTGATGTGAATTCAAGGCCAGCCTGAAACTACACAGGGAATTCCAGATCAGCCTGGGCTAGAGCGAGACCCTACCTAGAAAAACCAAACAAAAAAATGTTTTTTCAAAAGCCAGAAGAGGGCTGGAGAGATGGCTTAGCAGTTAAGGCATCTGCCTGTGAAGCTTAAGGACTCTTGTTCGATCCTCCAGGTCCCACATAAGCCAGATGCACAAGGGGGTGCATGCGTCTGGAGTTCATTTGCAGTAGCTAGAGTCCCTGGTGCACTCATTCTTTCTCTTTCCCTCTCTCTGTCTCTAATAAATAAATAAAAATAAACAATTTTTTTAAAAAGCCAGAAGAAAGGATTTTTAAAGTTTGCACCATAAAGAAATGACAAATGCTATAGGCCATTACAAAGGCTCTTGGTTTCCCACCAGAAATAGAAGATAAGATCCTACTGTTGAAGACTCCACATGCTTGGGCTGCAAGATCAGTGAGAAATCATGATGGAGTTGAGATGAAAACCTCCCTGTGGACCAGCTGACAGAAAGCTGGAAAAAGTTACACTTCATGCAACCCCATGGGACAGAGAAGTCATCCTTTAGCCCTACGGTAGGTACTTAAAAGTTGACTGATGTAGAGCTGAAATAGAAGACAGTGGAATGAAATTTCTGTCCAGAAAGCCCATGCCTATGTGTCCCACATCTTCTCCAGGGGATGTAGGAATTGAAATTCTAATGACCAGCATTCATTATTGAGACAAAGAGACTGTGGAATAAAACAGATAACTTAGTCAAACTTCTTTTCTCGATTAAAACATCCTTTGCAGGGCTTGAGAGATGGCTCAACAGGTAAGAGCACAAGCCTGAGGACCTGAGTTGAGGCCCAATGTCCACAAAAACATCAGGTGTATGAGAAATCAAGCTGGAGCTCAACTGAAAACCTCCTCCCTGTGAACCAGCTGACAGAAAGCCAGAAAAAAACTATGCTCCATGCAGCCCCATGGGAGAGAGAAGTCATTAGCAGTGATTAAACAACAGTGGACTTTGCAAGCCTTAAGACTGGCTAGCCAGGCCAAAAGAGCCAATGGGTACAATAGTGGCATGTCTGTTATGGGGGAAACCAACAGCTCTCTGATTAGACTGGAGGCCCACTCTATGGAAGGGAATGCATGCCTGGTACTGAAAACCTAGTCAAAAGCCTATGGTAGGGGAGGTCATGAACCCTAGAGGAGTAACTCCTGCTGGTTTCTGGCTAAATGCATATATTATGCTCACCAAAGTGCCTTGTAAGCACTTTTCTTAATATTCATACCCATATATTAATGCTACTCTCACTTTGGGTTAGAGATGCTTCTCTTTTCAAAAGGTGGTGACCACTGGGATGACTCAAAAGGTACCATAGTGCTAAGAAGTGACAGTGGAGTGTTAAGTACTGAGACATCTCTATCACTCTTTCCAAGCTTAGGGTCCATTGCAGAAGAATGTAAGAGCCAAAGGAGCAATCTTCAAGAAACAAAATGGCCTAGACAACCATGACCTCACAGTGTCTGGTACTACCTACAGAAGCCCCTCATAATAGGAGGAAAAGATGATGACATCGAGATAAAAGAGAGATTAATTGAGAGGAGGAGGAGATAGGATGGAGGGTGGGTTTCTGAAGGGGCAAGTAGGGGAGGGGAGAGGAAAGAATTATCATGGTTTATTGCCTATAATTATGGAAGTTGTCCATAAAAAAAAGTTAAAGAAAAAAGAAATGATAAGTGTTTAAAGAGGTAAGTTTGAGCCGGGTATGGTGGCACAGGCCTTTGATCCCAGCACTTAGGAGGCAGAGGTAGGAGGATCACAGTGAGTGTGAGGCCACTCTGAAACTACATAGTGAATTCCAGGTCAGCTTAGGCTAGAGCAAGACCCTACCTTGAAAAAAAACAAAAAACAAAAAAAAACTGTTTGTAAAGAGATAAGTTTAACTTGACTTAAACATTTAACAATACATACCAAAACATTACATGGCATCTTATTAATATGTACAATTTTTGTTTTTATGCATGAATTAAAATAAATTTAGAAATAGACATATTAAATTTAAAAAACCAAACCATGTAAAACAACTGAAATAATGAGAAACACAGTGAGTTTGGAGAAAAAAGTGGGACGGAGTAGAAGTGGAAAGAAAAGTGAGTTGATCTTTAAGACTGGGGAAGCTGGGCATGGTGGTGCACGCCTTTAATTCCAGCACTTGGGAGGCAGAGGTAGGAGGATCACCATGAGTTGAAGGCCACCCTGAGACTACATAGTTAATTCCAGGTCAGCCTGGGCCAGAGTGAGACCCTACCTCAAAAAACAAACAGACAAACAAAAAAAAAGACTTGGGAAAGCTGAAGAAAGCAGAACTGATGAAGAAAGGAAGTCTTACAAATCATGGCCACTGGCCAGGAAGCAGCTCATGGTCCCTAGGGTATAAAGTCTGCTTTGGAATAGGTTCTCTAAAAGGAGGCTAAAGGACATTTTTCCTTTAATAGCAAATAAGAGAACTCCAAGAGAGCCACAGAAGTAAAAGGCAACTTAATTTAATACAGAGAAGAAGCAGTTGCTGAGAATGTAGTCTAAGAACACAAAACAGGAGCTCAGGATATTTATAAGAATTAACACTATCACACTTGTGAATTTTAATCTTTTGTTAAGTTTCTTTGGTGCCAGCAATCAAATCCAGGACCTTGTGCATGCTAGACAAGTGTTCTACCACCGAGCTATTCCCTCAACCCTATCATGAATTCAAGGCCACCCTGAGAGTATATAGTGAGTTCCAAGTGAGCCTGGGCTAGAGTGAGACCCAACCTCGAAAAACATATATATAAAATTGCTGGGCATGGTGGTGCGCACCTTTAATCCCAGCATTTGGGAAGCAGATGCAGGAAGATCACCGTAAGTTCAAAGCCACCCTAAGACTACATAGAGAATTACAAGTCAGCCTGGGCTAGAATGAGACCCTACCTCAAAAAACAAAAACAAACTATATATATATATATATTTGAGACATAGAAAGAGTCAGATAGAGTGAGTGAGGGCTGGAGAGATGGTACGTACCTGAAAGCCTAATGACCTAGGTTCAACTGCCTAGTACCCACACGAGCCAGATGCACAGTGGTGCATGCATCTTGAGTTCATTTGCAGTGGCTCCAGGGCTTTCTGCCACTGCAAATAAACGTCAGACAGATACTGGAGAATTAAAACAGAGTTGTCAGGTTTTACAAGCAAGCAACTTTAACTGCTGAGCCATCTCTCCAGCCCGAGTTGTTATTTTTCTTTTAATTTTTTTTTTGAGGTAGGGTCTCACTCTAGCCCAGGCTGACCTGGAATTCATTATGTTGTCTCAGGCTGGCCTCAAACTCACAGCAACCCTCCTACTTCTGCCTCCATCTGATACTGGGATTGTGTGCCACCATGCCCAGCTTTTTAAAATATTTTCTTAAAAATGTTTTATTTGAAAGAGAGCCATGATTGTACAGTCATTATGAGAGAATATGTATGGGCACACCAGGGCCTCTTGCAAATGAACTCAAGAAACATGGGCCACTCTCTGTGCATCTGGTTTTAGTGGGTACTGGAACTCCGCACATGTATGCCACCTTATGCACCATGTGTGATGTAACCTTGTGTGTCTGGCTTACATGGGTTCTGGGGAGCAGAACCTGGGTCCTTAGGCTTCACACGCAAGCACCTTAACTGCTAAGCCATTTCTCTAGCCCTAGTATAACTTTAAAAAAAAATTTCATGAGTGTAGTGCCATTACTTGATCCCAGGAGTTCCAGACTAGCCTGAATTCTAACTTAGGGGAAAAAAATAATAATTCCATTTCTTGCTAGCTTTATAACCTTGAGCAGATACTGAACTACTTTTTGCTCATCTGTAAAAATGAAAATAGTGAGAGAACATACCTATACTTAATGGGGTTGATATGTTAATTGATTAAATGAATAAACACAATTAAGTCACTTAGAACGGTGCCTAAAGTAGATCAAGCACTCAAAGAGTCAACTAATAAAGTCATTACTATCAAAGTTTTTTTTTTTGTTTTTTTTGGTTTTTCAAGGTAGGATTTCACTCTAGTCCAGGCTGACCTGGAACTCACTATGTAGTTGCAGGGTGGCCTTGAACTCACAGTGATCCTCCTACCTCTGCCTCCCAAGTGCTGGGATAAAAGCCACCATGCCCTACCTTCAAAGTTAATTTTCAAGGAATGTCTCATTACTTTGTGTTTAGATAAATGAGATATTACTATATTCTGATCCACATTACACTGGCAGTTAATTGCAGAGACTAGGTGAGAAAGATGAAGGCTAAAGAAAATATAGAAGACAGATGGCCGTGCACAAACAAAGCAATGAGAGAGGTGTCAGTGGCCACTTGCCAGTACTTCTGTCAACATGTCTCTCACAGTATCATATCATTTGTCCCAAGGACTATGAGCACCGAGGGAAGGTACCTCTTTTACATCATCAACCCCTAAACCAGAATCTACAACACAGTAAATTTGTATGGCTCAGTCCCTCAGATCGATGGTGGGGGTACCTGGTTTTACTATATGTTAGTGGGCTGGAGTTAGAGTAAGCAAAGTCATATTATCACTTTGTGTGGTTATCAATATTTTACCTTCAAGCCACGCCTGTAATCCCTAGCACTCAGAAGGTGAAGTTAGGGCATCCCCAGGGCAAGCAGGCTACCCAGACTAGCCAAATCATTGAGCCCTGGGTTCCAGTGAGAGACCCTGCCTCAGTAAATAGAGAATGATCAAGGAAAACATCTGATACCAACCTCTGGCCTCTACATGCATGTGTGCCCACTCATACACCCCACATATATATGCTAAATACCTTCTATTTGTCCAGAGCTGGGAAGTCAATTTCAAAAAGCAGTGTTTTTGAAAGTTAATTTGCTATAAACTTGCTAGAATTTTCTATAAACTTAGAAATTTTCCAAATGATGATAAAACAAATTATAAAATAACCAAGTAGTCACAGCAATAACCAGATAATAAATAATAGATCTATTTTTAACCTATCAACCTGCTAGATGCAATCTAGATACAAAAAAAGACTAGGTGTGTGATAATTTCCTTCAAACTCTGGTATCAGAGTGTGTTTTGGGATAACAAAAATCAAACTCACTTATGTGGGATCCTCCTTACTCCAGTATCTATGAAATCTGGGATTCAGCAAGTAACTAACACCCCATCTGTCATAGTTGTTAGATAGGAGACACTTCCAACCCAAGCAGGATAGATGAAATCTAATTTGGAAAGCTGGGAGACAAAATTCAAATCGAGAGATCATGTAACATGAAATCTAGAAGTAACTCCACAACAAGCAAAAATCACATTTAGCCAGGCGTGGTGGCGCACGCCTTTAATCCCAGCACTTGGGAGGCAGAAGTATGAGGATTGCCATGAGTTTGAGGCCACCCTGAGACTACATAGTGAATTCCAGGTCAGCCTGGACCAGAGTGAGACCCTACCTCGAAAAACAAAAACAGAACAAAACAAAACAAAGAAAATCACATTCAGTCTCGAACTCACAGCGATCCTCATACCTCTGCCTCCCAAGTGCTGGGATTAAAGGTGTGCGCCAAAGCCAGCAAAAGTCACATTTAAATTAAAGCTAGGGGGCTGAGGATATAGCTCAATGGAGAGCACTTGCCTAGTATGAGCAAAGCCCTGGGTTTGATCCCCAGAAGTGTTAATATAAAAATAAACATAAAAATCAGCTGAGCAGGGTGACTCATGCTTTTAATCCTAGTACTGGGGAGGCTGAGGTAGGAGGATCACAATGAGTTAGTCAGCCTGGGTCACGATGTGAGTTCTGCTTCAAAATGTCAATAAACACACTGAAGCTAGAAGGAAATCATATGACTTGAGAAAGCTGATTCTCAGTCTGTAGTGGAAAATGGAGCAGGACTGGGTTGGAGGGAATAGTCAGACATTAGTCTTAGGACTCCAAAAAATTTAGTCATCAGCCGGGCGTGGTGGCGCACGCCTTTAATCCCAGCACTAGGGAGGCAGAGGTAGGAGGATCACCGTGAGTTCGAGGCCACCCTGAGACTACATAGTTAATTCCAGGTCAGCCTGGACCAGAGTGAGACCCTACCTCGAAAAACCAAAAAAAAAATTTAGTCATCAAAATATGTTGTAATTAACACTGTTTTTGTATATGTATATGTATGTGTGGTGTGCATATATGTGTATATGAATTCATGTGTGGGGACACACATATGGGTCCTCAATGACTATCTTATTTACTTACTTATTGTTTGTTTGCAAGCAGAAAGAGAGACAGAGAAAAGACTGACAGAGAATAAGTGTGCCAGGGCCTGCAAATGAATTCTAGATGCATGTACCACGTTGTGCATCCGGCTTTACTTGGGTACTGGGGAATCAAACCCAGGTCGTTAGGCTTTGCAGGCAAGCACCTTAACCACCATCTCTCTAGCTCTTCACCTTATTTTTTAAAATCATTTTTTATTTTATTTATTTGAGAGAGAGAGGGAGAGAAAGAGGCAGATAAAGAGAATGGGCATGCTAGGGCCTTCAGCAACTGCAAATGAACTCCAGACACATGTGCAACCTTGTGCATCTTATGTGGGTCCTGGGGAATCGAACCTGGGTCCTTTGACTTTGCAGGCAAATACCTTAACTAAGCCATCCCTCCAGCTCTACCTTATTATTATTTTTTAACTTATTTGCAAGCAGAGAGAGATAGAAGAGAGGGAGACAGAGAATGGGCATGCCAGAGCCTCTAGCCACTGCAAATGAACTCCAGATGCATGTGCCCCTTGTGCATCTGGCTTATGTGGGTCCTGCAGAATCGAACTGGGATCCTTTGGCTTCGCAGGCAAATTCCTTAGCTGCTAAGCCATTTCTCCATCCCGCCTCCTTATTTTTTAAGACAAGGTGTATAGTTTAAATGTATGTTCTCTAACAGACTCAGACTGTTTTATTAAAGCCTGTAACTTATTTTCCAGCTGCCTGGCTGGAAAAGGTGTCACTGTGGGTGGATTCTGGGGTCCAGCCCTAAGGTATGTTTGGGGGCAAATCTGATTTCTAGCCCAAAGGTATGCAGAACTCTGACTATGTCCTTGCTGTTTGCTGTTCATTTGTGCTTGCTTGTGGTGCTGGCTGTTTGGTGGTGTCTCTTTCTGTCTGGATTTATGAATGGAAGCCAGCTTCTTCTGCCATTGTGGAACTTCCCCTGGATTTATTTGTAAGCTTGAAATAAAATCCCGTTCCTCCCATGAACTGTGTCTGTCTGAAATTTCTTTCCAGCAACGTGGAGTGGACTACAACACAGGAACAACACAGGATTCTCACGGAACCTAGGAGCTCACTGATTCAGCTAGACTGCCTGCTCAGGAAGCATGTTGCTATACCTGGCTTTTGCATGGATTCAGGGGATCCAAACTCAGGTCTTCATGCTTGTGAGGCAAGCACTTTACCATCTGGGACATCTTTCCAGCCCCAAACTTTTTTTTTTTTTTTTTTTTTTAATGAAACCATCTCGGAACGGAGAGGAGGCATGGCAAAGAGCCTCAGAGAGGTTGGGCTGGGAAGGAGGGCTTTCCAAAATTCTATTAAATTCCAGCTGCAGTTCATTTCTAGGAGCTCATGGCCTCACAATAATCCACTGTAACCACAACTCTGGCACCATAACAAGCTGGCTTCAATGGGTCTGTATTTCGTGAGACCTAAAAACCTTGACTAATACAATCTATTGCAGAAAATGAAACATTCAACATAAAGCTGTTTTTAAAAATCAAGGCAAGTCTGGTGTGGTGGAGCATGCCTTTAATCCCAGCATTTGGGAGGCAGAGGTAGGAGGATTGCTGTGAGTTCGAGGCCACCCTGAGACTACATAGTGAATTCCAGGTCAGCCTGGGCCAGAGTGAGACCCTACCTTGAAAACCCCCCCCCAAAAAAAAAAAAATCAAGGCAAGGGCTGGAGAGATGGCTTAGCGATTAAGGCATTTGCCTGCAAGGCCAAAGGATCCCAGTTTGACTCTCCAGAACCCACATAAGCTAGATGCACAAGGGGGCACATGCATCTCCAGTTTGTTTGCAATGGCTGGAGGCCCTGGCACACCCATTGTCTCTCTCTTTCTCTCTTAAATAAATAAATAAATGTTAAAAGCCAGGTGTGGTGGCGCATGCCTTTAATCCCAGCACTCGGGAGGCAGAAGTAGGAGGATTGCTGGGAGTTAGAGACCACCCTGAGACTACACAGTGAATTCCAGGTCAGCCTGAGCTACAGTGAGACCCTATCTCGAAAAACCAAAATAAATAAATATTTTTTAAAAAATCAAGGCAAGGCCAGGCATGATGGCACACACCTTTAATCTCCGGCACTTGGGAGAATTTCTATGAATTTGAGGCCAGCCCAAGACTACCTAATGAATTCCAGGTCAGCCTGGGCTAGAGTGAGACCCTACCTCAAAAAACCAAAAGAAAAAAGAAAAGATGGCTCAGGGATGGAGAGATGGCTCAGTGGTTAAAGATGTTTCTTACAAAACCTGACAGCCCAGGCTCGATTCTCCAGAATCCACCTTAAGCCAGATGGACAAAGTGGTGCAAGTGTTTGGAGTTCCTGTACAGAGGGAAGAGGCCCTGACATACTTACCAGCACTCTCAATCTCTGCTTGCAAAAAAAAAAAAAAAAAAGTTGGCTCAGCAATTACGTGAACTTCCTGTACAAGCACGAGGGCCTGAGAGAGCCTGAGTGTGAATCCTCAGAATCCACATCAACAGCTGAGCATGGTGGCTACACAAGTCTGTAATCCCAGTTCTATGGGGAGTGGAAACCGGAGAAATGCTGGGGCTTTTTGAATAGCAAGCTACGTAATCATGCTTGAGGCAGTAGGAGATGCCCACACAAATTAAAAATAAGCAGGGAAGACATGTGACTGGAGGGGAGAGCACCCCTCATCAGCATATACAAGTGCCTACATCATACACACGACACACACGTACACTTAAAGTGAAACCAGCTAGGCATGGCAGCTCGTCCCCGTAATTCTAGCACTTGGGAGGTAGAGGCAGGAGGATCACTGAGTTAGAGGCCAATTTAGGCTATAGAGTGAGTTCTAGATCTATGTAACTAAAGCGTGAAACTCTCTCAAAATAACAAAGTGAACCTAAAATTCTACCTTTCTCCTGACACAAAAATTACTTGCATTGAAATGGATCATAGACCCAGATGAAAAACCTAGTACAAAAAAAACTTTATGCTGGGCATGGAGGCGCATGCCTTTAGTCTCAGCACTTGGGAGGCTGAGGTAGGAGGATCGCTGTGTGTGTGTGTTCGAGGCCAGCTGGGACTACAGAATGAGTCCCAGGTCAGCCTGGGCTACAGTAAGACCCTAACTTGAAAAACAAAGAACAAAAAGCAACAACAACAACAAAAAAAACCTTCTATGGGGCAACAGGTCTACTCTTTTTTTTTTTTTTTTTCCCGGTGCTGAGGACCGAACCCAGGGTCTTGCGCTTGCTAGGCCAGCACTCATCCACTGAGCTAAATCCCCAACCCCCAAGTCTACTCTTTTAATCCCAGTACTCTGTAGGTACAGGCAGGAAGATGAGGAATTTAAGGGTCTATAGAGTGGGTATGAGGTCAACCTAGCCTACATGAGACCCTGTAAAGAAACCAGAAAAGGGGCTGGAGAGAGGGCTTAGCAGTTAAGGCACTGGCATTCGAAGCCTAAGGACCCAGATTTGATTCCCTAGTACCCATATAAACCAGATGCACAAGGTGGTGGAGGCAGCTGGAGTTCGGTTTGCAGTAGTTAGAGGTCCTGGTGCATTCATTCTTATTCATATTCTCTTTTTCTCTCTCCCATTCCCCCATTCTCTCTCTGGCCAGCCAGAGACCCCATAGGGAATTCCAGGTCACCCTGGGCTAGAGCAAGACCCTATCTCAAAAAAAAAAAAAAAAAAAAAAAAAAACTGGACATGGTGGTGCATTCCTTTAATCCCAGCACTTGGGAGGCAGAGGTAGAAGGATCACCATGAGTTCAAGGCCACCCTGAGACTATAGAGTGAATTCCAGGTCAGCCTGAGCTAGAGTGAGACCCTATCTCCAAAAAACAAAAAACAAACAAACAAAAAAAGAGCAGTATACTACTTCAAGATATAAGATAATGATTTTGTTCCAAACAAAGTCTAGAATCTGCCACATGTGCTTTCAATTATTTGCCACTCTGAATTATTAGAGCTCCATCCCTTTATTGTTAAAAAAAAAAAACCTAATAAATTATAGGATACAGGTTTTTTAAAAAGATTTTTTAAAAAGACTTTATTAGAGACAGAGAGAGGGAAAGAGAGGGAGGGTGAGAATGAGAGTGAGAATGGGCGCGCCAAGGTCTCTAGTCACTGCAAACGAACTCCAGACACATGTGCCACCATGTGCATCTGGCTTACGTGGGACCTGGAGAATCAAACCGGGGTCCTTAGGCTTCACAAGCATATGCCTTAACTGCTAAGCCATCTCTCCAGCCCTCTTTTCTTAATTTTTAAAAAAATTTAAAAAGGTATTTTATTTACTTATTTATTTGATAGAGAAAGATGCAGAGAGAGAGAGAGAATGGGCACTCCAGGACCTCCAGCCACTGCAAACAAACTCCAGAGGCATGAGCCACCTTGTACATCTGGCTTACATGAGTACTGAGGAATCAAACTTGGGTCCTCTGGCTTTGTAGGCAAAAGTCTTAACTACTAAGCCATCTCTCCAGCCCTTTTTAAATTTCTTTGAGGTAGGGTCTCACTCTAGCCCAGGCTAACCTGGAACTCAAGAGTGATCCTCCTACCTTGCCTCCCAAGTGCAAGGTGTGCACCACCATGACTGGGTACATGTTCTTTTAAAATCTTTGGGGGGGGGGCGCTGGAGAGATGGCTTAGCAGTTAAATGCTTGCCTGTGAAGCCTAAGGACCCTGGTTTGAGGCTCAATTCCCCAGGATCACGTAAGCCAGATGCACAAGGGGGCACACGCATCTGGAGTTTGTTTGCAGTGGCTGGAGGCCCTGGTGTGCCCATTCTCTCTCTCCCTCTACCTATTTCTGTATCTCTCTCAAATAAATAAATAAAATTAAAAAATAAAATCTTTTTTTTTTTTGAGAGACAGAGAGAATGGGCACGCCAGCGGCCTCTCAGCTGCTGTGAAGGAACTCTAGACGTGTATGCCCCCTTGTGGGCAAGTGTGGCATTGTGCCCTTGCATCACTTTTTGTGTCTGGCTAAACGTGGGACCTGGAGAATCGAACGGGCATTCTTAGGCTTCACAGGCAGGCGCCTTAACCCCTAAGCTAACTCTCCAGCCCCAAAATCTTATGTGTATGTTCTTGAGTGTGGACACACGTGTGCTACATCACACATCCACTTTGAGGCAGGGTCTGCTGTTTGCTGCCAGTTGGCCTTAGAGCTTCCAATGTTTCCTGTCTGTCTCTGTCTTCCATCTCACCACAGGCATGCTGGTATTACAGACACATGCCACCTCATCTAGCTTTTATGTGGGTGCTAGAGATCTAAACTCTAGTCTTCCCCCTTGCATAAGTGTTTTATCCACTGAGCCATCTTCTGAGCTCCAAGAACGTATGATTATAGATTTATTTATAAATTCATAAATAACAAGTTGAATTTGACTCTTTACAATTTTAATATATTTAACAGACTCATGGACTGTAGTAAATCCAATAGAATTTTCTGTATTCTATACTGTTTTCCTCTCAATATAATTTTATGCATGTAATTTTTAAAGGATATGACAAAAACTAATAAAAGCAAAGGTAAATCAAATGTCAATAAGGTCAATGACCAAGAGTGACATTCCTCCTTTAGCTACTATCACAGCCTAAACAATAATGGCCTCCTCAATTCTAATCAAGAAAACCAAGCTGGGTGTGGTGCCTCACACATTATACCATTACTTGGGAAGCTGAGGTAAGACAGCAGCTGTTTGAGACTAAACTGGCCTACACAGTTGACTTCCAGGTTAGCTTGGGCTGTACAGTAAGATACTGTCACAAAAAAATAAATAAATAAAAATTTAAACAGCCAGCAGTGGTGACACACACCTGTAATCACAGTACTCAGGACGTAAAGACAGAATGATCAGAAGTACAAGGGTGTCCTCAGCTACATAGGAAGTTGGGAGGCCAGCCCTGGGCTACATGAGTCTCCATCTCAAAAAAAAAAAAAAAAAAAAAAAAAAAAAAAAGAAAGGCAAATAAATCATTGAGAGTTGAAAAAGTCAGGGAGATATATCTCTTTTTTTGATGATTTTTTAAAATTTATTTTTATTTATTTGAGAGAAAGAGGCACTGTAGACAAACCCGATACACGCGCCCCCTTATGCATCTGGCTTACATGGGTCCTCGAGAGTTGAACAGGGATCCTTTGGCTTATGCAGGCAAATGCCTTAAGCGCTAAGCCATCTCTCCAGTCCCAGGGAGACACATGTTATATCACAGTTATCAGCACCACTCTTCAAAGAATCTTTTATTTTTATTTTTTTGGTTTTTCGAGATAGGGTCTCACTCTAGCTCAGGCTGACCTGGAATTCACTATGTAGTCTCAGACTGGACTAGAACTCATGGTGATCCTCCTATCTCTGTATCCTGAGTGCTCGGATTAAGGCGTGCACCACCATGCCTAGCTTCAAAGAATCATTTTTAACACCTTAAAAAATCTTTAAGAGTATCTCCCACTCTTGATATTCAAAGTGTGGTCTCTAACATCATCACCTATCACGGAGGCAGATTCTAGGATCCACTTCCAAATGCCAAGACAGTGGATAATTGATTTGTGCATGCTAAACTTGCAAGGCAGGCCCCCTACATCATTAGGTCTTTAGACTCTCTGTTGTACTGAACCTGTGTTTAAGCTGACCCCTTTTTTTCCCTTTTTGTGGTGCTAGGAATCAAATCCAGGTCTTTACACATGCTAGGCAAACACTCTATTTCTGAGCTACAGCCACAGCCTGAAAAAAAAAAAAAATCTATGATTACAGTGTAAGCAATAACTGAAATGGGATTTGACCTGCACGTGTTTAACTTTAAGTGAAGATATTAATTACAGAGTAATGTGGCCTAATGGTCCACCACAAAGATAAACGAAAATTCAGTAGTAGGTCAGTGGTATTCTCAAGAACTCATTTTTGTTTCTTCATGCATACCACAGGGCTTGAAATAATACATGTGGCCAGTGTTTCCTGGATGTATTCATCCTGCATGTATATGAGTGTGGGGTGTGTATAAATTCTTTATACATGTGCATATGGAAGCCAAAAGTTGATATTGGGTGTCTTCCTCAATCCCTCTCCACCTTATTTTTTGAGCTCACCAATTCAGCCAGACTAGCTACCAAGTCCTGTCTTTGCCTCTTCAGAGCTGGGATTAATGGCACATGCCACCACACTACATCTTTTATGTGGTTGCTAGGAACCCAAACTCAGATCCTCATGTTTACATAACAAGCACTTTACTGATTGAACCATCTCCCTTGCTCCACAAATGACTTTTTTTTTTTTTTTTTTGAAGCAGGGTCTCATTCTAGCCCAGACTGACCTGGAATTCACTCTGTAGTCTCAGTCTGGCCTCGAACTCATAGCAATCCTCCTACCTCTGTCTCCCAAGTGCTGGGATTAAAGGTGTGCACCACCATACCTAGCTTACAAATGAATTTTTAAAAAAGTCATTGAGGGGGCTGGAGAGATGGCTTAACAGTTAAGGCACATGCCTGTGAAGCCTAAGGACCCAGGTTCAATTCTCCAGGTCCCATGTAAGCCAGACGCACATGGTGGCATATGCATCTGGAGTTCGTTTGCGATGGCTACAGGCCCTGGCGTGCCCATTCTCACTCAATCTCTCTTTCTCCCCCTCTCTGTATCTCCAATAAATTAAAAATAAAATAAATAATAAAAAAAAAAAATATATATATATATATATTTTGGTTTTTCGAGGTAGGGTCTCACTCTGGTCCAGGCTGACCTGGAATTCACTATGTAGTCTCAGGGTGGCCTCGAACTCTCGGCGATCCTCCTACCTCTGCCTCCCGAGTGCTGGGATTAAAGGCGTGCGCCACCACGCTGGGCTAAAAATAAAATCTTTTTTTAAAAAAAAGTCATTGAAGGCAGCTGGAGAAATGGCCCAGGGTTTAAGGGCATTTATTTGCAAAGCCTAATGGTCTGGGTTCAATTCCCCAGTACCCACACGCCTTTAATCCCAGCACATGGGAGGCAGAGGTAGGAAGATTAAATAAATAACATGAGTTTGAGGCCACCTTGCTGAGACTAAGACCCTCAAAATAGAATGATGTCCAATGGAGAAAGGGAGGGGATATGATGGAGACTGGTTCTAAAGCAAGACCATGGGGTTTTTGATTGAAAATCAAAAAAATAAATAAATAAAAAAAAAAATCAATAAATAAATCATGGGCTAGGATAATTAAGGGTTACCTAACCACCATTAATCTCATTTTCAAAGATACACAAACTAGAAATCCTTTAACTATTGCACCATCCCCCTAACCCCCACACTAGAAGTCCTGACGTGCAAAAGTAAGAAAGCTATAAGAACTACAACATAGTAAGAACTCACACTTTAATTCTTTTGGTTAGGGATGGGATTTAACCATTATTTATTTATTTTGTTTGAGAGCAACAGACTGACAGAGAGAAAGAGGCAGATAGATAGATAGAGAATGGGCGTGCCAGTGCCTCCAGCCACTGCAAACGATCTCCAGATGCATGCGCAACCTTGTTATGTGGGTCCTGGGGAATCGAACCTCGAACCGGGGTCCTTAGGTTTCACAGGCAAACGCTTAACGGCTAAGCCATCTCTCCAGGCCCAGGATTTAAACGATTTTTGACTGTAGGCACTTAAATAAATGATAGGGTTAGCCAAACTTGGTGGCACCTGTGTGTAATCACAGCACTAGGAGGTTGAGGCAGTACATCTTGAGTTTCAGGGCTACACAAAAAAAGAAAGAGAGAGAGGGACACACACACACACACACACACACACAACATGGTCAGGACTAGGAAGCAGCAACTAAGGAAAGCTTGGGCAAAGTTATTTTTCTATACTTTGACAGGTCAATTAATTAACCATTGAATCTGCCAAAAATTTACTGTGAAGGGAATGTCAGATAAAGAAACAGGAGCTGCATGGCCATGTTACAAAGCAGGGAGACTGCACAGAACCAACTTAAAGCTCCACAGGCTCATTTCCTGTTTAAGTATGACCTCCTGGGAAAGTGGTCATTACCAGATGACTCTGGGTTTTAAGACAAGCCAAAGGGCAAGTTGACAATGCGGTTTGGAACTAAACACTTTTAAAACAAGAATGAATAAGTAAACAGAGGCTGCTTCCCATTTCTGTGGGCGATCACAAGCATGCTTGCTGCTGTCGGAGAAAACCAGAGCCCTCGGCCGTGGTCCGAGGTCCGCGCAGTCTCCGCCGGGCGCCCAGCCGAGCCGCCCCAGGCGCACGAGGGGGTGGCCGGGGGCGCTGGGAGGAGCCGGCTTTCGGGCGGCGGGCGGAAGCGAGCGAAGGCGAAGTGCCCGGCGAGGGCGAGGTGGGCACACCTGACGGCGGAGGCTCGGGCGGCGGGCGCCTCGGCCCAGGCGCCGCAGCGGCGGTCCCGACCCCGCGGAGGCCGCGCCCGGGTCGACTCCTTCAGCGCTTCGAGCCGGGCCACGCCCAGCGCACCTCGGCGTCGTGGCTGCCAGCCGCCGCAGCCCGGCGTCGCCCGGGCCTCGCGGAGACCCCGCGGGGGAGCCCCGAACCCGCGGCTGAAGGCGCCACCGCCGCCTCCCTCCTCAGCCGCCGCCGCCGCCTCCCTCCTCAGCCGCCGCCGCCGCCTCCCTCCTCAGCCGCCGCCGCCGCCTCCCTCCTCAGCCGCCGCCGCCGCGCCTCCTCCTCACCGCCGCCGCCTCCCTGGAAGCCGCCGCCGCCTCCCCTCAGCCGCCGCGGCCCGGCGACTGCCTGATGCGCCGCGCCCCTCTGCGGACTTCCTGGAAGCCCCGGCGGCGGCGCTTACCTGATGGCGTCTGCTCAGGCCGCCGACCTCCTTCGCAGAGCCGCGGGAAGAGCTGCCGCCGGCCGCGCTCGCTGTCCGACCCCGCGCTCCGCGGCGCCGCTCCCCCGGGCGTGGCCGGATCCTCAGCGGCGGCCCCACAGCTCGACGGCGCGGTCGGAGCGGCCGGTCCCCCCCCACCACACTCCGGCTTCCGCGCGTGCGCACGCCCCGACCGCGCGGCACCCTGGGAGTCGTAGTTCCATCGGGAAGGGCGCGGCTCCGCGCAAACCCTGTTCCGGGCGCTGAGCCCCGGTGCTGTGGCAGGCTGCGGATTCCAAGCCGAACCTGAAAAATTGCTTCCTGTTGGTGGACATACCTAACCCTAAACCTCTGGAAGGCAGAAAGACCATCTAGAGGCTTTTGGGGAGTGTCCTTTGTACATGGACCTTTTGTAAGAGAAACACATAGGGTAGGGCTCGTCTTGTGTTCTTGGTTACTAATGCGAGGACATGACATCAGCCTTTTAAATTTGGCACAAAAGCTAAGGCCTGAAGGCATGGCAATGGAGCTTGGTAGAGTGCTTCCCTAGCATGCACGAAGACCTAGGTTTGATGCCCAGAACTTCGGAGGTAGAGGAAAGAGGATCAGGAGTTCCAGGTCATCCTTGACCTCATAGTGCCAGTAGCCCCAATAGGCTAGGCTGGGCCACCCATTCCAATAGGCCAATTAAAGAGAGGAGTAATGGTGAGAAGCAAAGAGATGTCGTTAATGCACATACTGGGAAAAGGATCAGAGAAAGAGGTCCAGTGACCACACGTTCAATCTTCAGGGCGCTGACATGAACTTTGGGTTTAAGTAAAGGAAGATTGGATATGTAAAATTAAGCAATCCTGCTCAAAATGTGCCCTTGATGATCAATGCCTCAGTTATGGTTCTGCATAGTCCCAAAAATCCTTACTGCTTGAGGGGCCAATCTTTTGGGGCTTTTGTTGTTGTTGTTATTGTTGGTTTGTTGGGCTTCAGACAGAAATTGGCCTCGATATCCATGATCTTGCAGTGCCTAGCAATACCTTTGCAAGACCCTCAAAATAGAAGAGAAAGATGATGTCATCAAATTAGGAGAGAGACTAATGGAGAAAGGGAGGGGATATGATGGAGACTGGAGTTCTAAAGTGGAATGGGGAGGAGGGAAATATCAGGTGGGGTTTTTTTGATATGTAAGATTAAAAATCAATAAAAATAAAAAAAAAAATAAAAAAAAAAAAAAAAATAAATAAATAAATCATGGGCTAGGATAATTAAGGGTTACCTAACCACCATTAATCTCATTTTCAAAGATACACAAACTAGAAATCCTTTAACTATTGCACCATCCCCCTAACCCCCACACTAGAAGTCCTGACGTGCAAAAGTAAGAAAGCTATAAGAACTACAACATAGTAAGAACTCACACTTTAATTCTTTTGGTTAGGGATGGGATTTAACCATTATTTATTTATTTTGTTTGAGAGCAACAGACTGACAGAGAGAAAGAGGCAGATAGATAGATAGAGAATGGGCGTGCCAGTGCCTCCAGCCACTGCAAACGATCTCCAGATGCATGCGCAACCTTGTTATGTGGGTCCTGGGGAATCGAACCTCGAACCGGGGTCCTTAGGTTTCACAGGCAAACGCTTAACGGCTAAGCCATCTCTCCAGGCCCAGGATTTAAACGATTTTTGACTGTAGGCACTTAAATAAATGATAGGGTTAGCCAAACTTGGTGGCACCTGTGTGTAATCACAGCACTAGGAGGTTGAGGCAGTACATCTTGAGTTTCAGGGCTACACAAAAAAAGAAAGAGAGAGAGGGACACACACACACACACACACACACACACACACACACACACACACAACATGGTCAGGACTAGGAAGCAGCAACTAAGGAAAGCTTGGGCAAAGTTATTTTTCTATACTTTGACAGGTCAATTAATTAACCATTGAATCTGCCAAAAATTTACTGTGAAGGGAATGTCAGATAAAGAAACAGGAGCTGCATGGCCATGTTACAAAGCAGGGAGACTGCACAGAACCAACTTAAAGCTCCACAGGCTCATTTCCTGTTTAAGTATGACCTCCTGGGAAAGTGGTCATTACCAGATGACTCTGGGTTTTAAGACAAGCCAAAGGGCAAGTTGACAATGCGGTTTGGAACTAAACACTTTTAAAACAAGAATGAATAAGTAAACGGAGGCTGCTTCCCATTTCTGTGGGCGATCACAAGCATGCTTGCTGCTGTCGGAGAAAACCAGAGCCCTCGGCCGTGGTCCGAGGTCCGCGCAGTCTCCGCCGGGCGCCCAGCCGAGCCGCCCCAGGCGCACGAGGGGGTGGCCGGGGGCGCTGGGAGGAGCCGGCTTTCGGGCGGCGGGCGGAAGCGAGCGAAGGCGAAGTGCCCGGCGAGGGCGAGGTGGGCACACCTGACGGCGGAGGCTCGGGCGGCGGGCGCCTCGGCCCAGGCGCCGCAGCGGCGGTCCCGACCCCGCGGAGGCCGCGCCCGGGTCGACTCCTTCAGCGCTTCGAGCCGGGCCACGCCCAGCGCACCTCGGCGTCGTGGCTGCCAGCCGCCGCAGCCCGGCGTCGCCCGGGCCTCGCGGAGACCCCGCGGGGAGCCCCTCCTCCCGCGGCTGAAGGCGCCACCGCCGCCTCCCGCCTCCCTCCTCAGCCGCCGCGGCCCGGGCGACTGCCTGCGCGCCGCGCCGCGCCCTCCTCGCACGGACTTCCTGGAAGCCCCGGGCGGCGCTTACCTGATGGCGTCTGCTCAGGCCGCCGACCTCCTTCGCAGAGCCGCGGGAAGAGCTGCCGCCGGCCGCGCTCGCTGTCCGACCCCGCGCTCCGCGGCGCCGCTCCCCCGGGCGTGGCCGGATCCTCAGCGGCGGCCCCACAGCTCGACGGCGCGGTCGGAGCGGCCGGTCCCCCCCCCACCACACTCCGGCTTCCGCGCGTGCGCACGCCCCGACCGCGCGGCACCCTGGGAGTCGTAGTTCCATCGGGAAGGGCGCGGCTCCGCGCAAACCCTGTTCCGGGCGCTGAGCCCCGGTGCTGTGGCAGGCTGCGGATTCCAAGCCGAACCTGAAAAATTGCTTCCTGTTGGTGGACATACCTAACCCTAAACCTCTGGAAGGCAGAAAGACCATCTAGAGGCTTTTTGGGAGTGTCCTTTGTACATGGACCTTTGTAAGAGAAACACATAGGGTAGGGCTCGTCTTGTGTTCTTGGTTACTAATGCGAGGACATGACATCAGCCTTTTAAATTTGGCACAAAAGCTAAGGCCTGAAGGCATGGCAATGGAGCTTGGTAGAGTGCTTCCCTAGCATGCACGAAGACCTAGGTTTGATGCCCAGAACTTCGGAGGTAGAGGAAAGAGGATCAGGAGTTCCAGGTCATCCTTGACCTCATAGTGCCAGTAGCCCCAATAGGCTAGGCTGGGCCACCCATTCCAATAGGCCAATTAAAGAGAGGAGTAATGGTGAGAAGCAAAGAGATGTCGTTAATGCACATACTGGGAAAAGGATCAGAGAAAGAGGTCCAGTGACCACACGTTCAATCTTCAGGGCGCTGACATGAACTTTGGGTTTAAGTAAAGGAAGATTGGATATGTAAAATTAAGCAATCCTGCTCAAAATGTGCCCTTGATGATCAATGCCTCAGTTATGGTTCTGCATAGTCCCAAAAAATCCTTACTGCTTGAGGGGCCAATCTTTTGGGGCTTTTGTTGTTGTTGTTATTGTTGGTTTGTTTTGGTTTTTGTTTTTCGAGGTAGGGTCTCCATCTGGCCCAGGGTGACCTGGAATTCACTATGCAGTCTCAGGCTGCACTCGAACTCATGGCAATTGTCTTACCTGTGCCAAGTGCTGGGATTAAAGGTGTGCACCACCACACCTGGCTTGAGGGGCCAGTCTTATTCTCAGAAGGATGACTGCTTCATGTTCCAGGCTGTACCTTACCATCCTGTATAAGTGCCCTCATCTAGAGAGTGATCAGCCCTGGATGGCTCTGCAGTTCCTAGAAACCTAGGTGACTGTAGGGTTAGGTCAGTGACTGAGACCTCTAGGTGCCTTTTAGGGGTCTGGAGCATGACACTGTTAAAAGTTAATAGTCAGACAGATGCCTCAGTCTCTCTTATCTGTGTGCCTTCAGCCTTGAAAGGGGATGAACAGGTTTCTAGATAGACACTGATTGAGTGGTTAGCCTGCCTAGGTGCACAGGTTAGCAAGTGGCCCAGAGTAAGGAATACAGGAGCAAGATAAGGCAAGATGCCAGGCTTTCCTTTCATCTGGCTTTTAGTTACCTTGTAGGCCCAAGTGGGGATTTTCAAAAATATATTTTTGCAGCCAGGTGTGGTGGCACACAGCTTTAATCCCAGCACTTGGGAGGCAGAGGTAGGAGGATCTCCATGAGTTTGGGGTCACCCTGAGAATACAGTGTGAATTCCAGGTCAGTCTGGGCTAGAGTGAGACCCTACCTCAAAAAAACAAAACAGACAAAAAAAAAAAAATACGGGGCTGGAGAGATGATTTAGGGGTTAAGGCGCTTGCCTCCTAAGCCTAAGAACACTGGTGCCAATCTCCAGCGGTTCCAATCTCCAGGTCCCACGTTTAGCCAGATGCAAGTGACGCAAGGGCACAATGCCGCACTTGACCACAAGGGGGCCCACACATCTGGATTTCGTTAGCAGCAGCTTAGACGCTGCTGGCACGCCCATCTCTGTCTTCCTCTCCCTCTCTCTCTCTGTCTCTCTCTGTGTCTCTCTCCAAAAAAAAAAATAATAATAATAAAATGGTGGCAGGAGAGATGACTCAGTGGTTAAAGCATTTGCTTGCAAAGCCAGAGGACCTCGGTTTGATTCCCCAGTACGGAATGCACAAGGTGATGTATGCCTCTGGAGTTTGTTTGCAGTGCCTGGAAGCCCTGGTGCACCCATTCTCTCTCTCTCTCTCTCTCTCTCTCTCTCTCTGTGTGTGTGTGTGTGTGTGTGTGTGTGTGTGTGTGTGTGTGTGCCTCTTTCCCTCTCTCGCTCTCTCAAATAAATAAATATATTTTTTTTAAAAAAAGAAATTTACCTGGCCCTGCATGGTGGTGCAGGCCTTTAATCCCAGCACTGGGGAAGTAGAATGATCACTGTGAGTGAGTTCGAGGCTAGCCTGGCACTATGGCTACAGAGTGAGCTCCAGGTCAACCTAGGCTAGAATGAGACCCTACCTCGAGGAAAAAAGCAAAAATAAAAAACCAATATATATATATATGAGGGGCTGGAGAGATGGCTTAGTGGTTAAGGTGCTTGCCTGTGCAGTCTAAGAACCCAGGTTCAATTCCCCAGTACCCATGTAAAGCCAGATACACAAGGTGGCACGTGCATCTGGAGTTGGTTTGCAGTGGCTAGAGGCCCTGGCATGCCCATTCCCCTCCCTCTGTGTGTGTGTGTGTGTCTCTCTCTCTCTCCCTCAAATAAATAAATAAAATATAAAAACTATATTCTTGCTGAGCATGGTGGCGTATGCCTTTAATCCCAGCACTCGGGAGGCAGAGGTAGGAGGATCACCATGAATTCGAGGCCACCCTGAGACTACATAGTGAATTCTAAGCTGTGTGTGGTGGCACACGCCTTTAATCCCAGCACTCGGGAGACAGAGGCAGGAGGATCAAGGCCACCCTGAGACTACATAGTGAATTCCAGGTCAGCCTGAGCTAGAGTGAGACCCTACCTCAATATATATATATTCTCAATTGTGTATGTATGGGTGTGCCAGAGTGTCTTGCTATTGCAAACGCTACAAACAAATGCCAGATGCATGCACACTTTTTGTATCTAGCTTTATGTAGGTGCTGGGCAATCAAACTCTTGAACCTGAGCTAGTAGGCAAGCAAGCACCTTTAATTACTGAACCATTTCCCCAGCCTTAGTCAATGCTTTTTAACAAAAGCAGAATCCAAGTTCCTGGTACACAGCAACTGCCTTCATCTTCCTGGGTAGTTTCTGTTCCATTTCATCTTCCCATTGCAACTTCAAGTGCTACATCCAATGGTGGGGTTGATGGTAGGACTGATGTGAGTAGGGGTAAAAGAGTCAGCTGCTTAAAGAAGGGGACTGAAGCACATGGGGGTTAGGGGGAAATGTGGGAATATCTGAGGACAGTGTGATGATCTCCTACCGAATGTCTGCTTCTGGCACAGGTCTTTGAGAGAAGGTCCCTAAGAAGCACACCATCATCAGGAGTAATATTCAACTTTGATATACCTCTCAGCAGCCAGGAAGAGAACTGGAGTGTATGTTTGAGGCACATTCCAGCTACACCCATGATAGGGAGTTGCCTAATGGTTAAGCTTTTCCTGGCATCTACTGCTTCTTTCAGAGCAGGAAACACCCTAGGTTAAGTAAACACCCTGGAATTTCATACTTCTGGTCCCACTAATTATAGGAAGAAAGGTCACTAATAAGGGCTGGGGATGTAGTTGCTAGAGTGCTTGAATGCTTGCCTAGCATGTACAAGGCAGCTCTGCATTCCATCCCCAGCATGTGGGCATGTGCTACACATCTGTAATACCAGCACTCAGGTGTTGGAGGTAGGGGGATGAAGAGTTCAAAGTTATCTTTGTCTGCATATCAAGTTCAAGGCCAAACTGGGATACATGATACATTACTAATGACTTATGTTTTTAATTTAATTTTTATTTATTTATTTGAGACAGACAGAAAGACACAGATAGAGAAAGAGAGAATGGGAATGCCAGGGCCTCCAGCTGCTGCAAATGAACTCTAGATGTATGTGCCACCTTGTGCATCTGGCTTACATGGGTCCTGCAGAATCAAACCTGGGTCCTTTGGCTTTGCTGGCAAGTGCCTTAACCACTAGACCATCTTTCCAGTTCATAATTTATGTTTTTAAAGGAAAATATTTTTCTAAATGTTTGTTTTTTTTATTTTGTTTATTTGAGACAGAGTCTTGTGATGTAGCCCTTCCCGGCTGTCCTGGAACTCACTCTGTAGATTAGACTGACTTCAAACATGCATCAATCCTCCTGCCTCTGCCTTCTGAGTGCTATATCACCACCCTTGGCTAAGGGAAATCTCTTGTAAATTTAAAATATCCAGGAGCTAGTTCTGATAGCAATTTCCTACGGTGCTTAGGTTCACCTAATATTTATTGAATTTTTAATTCATATCAAGCATTGTGCTAGCATTTATGTCTCATTAAATCCATAAAATAGTTCTACAAAGAATAAATTAATAACCTCAGTTTATACAAATGAAAAAAACTAAGACTCAGAAAAATTAATCTGCACAAAGTCTTATGGCCAGAACTAATTGTAGATCCAAAAATTTAGCACAGGTGGGCTGGAGAGATGGCTTAGCGGTTAAGTGCTTGCCTGTGAAACCCAAGGATCCTGGTTCAAGGCTCAAGTCCCCAGGACCCATGTAAGCCAGATGCACAAGGGGGCGCATGCATCTGGAGTTTGTTTGCAGTGGCTGGAGGCGCCCATTCTCTATCTGCCTCTTTCTGTGTGTCACTCTCAAATAAATAAATAAAAATAAATAAATAAAAATTTAGCACAAGTATCCTCACCCAATTCTAGTGTACATTCCACTGCTAACTAGACTGACATGTCTCCTAGATCTCGTTACATTCTTTTTAAAAAAATGTATTTATTTATTTTCAAGCAGAGAGAGATAGAAGAGAGGCAGACAGAGAGAGAATAGGCACAACAGGGTCTCTAGCCACTGCAAATGAACTCCTGATGCATGTGTCCCTTGTGCATCTGGCTTACATGGGTTGTAGAGAATCAAACCAGGATCCTTTGGCTTTGCAGGCAAACGCCTTAACCATTAAGCCATTTCTCCAGCCTTCTTTTTTTTTTTTTTAATTGACAACGTCTATACTTACAGACAATAAACCATGATATTTCTCTCCTCTCCCCAACTTTCCCCTTCACAACTCCACTCTCCATCATATCTCCTCCCTCTCTCCATTAGTCTCTCTTTTGATGTCACCATCTTTTTCTACTATTATGAGGGTCTTGTGAAGGTATTGCTAGGCACTGCAAGGTCATGAATAGCAAGGCCAATTTCTGTCTGGACAGCTGCATTGTAAGGAGTGGTACCCTTGCTTTTGCTCTCACATTCTTTCCGCCACTTCTTCCGCAATGGACCCTGAGCCTTGGAGGGTGTGATAGAGATGTTTCAGTGCTGGAAACTCCTCTGTCCCTTCTTCTCAGCACTATGTTGCCTTTGGGGTCATCCAGTGTTCATCGCCATCTGAACTCAATAGATTTTTTTTTTCATTAGATTCTTTAAAGTAAGAAAATCTGTGACATGCCCAAAGAATATGAAAAGGATTCTCTACGACATTTGGAAAAATGGTACTCTGAATGGATGATGTTTGGATTCCTTTGACTGTGTGTGTGTGTGTGTGTGTGTGTGTGTGTGTGTGTGTGTTTGAGACAGGGTCTCATGTAGCACAGGATGGCATTGAATTTATGTAGTTGAGGCTGGCCTTGAATTCCTGATCTTCTTGTCTCTATCTCCCAGATAAGGGATCACATGCATGTGCCACTACAATGGGTCCCTTTGACACTTCTGTATCTCACTTTACATTAGTATGCTGACTTATTCTGGTTTTGGTATAGTCAGATTCCTACTATGGACCTGGGACATTGCTTCTGGGAAACCGACAAAATGGAGCTCTGTAGGAACTCCATTTTCTTATCTTACATCTATTATCCCAGCACTTGGGAGACAGAAGTAGGAAGATCACCATGAGTTTAAGACCAGCCTGGGCTTCATAGTGAGTTCCAGGTCAGTCTGGATCAGGGTAGACTATGCCTCAAAAAAAAAATTATGGGCTGGAGAGATGGCTTAAAGCAGTTAAGACACTTGCCTGGGAAGCCTAAGGACCCAGGTTCAACTCCCCAGAACCCACATAAGCCAGCCGAACAAGATAGTGCACACATCTGGAGTTCAATTGCAGTGGCTAGAGGCCCTGGCACAACAATTCTCTCTCTCTCATTAAAAAAAAAAAATGCTTTTCAGCTGGGCATGGTGGCGCACACCTTTAATCCTAACACTTGGGAGGCCAAGGTAGGAGGATCGCTGTGAATTGGAGGCCATCCTGAGACTACTAGCGAATTGAATTCCAGATCAGCATGGGCTAGAATGAGACCCTACCTCAAAAAAACAAAAACCAACCAAACAAAAAACCAAATAAGGACAGGGGATGGTTTTTACTAGTTTTCAGGGTTGGGTGAGAGTGAAAGTTATTGATAAGACAATGCTTCAGTTCTACTTAATGCACAGCAAGCGCTCATTAGTGTTATCTTTAAACCTCTAGCCAGAACAACTCATAAAGCATGTGTCACACTGAGTCATCACCAGCAAATTAACACCAGCGGCAATTTTCTTCTTATCAAAGGATTCCCTTAGGAAACAGTTTCCGTGGTATACTTAAGCATTTTAAAAACATGTAATTTGTAAGCTACAAAAACTTTAGCTATAGCCAGGCATGGTGGTGCACACCTTTAATCCCAGCACTTGGGAGGCAGAGGTAGGAGGATTGCTGTGAGTTCAAGGGCACCCTGAGACTACATAGTGATTTCAGGTCAGCCTGAGCTAGAGCCAGACCCTACCTCAGAAAACCAAACCAAAACAAACCAAAACAAACCAAACCAAACCAAACCAAACCAAAACAAAACAAAACAAAAAAAAGCCGGGCGTGGTGGCACACGCCTTTAATCCCAGCACTGGGGAGGCAGAGGTAGGAGGATCATCATGAGTTCGAGGAGTTCAAGGCCACCCTGAGACTACATAGTGAATTCCAGGTCAGCCTGAGCCAGAGTGAGACCCTACCTCAAAAAAAAAAAAAAAAAAAAAAAAAAAACCTTTAGCTACATTGATCTTAGAGAAGCCATGTAAACATGAAAGTAAAAGGTAAGACTTTCATTCTGGGGCACGGAGTTTCTTAAAGAAGAGGGAGAAAGGAGTCAGAGGAGATAAACATCCTGGCTGAGTGTACATAGTTTCATGGAAAGGTTTCAAACAAACTTCTGGCCTGGAATGCCCTTCCCTATCACCCCATCTCTGCATGTGAAATGCCTCATATTTCACCATCCAACTCAAATGCCCATTTCTTACTCATACTTCCCTAACATCACGAGCTGGAACTGATTTCACCTTTCCCATATTTCATGCCCTATTATGGCTACTCTGGGTGTGCACAGGACACACAATTCAGCCAAATGCCAATGGGACAAGAAGCAAAATCAGCCAGGTGTGGTGGCTCATCTGTAATCCCAGAACTCAGGAGGTGGGAGCAAGATGATCAGGAGTCCAAAGTCATTCTGGGCAACATAGTGTCCTCTCCCCTCTTCCTCTCTCCTCTTACTTTTTTCTCTCTCTCTCACTGACCCTTTCTGACTCTGCTTTTTTGGTTGTTGTTTTGAGGTAGGGTCTCACTCTAGCCCAGGCTGACTTCACTCTGTAGCCCAAGCTAGAGCTCACACCAATCCTCCTACCTTAACTTCCAGAAGGCTGGGACTAAAGGCATGCACTACCATGCTTGGTTCTCTTTGCTTTTTTGAGATAGGGTCTTGCTGTGTAGCTCTTTCTTCCTCAGATCCCAAGTGCTAGTGTTACAGGCAAAACACCCAGCCAGTATTTTCTCTTGATCTTACTCTCACGATTTCCTACCGTTTATTCTAAGAGAATTTGCGTGAGCTTGTAGAGACGACTGCTTACTTCTCTGTGAGTCATGCCCCTGTGTGATTTCTTCCACATGTACTGCCTGGCCACCCTCACTCAATTACACATACATCTGGTTCCTGCTCAGGCCCTGGGGTACATGGGAAAATTTACTAGAGGCTGTGTGCATCTATCTAATCTATCATGTGCTTTCAACAATTAGAATTGAAATAATGGGTTTCCTGACCATGATGTACCTACCTTGACTAGTAGCACTGAGTAGATAGGGTGTGCTCCATCACTCTGTAGAAACAGAAAAGGCTGAATTATAAAAGTTCACAAAAGAGAGAACACATTACATAACAAAGGCAAACACTAAAGAGATCTGAAAGTCAAGGAGTTGCTTCAGAGTCCAGACTGAGAGATCCAAACCTACCCAGAAAACAGCAAGCACAAACAAGCCTCACCACAGGGAAGTAAGGAGGAACTGAGTTCAACGAGAGGGTAGGTTAGGTCAGGAGTAACCCCTGAGTCAGTTCTATCTTGTTTGTATTCAATTCTTGGAGTGATGGGGGAGGGCTCCTTTGCCAGGAGGGAATGAGCAGTACAAATATAATTTTGAAAAATGACTAGGCACGGGGTGGTGCATGCCTTTAGTCCCAGCACTTGGGAGGTAGAGGTAGGAGGACTGCTGTGAATTCAGACCATCCTGAGACTACATAGTGCATTCCAGGTCAGTCTGGGCTAGAGTGAGACCCTACCTTGAAAAAGCAAACAAACAAAGCCAGGTACAAGGCCAGGGGTTGGGAGATAGCTCAGTGATTAAAGGCGCTCCCTTGCAAAGCTTGACAGCCTGGGTTCAATTTCCTAGTACCCATGTAAAACCAGATGCAAAAAATGCTGCATGCATTGCATGCATCTGAAATTTATTAGTGATGGTCAGAAGCCCTGGTGCACCCATTCTCTCCCTTCCTCATAATACACGTTCCTCTTACAAATAAAATATGCCAGGTATGATGGTGCATACCTGTAATCCCTGCACTTAGGAGGTGAAGGCAGGAGAATTAGGAGTTCAAGGCAAGCCTGGACAACATGAGTCACTATCTCAAGAAAACAAGGTGGTGGGGGGCAGGAAAGAAGAAAGATGGGAAAGAAAGAGAGGGGGCAGGAAAAATAGGACTAATGAACAAGATTCATTTGTTGCTGTTTAATTTGGGGGGGGGTTCCGAGGTAGGGTCTCACTAGCACAGGCTGATGTGGAACTCACTATGTAGTTTCAGGTTGGCTTTGAACTCAAGGCGATCCTCTTACCTCTGGCTCCTGAGTGCTGGGATTAAAGGCATGCACCACCATGCCTGGCCAAAAAAATTTATTTTTGAGACAAAGTGTTCCTTTGTAGACCATGTTGGACCCAAACTTAAAACCATCCTTCTGCCTCTGCCTCCACAGTGTTGGGATTACAGGTGTGCACCATCACATCCAACTGTTTAAATCTTTGTCATCATGTAATGGAGGCTTCTGTCAACACTCAGGCTAGACATTAGGGTTGTAATATGTAAATGACTTCTATAGACCAGATACAATGAATTCTTACAACAGTTTTTCTGTGAAGCAGAACTATCTTTCCAGTTTACAGATGACACTGAAACTACTTTGTATAAATTCAAAGTAATTAATAGAAGTGAGATTTGGATGGGACAAGTGTGACTTCAGTGTACATACTTGTAATCCCTGTTCACTCCAAGTCATACATTGAAAAGGAGAATTCTTTAAACAAAATAATATAGCAATGTATTTCCTTGTCCAATAGAATGTATGAAATAGCAATAAAGAAATGACCCACAGGGGGCTGGAGAGATGCCTTAGTGGTTAAGGCGCTTGCTGGCAAAGCCAAAGGACCCAGGTTTGATTCCCCAGAACCCATGTAAAAGCCAGATGCACAAGGTGGTAAACGCTTCTGGCTTTTTTTTTTTTTTTCTCTGAGGTAGGGTCTTACTGTAGCTCAGGCTGACCTGGAATTCACTATGTCGTCTCAGGGTGACCTCAAACTCACAGTGATCCTCCTACCTCTGCCTCCCGAGTGCTGGGATTAAAGGTGAGTGCTACCACACCTGGCTGTTCCTGGAGTTTGTGTGCAGTGGCTGGAGGCCCTGGCATGTCCATTCATTCTCTCCCCCTCTCTCAAATAAATGAATAAATAAAATAAAAAAGAAAAAAATAGAAATGACACACAGGTCCTTTCTGTTCCTCAGATGTTTTCATTAGCCTACATGATGAAATTTAGGGATCAAAAGGTTGACACAGGTCTCAATTAGAAGACAGGAAGCTTAGTTTTTCCTGTTTTTCCAGGTTACTTTTTTTTTTTCATTTATTTATTTATTAGAGACAGAGAGAGACACAGACAGAGAGTGAGAATGGGCACAACAGGACCTCTAGCCACTGCAAATGAATTCCAGATGCATGTGCCACCATGTGCATCTGGCTTATGTGGGACCTGGAGAATCAAACCTGGGTCCTTAGGCTTCACAGGCATGTGCCTTAACCACTAAGCCATCTCTCCAGCCCCAAGTCAAATCTTTATTACGTAACTTTATTATGTTTAGTGTTCAGTGTTACTAAATTCCCAGAAGCACACATACAAACACATATGCACACATATACAGTTGTTTGTATTCCTGTAACCATTTATTCTAACAAATTTTAACTGTTTATCCAAGTATATATATTGTTTCAGTACTTGCTACTTGTGGTTGTCTACTTATCTTCTTTGCATTAAAGCACTTCATGGTTCTTTTAGACAATGTGCTCATCTGATATGAGAACATTTAATCAACCATTTATTTTTTTTTTAAATTGTGTATGTATAGTGCTTGGAATTGAACTCAGGGCCTTGTGCAAGCTAGGTAAGTACACTACCACTGGAGCCACTTCCTCAGCATCTCAGCCATTAATTCTGAAGAGATCCCCTGTGGAAGAAATAGCCAGATAAATCAGTCTTTCATTTTAAAAGTTAAGTTTATTAATATCCTTTTTTGTTTTACTTTTTCACTGAGAAATACCATTCCAGACACAAATGAATACATGACATCATTGAAAGCACAAAGATCTTAGTTAATTAGTTTACATTTATCTTGGCATTAGGTTTAGGCAGCTAATTCCAAAGGGCCAAAAATTGTTCTTATTTGGGCCAGAGAATATCCTTATTATCAGGGTGAAAGTATTTGACATTTCATACATTTTCTTTTTCTCATTTTCCCTTCCTTTCTTCCCTTCTTCCCTCTCTTCTTTCTTTTCTTTTTCTTCCTTCCTTTCTTCTTTCTTTTCGTCCATCCTCTTTCTTTTTGTGACAAAGACTCATGAAGCACAGGCTAGCCTCAAACTCACTATGTGAAGCTGACCTTGAGCCCCTGATCCTTACTCTACCTCCCAAGTTCTGGGATTGTAGGCATGTGCTACCACACCAGACTTAAATTATTTTGTTATACATTTACTTTACAAATAATATTCAACTTCATATTTTAAAGGCAAGTTAGTCTGTAATTGCCCAATGAATAAACCAATTGTGTAGCCTTGATAAAAAAGTGTCAAATGAAAAATGAAACCATGTGGCTTTTTCAGTAACTGCTTAGCCAAATAAATATTGCCAATTTAAGTTTAAATAGTTAACAAGAATATTACTTCCCTTAGTCTCTTCAAAATAATATAGGTAACAACACACACAGAATCACATATCACAGGCATCTGAACTGGCAAGATCATGACTGTTGGCATGCAAGTAGTCTACATTTTTAAGTGCAGTGAAAAAATGTTTATTTGATTTCATGATACAGAATTAAGATAAAGGCTTAATTAAAATACAAATACTATCCTCCACATAAACAGAGATTTTTCCCCTTTAAAACAAAGTGACAGAAATAGGGATTTTATATTAGAATACTTTATTTCTTAACTAAAGATTGTCATGGGCAACATTTGATACTAAAAAATAAAATTACTCAAAAAGTACATTTTCTACCTATCTTATTTTACCACATGGCCAATTCCTATCTACTCACATTTAGATCATATCCATAGATGTTTCAACTCCTGGGCCAGCCTCTTTCATTGTACAGTGCTCTTTCAATTGGCTTCTATAGCCAGTCAGTGGGCTCAGAAATACACACATATTTTAAATATCTTAAATAAAAGCCTGCAAAACACACTATATTTCTATGCTTTCTCTCTTTGCACTTCCTTCTCTTTTCTCACTGATTCTGAGGAGAAAGGTATTATATAGTTTAAAACATAAATTCTTTAATATTTGTGTTTATTTATTTGCAAGCTGAGAAGAGAAAGAATGAGAATTGATGTGCCAGGGCCTCTTGCTACTGCAAACTAACTCCAAATGCACTACTTTGTGCATCTGGCTTTCCATGGGTACTGGAAAAATGAACCCAGGCAGACAGGCTTTGCAAATGAGTGGCTTTATCCACTGTATCATCTCTCCAGCCCTAAAATATCATTTTTGCTATCACAGATTTGTAGTGCTAGGGATTAAATATATGCAAGCCAGACAAGCACTCTACCACTGAGCAACATCCCTAGCCCCAAAATTCCCTTTCTGAAAAGCTTCTCCATGCAGAACTATTCTGAAATCTTTAAATGCTGCAGAATAGGGTAGATTCCTTGAACAGAGCCTTCTGAGAGAAATGGGACTGCTGGGGGGGGGGTCAGTTACACACCTATGTTCAGAGGCAACAGAATCACTGGGTTGTGAAGTTTGGGACTGAGAAGGAGCCTTTGCAAGCCCTCCATTTTGTAGATGAAATGAAGATGAAGGGTCTGACCCAAAGCCACATACAGCTGGCATCCAAATTAGTGTTGTTTTCCAAAAACATCAGATGGCTGCAAGTGGAGCAAAATAACTCCAGTGGCTGGAGGACAATTAAGCTCAAGCAACATTTATTAAGTACCCACTATGTACAAGGCACCTTACTAGGTGGTACTACAAAGACTCATAAGACACGGTCCCTGTCTCTAAGGGCTCAGGAAAGCCCTGGGAGGCTATGTTTCCATACCTTTCTTAGCAGAAATAATTCTGACCAGGGCTGGGTTGCTGGTGATAGGTGGCTTCTGCCCCACAGCTCATCTCAGTACATGTGGCATCTGGTACACACAGCTGCTAGGCAGGAAAATCCTTACAGCCCTAAGGACAGGGTCTTCTAAGCCACCAGCAATACCTTAAGCCTTAACTTCCTTCACCTCTAGTGAGGACAGTAGAATTCTAGTGATGACAGTGACTCTGAAGGCAGTAATGCCTTAGACTCTTCAATTCTTAGGCACAGTCTGAGTCTATATTATGTCAAGCCTTAGGCCCTCTGGCAGTGACCATTTCCTAATGTACTTTCTTATGTGCTGGACTTGTTGTTGTTTTGTTTTGTTTTGTTTTTGAGACAGTCTCACATAGCCCAGGCTGACCTTGAACATATTGTGTAGCCAAGGATGACCTTAACTTCTTATCCTATCTCCACCTCCCAAGTGCTGGCATGACAAGCATGTACCACCACGCCTGGTTTATGCAGTGATGGGACTTGAACCCAGGGTTTTGTGCACACTAATCAAGTATTTTTCCAGCTGAGCTACATCCTCAGCTCCCTCCAAGGTACTTTTAAAGTTACCCAGCAAAATTGCCATCCCTGGTATATGTTGTCCACAGCTGCCATCAGCCACTTCTCTCATCTCTATGTTCAAAGTAACATAATTCCATCATATCCATGCTTCAGTTTTCCTACTCCCCAAACTGGGAAGATACAGCAGTTGGTCAGAATTAAACAGAAACAGGCAGTAGAAAACTCCATTGAATTAATAATAATAAAAAAAAAGACCTCCTGCTTTTGCACAGTGCTTTCCAGTTTATACAGTGTTTTCATCTAATGATCTGATGATATTTTCTCACCACAATTCTGTGAGGTAGATAGTGAAGATATTCCCATTTAATAGCTGGGGACTTTTAGGCTTGAGAGACCAAGTGGCTAGCCCAAAGTCACCGAGCTAAGAGAGTGTGGAGTCAAGTGTTGGGGATGCTTGACTCCAGATCCATTGCTCATTCCCCATGTAGTCTATAATTGGCAGGCAATTAAGTGAATTGCCCATGATCATACACCTGCTAAGTGTTGGTGATGGGATTGGGACTCAGTCTCCAAATGTGTTAGTTAGTATGGTACCTTTTCACCATACCAACTAGCAGAGCCACCATGCTCAGAATGACTGCCACGAGAGACATCTGATAAAGTCTGGTTAGCCAATGACTTTTTGTGTCCTCAGCCCTCTCTTTCACCCTCTCCCAAGTCAACAATGTGTCCCAAAGTGGCATAACCACTGATCCACATGCTATTTCAAATTAAAGTCAGTACTTAGGATATAAATTTAAAACTTTCAACCGTCCTCCATCTGCCTATTGATCATTCTGTCACTGTTGCTATAGGCGGATGGGAAAGAGGTGGGCTGAGCAGTTTAGTTCTTCTATTAAACAAATTTAAATTTAAAATTTTTATCCTTCCTTCCCATCTTATCCAGCTCTTCCACTTTACAAAACTCCTGAACCACAAAGTAAAATCCACTCAGATCTAGAACCGGGGAAAAAGGAAAAAAATGAATCTATTTGGATTCTGGGCACTTTTCTTTGGAGAGTTAGTTCCAGAAGGCTGATCTGTAATTTTTACCCAGAGGGCTCAGCCTGATGCTTGTGAAATGCTTATACTTTTCCTGTATGTGTCTTAGTTCTTTAAAGGAGGATGAAGCGAGTAGCAGGGATACTGGAACTGAGAAGAAAACAGGTTGTTAGAGGGAACTTAAGGGTGGAAGGCAGACTGAGCACTGACTTAAAACCCAACTTCAGAAACAGTTCTGCTGAGGGCCACATACCACAGATGCTGACATTCCTGACCTCCTATCCTGCCCATTTCTTTTTCTTCCTTTTTTTACCCTGCCCATTTCTGCTGGTATTAAGACTTGAACTAAAGATGGTATCTACTTTGCAAAAGGCACTTGGTCTATTCTCGGAACCCCAAGACACACGTAAAAGTATATCAATTTAGAACTCCTATGTTTTCTCTGCCTCCTTCACAGTCTCTAGGAGAGGGCTGAGTATATCATCTCTATGGAGTACTTACAAACGCGTTCGTTAATTCTAAGATGGTTATACTGTGAAAGCATGCTGATGCCTCATCGAGTTTTAAGTTCTGAGCACCAGAAATGTTCTTGTGGCAATTATTCTGAGGACTGCAGCTTCCCCAGTGCTAGTGCCCTGTGAGGGCCACATCTCCCTGTGGAAGAGAAGCTGCTCTGTTGGTTTGGTGTGCCAGTGCTTCCATAGGGAAACTGGCTTGAGGGGTAGAGGCATTGTGATGATTTCTGAGGTTTCACATGGACATGGGTTTGTATTGGAAGATGCTGTGTGCTACAGGATGTGTGAATTGCACCTGCCCCTCCAAGAATGTGATCTCTCTAACCTGGGCCCACAACAACCCTGAGAGGGACAAGGGAAATGCAGTCCCTTCAGTCTGTGGTCCAGATGTAGCCAAATACTCAGTACAGTATTTGGTGATCTCTACATACAAAATATTTATATACAGTGTTGACCTACAGAGATGGAAGGAAGGGGTTTACTTGATCACATTGATGAGGATGAAGGACTATACTTATTAAGTAGGTGGGAAGATTTCATGCTGGAATAATTAAATGATTTCTAGATTTCTAATATTCATTTCCTAAGAGTCATTCTCCACACAGCTATGAGAAGGGGTACTTGGTAACATAAACTACAGACTCCAGGGAATAATTGCACATTTAACCTGGGCTTGCAGCAATTCTACAAAGGACAAGTAAAGTGGAGCTGGGGAGAAAGCTCTCCCTTCAATCAGTTGTCCAGATGTAGCCAAATACCTAGTCAGGTATCTGACAACACACACACACACACACACACACACACACACACACACACACACACTATTATGGGGTTACTGCACACAGTTAGGCAGATGGGGAGATGTGCTGCTACAGTATTCATCATCTCCTAAAGTCATAGTCTGCAGGTGCTGTGACAGGCATTGGTGATAGGAACCCTCAAATGTACATGAGTGATTTTATACTTAACATGGACCTGTGCACTCTAAACAGAGAAGGGAGGGAGTCCTAAACATTAACTCCCTCTAAAACCAGGTGTTACCAAACATCTCAACATACTAACTAGCAAAACATGTACATATAAAAATAATTTATATACATTATGTCTCATCGTGATGGATAATAAGGACTTATTGTGCTGTGATCATGAAAGAGTTTCCACTTATGCATTTTGGGAGATGGGAAATAAAGTCTTAGGCTAATTAAATAACTTGCTAGGTTACCCAAAATGTATCCATATCTTCTAATGGTTATGTTCAATATGTAAATACAGAAATATCACCTGGAAAGCTGCTTCAAAATATGGGTAATAATGAAGCAAACTGATTAAATAAGTAGTCTCACAAACCCTATTGCATGTAACTCAACTATTTTATAAGCTAAAAACAATGTTTTTGTAAAAATATTTTATTTATTTAAGCCAGGCATAGTGGTGCATGCCTTTAATCCCAGCACTCAGGAGGCAGAGGTAAGAGGATCACCATGAGTTCAAGGCTACCCTGAGACTACATAGTGAATTCCAGGTCAGCCTGGGCTAGAGTGAGACCCTACCTTGAAAAAAAGGTATATATATTTGAGAGAGATAGAAAGAAGGAGACAGAGACAGAAAGAGACAGATAACGGCTGTGACAGGGCCTCCTGCAAATGAACTCCAGTTGCATGTACCACTTTGTGTATCAGGTTCTACATGGATACTAAGGATTTGAACCTAGGTTGTCAGGCTTTGCAAACAAGCACCTGTACCCAATGAGCCATCTCTCCAGCCCAACAACAATATGTTTTTAATAATATCCTATTATCTTGATTTAATGCTGTCAGTAATTGCTTGCAGGAAAGAAACAACCATGATCCAAATCTACTATTCTTTTTCTTTCTTTTTGCTAGAGTTTGCTAGCAACTATTTTAGCCACTATCTACACCATGGGGCTATAGAGAATATACTATGGGGTTAAGATTTCTTAGGGAAGAAAGTAAGAGAGTAAGTGAGAAAAGGAAAAAGGTTTACCTGAAGAGTTATGTCAGGAACTCAGCACTTAAAGAAAGTCTGTGACCAGTTCTAAGAGATAGGAGAGATATTTAAGGAAATGGCCCTTCCCATTGGCAACAAAGTAACCAAAAGGTTTGTATAAAATGAACTGTATTCCTTTCACCTAATGATGAGTTGATGACTTTATCAGCCAACAATCTAGGGGGAAGAAAAGTAAACAGTTTGTAACACATTCTTAGTATCAAGAGTATCCTCCCACCATGGTCAGTCTCAAGATTCTCACAAGATAATGGAGTTGGGAAGAGCTACACAGAAGCATGTAGTGTTTTCATCACAGAGACATAAGAGATGTAAATAATCTCAACAGCATAGTTTTATCTTTAACATAATTAATTTAATTCTAAGTGTACCACATAACTTTTCTTGGAAACAGGATCTCGTGTAGCCCATGCTACCCTTGAACTCTCTTGCCTCTACTTCCCAAGTGCTGGGATTATAGGCATGTACCATCATGCCTGGCTTCATTTAAATTTTCATAATAGCTGTGTTGGGCAATTATTTGCACAATTCTTGAAAACTGAGCCACCAGCAAGACTGTACAAATTGGAGCCAACACACCACACCTAAATGGGTGAAAAGGAAGGACAAATCTGACTGAAAGCCATCAAAATAGTGTTTATGACTATGCTTTGTAGATTATTGGGTAAATATAGTAGTACACTAGCTAGGGTTTAGGGGGGCTCTGAAAATGCCAGAATATTCTATTTAATAACCCTCACAAATGCAAAAAAATTTTGAGAAAATGTGAATTTACAAAGGACTTTGGAGACACAAGAGGGTACTTGTAGCATAAGTAAGAGTCCAGTTTTGTAAGGGTTCTTGCAAACAGATCCCATTTGTTTTTCCAAGCTAAATACTATAATATATTATCATTACTACTACCAAGTAACCCAGGAACTCTCAGTCACTAAGAGTATGTGAGACTGGGCCACAACCTGCCACGGACAGAGATCTCTAGTTCTGGGTGCCAGCAGCTCAAGGGGTGCCACCTTTACAAGGCTTGGCATTGAACAGAAACTAAGGAAAGCAAGAGAGAATGACTTGAAAGAAAGAGAGGAGAAGGGGGAGAAAGAGAAAGGTGTTGTAATGATTAAACTTTATTATCAACTTGACTGGATTTAGAATCACCTAAGAGACACACTCTTGGGTGTATCTGTGAGAGCATTTACAGAAAGGTTTAACTGAGGGGAGAAGACCCACTCTGAGTGTGGGCAGACTATCCCATGGGTGCCTGCACTGAATAAGAAAAATAAGAGAACATGAGTGCTAGCATTCAACTCTGTTTCCCGACTAAGGATACAACGTGACTAGCCACTTCATGTTCCCACTGCTCTGCTTCCCTAGTCATGATGGATTGTACCATCAAACTGTGAGTCAAAATTAAGTTAATCCTTCCTAAAGTTGCTTTGGTCAGGTACTTTATCACAGCAATGAGAAGAGTAACTGCACAGGTGCCTTGGGAAGTGTCTGAGTATTACCGTTTATAGTCTCAGGTACCATTTCCTTAATTTGGTCTTATATTGTCCCATTGTCCCATTAAGAGATTAATGCAATCATCTAGATTGTATTTTCACAGGCCTTGTTTTTGAGATGGCAAATATCTGGCTGGATAAGTGATAATTCATTTTTCTTGATGTTTACAAATGTCTAGAGGGATCATGCCATGTGATAATCAAACAGAATGTTTACATCTTATCCTACCATCTTGTTACACTAAAGGTAAAGCAATAATTGCTGTAAAAGTATGTCAAATCTATGCACTCTTGTCTGTCAGACAATCCAGATTCAGGTACAAATTGTTATTGTTTTATTTAGGATTGTACTGTTTTAAAATTTCCTTTTTAAATAAAATTTAAAAATTTTTCTATCATGTCTGGAAAACTTTATAGCAGCTTTGTGGATAATTATCTGTTAGATCATATTAGACATTGAATTTATATTGAGTAGTCAGTAAGAATAAGTGTGTTGATTCATTTTGCTATTTGTGGGTCTATCTTGTAGATATATTTGTAGGTCAATAAACAGTTTATTTGCTAATGCTATGTTAAAGTGCTTGATGAAGAGAATACCACTGATCTCCAACCAGCTCAGCATGTGCCTTTAGTGATTTTTTTTTTCTGGAATTAACGGATAATTTGTGCTAAATTGGTTACATTTTTCTCACCCAGTGAAATTGGCAATATTGAGTTCTCATGTGGTCAGCAGCACACTACTGATGTATTTAGCCTAACTCAAAGCTATGCATGTAAACAGAGAAAGGCCTCTATCATAATCACAGTTACAAACATGTATTATATACTAAATCCTTTTCAGTGAGTAAAAACAGTTCATGTAACAAAGCAAGACAACCCAGTATGAAAGGGGTTAACGTTGCTGCTATATGATATTTGATCAGTCTACTTGTGCAAGTTGCCAGAGTACCCAGGAACAAGTAAGACAATTGTATATATTTAAGAATCCAAGATAAATAAGTAGTGCTACAAAAGAATGACAATTAAATTATTGGTTATATAATTAACGGAAATGAACCTTAGATAAAATGGTCCCATGGAGAAGGGGAAGAGTTTGTGTCTGTTTTCAAAAGACTGCATGGTGAAACCACCTCTTCTCATGGAAGTTTACCTCCGGTCTCCTTCAACTCTCTTCTTACGAACTACATGAGAAAGAAAGAAAGAAAGAAAGAAAGAAAGAAAGAAAGAAAGAAAGAAAGAAAGAAAGAAAGAAAGAAAGAGAAAGAAAGAAAGGTTTTAAAAAACAAACTGAAGGTAGGGATATTTTAAAAAATCTAGACCAATAACATAATCCCCCCCCCTCAAATAGCAATCCCACACACTTGAGGATTTAAATCATCTTTAAAATTTTTCTTTTCTTTATTTATTTGAGAGAGAGAGAGAGAGAGAGAGAGAGAGAGAGAGAAATGAGAATGAGCATGAGCACGGGCATCCCAGGAACCTTCTGTCACTACAAATGAAATTCAGATGCATGTGTCACTTTGTGCATCTGGCTTACGTGGGTACTGGGGAATCAAATCCAGGCCATTAAGCTTCACAAGAAAGTGCCTTTAACTGCTGAGTCATTTCTTCAGCCCAGAAGTCATCTTGAATTTCAATATCCAATTAACCATGGCATTAAATAGAAATGATCACATAATCCAGTGTATAGAGGAATTTACACTTAAGTAAAGATATATCTGGTTACTGGGAACTTGAATGTTAAAACTTCTTTGTCTCTGCCAGGTGTGGTGGCACATGCCTTTAATCCCAGCACTTGGGAGGCAGAGATAGGAGGATCGCTGTGAGTTCGAGGCCATCCTGAGAGTACATAGCGAATTCTAGGTCAGCCTGGGCTAGAGTGAGACCCTACCTCGAAAAACCAAAAAACAAACAAACAAACAACAACAACAACAAAAAAAAACCTTCTTTGTCTCTGTGGAGTAGAAAATATAGATGAGCTGGGTATGGTGGCTCACGCCTTTAATCCTAGCACTCAGGAGGCAGAGGTAGGAGAATCACCATGAGTTCAAGGCCACCCTGAGACTACATAGTGAATCCCAGGTCAGCCTAGGCTAGAGTGAAACCCTACCTTGAAAAAAAAACAAACAAACAAACAAACAAACAAACAAACAAACAAACAAAAAACAACAACAAAAAGAAAGAACAGATGAGACTCATGTAACACTGAATCTCATAAATGTTTCTGTGGGTAGGATATCTTCTCAGCCTCCGTCAAGTTAGCACAACCACATCCACTAATTTTTTCTTTTTGTATCTTGAGATAGGGTTCATGTACCTCAGGCTGGCCTTGAACTTACTACATAACTAAATATGAACTTAAATTTCTGGTCCTCCTGTCTCCACCTCCTGAATTCTGGGATTACAGGATTCTGCCACCGTGTTCAGGTTTATGTGGTGCTGGGGATTAAACCCAGGGCTTTGTGTATGCTAAGCAAGTACTCTACAGACTGAACCACATCGCCAGCCCTACATACCCTAATTATGATTATGACTGGAAGGCCAGGCTTTTGCAAACAAAAGCTCAAAGCTTTTTTAAATCTCATCTAAATAAAAACTCCTAAATCATGGATGTGGCAGCACATACTTGCAATTCTAGCATTGAAGAGGCTGAGGCAGGAAGAATAAGAGTTGCAGGTCAGCCTGGGCTACATAGTGAGTTCCAGGCCAGCCTGGGCCTATATACAGAAAGATCCTGTTTCAAAACAAACAAAATTCCCAAGTATCAACCTTCAAAAAAGGGATGATGCATACAGCAAGCAAGTCCAGTGACTGAGTTTCCTTTAAATCGGTCTTTGAGGTCAGAGAAGCTGTCCAGACAGCCTGATTTCTTCCCCCTCTCCTTTCTTTTGATAGGGTCTCACTAGGTAACAACACTGGCATTGAGCCACAGTCTTCCTGCCTCAGCTTTCTGAGTGCTAAGATTAAGGTTCTGCACCTCACATCTGCTCTGATTCAGTTTCTGCAACTCATTTCTTCCCCCTTCACCTTACCTGCTACTTTTAGCTGCTAGCAAGACGACTGACACTTGATGGTTGTCAAATGGACTGTGTTGGTCCATTTGGCTGAGATGGTTGCTCCAAGTGGCTGAGATGTCACCAGAGCAAGCCTTCCCAACCTATTTCATTATTTTACACTGGTTGACCAAGACATGCCCTGTCTCATCCTAACAGAAGAAATGCATTCGTCTTCAGCAAATAGAGGAAACATGAAAAGCTGAAGAGGTCCAGGCAGGGCAGATGGTGCTTGCTTACAACACTTGTTGGCCCAGGTTTGACTCCTTAGCACCTACATAAACCCAGATGCAAAGTGATGCATGCGTGGCAAATGTGCCCCATGTATACATATACACACATAAATAAAAATTTAGAAAAAGAAAAATTTAAAAATAGCTCCATTAGCTCATTTCACATGCAAAACATGAAAGTATCAGACATTTTCATATTTAAGCCTACACATAAATAAAACAAAACAAAAAAGAGTCATAAGCCAGGCATGGTAGTGCATGCCTTTAATCCCAGCACTCAGGAGGCAGAGGTAGGAGGATCACCATGAGTTCAAGGCCACCCTGAGACTACATAGTGAGTTCCAGGTTGGCCTGGGCTAGAGTGAGACCCTACCTCAAAAAAAAAAAGTCATAAGTCAAAGTGGGACTGGCCATGCCCCTATGTCCATTGCATGGCACAGAGAACAGAGAAGTTACAATGTGCATGGAAGAAGCAAAGAGAAGTAAAGGAACAAAGGAAATCAAGCAATAATTATGGCAGTCTGGAAAAAAGAACCATTAGCCCTACTTGAAGAAATGCTGTGTTGACCCAGGCGTGGTGGCGCACGCCTTTAATCCCAGCACTCGGGAGGCAGAGGTAGGAGGATCACCATGAGTTTGAGGCCACTCTGAGACTACATAGTGAATTCCAGGTCAGCCTAAGATAGAGTGAGACCCTACCTCAAAAAACAAAACAAAAACAAACAAACAAAAGAAAGAAATGCTGTGTTGAAAGTTAAAACACTGTCAGGACCAGAGTATTTTAATGACCACCAAATGAAGTATCTCTAAGGAAAGAATTAGTGATGTCAAGCCCAATGGAATGGCATGTGTGGATGTTGTCTTTGAAGTAGATGAATGTTACCAGCATGCATCATGTCTGCATTACCCAGGTCATTATTCTTGGTGATGGCAGCTGCCACTCTTGTCCGTGGCCCTTGCTTGGTAAACTGGTACCCAAACTTGAGGATCTGAGAGTTCTCCTCCAGCATCTGGGCAATCTCCATCTCCACAGCTGTTCCCAGCTGTTGCCTCTGATTGCAGGTGCACACACACACAGAATAACCAGGAAGGAAAACCAAATAGTCAGTCGCTTACACAAGAAGAACACATGGCTACAGGCAAAAATCTCAAACTGGAAAGAACAGAGGCACTGGAGATGCTCGTTTCTATATAGCCATTCTAGTCCAGCTCCTGGTCCAGAAGCAAACTATACACAGCTGAATCTGCCAGCACCCTAAACTGAAACAACTAAAGAATCATTTGTAATCTCAGCACTCAGGAGGCTGCAGCAGGAAGATCATTACTTCTACATCAGCCTGGGCTAACCAGTGAAGAATCTCTTTCTAAAACAAACAGTAGGTGTGGTGGCTCAGGCCTGTAATCCTAGTGTTTGGGAGGCTGAAGCAGGTGGAACACCATGAGTTCAAGGTCAGTTTGGTGTACATAGTGAGTCCAGAACAGCCTGAGCTTCATGAAACCCAGTCTAAAACACAACAAGAAAGGGGCTGGAGAGATGGCTTAATGGTTAAGGCACTTGTCTGTGAAGGCTAAGGACCTAGGTTCTATTCTCCAATACTCACAAGCACTCCTGAGTGCTGGGATTAAAGGCGTGTGCCACCACACCCGGCCCCAGCTCTTTTTTGAAACAATCTAATATAGTCCACTTCTGATCCTCCTGCCTCTAACTCCTAGTTCTGGGATAACAAATGTGTACCCAATCTGGCTCCCATTCTGAATTTTTTTTTCCCAAGGGTAGGGTCTCTCTCTGGCCCAGGCTGACCTGGAATTCACTATGTAGTCTCAGGGTGGCCTCGAACTCACAGCGATCCTACTACCTCTGCCTCTGAGTGCTGGGATTAAAGGTGTGCACCACTACACCCAGCCATTCTGAATTTTTAAAATTTTTACTAATTTATTTGAAAGAGAGAGGGAGAGAGAGAGAGAGAGAGAGAGAGAAAGAGAGAGAGAATGGGCACACCAGGGCCTCTAATCACTGCAAATGAACTCCAAACGCATGCACCACCTTGTACATCTGGCTTTATATGGGTATTGGGAAACAGAACCTGGGTTCTTTGGCTTTGCAGGCAAGTACCTTAACCACTAAGCCATCTCTCCAGCCCCTGAGTTTTGTTGTTGTTGTTGTTGTTGTTGTTTTTGCTTTTGTTTCTTTGAGGTGGGATCTTGCTCTATCCCAGGTTGACCTGGAATTCACTATGTAGTCTCAGTGTGGCCTTGAACTTATAGCAATCTTCCTACCTCTGCCTCCCAAGTGCTGGAATTAAAGGCGTGCACCACCATGCCCAGCTGCCCCTCAATTTTTTTAAGTAAAAAATGCAAGTTTGTAGTATATTAAATGTTAAGTGCCTCATCTCCCAATATTCCCATTCCCCTCTCTAATCTAGAGTTATCTATATATCTATATATCTACATAATAGACATTTATATATACAAATATATATATAATCAGTCATATGTACACCATTCTTTTTTTTCATAAAAATCAATAGTAGCATATAGTATGAAACATGTTTTTATAAGGAGTTATAAAGCAGTTATCCAGCATTCCATTGTGGTAAGGGCTCTTAATTGATTTAGCCAGGCCCTACTTACATCCTGCCACATTGTTTCCATTTCTCTACTCTACACAAGACTGTGGTGGACTTCACACACAGCATACACTGGGGCATTTCTGCAACTATGTCTATAGGACAAATCATGGCTGGGTCCCAGGGTATGAGCATATTTAAATTTTGATATATTAGCATCAAAGGTTATAACATATTTTTATTTCTACTATAAGAATAAGATCACCAAGTGTGGGGCTCATGCCTTTAATTCTAGCACATGGAAGGCAGAAGTAGAAGGACTGCTGTGAGTTCAAGGCCAGCCCAAAGAGCTACAGAGTGGTCAGCCTGGACTGGAGTGTTACCCTATCTCAAAACAAACAAACAAATACCAATTAGCTTTCTTTTTTTTTTTTTGATATGGGGAAGTAAAACTACCAATTTATATCACTTGCTCATTCTTCTAACATTTATTTATTTATTCATTTCAGTACTGGAGATTGAACCCAGGGCTCTGAGCATGCTAGGCAAGCACTCTACCAATGAGCCACATCTCAAGCCTTCATTTTACTTAAAAAAAAATTATTTATTTATGTATTTTTGAGGTAAGGTCTTGCTCTAGCCCAAGCTGACCTGGAATTCACTATGCAGTCTCAGGGTGGCCTCGAACTTATAGCAATTCTCCTACCTCTGCCTCCCTAGTGCTAGGCTTAAGGGTGTGCGCCACCATGCCCAGCTTGATTTCACATTTTTAAAATAAAATTTGAGACAGGTCTAAGTTGTTTGGCTGGTCTTGAACTTGAGATCCTCCAATCTCAGCTGGGATTACAGGTATGAACTACCATGTCCATGTCCAGATCATCAATCTCACGTTTTTTTTTGGGGGGGAGGGGTTGAAGTAGGGTCTCACTCTAGCCAGGGTGGACCTGGAACTCACTCTGTAGTCCCAAGCTGGCCTTGAATTCACAATGATCTTCCTACCTCTGCCTCTTGAGTGCTGGGATTAAAGACATGCACCACCATGACTGGCCCTGGCTTTGCCATTCTATTATTGTGCTAGTACCATGCACAATTTTGTTTGCTTTGAAATATATTAAAGATATATACCATTTACATTTGGGAAATTTAAGTATGAATTAGACGGAGAAAAGTTTTGGGAAGAACTTTTGTGTTTTAACTGCTCTTGTCTATCCTGTTATCTAGCAACATGTCAAAAAAGTCTATCCCCAAGAAATTAACACAATGTGGTATTTCCAGTCAGACAATAACAATTATGGCTATCCACAATGTCTTCTGAACAATGTGGGTTTTTGGGACAGAAGATGTGGGGAGACCTCAAATAACTTTTTTTGAGGCAGGGTCTTGGTATATACCCAGGCTGGACTTAAACTTGAGATCCTTCTAACTAAGGCTGAGTGCTGGGATCATAGACCACTTTCTTTAAAAGTGACTATTTTTTTAAAATATTTTTTATTGACCACTTCCTTAATTGTAGACAATATCCCATGGTACTTCTCCCCCCCACCCCCGTTTTCCCCTTTGAAACTCCACTCTCCACTATATCCCCGCCCCCCTCAATCAGTCTCTCTTTCATTTTGACGTCATGATCTTTCAATCAATAGATCTTTCAATCAATTTAAATGTATTCAGTCTATTCAATCTGACTCTTTCAATCTATTCAAATTTATTTATCAGACACCCATCTGTTTCCTCAGTATGCATCATTGTTTTCACCCTGAATCAGAGAACTTCCCAGAGATAAGATGCTATGAGCAGTTGCTCCCTCTCTGTCCCTCCAATCACCCCAAAGGGAATGCATCATCTGTTTTCTTGTTCTCTCCCCTTTCTGGTCGACCCTACAGCCTTTTATTTCCAAGATATAGCATCTGTACCATCCTGATCAACTGAGCCCTTTCATTAACTCAGTCCTTGAGAGCTGAGTATTACTATCCATGGGCAGTAACTACTTGAAGCCTGCATAGCCACTCCAAGGGTATCACAGACTGTCTCTAAGTACATACAGCACATGGTGGCTCTAGAAAAAAGCAGTTTAGGTTAGGCATATAGCTCAGAGAAAAGCGCTTTCCTAACATGCATGAGGTCCTAAGTTCAAACCCCAGTATAGCTAAAATAAACAAACAAACAACAAAAAAAGCAACTTGCTTGGCTGCTGGTGGGAAATGGAGATGTGGTGAGGTAGAGCTGGCACTCTGAACACACTTGAGCAGGTGGCCCATTTCAAGCAAGACTACCTTTTTCAGAATCCTGACTCCTTTGTCATTATTAATGCACATGCATGTGCACGCGCATTTGTGCGTGTGTGTATGGATGGATGCACACATGCCATGGTGTACATGTCGAGGTCAGAGGACAACTTCATGTTTGAGATAGGATCTCTCTTGTTTTGCTATTGGGAATGTAAGATTAGTTGGCTCTGCAAGTTTCTAGATTCTCCTGACTCCTTCTTATATTGTTGTATGTTAGGATTGCAGATGTGTACCAATTTGTGTCCAGCTTTACATATGTTCCAGGGATCTGAACTTGGGTCAGCAGGCTTGTGGAGGAAGCACCTTTAATCACTGACCTATCTTCTGAGTCCTTATTTTTTTTAAAAAGTAGAGAAAGAGACAGGCAGATAGAGAATGAGCATGCCAGGGCCTCTAGCCACTGCAAATGAACTCCAGATGCATGAGCACTTTGTGCATCTGGCTTTATGTGGGTACTGGGGAATTGAACCCAGACCAGCAGGTTTTGCAGGAAAACACCTTAACTAACCACTGAGCCAACTCTCCAGCCCCTAAACCCTTATTTTTATTCCTCTATTCTGTTCGGTTCGGTTCTGTTCTATTCTATTCTATTCTATTCTATTCTATTCTATTCTATTCTATTCTATTCTATTCTATTCTATTCTATTCTATTCTATTCTATTCTATTCTAAACTATTCAATGTATTTTGGAGGTAGGGTTGACCTGGAATTCACTATGTAGTCTCAGAGTGGCCTTGAACTCATGGTAATCTTCCTACCTCTGCCTCCTGAGTGCTGGGATTAAAGGCGTGCGCCACCACGCCTGGCCTGTTTTTGATTTTTCAAGGTAGGGTTTTACTCTAGTCCAGGCTGACCTGGAATTCACTATGTAGTCTCAGGCTGGCCTCAAAGTCACAGTGATCCTCCTACCTTGGTCTGTTGAGTGCTGGGATTAAAGATGTGCTGCCACTCCTGGCTGTTTTTTTTTTTTTTTTTTTTTTTTTTTTTTTTTTTTATTTCGAGGTAGGGTCTCACTCTAGCTCAGGCTGACCTGGAATTCACTCTGTGGTCTCAGGGTGGCCTCAAACTCATGGCAATCTTCCTACCTCTGCCTCCCGAGTGCTGGGATTAAAGGTGTGCGCCACCATGTCGGGTGTGGCTGTTATTCTTATTTGTTGCTGGTTTGGGGAATTGACTCCAGGGCCTTATATACCCTAGGCAAGTGCCCTGCCACTGAGCTACATCCCCAGCACCTTGGCTCTGTGGCCAGCATCAGACTGCAGGAGCTCAGGTATGTTCTTTCAGTCCTAGCAGGCCCCAGCCAAGGACAGTGGTGAGTCTGTGAGCAGGGCCACCCTGCTTTGTTCCACCAGCCATAATCCCAGTGACGGACAAAAGTAGGGCTGGGTCGGCATAGTGGTGAGATTCAGGATACAGGGAAAGATAATGATGGTCAAACATATCACCTGTTAGGATCCTGGCTGTCAAGATCTACAGGGAAGCCAGAGTCCCCTACTTAGTACATATGGAACTCTGTGTTTTGACCCATCCCTATGGGATTGTATGAATTAGCTCTGCCCATCCTTCCATTTCTGTACCTGGTTGTCAATCTTGATCTCTGTCAAGGTGTCATTTTCTCTCAGTGCTTCCACCAGAGCCAAGATTCCAGTTCCGGTGATAAAATTGGATTCTATGTTTAGACTTTTCAAGGTCTTGTTTACTTTCAGCATATCTGCAAAAGCCTTATTAAATAGTGAAAAAAAGTAGATTTATTAATGAATCCCTCATTCTCAAAAAACATATTTTTACAGCACTTAAAGAAAATTTTTGTTAAGCCATACTTTCACCTCCAAGTAAAAAAAGGTAACTTAAAATTACAATGAAAACAGCAGTCCAGATGCATAAATTTACATACCTGTCAATTTTAATTTTTTCTTTTCTTGTTTTCTTTTGAGAGAGAGATAGGCAGATAGATAGAGAAAATGGGCATATCAGGGCCTCCAGCTGTTGCAAATGATGTTCAGAAGTGTGTACCACCTTGTATATGTGGCTCAAGTGGGTTCTGGGGAATTGAACCTGGGTCCATTGACTTTGCAGGCAAGTGCCTTTACCGCTGAGCAATCCCTCCAGCCCTAATTTTTTTTTTTTCGAGGTAGGGTCTCACTCTAGCTCAGGCTGACCTGAAATTCACTATGTAGTCTCAGGGTGGCCTTGAACTCATAGTGATCCTCCTACCTCTGCCTCCTGAGTGCTGGGATTAAAGGTGTGTGCCACCACGCCCAGCTATTGATTTTTTTTCTAAAAAGGTTTTTTAGTTAGTCTCTCTTCTATTTTGTTGTCATCATTTTTCCCCATTCCATTATGCAGGTCTTGTCTAGGCAGTGTGTTGAGCATTTTTTGGATATATTTGTTGGGTATTTGTGAGTCTTCTTTTCAGAAATATCTTCTCAGATTATTTGATTATTTTAAAAATGGTTTAATTTTGCTATTGTATGCATCTCCTATATATTGTGGATATTAACCCATTCTCAGATGAATCATTCAAAGCCATTTTTTTCCCATTCTGCAAACTGTCTTTTCACTGTGCTGATTATTTTCTTTACTGTGCAGGAGGCTTTTGGTTTAGTAGAATCTCATTTATCTATTTTTTTTGTGTGTGTGTGATTGTTGCTTGTGCTTTTGAGGTCATACTCCAAGATTATTTGCCCAGACCAATTTCCTCAGACATTTTCCAGCAATCCCATGACTGAGTATGTGTCTTAAAGACAGGAGATCAGGCAACAGAAGAGTTGTCTGCAGTCCCTTGTTCCCTTTGGTGCTGTTCATAAGCAAGATATGGAACCAGTGAGTGTGTGATAATCCCTACACTTGGAAGGACAAGGCAAGAGGCTAAGGAGTTCAAGTCCAGCTTGGGCTACATGAAACTCAAAAAACCAAGTGAAGCTGGGTGTGGTGACGCACGCCTTTAATCCCAGCACTTGGGAGACAGAGGTAGGAGGATTGCCATGAGTTTGAGGTCACCCTGAGACTACATAATGAATTCCAGGTCAGCCTGAGCTAGAGTGAGACTCTACCTCAAAAAAAAAATTAAATTATACACACATCCATACACATATATCAGTGCCTGAGCCCCACCCTGGATGAACAGTCAGAACCTCTGGGTTGGCTGGGTGACTTCTTCTCCAACTGAATAATGGGCAGTCAAGATTGACAACCATTTATTAAAGTCATAAAGACAACAACTAGAAGAATGATTGCCAATAGTGATTACTTCTAGGGCGTAGAACAAGGAAGCTCTAAGCTATTGTCATAGTGTTATAGTGGAAAAGACAGGAAGAAGCAAGAGAGGAATTCACATGAAACCAAAACAGGTTTCTCAGCCTTTGCATGGCTAACATTTGGGTCTGGAAAATTCTTTGTTATGGGGTATTGTCTATATCTTGAGGCTGTTTAGCAGTATCTCTAGCCTCACTAACTGCAACATCCTAGTGGTGACAACTAAAACCACCCAGATACTGCCGCATGTTCCCTGGAGAAAACTGCTCTTGAATTGAGAATCTCCAGGCTAGATAATAATCCTGTTTTAGAAGCTAGTTTGAACTGAAAGAAAGCTCAAGATTTGGGTTGAAAGTTTAGTACACTCTGTAAATTCAAGTACATTTATTCAGTACTCAGTCTTAAATGTAGGGGTCTGGGGAGATGGCTCAGCAAGTAAGAACACTGGATGCACAAGCGTGAGGACTTATCCCCACCACCCACATAGAGAACCAGGTGTGGAGCCGGGCATGGTGGCACACACCTTTGATCTCAGCATTTGGGAGGCTGAGGTAGAAGGACCTCCATGAGTTCAAGGCCACCCCGAGACTACATAGTGAATTCCAGGTCAGCCTGGGCTGGAGCAAGACCCTACCTGGGGGCAGGTAGGTGGGGGAGAAGGAAAGAGAACCAGGTGTGGCCGTTCATTCCTGTAATTTCAGCACTGGGGGGTAGGGATAGAGCCAGGAGAATTACTGTTACCTTCTGTTCAGCCAGTCAAACTGAAAAACAGGAAGCACTGAATTGAGAGACTGTCTCAAGGAAACAATGTGGAAAAGCAATAGAGTAGGACACCAGATATTCTACTTGGGCATCCACATGCATGTTCATAAGGCATATGCAACTCCACTCACTTGTACATATACTATACATACACACACACCAAAAAGTGTACATGTAATTTTTGGTATGGCATGTGTATGTAAGTGTGTATCACAGGGACAAGTGTGGAGGTCAGAAGACGACTTTGGGGTGTTGGTCTTTACCTTTCACCTTGTTTGAGGCAGTCTCTCCCCCCTCTCTCTTCTCCTCACTGCTCATTGTTTCGTTTGCCACCTGCCACAGCTCCTGGCTTTTACACGGAGTCTGGGGATCCGAACTCAAGCACTCATGTTGCATGGCAAGCACTTTATTCACTGAGCATCTCCTCAGACCAAAGGCACACATTTTTTTTTCTTTTTAAATATATTTATTTTGGAGAAGAGAGAGAGAGAATATGAATGGATGTGCCAGGGCCTATGGTCACTAAAAACAAACTTCAGATGCACGTGCTACTTTGTGCTTCTGGATTTATGTGGGTACTGGGGAATCAAACCTGGGCAGATAGGCTTTGCAAGCAAGTGTCTTAACTGCTAAGCCATTTCCCCAGCCCCAAATTTTAATCAGAGCACCAGAGGGGAATGTATCAGGCCTTTCTTTATTGGACACACCATTTTTTAGCATTTACTTTCAGTTTTGGAATAACAAAATGTCAAAGCAATTAGTTCTTTACAACTTGCAAGACCTCCTGGCAAGCAGCCAGGATCTTGCCAATTTCTTTTAAACTTGAGAAAACACTTTTTCTCAATCTGGACAAAACATGGGAGAATTTGCCAAACATAACTCTGGGCTGTTATGCTCAGTTCTCTTCAGTTAAGCAAATATTTGAGCATCTATTACATGTGCTAGTGATAACATTTGTAAAACAGACTTGATTTCTTTGAGGTAGGGTCTCACTCTAGCTCAGGCTGACCTAACTTCATGATGCAGTCTCAGGGTGGCCTTGAACTCACTGCAATCCTCCTACCTCTGCCTCCCTCCCAAGTGCTGGGATTAAAGGCGTGCGCGATCACACCTGGCTAAATAAAGTATTTTTTTTAAATACACCCTGAGACTATATCATGAATTCCAGGTCAGCCTGGACTAGAGCGAGACCCTACCTCACAAAAAACAAACAGGCCGGGCATGGTGGCACACGCCTTTAATCCCAGCACTCGGGAGGCAGAGGTAGGAGGATTGCCACAAGTTCAAGGCCACCCTGAGAATACATAGTGAATTCCAGGTCAGCCTGGGCTAGAGTGAAACCCTACCTAGAAAAATAAAAAAAATTAAAAAATAAAAAAATTAAAAAAAAACACAAACACTTGAGAGAGAAAGAGAATGGGTGCGCCAGGGCCTCCAGCTGCTGCAAGTAAACTCCAGATGCATGAGCCACTTTGTGCATCTGGCTTTACATGGCTACTGGGGAATTGAACCTGGGCTGTCATGCTGTGCAAGAAAGTGCCTTTAACTGCTGAGCCCTTCAGCTTCTCTTTTCTTATAGTCTGCTCATTTGTTATAGGGAAATAATAGTGGTCCCCATTTTATAGCATTATAGTGATGGTTAGGTGAGATGATGTATATGAGATGCCAAGGTCAATGCTAGCATTTACTAACTCCTCCAGAAAGCAGCTATTAACATGAGGAAGCAACAGAGGAACAACAGAGGAATGTCAGTGATGACTATGGCAATAGTAATATTTACTTGGGCTAAGGGCCTTTCCTATTTGGCTGAATTACCTAAAAAGTATAGAAAGAATAGGGTTTTTGGTTGGTTATTTTTCTTTCATATTCTTGTTAACAGAATATTAAGGAAAAGTTTCAATATTTATTTGTTTAAAGCATGTTTGAAACATTAATCCATGCCAAAGTTTAAAATATTATATGTGCCAAATTCAAGTAAGAGACAGTCTCTCATAATATCCAATGACTGTAACAGCATGTTACTATAGAAGCAAAAGTTTCAGAAAAGTTTTACTAAGAACAAAATAAACCATAGATATTTATTTAGCCAAATGTCAAATTTATCATGTTACTTTCTTTAGACGGTGAAGTACTGACAAGATTCTAGTTAATTCAAAGTGCTTAGCAACTGGGTTCTCAAGTTTTAGTGTCTCATTATAACTATTTTGTCTGTGTGTGTATGTGTATAGTATGTATAGTGTATGTAATCACATGCCTATAATCCTGGTTAAGGCAGGAGGATTGCTGGAAGTTCAAGGCCAGACCAGAATACAGGTTCAAGCTTGAGACATATGACAAGACAGTCTAAAAAAAAATTAAAAAAAAAATTAAATCCCAGCACTTGGGAGGCAAAGGTAGAAGGATCACCATGAGTTCGAGACCACCTCTGAGAATACAGAGTGAATTCCAGGTCAGCCTGGGCTAGAGTGAGACCCTACCTTGAAAAAAAAAAAATTAGCTGGGCAGTTATTCCTTTAATCCTAGCACCTGGGAGGCAGAGATAGGAGGACTGCTGTGAATTTGAGGCCAGCCTGGAACTACAGAGTGAGTTCCAGATCAGCCTGGGCTAGAATGAGACCCTACCTTTAAAAAAAAAAAGAAGAAGGCTAGAGAGATGGCTTAGTGGTTAAGGTGTTTGCCTGCAAAGCCAAAGGATCCTGATTTGATTCTCTGGGACCCACATAAGCCAGATGCACAAGGGGGCATCTGCATCTGGAGTTTGTTTGCAGTGGCAGGAGGCCCTAGTACGCCCATTCTCTCTCTCGCTCTCTCCCTCTCTCTCTCTCTCTCTCAAACAAATAAATAAGTAAATATTTAAAAAAAAAAAAAAGAAAATTAAGCAGGTGTGGTGGCACATGACTTTAATCCCAACACTTGGGAGGCAAAGATAGGAGGATCACCATGAGTTCGAGGCCACCCTGAGACTACATAATGAATACCAGGTCATCTTGGGCTAGAGCAAGACCCTACCTCGAAAACCAAAAAAAAAAAAAAAAAAAAAAAAAAAAAAAAAGAAAGAAAGAAAAAAAGAAAAAGAAGAAAGAAAGAAAATTAAAGTAATTATTTAAAAAAAAGAGAGAGAGAGAGAGAAGAAAGGCCAGGTGTAGTGGCACATCTTTTAATCACAGCACCTGGGAGGCAGAGATAGGAGGATTGCTGTGAGGCCAGCCAGAGATTACATAGCGAATTCCAGGTCAGTCTGGGCTGTAGCCAGACTCTACCTTGAAAAATAACAACAACAACAAAAACAATAAACAAAAAAAAAAAAAGAAGAAGAAGAAGGAGGAGGAGGAGAAGGGAAAGAAGGAAGGAAAGAACGAAGGGAGGGAGGGAAGAGGGGTAAGGAAATAAGTAAGTCAGGAAAAAGAAGTGTCCAGTGCATTAAATAATATCATACTGTTTCTAAATCTTACTCACAATGGCTACTGGGTCATTGCTGCGGGTGGCTGCCAGGCTGAATTTCTTCACATGAGTGTTGGTCTCCAGAGCCTTTGCAAAGTCCTTTAGGGTTGGGATTGGAATGTTCTAGGGTACAGATGACAGGGTTAGGTCATAAACCCTTCTACAGTACATCTACCCCCAAGTTAAAGACTTGCAGCTTCTTTTGTTTTATTTATTTAATTAAAATTTAAATTTTGTTTTGTTTTGTTTTGTTTTTCAATGTAGGGTCTTGCTGTAGCCCAGGCTGACCTGGAATTCACTATGTACTCTTGGGGTGGCCTCAAACTCATGGCGATCCTCCTACCTCTGCCTCCCGAGTGCTGGGATTAAAGGTGTGTGTCACCACGCCTGGCAAAATTTACAAAAATATTTTATTTATTTAGTTACTTATTAGAGAGAGAGAGAGACAATGGGCACACCAGGGCCTCTAGCCAGTCACATGTGCCACCTTGTGCATCTGGGGAATTGATCCTGGCTTGGCAGGCAAATGCCTTAACCACTAAGCCATCTCTCTAGCCCTGTTTTATTTTCAACTTAACACAAGCCTTACATATGATAAGCATGTGTCCTACCATTAGCTGCATGACTAGCCCCAAACTTAAATTCCACCTATGTTAAATGGCTAGTTATATGATATCCCCCTGAAAAATAATAGTCTTTACTTAGCTTTGACAACTAAGCTATCCTCAGCCAATATCACCACCTGGTGTCCAATATTGGAATCTAACCCCAAAAGATATGCACATAGCAAGGTCTTCCCCCCTTTAATTCTCTATATTCTATATTCTAGCCAGGCAAATCTAATTAGAATACTACTGCTGCTGCTGCTGCTGCTACTACTGCTTCTTCTTCTCCTTCTCCTCCTCCTTTTTCTTCTCTCCCTCCCTCCCCCTCCCTCCCTCCTTTTTTTTTTTTTTTTTTTTTTGAGGTAGGGTCTCACTTTAGCTCAGGCTGACCTGGAATTCACTATGTAGTCTCAGGGTGGCCTCGAACTCACAGCGATCCTCCTACCTCTGCCTCCCAAGTGCTGGGATTAAAGGCATGCGCCACCATGCCCGGCCCTCCCTCCTTTTTTATTTCCCCCCGAGATCAGGACTCATTCTGTCCCAGGCTGACCTGGAATTTACTATGTAGTCTCAGGGTGGCCTCGCATCCACAGCAATCCTCCTACCTCTGCCTCCTGAGTGCTGGGATTAAAGGTGTGCGCCACCACACCCGGCTTTAGAATTCTTTTAATATACCATAGTCTCTCACCTATATCCCCTTGGACATACTCTTCTCCTTTGCCTGTAATTTTTTGTCCTTTTCTCTTACTTATTTCCACTCATTTCTGAAGATCCTGTTGGAAGATTTTCTCCTTGGTTGCCTGGCTTGTACTCTCTCTTATAAATCACTTAGCATAATACTGACCACCATGGAGGGAGGCAACAAGGGGCACTGCCATGGTGGACCTGAGTCCTGGTTGCCCTACAGACTAGATGGCTGACATTAGCAACTTAACTTCTTCCAGTCTTACTGAGGGTTAAATGAGATAATAAATTTTAAGTATTTAGCCAAGGATATGACACACAGTGATAATATTCTTATTCATCTTAATATTAAATGCTAGGAATTGGCCCAGTAAGAATGAACAAAACAAACCAAGCATGGTGGTATATAGCTGTAATCCCAGCTTTTGAGAGGTAGAGGCAGGAGGACTGAGAGTTTGAGCCAGCCTGGGCTACAATAGTGAGTTCAAGGCTAGCCTTGCCAACACACTATGAGCCTATCTCAAACAAACTTACAAACACTGAATAAAATAGATCTTGTGCTGGGCCACTCAGGAGGCAGAAGCAGGAGGTTCGCTGTGAGTCTGAGGCCACCCTGAAACTACATAGTGAATTTCAGGTCAGCCTGAGCTGGAGTGAGACCCTACCTCAAAAAACAAAACAAAAGCAAAAGAAAACAAACAAACAAACAAACAAACAAAAACCCAGGTCTTAGGCAATTCTCACATTCATATTTTCTTTCTACTGTTCCCTTCAGAATGGTAAATTTTTTTGTCAAATAGAATAAAATGGAAATGACATTGACTACCTGTGACTTCCCATATGCTAAACATGTGTTCACCAGTAACTACACAGCCAGCCCCAACTGTTCAATGCCACATATGTTAAATGGCTAGTTACATGATATCCTCTTAAAAACAGGGTTATTACCCAGCTCCGACAGCTAAGATATCCTGAGCCAATAGCACCCTCTGGAGTCCAAAGACCAGATGGTAAAAAGTATTGCCATTCCTTCTTGCCCTCTCTTGGATCACTTCCTTTAGGGGAAGTCAGATGTTGTTGTGAAGACACTCAGGGAACCCTACAGAGAGACCCATGTGGTGAGAAATGGAGGCCTCCTGTCAACAGCCACCTGAGTGTGCATCTTGGAAGTGGATCCTCCTGCCCCAGTCAGGCCTTTGGATATTTCAGCCCTTCCTACAGCTTCATTACAGTTTTTTTTTGAAATCCTAAGCCAACTGCTCTTCCAAGGCACTGTCACACAGCTGACACTCAAAAGTGTGTGTGAAAGGCTGGGAATGTAGCTCAGTGCTTATGTGCTTGGCATGCATGAGGCCCTGTGGTCCATTCCCACACTACCAAAAAAAATTAAAACAACAAAATGTTTAATTCATTATTCAGCAAGCAGATATAACTAATGTACTATGTGTAGTCCAAATGTTGTGATTCTTTCCAAAGAATTACAAAATCACTCTTTTAAACCCACTTTTGTTTTGTTTTTCCAAGGTAGGGTCTCGTTCTAGCCCAGGCTGACCTGGAATTCACTATGTAGTCTCAGGGTGGCCTTGAACTCACAAGGATCCTCCTACTTTGCCTCCTAAGTGTTGGGATTAAAGGCATGCGCCACCACGCCCGGCTCATTTTTTTCTTTTGAATAGGCTATTTTGCCTCAAAATCAGTGACTAACAAGGACTGCAAATAAGAGTGAAAGCAGTCAGCCCAAGAAGTCATACTGAAATACCTTGATGTTGTTGAGGTTAACCTCTTGTAGGCTGGGGTCATTGGCTTTCATTTGCTGCAGACTTGCTTCCACATTTGTGGGATTAGGTGGTTCCTCAAATATTGGCTTGACTTTTTCACCTTTGACCACATCTAAAACACAAGTTGTAATTTATAAAAGAAAATACAAAGGTTATGCTATGGCAATAGAGATGACTTTCCCAGAAATAGCCATTCTTTCATGTGCTTGGATTCTAGTAATTCTCTCTCTTTTTTTTTTTTTTGTTTGTTGCTTTTGAGGTAGGGTCTTACTCTAGCCCAGCTGAGCTGGAGAATTCACTCTGTATTCTCAGGGTGGCCTCAAACTCATGGTGATCCTCCTACCTCTGCCTCCCAAGTGCTGGAATTAAAGGCGTGCACCACCATGCCTGGTGTAATACTCTTAATTTTAGTGATAGCCCACTTATTCTCACTTAGGCAAGCATGGGAGTAGTGTTGTTCTGAGTTGTTTTGGAAGGGTCAGGCTCCTTAGCCACAGTGGAAGACTTAGAGGCTGACACAGCATGGAGTCAGGAGTGCAGAAGGCCCTAGAGCAACTCCAACCCCAACTCCATAAATATCTAAGGCAGTTATTGCTGCTCCCTCAGGACCTCTTTCAGACCTGAGATGCAAAAGTGGACACCTTAATGGGTCCCTTCACTTCAGAATCCTTTGGCTTTTCCTTTGATGTGGTGCTAGAGATTGATCCCAGACCCTTGTTCATGCTAAGTATATGTTCTTACTGAGCGACCAGAAAATTGTCTGGACTCACAAAACATAAAACAAAACAAAAGTAAATTAACTCCCCTCCCCCCACAAATACACACAAAAGCCAGCAATTTCTGGTATTAGAAGGACACTCCAGTTCAAGTAAGAATGGTTGGACCAGGGCACAGTGGCATACATCTGTAGTCCCAGCACTCAGGAGGCTCTCCATGAATTCAAGGCTGGCCAGGCACTATTGAATGAAGTCCAGGTCAGCCTACGATAGAGTGAGACCCTGCCTCAAAAGACACTAAGAGTGAGAGAAAGAGAGAGAATGAATAAGAGTGGGCAGAAGAGTGATGGAGTAGGACACAGACATTTTGGTTCTCTTCTGTCCACTGCAGGAAGGATCCCCATGCCACCCCCAACACAGGTGAGCACATGGGGCCTGCAAGGGCATGTATATGTGCATATAGCACACATACATGCATGCACACACACATCCCATTTATGTGGATTTTCAAAATCAGGCCTCTTCAGGCCCTCAACCTTGTATAGGAAGTACACTTAAATGCTGAGTCATCTCTTTAGCCCTACGGTAGGTACTTAAAAGTTGACTGATGTAGAGCTGAAATAGAAGACAGTGGAGTGAAATTTCTGTCCAGAAAGCCCATGCCTATGTGTCCCACATCTTCTCCAGGGGATGTAGGAATTGAAATTCTAATGACCAGCATTCATTATTGAGACAAAGAGACTGTGGAATAAAGCATAACTTAGTCAAACTTCTTTCCTTGATTAAAACATCCTTTGCAGGGCTTGAGAGAAGGCTCAGCAGGTAAGAGCACAAGCTTGAGGACCTGAGTTGAGGCCCAATGTCCACAAAAACGACAGGTGTATGAGAAATCAAGCTGGAGCTCAACTGAAAACCTCCTCCCTGTGAACCAGCTGACAGAAAGCCAGAAAAAAACTATGCTCCATGCAGCCCCATGGGAGAGAGAAGTCATTAGCAGTGATTAAACAACAGTGGACTTTGCAAGCCTTAAGACTGGCTAGCCAGGCCAAATGAGCCAATGGGTGCAATAGTGGCATGTCTGTTATGGGGGAAACCAACAGCTCTCTGATTAGACTGGAGGCCCACTCTATGGAAGGGAATGCATGCCTGGTACTGAAAACCTAGTCAAAAGCCTATGGTAGGGGAGGTCATGAACCCTAGAGGAGTAACTCCTGCTGGTTTCTGGCTAAATGCATATATTATGCTCACCAAAGTGCCTTGTAAGCACTTTTCTTAATATTCATACCCATATATTAATGCTACTCTCACTTTTAGTTAAAAGGCTTTTCTTTTCAAGCTGGGTGTGGTGGCACATGCCTTTAATCCCATCACTTGGTAGGCAGAGCTAGGAGGATCCCTGAGAGTTCAAGGCCATCCCTGAGACTACATAGTTAATTCCAGGTCCACCTGTGCCAGAGTAAAACCCTATCTCAAAAAGCAAAACAAAACAAAACAAAAAGAGACTTCTCTTTTCAAATGGTGGAGACCACTGGAATAACTCAAAAGGTACCATAGTGCTGAGAAGAAGTGACAGTGGAATGTTCAGCACTGAGACATCTCTATCACTCCTTCCAACAAGGCTCAGGGTCCATTGCAGCAGAGGTGGCGGAAAGAATGTAAGAGCCAGAGGAAGGGTAGGACTGCTTATAATGCAATCTTCCAGACATAGAATGGCCTGGATATCCATGACCTCACAGTGCCTGACACTATCTACACAAGCCCCTCATAATAGGAGGAAAAGATGATGACATCAGAATAAGAGAAAGACTGATTGAGAAGAGGAGGGGATATTATGGGGGATGGATTTGTGAAGGGGAAGGCAGGGAAGGGGAGGGAATCATCAAGGTTTATTGTCTATAATTAAGGAAGTTGTCAATGAAAAAGTTTTGTTTTTTCTTAAAGTCAGGTATGGCCGGACATGGTGGTGCATGCCTTTAATCCCAGCACTTGGTAGGCAGAGGTAGGAGGATCACCATGAGTTTGAGGCCACCCTGAGACTACATAGCGAATTCCAGGTCAGCCTGGACTAGAGTGTGACCCTACCTCAAAAAACAAACAAACAAACAAATAAACGCCCGACATGGTGCCATACTCCTTTAATCCCAGCACTGCGGAGGCAGAGGTAGGAGGACTGCCATGAGTTCAAGGCCATCCTGAGACTACATAGTGAATCCCAGGTCAGCTTGAGCTAGAGTGAGATCCTACCTCAAAAACATAAAAATTATTAAAAAATCATGTATGGGCACCATGCCTGTGATCCCATTCCTGAAGGGGCTGGAGACAGGAGCATCACTGAGACTCACTGGCCAGCCAGTCTAGCCAAAAATGGCAGCTCCAAGTTTGCTAAGAAACTATGTCTCAAGGAAACAAGGTGGAAAAGGAATAGAAGAGGTTACCTGATGTTCTCCACATGTGTGAGCATGTGGCACACAAATCTGCACACACACTTGAATACCACCCCCCCCACACACACCCCAAAAATAAAACATCCTTTGGAACATTAAACTTTGTGTGCATTCAGTGCTGACTATGAACTTTTTTCTTTTCTTTTCTCTTTCTTTCTTTCTTTCTTTCTTTCTTTCTTTCTTTCTTTCTTTCTTTCTTTCATTCATTCATTTTTTTTTGAGGTAGGGTCTCACTCTAGCCCAGGCTGACCTGGAATTCACTATGTAATCTCAGGGTGACCTTGAACTCATGGTGATCCTCCTACCTCAGCCTCCCGAGTGCTGGGATTAAAGGTGTGTGCCACATTACCTGGCAACAAACTTTTTAAAAAATCATTTTCCTATATAGTGAATTCCAGGTCAGCCTGGGCTACAGTGAGTGAGACCCTACCTTGAAAAACTAGAAAAACAAAATAAAAGTCATTTTCCTTTCTGACCAGATACCCACCAAATGTGTGTTCTGTGGTACTACTTAGAATATTAAAGAGAACCCATTACCAGTTTTTCCACCCTGGTTTGATCGCTCAGAGCCCAATGATCTCTACTAAAGACAATAGGTCCCTCTCCCACCAGCACCAGGTAGAAGTTCTGAAGCTTTACAGAGCCTGTATCCACTTACTCCTGACAGGTCCCTTGCCACCCTTGCCATTGGCTGTTTCTTCATCAAACTTTGGATTATTGAGTAAACTGTGTACTCCAAGGACAGCTGAAGGGGAAAAAACAAAAACAAAAACAATGAATGAGGATTAAGTTTAGAGAAGCATGCATGGGGAGAGTTACAATGTTCACTTGTCCCTTGAAGTACAGTTATTTCACAAGGATAAAGCTCCAGACTCCTCTTCTTGCAGCATGTGTTATATACATACTATTAAGCACAAGTTTTTTTTTTTTTTTTTTTTTTTTTTTTTTCTCGAGGTAGGGTCTCACTCTTTTTTGAGGCAAGGTCTCATTCTAGCCCAGGCTAACCTGGAGTTCACTATGTAGTCTCAGGGTGGCCTTGAACTCACTATGATCCTCCTACCTCTGTCTCCTGAGTGCTGGGATTAAAGGCATACACCATCACACCTGGCCCTAAACAAACTTAAAAACAAATTTTTTTTTGCAGAGTGTGGTGGTGTATGCATTTAATCCCAGCAGTTGGGAGGCAGAGGCAGGAGGATCACAATGAGTTTGAGGCCACCCTGAGACTACTTAATGAATTCCAGGTCAGCCTTGGTTAGAGTAAAACCCTACTTCAAAAAACCAAAAAAAAATTTTTTTTAATTTGGCTTGGAGAGATGGCTTAGTGGTTAGGGTATTTGCCTTCATAGTCTAAGGACCTGATTCCCCATTATTCACGTAAAGCCAGATGCACAAAGTGGTGCTTATGTCTGGAGTTTGTTTGCAGCAGCTGGAAGCCTTGGCACACCCATTCTCTCCCTCCCTCTTTCTCTCTTTCTGTCTCAAATGATTAAATAAATATTTAAAAAGGAAAAAAAATTTATGTAAGAGAGACAGAGAGAAAAAGACAGATAGATAAAGAGAGTGAATATGAGCATGCCAGGGTCTCCTGCCACTACAAATGAACTCAAGACATATGCTACTTTGTGTATCTGGCTTTATGTGGGTATTGGGGAACTGAACCCAGGCCATAAGGCTTTGCAAACAAGCATCTTTAACTGCTGAGCCATCTCTCTAGCCCCTAAACAAACTTAAAAAAAAAAAACAAAACTCTTCCATAGCTAAGTAGACTTAATCATTCTGGTACTTTTTTTCTCTCTTTCTACGTTTTTTCTTTTTCTTTTTCTTTTCTTTTTTTTCTGTCTTTCTTTCTTTTTTTTTTTTTTTTTTTACAGGGTCTTGCCTTATAGTATTAGTTGGACTAAAACTCATTATATAGGCCAGGCTGGCCTTGAACTTAAGGTCATCTTCCTGCCTCTACCTCTGAGTGCTGAGATTATAGGCATGTGCCACCATATTCATTCCATTTAGTTTTTCTTTCTTTCTTTCTTTCTTTCTTTCTTTCTTTCTTTCTTTCTTTCTTTTTTTTTTCAAGGTAGGATCTCACTCTAGCCCAGGCTGACCTGGAACTCACTGTGCAGTCCCAAGTTGGCCTTCAACTTAAGGCGATCCTCCTATCTCTGCCTCCAGAGTGCTTGGATTAAAGGTGTGTGCCACCACACCTAGCTTCCATTTAATTTTCTTATCTATAAAATGAGAAAGTAAAATTTTGTTTTATTTTGAGACAGGGTCTCACTATGCAGCCTAGTCTAGTCTGGAACTCATTATTTAGACCAGGCTGGCCTGAAACTTACCATGATTCTCCTACCTTTGCATCCTGAGTGCTGGATCATAGGTGTGCAGTATGAAGCCTGGCTGAATCTACAGATTTTGAAGATCTAACAAGATATAGATTCATATATATTAATTTATATTATATGTATATATGTTTTCCAGGGGTAAACCCCAAAAGTTTGAGTGGTCCTCTGTCAATGTAAGCCTTCCGCTATTTCAGTAGAAAAAGGAATTATCCTTTCCTTGCCTTTAGCATCTACAGGATGAGAAATAAAAGAAATGCTATCAGAAATAAAAGGTGAGATTAGCATTTCTTAGCATGTAACTTGCACCAGGAGGCAGCATAGTAAGCAGGAAGCAATGGGCAGGAGATGCTGGGCAGGCTGAAGCAGGTTTCTCAGCTAGTGAAATGACTGCTGAGAAGCTCAGGCCTCAGAGATCCTCCTCAGATCTGCAGTAAGCAATTAGGAGGGAGGCAGCTAGCATCGCAGAACCAGTTAGAAGAGGAGTTACTGCTGAACATGGAGGCACACACCTGCAACCCCTGCACTTGAAGATGCAGGAGGATTACAAGTTTGAAGCCAGCATGGGCTACACAGAAAATTGAAAGGTTCAAGGTTAGCCTGGCCAGACTGGGTTACACAGTGAGGTCCTGTATCAAAAAAACCAAAGTCAGGGTGTAGTGGCACATGCTTTTAATCCCGGCACTGGAAGGCAGAAGTAGGAGTATCGCTATAAGTTCAAGGACAGCCTGAGACTACATAGTGAATTCCAGGTCAGCCTGGACTAGAATGAGATCTTACCTTTAAAAACCAAAAAAACAAACAGTGCTAAAGATATAGCTCAGTGGTAGAACATTTGTTTAGCATGCTCAAGGCCCTGGGTTCAAGCCCTTGAACTGAAGAGAGAGAGAGAGAAATGGAGAGAGACACATTAAGAGTGGGATTCTGAAGCAGTCAGCCAGAAGCACATCCTATGTGATTTGGGAAGTTACTGACTATTCAGTCTATTTCCTCATTAATTCCAATTATCAAGTTGACTGCACTGAAACCACCTAGATTAGTAAAAGCATACCTCAGGGTCCTCACTGGGCAGCACAATATTCACCAGGTGTGGAGAAGCTCAAAGGCTTCTACCAGGGTATAAGCAAACACCTGGAGGTCCCAGGGCCTGTGCTAAGGACTCACCTGCAAGGTCATAGAGTTCAGTGTCAGAGGCACTGGCCAAAGCTTCTTCCAGTTCTGGGTCCAGGGTCACCTTTTCTTCTTTCTGAGTTTCAACAGGCTTTTCTTTGGGGATGAAGACTCTCCTTTAGATCAGAAGACAAAACAAAACAGACTGTGTGCTGCTGCCTTATGGATATGGAAAGTGGACTGAACAGAAAACACAGTTTTGGCATCAACATGTATATTCCATATCCATCTGAGATTCCTGAACTGCTGGGATGGTGTGGTCATCAATAAGGCAGTGTTAGGAGGAAGAAACACTGGGGAGGAATTCTGCCATCCACTACACAAAACACTCAGACTGCAATCCTTAAACATGGACAGAAACAATGGCCCCATCCTACTGACCACAGGCAGCTCTGCTCTGGGGCTTGTACCAGCCAAGTCTTCCTCTGACTGCACTTCCAAGGGGGGAATCCATGAGGCCAAAGAGACATTCTCACCCAGAATACAGGTTATCTGCTAGGCTGTATGCCAGGCCTCTTGGTCCTTGAAATTCTCTGTCCAAGGAGTCTTGAATCTGTTTCCATGACTCCTTTCTACATACATCTTCCTGAAGGCAAGCCATACTGCTGGTGCTGGCCCTCCAGGCCACTGGGAGGCCCTCTGGGAGGTACAGATGAAGTTTGGAAGTGGGGCCCTGCAGTATGAGACAGACTGATAGCCCTCATGGAATACTTATTAGTCTAATAAAGGCGTTTGTAGGATACAGTATATTTTAATGATCTGTTACTGTTTAAATATTTGGGAACAATGGTCTGTGGGCTTCTCTTTGTGTTCTTGCCTCAGACCCTACAAACATTAGAGCAGGTTCATTAAGCAGCACTATGGGTCCCTGAGGGACAAACTGGTGATCTCCTTGAATTTTCCTCTTAAATTGGGATTGAGCATCACTATGGTGTGAAAAGTGTGGGCAACTGGACTAGTATGGTGACCTGATTACACAGCACACCAAAGCAATTTTTTAAAATACTTTATTTATTTGTATGCAGAGAGAGACAGAGAGAAGAGAGAGAGAAAGAGACAGAATGAGCACACCAGGGCCTCTTGCCACTGAAAATGAACTCCAGATACATGTTCCACTTTGGGCTTTTTAAAAATATATTTTTATTTAATTTACTTAGGAGAGAAAGATAAAGAGAGAGAGAGAGAGAGAGAGAGAGAGAAGGCATGCCAGAGCCTCCAGTTGCTGTAGATGAACTCCAAACCTGTGTACCACCTTGTGCGTCTAGTCTGGAACTCATTATTTAGACCAGGCTGGCCTGAAACTTACCATGATTCTCCTACCTTTGCATCCTGAGTGCTGGATCATAGGTGTGCAGTATGAAGCCTGGCTGAATCTACAGATTTTGAAGATCTAACAAGATATAGATTCATATATATATTAATTTATATTATATGTATATATGTTTTCCAGGGGTAAACCCCAAAAGTTTGAGTGGTCCTCTGTCAATGTAAGCCTTCCGCTATTTCAGTAGAAAAAGGAATTATCCTTTCCTTGCCTTTAGCATCTACAGGATGAGAAATAAAAGAAATGCTATCAGAAATAAAAGGTGAGATTAGCATTTCTTAGCATGTAACTTGCACCAGGAGGCAGCATAGTAAGCAGGAAGCAATGGGCAGGAGATGCTGGGCAGGCTGAAGCAGGTTTCTCAGCTAGTGAAATGACTGCTGAGAAGCTCAGGCCCTCAGAGATCCTCCTCAGATCTGCAGTAAGCAATTAGGAGGGAGGCAGCTAGCATCGCAGAACCAGTTAGAAGAGGAGTTACTGCTGAACATGGAGGCACACACCTGCAACCCCTGCACTTGAAGATGCAGGAGGATTACAAGTTTGAAGCCAGCATGGGCTACACAGAAAATTGAAAGGTTCAAGGTTAGCCTGGCCAGACTGGGTTACACAGTGAGGTCCTGTATCAAAAAAACCAAAGTCAGGGTGTAGTGGCACATGCTTTTAATCCCGGCACTGGAAGGCAGAAGTAGGAGTATCGCTATAAGTTCAAGGACAGCCTGAGACTACATAGTGAATTCCAGGTCAGCCTGGACTAGAATGAGATCTTACCTTTAAAAACCAAAAAAACAAACAGTGCTAAAGATATAGCTCAGTGGTAGAACATTTGTTTAGCATGCTCAAGGCCCTGGGTTCAAGCCCTTGAACTGAAGAGAGAGAGAGAGAGAAATGGAGAGAGACACATTAAGAGTGGGATTCTGAAGCAGTCAGCCAGAAGCACATCCTATGTGATTTGGGAAGTTACTGACTATTCAGTCTATTTCCTCATTAATTCCAATTATCAAGTTGACTGCACTGAAACCACCTAGATTAGTAAAAGCATACCTCAGGGTCCTCACTGGGCAGCACAATATTCACCAGGTGTGGAGAAGCTCAAAGGCTTCTACCAGGGTATAAGCAAACACCTGGAGGTCCCAGGGCCTGTGCTAAGGACTCACCTGCAAGGTCATAGAGTTCAGTGTCAGAGGCACTGGCCAAAGCTTCTTCCAGTTCTGGGTCCAGGGTCACCTTTTCTTCTTTCTGAGTTTCAACAGGCTTTTCTTTGGGGATGAAGACTCTCCCTTTAGATCAGAAGACAAAAACAAAACAGACTGTGTGCTGCTGCCTTATGGATATGGAAAGTGGACTGAACAGAAAACACAGTTTTGGCATCAACATGTATATTCCATATCCATCTGAGATTCCTGAACTGCTGGGATGGTGTGGTCATCAATAAGGCAGTGTTAGGAGGAAGAAACACTGGGGAGGAATTCTGCCATCCACTACACAAAACACTCAGACTGCAATCCTTAAACATGGACAGAAACAATGGCCCCATCCTACTGACCACAGGCAGCTCTGCTCTGGGGCTTGTACCAGCCAAGTCTTCCTCTGACTGCACTTCCAAGGGGGGAATCCATGAGGCCAAAGAGACATTCTCACCCAGAATACAGGTTATCTGCTAGGCTGTATGCCAGGCCTCTTGGTCCTTGAAATTCTCTGTCCAAGGAGTCTTGAATCTGTTTCCATGACTCCTTTCTACATACATCTTCCTGAAGGCAAGCCATACTGCTGGTGCTGGCCCTCCAGGCCACTGGGAGGCCCTCTGGGGAGGTACAGATGAAGTTTGGAAGTGGGGCCCTGCAGTATGAGACAGACTGATAGCCCTCATGGAATACTTATTAGTCTAATAAAGGCGTTTGTAGGATACAGTATATTTTAATGATCTGTTACTGTTTAAATATTTGGGAACAATGGTCTGTGGGCTTCTCTTTGTGTTCTTGCCTCAGACCCTACAAACATTAGAGCAGGTTCATTAAGCAGCACTATGGGTCCCTGAGGGACAAACTGGTGATCTCCTTGAATTTTCCTCTTAAATTGGGATTGAGCATCACTATGGTGTGAAAAGTGTGGGCAACTGGACTAGTATGGTGACCTGATTACACAGCACACCAAAGCAATTTTTTAAAATACTTTATTTATTTGTATGCAGAGAGAGACAGAGAGAAGAGAGAGAGAAAGAGACAGAATGAGCACACCAGGGCCTCTTGCCACTGAAAATGAACTCCAGATACATGTTCCACTTTGGGCTTTTTAAAAATATATTTTTATTTAATTTACTTAGGAGAGAAAGATAAAGAGAGAGAGAGAGAGAGAGAGAGAGAGAAGGCATGCCAGAGCCTCCAGTTGCTGTAGATGAACTCCAAACCTGTGTACCACCTTGTGCATCTGGCTTTATGTGGGTGCTAGGGAATCAAACTAGGTCCTGTTAGGTTTTGCAGACAAGTACTTAAACTGCTAAGTCATCTCTCTAGCCCTTTATTCTTTTTTTTCTTTAGATAGGATATTGCTCTAGCCCAGGCTGACCTAGAATATTCACTTTGTAGTCTCAGGGTGGCCTCAAACTTATGGAGATATTCAGACCTCCAGCCCTTGGGTATAACTTTTTGTCTGTCTATCTACCTACTGAATGTATTTATTATCTATCTTGAAACAGATTATTTTTTTAAGATTTTATTTATTTATTTATTAGAGACAGAGAGAGGGAGAGAGAGAGAGTGACAAGGGGCACACCAAGGCCTCTAGCCATGGCAAACAAACTCCAGACACATGTGCCACCATGTGTATCTGGCTTACTTGGATACTGGGGAATTGAGCCTCGAACTGGGGTCCTTAGGCTTCACAGGCAAGTGCTTAACTGCTAAGCCATCTCTCCAGACCCCACTTTTTTTAAAGGTAGGGTCTTGCTGTAGCCCAGGATGCCTTGGAATTCACTATGTATGCTCAGGCTGGCCTTGAATTCATAGCAACCTCCTATCTCTAATCCCTGAGAGCTGGGATTACAGGTGTCCTCCCCAAACCTCCCCACACCACCTTTGTACCTTTGTTACAACTGATGAATCTTTACAAACACATCATTATCACCCATGATCCATAATTTACCTCAGGATTCACTCTGGTGCAGTATGGTCCATGGTCTGGGGCAAGTGTGGAATGGCATGTATCTACCAGCTGTGACATTTCACAACACTGTGTGCCACTCACGGGTTCATTTCTTGCTCCCAAGTCAGCTCCCCTGCTTGACCCTCCATCATGATACCTTAAGAGTACTTTGCTCCAAGTGGTGATATCTGTGGTCCTTACCTTTCTTTTCTCCAGTGAAGGGCACGAAGTCCTCCCTGTCTTTCTGTTCCAAAGCCTCCTTCTCCAGGTACATAAGGAGGTGTTCCCTGTCAAAAGGACCAGTGGCTGCTTTCTGGGTCTGATCTTTCTGTCGGAATCCAGCTGGCAGCATCGCACTCTGATAAGACAGAAGTGGGAAGAAAGGATGTCTGGGAGGCATTTATTTATTATTTATTTATTCATTCATTCCTTTGTTCTAACCCTTTGTGGGAAAGCAGGGAGATACTTGTGTGGAGATGGACGTGTGGGCTGAGGGCTGTCTCTGGAACAACTCTAAGGCCTTCTAATTCTAACATTCTGAGCTGAGAGGAGAGTGACCATCCAGCTCCAGGAGAGCAGAGACAGCAGCAGCAGCCTTTGGGCCTCTGCAGCTGTCTCCTAGAATGTGGTGGCAAAGTCTCTTCCTACTTGAGTTTGTTAGGTGTGCACCCAAGTTGCTCCCAAGGTAGGAGTCATGATGGCTACATGATGGTCTGAATCAGAGTCCCCCATAAATTCATACGTTTTGAATGCTTGGTCCACAGCTGGTGGCAATTTGAGAGGTGGAACTTTGCTGAAGATGTGTTGCTGGGGAAGGCTTAGGGGTATTGTAGTCCAGCTTTCCCTGGCCACAGTTCAGCTCACTTTTGCTGTGGTCTTCCACTTGCTGTGGCAAAATGTGATGCCCAGCCTCTGCTTATGCCATGCTTTCCTGCTGACAGGCAGCTTCTCCTTGGGACTGTGAGCCAAAATAAAATCTTTCTTCCCCTTTTTTATTTATTTGAGAGAGAGGGGGGAGATACAGAAATAGGCAGGTAGAGAGAGAGAGAATGGGAACTCTAGGGCCTCCAGCCACTGCAAACAAACTCCAGATGAATGTGCCCCCTTGTGCATCTGGCTTACATGGGTCCTACAGAATCTAGCCTTGAACTGGGGTCCTTAGGCTTCACAGGCAAGCGTTTAACCACTAAGCCATCTCTCCAGCCTCTTTCTTTCCATTTTTATCTGGTATTTTGTCCCAGCAACATGAAGGTAATTACAATAGCTACATTATTATTTCTAACTTGTTTCCTTGAGTGAATATTATGGTAGATGCTTATATCTGCCTGATTAAGCTTTATTTACTTATTCATTAATTCATTTAGTCATTCACTCACTCATTTTGGTTTTTGAGATAGAATCTCATGTAGCCCAAGCTGGCTTCAAACTTGTTACATAGCTGAGGATGACCTCAACCTCTTTTTTTTTTTTTTTTTTTTTCCGAGGTAGGGTCTCACTCTAGCATAGGCTGACCTGGAATTCACTATGTAGTCTCAAGGTGGCCTCGAATTCATGGCATTACTCCTACCTCTGCCTCCCAAGTGCTGGGATTAAAGGTGTGCGCCACCACGTCCAGCTAACCTCAAACTCTTGATCCTCCTGCTTTGGCCTCCCAAGTACTAGGATTATAGGTATGTGCCAACATGCCTGTCTGGCTCTGATTAAGCCCTAGATTCATTCATGTATAAAATAAAAACATTGTGCTTATTTTTTTTTTCAAGTTAAGTCTCATTCTAGCCCAGGCTGGCATGGAACTTTATACTCCCAGGCTAGCCTTAGACTCTCAACAATCCTCTTACCACTGCTTCCCAAATGCTAGGATTAAAGGCATGCACCATCATGTCTGACCATGTTGTATTTTTACAAGTAAATTCATGTGGTTGGGAACTTTGCACTTGCTTGCAAAGTCAGCCATTCTGAGTTTGATTCTCCAGTACCCACATAAAGCCAGATGCACAAAGTGGTACATGCATCTGGAGTTCATTTGCAGTGGCAATAGGACTGGCACACACATTCTTTCTCCCTCTCTTTAGTGAACTAAATAAAATATTTAAAAAATAAAAGCAAATTCAGGGCTAGAGAGTTGCCTTAGCAGTTAAGGCACTTGCCTGCAAAGCCAAAGGACCTCGGTTCAATTCCCCAGAACTCACATAGCCAGATGCATAAGGGGGCACATACATCTGGAGTTCATTTGTAATGGCTAGAGGCCCTGGTGCACCCATTCTCTCTCCCTCCCCCCTCCTCTGCCTCTTTCTCTCAAATAAATAAATAAAACTATAAAAAAAGCAAATTCATTACCCAAAGTATCTGACACCACAAAGTATTATATAAAGTTTTATTTAACTTGCTTCTTTATAGTTAAGTCACTATTTTAGATGCCTTCAACTCTAAGTTTAAGATAATGCCATCCAGGTAGAAGAAGGCACTTGCTAAACAAATACTATAACAACCTACCCAGCTCAAGAACTCATAAAAATATTAAAATCCTCACTTAAGTTTGTTTGATATTATGATTAGAGTCATTCTAATATATACATTGTTATAGAAATGTATGTTATTTATACATTTTTACATGGTGCCAGGTGTGGTGGCACACACTTGTAATTCAAGCATTTGGGAAGTGGAGTCAGAAGATTCAGGAATTCAAAGTCACTTTGGCTACATAGCAAGTTCAAGACCAGCCTTGGCTACATGCAAACAGTCTTCAAAATAAATCTGTGATTGGGGTTAAAACTTGCTTTAAATGCCACCTCAGATATTTATTATATGAGATCCTATGTGGATTACCTCTAAGTTGACCTTTTCCCTTATGGAACTAACACAACTTGCCTCAAGGACTTCTGTGCTCAGCAGTCTGGTACATTGAAAACATTCAGTAAAATTTGTTCTCTTTCCTTCTTTTTCCCAAGTCAAACTTCTTTATCCTCAACCAATGGAAAATATTTTTCCTCACTTACACTAAACTATTTTTTTGAGAAGTACATTTGCCATGTCTCACTGTAGTGGCCACAAGGCTTGTAAAAGTGAGTAACTCAGAGCCAATATGGAAGAACACAGAACTTGCATGTGGAACTCAGGGATCTCTATGATTATTTAGGGGTGTAGCTGTGCTCTCTCTGCTTTAGCCTCATGCCACTAACCTCTGGATCTAGGTCATCTAGAACATTTTCCAACTGTTTCAGTTCCTCTTCTGAGAGCTTGCCAAGAAGCTCATCTTCATCAATGTTCTTGTATTTCTCCCGCTCCTTCTGAAAGGGGAGTGCCATGGTGTCTTATACTCCTTTCACATGCACCTTGAAGTGGGCCAGCTTCCTGAGACTTCAGGCTGCCACTATCAAAAGAGAAATACTGTTATCTTCTTCCTGTAAACAAATTTACTAACAGAAGACTGCCTGATGCTGTCAACGGAATCTACTGGACAAATAATCCAACCAAAAGCCAGTGTGACCTTCACTTCTAAAGAAGAGTTTACAGAGTGTCCTCATACATAGCATATATCATTTCCATCTGACAGATGATAACTCTGAGGTGACGGTGACTAAAGATCTTGCTGGAGGTCACAGAACTGGAGGTGTGTGCCTGGCTTCTGATTCCTAGGGCAGTGAGTGCTTTTCCATTCTACTACTCTGCCTCCCTCAGCCTTCCATGGAAAAACAGTGAAGAACAATGCACTAATTGTACAGCAGTTGTAAGAAGCACACTTGCACATTTTCAGTGATGTGGAGAATACAAAATGGGATTCATTGAAGAAAGAAAGTTTGGAAAGTTTATGTGAGAAAGCATTGTCCAGTAAGTCCTCTGCAATTAAACCAAGAGGCATTCTAGAGTCCTGGATACATAATCACTCTCTACTTTTCTCTGTTCTTATCTTCCATTTCTGTTCTCATTTCACATTCTTTAGCCACTCTCCCCAATTCTTTCTTTATACCCTTAAGACATTCTTCTTTCAGTCCCTCTCTTTAAAATAACATCTCACTCCTAGATTGACCCTAAATCAAATTTTTCTCAGTCCCTTGCAGAGAATTTTACAGATCTTTCTTAGCAACAAAATACCCTATCCTTGCCTACAAAGCCTAAGGACCCAGGTTTGATTCCCCAGGACCCACATAGGCCAGATGCACAAAGTGGCACATGTGGGCCTGGAAAGGTTGCTTAATGGTTAAGCGTTTGCCTGTGAAGCCTAAGGACCCCGGTTAGAGGCTTGATTCCCCAGGACCCACATAAGCCAGATGCACAAGGTGGCGCATGCATATGGGGGTTCATTTGAAGTAGATGGAGGCCTTGGTGTGCCCATTGTTTCTCTATCTGCCTCTTTCTCTTTCGGTCTGTCACTTTCAAATAAATAAATAATAAATAAACAAAAAAAGTGACACATGCATCTGGAGTTCATATGCAGTGGCTAGAGGCCCTGGTACACCCATTCTCTCTCTCTCTTTCAAATAAATAAAAAAAAATTTTTTTAAAAGACTAGATTGGCCTGAAAAAGATGGCTGTAGGTGGGACACTTAGAGATTATTAATTCAATTGCTCACAACATTCAGGTTTGCATTTTTATATTTAGGTGTCCTTTTCACATGTAATGTGACTCTTCTTTAGCCTTCTTCATTTTAAGTTTCAATTGCTATATCTCAGCTTAAAAAAAAAAAGGTTGGGGTAGAGCTGAGTGGTAGAATGTTTGCCTGGTTTGCTATGTAAAGAATTATGAATGTGACTCCTTTATAGAAGGCAAGGACATGAGAAAGACAATGGCATGGTAACTGCCTTCTTCCAACTATACTCTCACATCTTTTAAGTATCTTTTACTTTCACCTCGAACTAGAATGATAAAATGAGTGTATTAGTGTGCATGCATGTGGAGTTCAGAGGACAACCTCAGGTATCATTCCTCAGGCACCCTCCACCTTTTTTTAAAATATATTTTATTTATTTATTTATTTTTATTTTTTTTGGTTTTTCAAGGTAGAGTCTCACTCTAGTCCAGGCTGACCTGGAATTCACTATGAAATCTCAGGGTGGCCTTGAACTCATGGTGATCCTCCTACCTCTGCCTCCTGAGTGCTGGGATTAAAAGCATGCGCCACCATGCCTGGCAATTTTATTTATTTATTTGAGGGAGAGAAAGAGGCAGAAAGGGGAGAATGGACACACCAGGGCCTCCAGTCACTGCAAATAACTCCATATGCATGCGCCCCCTTTTGCATCCAGCTTTCATGGGTCCTGGAGAGTTGAACCAGGATCCTTTGGTTTTACTGGCAAACACCTTAACTGCTAAGCCATCTCTCCAGCCCAGTCCTCCACCTCCACAAACACTTTACTCATTGGACCATCTCTTGAGTCCCCAGAACTCTTTTTTGGTTATTTTTGATCTGCAAACTAAGTAAAATCAGCTAATGTTCTACATGCTTACAAGTTCATACCCAGAATATAGCCATTACTTTGTACCTACCAGGGATAAAAGAGAAAGAACTACACTGGTTCCCTCTCATCTACAGACCACCAATCACCCAAAGTTCCCATAGCATGGCTTTAATCTTTATTACCTATTTTCTTTCTCCTTAATTTCTTGAGCTCTTTATAGGCAGAACCATGGCTTTCTAAAGATGTCCACAAGCTAACTTCATCTTATATGCTTTTTTCCATTGTGATAGAGAGTAAATGTCATTAAACTTAAGGGTCTTAATGTAAGGAGAATATTCCACATGATCTGGGAAGGCAAAGGGTCAGAATGTATGTCTTTTTGGATTTGAAGATGCAGGAAGTGACCATGAGCAGAGAACTGTGGGAGGCCTCTGGAAGCTGGAAAAGGCATAAAACAACAACATCCTCCCTTAGAGCTTTCAGAAAGCAGTAAGGTTCTACTAACACCTTAGTTTTATCCCAGTGAGACTCATTTTAGACTTTTAACTTCTAAAGTGAAAAATCTATATTGTTTTAATCAATTGAATTTGTACTGTGTTTGGCCAACAGCAGGCACTAGTTGGAAACTTGATGAGGGAAGAGGGAGGTCCAGTTCTGAAGTCCACATCTGTTTACATTCCATTCCCTCTGCATGGCAGGCCTCTCCTTGCTGACTTTAGGCCTTCTTGTGATGGAGGGTCTGTCATGGCTGGTCCAGGGTTCTGCCTTATTGGATTCTCTATAGTCTCAGGGTGGCCTTGAACTCACGGTGATCATCCTACCTCTGCCTCCCGAGTGCTGGGATTAAAGGTGGGGGCCACCACGCCCGGCTTTTTATTGGATTCTCTATGATGTCCTTGTAAATAGCCTCTCTATTAAAATGTTCTCAAGTATTCAGTTTGTATATATCCACTGTTTCTTGTGAAGTTGGAAGATATAGCACTACTACGTGGAAGGTTGGTCTCTCTTCTCAAGGCTTATCTGTGCTCTGCTGTTGAGGTCTGGCTTAGAACTCAGTTCTGCAAGACCGCAGATGGTCAGAGGCAAGTGAGACCTTGGACCATGCAGCCCAGCAACATAAGTGGTTCTTTTACTTCTCTAATAATTCTTTTTTTGAGGGGGGGGGGGAGGCAGAGAGAGACAGAGAGGGAGAGGGAGACAGAGATGGGCATGCCAGCAGACTCTCAGCTGCTGTGAATGAAATCCAGATGCGTGCGCCCCCTTGTGGTCAAGTGCAGCATTGTGCCCTTTCATCACTGCATCTGGCTAAACATGGGACCTGGAGATTGGAACCGCTGGAGACTGGAACCAGCGTTCTTAGGCTTAGGAGGCAGGTGCCTTAACCACTAAGCCATCTCTCCAGCCCTCTAATCATTCTTTAAAAAGTTATGAGCCAGGTGTGGTGGTGTATACCTTTAATCCTAGCACTCAAGAGGCAGAGGTAGGAGGATCATTGAGCTTGAGGCCACCCTGAGACTACATAGTAAATTCCAGGTCAGCAAGGGCCAGAGTGAGACCCTACCTCAAAAAGAAAGGGGGGGTGCTGGAGAGATGACTTAGTGGTTAAGCGCTTGCCTATGAAACCTAAGGATCCCGGTTTGAGGCTCGATTCCCCAGTACCCACGTAAGCCACATGCACAAGGTGGCACATGTATCTGGAGTTCATTTACATTGGCTGGAGGCCCTGGTGCACCCATTCTCTCCCTCTCTCTCTCTCTTCTCCCTTCTCTGTCACTCTCAAATAAATAAGCAAAAAATAGAAAATAAAAAAAACAACAAGGAGCTGGAGGGATGGCTTAGCAGTTAAGGCGTTTGCCTGAAAAGCCAAAGTACCGAGGTTCAATTCCCCAGGACCCACATTAGCCAGATGCACAAGGGGATGCACATGTCTGGAGTTTCTTTGGAGTGGCTGGAGGCCCTGGTGTGCCCATTCTCTCCCTCTTTCCCTGTGAAATAAATAAATACATAAAAATAAATATTAAAAAAGCAACAAAAAATAATATGTGTCTATATGTGTGTACATGTGAGTGGAGGCCAGGAGACAACCTCAACAACACTGTCTACCTTTTAGGAGACAAGGTCTCTTACTGGCCCGGAGCTCACCAATTAGGCTAAACTGGCTAGCCAGTGAACTCTAGGGATACTCCTGTCTTTGCCTTCTTAGTGCTGAGATTATAGGCATACAAGACCACACCGGGCATTTTCTGTGGGTACTAGGGATTGAACTCATGTTTTTGAGACAGGTACTCCCAATTACTTACTTGTTTTTGGTCTCTTTTAACAATTCTCCCTCCATCTTAAATACTGGTACTTTTCAAAGTCTTATCAAAGATATATATATATATATATATATATTTTTTTTTTTTTTTTTGAGATAGAGTCTCACTCTAGCCCAGGCTGACCTAGAATTCACTATGTAGTCTCAGGGTGGCCTCAGACTCTCAGCAATTCTCCTACCTCTGTCTCTGGAGTGCTGGGATTAAAGGAATGCACCACCATGCCTGGCTTAGAAATTCATTTAAAAATATTTATTTATTTGAGAGAGAGAGAATGGGTGCCACTGCAAATGAACTCCAGATGCGTGTGCTACCTTGTACATCTGGCTTACATGGGTCCTGGGGAATCAAACCTGAGTCCTTAGGCTTTGCATGCAAAGTGCCTTAACTGCTAAACAGTCTCTCCAGCCCAGGAAATTCATTTTTTTTTTTTCGAGGTAGGGTCTCACTCTATCCCAGGCTGACCTGGAATTCACTCTGTATTCTCAGGGTGGCCTCGAACTCATGGGGATCCTCCTACCTCTGCCTCCCGAGTGCTGGGATTAAAGGCGTGCACCACCACGCCTGGCAGAAATTCATTTTTATATCAGATATTCTTGCTAAGTGAACTCACTTTCCTTTGATGTTTTCAGCATAATTTTTTTTTTTTTTTTTGGTTTTCCAAGATAGGGTCTCACTCTAGCTTAGGCTGACCTGGAATTCACTATGTAGTCTCAGGGTGGCCTCAAACTCATGATGATCCTCCTACCTCTGCCTCCTGAGTCCTGGGATTAAAGGCGTGCACCACCATGCCCAGCTATCAGTATAATTTATATCCTGCCGATTCCAAAATCTCTATCTTCATTCTTCTAGATTTTGTTCCTGAAGACCAGACCTGGGTATTTATCTGACTATCCAACATCTCTCCCTGATTATCTCAGACCTTTTGTTTTATTTTTATTTATTTTTATTTTTGGAGAGAGACTCACTCAGAGAGAGACATACAGAGATAGAGGGAGAGGGAGACAGTTAGAGAATGGGCACGCCAGCAGTCTCTCAGCTGCTGTGAACGAAATCCAGATGCATGCACCCCCTTGTGGGCAAGTGCGGCATTGTGTCCTTGGGTCACTACATCTGGCTAAACGTGGGACCTGGAGATTGGAACCAGGTTCTCAGGCTTAGCAGGCAGGCACCTTAACCGCTAAGCCATCTTCCAGCCCTACCTCAAACCTTTAAAATAAAATAAAATAATAAAATAAAATGAAGCATGTGAACAGGGCTGGAGAGATGGCTTAGTGGTTAAGGTACTTGCCTGCAAAGCCAAAGGACCCAGGTTCAATTCCCCAGGATCTACATAAGCCAGATGCACAAGGTGGCATATACATTTGTTCATTTACAGAGGTTAGAGGTCCTGGTGTGCCCATTCATTCCCTTCCTCCTTCTTTTTCTCAAATAAATAAATAAAATTATTTTAAAAGAAGCATGTGGTTACCTCAGACCTTTCTAATATGTCAAAGAAATATCCTGTTCCCTCCTCTATAACTTAGAATTTTAGGAAGTTGCCCAAGAAAGGGAGTCATTCTTTTCCTCCTCTTCCTCTTCCTTTGCCTCTTCCTTTTAAGGACTTTCTTTTCTTTTCTTTTTTTTTTTTTAAAGAAACTCTGACCTTTATTTATTTATTTATTTGCAAGCAGAGAGAGAGAGAGAGAGATGGGGATGGGGGGGAGAGAAGAGAAGCAGACAGAGAAAGAATGGGCACACCAGGGCCTTCAGCCTCTGCAAACGAACTCCAGATGCATGTGCCTCTTGTGCATCTGGTTTACTTGGGGCCTGGAGAACCGAACCATGATCCTTTGGCTTCGCAAGCAAACACCTTAACCGCTAAGCCATCTCTCCAGCTCAAGGACTTTATTTTCTTAAAGAAAAGATCTTCTGAGCCGGGCATGGTGGCACATGCCTTTAATACCAGCACTTGGGAGGCAGAGGTAGGATTGCTGTGAGTTTGAGGCCACCCTAAGACTACAGAGTGACTTCCAGGTCAGCCTGGACTAGAGTGAGACTCTACCTCAAAAAAGAAAGAAAGAAAGAAAGAAAGAAAGAAAGAAAGAAAGAAAGAAAGAAAGAAAGAAAGGAAGAAAGAAAGCAGGCAGGCAGGCAGGCAGGCAGGCAGGCGAGCGATCTAAAGTTTCTCTGAATCTTATCATAATTCATTTTCTAGTACAGTGTATATTTGTGATTATCTTCTCTTTTTAAGTTTTTTAAAATTTTATTTATTTGAGAGAGGGAGACAGACACACACAGAGAGAACAGGTGCACCAGGGCCTCTAGCAACTGCAAACTCCAGGTGTGTGCACCACTTTGTGCATCTGGCCTACGTGGGTACTGGGGAATCAAACCTGGATCTTTAGGCTTCGCAGGCAAGCACCTTAACCATTAAGCCATCACTCTAGCCCTGTGATTATCTTCTTGAATTATGGTTACACCATTAATACAGTAGGTAAGTACACATGCACATTTTGTCGTTTATTTTTATTAGTTTTGAGGCAGGGTCTTACTCTAATCCAGTCTGACCTGAAACTCACTCTGTTGCCCAGGCTAACCTCAAACTCATAGTAATCCTATCTGAAGCCTTTAGAATGCTGGGATTAAAAGTGTGAGCCATCATGTCCAACTAGTAAATGCAAATTTTAAAACATAATTTAAAAATTATTTATTTATTTATTTGAGAGAGAGACAGAGAAACAGAGAGAGAATGAGTATGGATATACCAGGGCCTCCTGTCCACTGCAAACGAACTCCAGATACATGCACCACTATGTGTATATAGCTTATGTCAGTCCTGGGGAATTGAACTCAGATTACCAGGCTTTGCAAGCAAGCACCTTTAACCTATTAGCTATCTACCCAGCCTTAAAATAGAAAATTTTAGGGTAGCCAGGCAAGGTGGCTCATACCTTTAATTTCAGCATTCACGAGGCTGAGGTAGGAGAATCACTGTGAGTTCAAGGCTAATCTGGGCTACAAAGTGAGTTCTAGGTAAGCACTGGCTAGAAACCCTGCCTCAAAAAAAAAAAAAAAAAAAAAGAAAAACATTAAGTTCAAAATATGTCAGTGTCCTTGCATAGACTATGTCCTCCTGGATCCAGTCTCCTGGATCCTTTCCTACTCCTGGATCATGCCTTATGTTCCCTTTGCTCAGAGCCCTGTGATTCCCTACGTACCCCAGCCTGCTGACGCTACTTGACTCAATGTGAGCCTCACTTCCATCAGATCCTGAGACAAAGTCTAGGTCTCTATCCACCCACATGGTGCCCCTTTGACTACACCTGTCCTTAGCATTATGACAATTACTTGCTAATCTCTATGAGAATAGAGACTTTGAAGTTCCATTCACTGATACAATCCTGACTCCCAGCACAGGACATAACCCAGATTAGCATCCAATAAATATTGTACAACTAATGTCAAGTAAAGGAAATGAGCTCAGAGTAGGGAAGTGACCCTGGGCCAGAGCTCTTTCCACTGTTTCCACCACCTCCATCATTACCATGGAGCTCTCAGAGATCACCTGAGTCCACAGAAGTTGCTCCTCTCCCTAAACTGACATTGTCTGTGCCACCAATTGAATGTTCATCACTTGTTTGCTTATCTTTCATATGTGTTATTTATATGGTCTCTTTTCAACAATTACAAACTCTTAGAAGATAGGGACCATGTTGTTCTTTATAGTCTGAAACTTGTCATGTTCAGTATTCATTCAACAACCTTTTCCAGACACTGCTGGAACAATGGGAATGAGTAGAATAGATGATCCTTACATGTCAGCTGAGCTCATAATTCATCAGGGAAAGACACATTAATTACAATAGCACCTTAATCTCTAATAGTGTCTGTCAAAGCAAACTGTATGTACCAGAGGGTCTCAGAGCCAGAGGAGAAAAGTAGTTGTATCCTCTTAGAGCACTTAAAGATTTAAGGAAAAGCTAATTATTATTGTTGTTTTTTGAAAGTCTCACACTAAAGTACAGGTTAGCCTGGAACTTACTCTAGCTCATGCTGGCTTCAAACTAATGGCAATCCTCCCACCTTAGCTTGCAGAGTGCTGAGGTTACATGCTTGTAGAACTACATACCACTTTTGAATTTAATTTAATTTTTATTTATTTATTTGTGTGTGTGAGAGAGAGATACAGAAATAGGTAGTTAGAAAGAGAGAAAGAAAGAGTATGCCAGGGCCTCCAGCCACTGCAAACGAACTCCAGATGCTTGTGCCCCCTTGTGCATCTGGCTTATGTGGGTTCTGGGGAGTTGAACTTGAGTCCTTTGGCTTTGCAGGCAAGTGCCTTAACTACTAAGCCATCTCTCCAGCCTACATACCACTTTTGTAAATTTTTTTTTAGACAGGGTCTCTCTATTAGCCCAGGCAGACTCCCAATTCTCACACCTCCTGCCTCAGCCTCCCAAGTACTGGGATTTTAGATGTGAGCCACCTCATCCAAGCAGTTATTAAGTAGTTATTATTACTATTATTATTGTTTTTTTCCAGGAAGGGTCTCACTGTAGCCTAGACTGACCTGAAATTCACTATGTAGTCTCAGGGTGGCTTCTAACTCACTGTTATCCTCCTACCTCAGCATCCCAAATGCTGGGATTAAAGGCACCACCATGCCTGGCAAGTTATTATTTTTTAAAGATTTATTTTTATTTATTTATTTAGTAGAGAAAGAGAGAGGGGTGGAGGAAAGGAAGAGTGAGAATGGGTGCACCAGGGCCTCTAGCCACTGCAAACGAACTCCAGACACATGCGCCATCATGTACATCTGGCTTACATGGGACCTGGAGGATCGAACCTGGGTCCTTAGGCTTTGTAGGCATGTGCCTTACCCACTAAGCCATCTCTTAAGCCCAAGTTATTTTTTAAAGCAAATATAGGGCCAGGCATGATGTCTCACACCTGTAATCATAGCACTCAGGAGGCAGATGCAATAGGATCACCTGTTTGAGGCCAGCCTGGTCTGCATACTGAGACTGTATCTCAAAATAAAACAAAATGGGTTGGAGAGATGGCTTAGTGGTTAAGGTGCTTGCCTGCAAAGACCAAGGACCCATGTTCAACTTCCCAGATCCCACATAAGCCAGACATACAAGGTGACTTATGCATAAGATCGCACATGCGCACAAGTTGGCACACATGTCTGGAGTTTGCAGTGGCTAGAGGCCCTGGTGTGCCAATTCTCTTTCTCTGTCTGAGACACAAACACACACTCTTGCTCTCTCTCTCTCTCATTCTCATAAAAAAGGGGGGGCAGTCTGTTGGGTTTGTCTCAAAACAAAACAAACTAAAACAAATATAGGTATGCTGTGGAGAAGAATGTAGCCAAACCCCAGGCTTCACAGGCCTTGGCTGTGTGTTACACCCCTGTCCAGGCCCTGCAGGAGTTCACATTTGTTTCCCCAGAGGCAGTGGAAAGTTTGCAAAATGCCGCCACAGCCTCACCTCTAGCAGGGTGTCTGTCCCATGGCAAACATTCAACGTGCAACAAGATACTAATGTGCACACCAGAATGAGGCAGGTGCCTAGCAGGCTTCCAGGAGCCCAGATGGGCAAGCACAAAGAGTCCTTTAGCAAAAGCCGGGTGTGGTGGTGTACGCCTTTAATCCCAGCATCCTGGAGGCAGAGGTAGGAGGATTGCCCTGGGTTCCAGGCCAGCCTGAGACTACCTAGTGAATTCCAGGTCAGCCTGGGCTGCTATCTTATTAGAATATCCATGCTATGAAAGAGGAGAATCAGAGACAACACAAAGGGCCTAGCCTTTGGCCCTGCTATACAAAGACAGACCAAAGCTCCAACAAGAAACAGCTGCTGTTGATTTAAGATATCTTCATTCTTCTATATATTTTCAATATTTCACAATAATTTTTAAATTATTAAAATTATTACTTTTAAATAATTTTAAACCATGAACCAATTTGCACAAGATCCAAATACATTTTTCTTTTTCTTTTTTTTTTTTTTTTGGTTTTTCGAGGTAGGGTCTCACTCTCACCCAGGCTGACCTGGAATTCATTCTGTATTCTCAGGGTGGCCTCGAACTCATGGTGATCCTCCTTCCCATGCCTCCCAAGTGCTGGGATGAAAGGCATGTGCCACCACGCCTGGCTCAGATTTTATTTATTTATTTATTTATTTATTTATTTATTTATTTATTTATTTATTTATTTGAGACAGAGAGAAGGAGAGAGAGAAAGAGAGTGAGAATAGGCACACCAGGGCCTCTAGCCACTGTAAATGAACTCCAGATGCATGTGCCACCTTGGGCATCTGGCTTATGTGGGTCCTGGGGAATTAAACCTTGGTCCTTAGGCTTCACAGGCATGTGCCTTAACTGCTAAGCCATCTCTCCAGCCCCAAATACACATTTTTCTAAAACTACTGAATAAAACAAAAATGGCCTATCAATACCCCCTGCAACTAAACATGCCTCAGTCATATACATTCAATTATCTTCTAGCTGCTGGGAAAATATAACATGTACTTGTGTTCTAGAACATACCTATTTGAAGACAGGGCAGTAAAGTCTTATTTCTTATTGTTTGACACAGTCAAATGAAGCCAGGTGTGGTGGTGCACACCTGCAGTCTTAGCACTAGAGAGGCAAAGGAAGGAGGATCAGGAGTTCAAGGCCAGTCTTAGCTACATGAGATTCCCATCTCAAAAACAAGATAAATCAAGAAAACAAATAACAATTTTTTTTAAAAATCAGGGCTGCAGAGATTTCCCAGTGGTTAAGGCACTTGTCTGCAGAGCCTAATGACCTAGGTTTGATTCCCCAGTACCCACATAAAACCAGATGCACAAGGTGGCACAGGCATCTGGAGTTTGAGAAAAACAAAACAAAATAGCCAACTGTCTCCTGCAGTATTCTGGGAAATAACTACAAAGGATAAGGAGGAATTTCAAGTAAAATATACAGCAAGGCAATGAGACAGAACAAGCTGAAAGGGGAATTAGAAACACATCTACCAGAATAAAGCGCTTGTACTGGAGACTATTTGTTCTTGATTTCTCAATTCTGCAACATGAAAAACTGCCAGAGTTTAAATCAAGCTTGAAAACAGCCCCCTTCTGAAACAAGGTGCCCAGGAGTGATTGTTCCTCTCCAGGTTTAGGAGAGCAGAGAGGACTAAAAGCATGGGCCTCGGAGGTAACCAGTCCAGGGTTGATGATGCAGACCTGACAGCCTGTCTTTACCTCTGCAAAACAGGCCAAGAACAGTGCAGTCATGCATTGCTTCATGACAGAGTTGCATGCAGAGAAATGCATCCGTCAGGTGCATCTGTCATTGTGCAAGCACCACAGGGTGCATCTACATAAACTTAGCTATAATACTATGAGGCAATATAATCCTATGGGACCCCTGTCACTGTCATGTATGAGGTTCAAGGCTGACTAAAATACCACTATTGGACACTGTATTTATTTTGGAAGGTGGAGGTGATACTTAGGGCACTGTGAGGACCAGCATGAGAGCTCATGCAAGCTCTGGATGACATTTCTCTATTGTCCTTGGTCTGAGAGTAATCTTTTGGGAATATACTTTTTGTTTGTTTCAAGGTAGGGTCTCATGCTAGCCCAGGCTGACCTGAAATTCACTTTGTAGGCTCAGGGTGGCCCCAAACTCACAGAAATCCTCCTACCTCTGCCTCCCAAGTGCTGGGACTAAAGGTGTGCACCACTATGCCCAGCGGGAGTGTTCTTTCACTCTATTTTCCTTGTCAAGATTCACTAAGTACAAAGCAGCAGCATTCTGTAAGGGCCCTGGGCTAGCATTGCCAACTATAGCAAGCCTTCACCTTGTTGACTGGCCAAACTGTGATGTAGATTTCCACCTGGGAAGAAAGCAGCCAAGACATTCTGGCTGGGACAGAAGCTCTTCCATAGTCTTTTCTTCTCTGAACTAGCTGACCATTGGAGATGTCATTGTGCTTCATCTCTAACACTCACATCTCCAAAGAAAAAGGATAATTCCCTACATAACCACAAGACTATTGATAGTAATCCTGTATCTTCTAACATACAATCCACAAGACCACTGACAGTAATTCTATAATAATGTCTAACATACAGTCCATATTTGAGTTTCCCCAATTGTCTCCAAATTATCTTTTTAAAAATTGAGCCAGGCGCAGTGGCACACACATTTAATCCCAGCACTCAGGAGGCAGAGGTAGGAGGATCACCATGAGTTCGAGGTCACCGAGACTACATAGTGAATTCCAGGTCAGCCCTGGCTAGAGTGAGACCCTACCTTGAAAAACAAAAACAAAACCAAAATATGTGTAAGGCTAGCGAGATGGTTCAAAGGTTAAGGCACTTGCCTGCAAAACCTAATGACCCAAGTTTGATTCTCTAGTACCCACATAAAGCCAGATGCACAGAGTGGTCCATGCATCTGGAGTTCATTTGCAGAGGCCCCGATACACCCATTCTCTCTGTTTCTCTCTGTATCAGTCTCTTTCTGCTTCCAAATAAATAAATTTTTAAAAATTATGTGTGTGGATGTGCATGGCGTGTGTGTACAGGTGCGTGTGTGACATGGCAAGTGTGTGTAGGTCTGAGGACAACTTTGGGGTGTTTGTCCTCTCCCTCCATTCTGCTTCTTGAGACACGGTTTCCTTTTTATTGTTTGTTTGTTGTTGTTGTTGTTGTTTTGTTCTGCCAATTCATTTTGTGTGCACCACTCTAACTGGCTCAAAAGCTTCCTGATTCTCCTGGCTTCACTTCCCATTGCCTTAGGAACACTGGAATCACAGACATATGTGTCACTTTGCAACAGGCTTTGTGTGGAAAGTTCAACTCAGGTTGGCAGGCTTGCAAGCCTCCCTAACCCCCAAATTATCCTTCATAGCTACTTTTTCTCATTTAGGATTCAAAATCCACCGCACTGGGCTCGAGGGATGGCTTACCAGTTAGGGCTCTTGCCTGCAAAGCCAAAGGACCCAGGCTCGATTCTCCTAGGACCCACATAAGCCAGATGCACAAGATGGTACATGCATTTGGAGTTAGTTTGCAGTGGCTGGAGGCCCTGGTATGCCCATTCTCTCTTCTCCTCTCCCAAGTAAATAAATTAAAATTAAAAAAAATTAAAAACAACAAAAAGCAAAATCCACCACACCAATCCACTGTTGCAAGCATTTTAATCTACAATAGTTGTCCTTCTGCTACTATATCTGCATCTTTTTGACAGGACCACTATGAAGGTGAAATTAAAGTATTTTTTTTTTTAATTACAACAGGAGACTCACAAGAGGTCAGACTTGATCATTTGGTGACAGTAGTAATTTCCTAATCTCTCCATTGTAAGGACACATTTCCCCCAAATAATCTCTGAGATACTTTGAAATAATATGAAAAACCTGCTATTGACAGCCTTTCACATAGAGGGTTCAACCAGCACTGCCTTCCTGCTTCTGTCATTCCTTCTATTGTGCATTCTTTTTTTTTTTTTTTTTTTTTTTTTTTTTTTTTTTTTTTTTTTGAGACAGGGTCTCACTCTAGCCTAGGCTGACCTGGAACTCTGTAGTCCCAGGATGGCCTCAAACTCACAACGATCCTCCTACCTCTGCCTCCCAAGTACTGGGATTAAAGGTGTTAACCACCGTACCTGGCTTGAATTAATTTTTTCAAACATCAGACAGTACACATTCTCTTTTTCCCCACTGCATTTTCTCTAGTTAAATTTTTTGTTTTTTGAGGTTGGGTCTTGCTGTAGCTCAGGCTGACCTGGAATTCACTATGTAGTCTCAGCCTGTCCTCGAACTCACAGTGATCCTCCTACCTCTGCCTCCCAAATACAGAGATTAACGGTGTATGTCACCATGCCCAGATCATTAATTTTTTTATTCCCCTTTTTCCCTTTTTTAAACATTTTATTGCCAGCTTTCATAAGTATAGATTGTTGGGTGTGGTGGTGCACTCCTTTAATCCCAGCATTCGGGAGGCAGAGGTAGGAGGATTGCTGTGAGTTTGAGGTCACCTTGAGACTACATAGTGAATTCCAGGTCAGCCTGGGCTAGAGCGAGACCCTACCTCAAAAAAACAAAAATAATTGTCATAAGTATAGATAATAAACCATGATAATTCTCTCCCCCAACCCTATTCTGTTTATTTCTTGCTGTAGTGTCCTCACCCTTCTTGTTGATCATGCCCAGCCATAGGGAGCCACCAGCCTTTATCTGAAAGGCCTTCAGAAAATTAAACTAAAAGAACCAACACGCTGTTGCCCACCAGATCATGGCAATATGCAAAAATCAAAGCATCACAATATTCACTAGGTTACACTAAAGAGAATAAGAGATCAAGTGTTCCCCCCTCCCCCCCAGAAAAATCTTTCCTCCTCAGTAGGACTCAGATGCCCTTCAGCCACGACCAGGCTTTCCGTAAAGGCATTAAACAGAAGCAGCCTGCCTCTCCAGTCCCTGATAGGAGACTCTTGGAAGAGGTCTAGCAACCATTTCACAGGGAGAAAGAAGGTCAGCGAGATGAAGGGACTGGCCCAGGATCCCCTAGCTCGTTCATTCCTTCCAAGAGCCTTGTGATTGATGATTAGTAGGCAAGGAAGAAGTGTGCATGGCCTCTGCGTTGCAATTTGGATTTTGATTATATCATCTTCTCACCTTTGAATCCTTTAAAGTACAATTTCCCAGAGCCTTTTATTATATTTAAAAAAAAACCCCAAAACCTTTATTTTTGCAGGCCAACGGGAGAAACTGAGGAAGCCTCGAGATGACAGACTAACATGATTTTAACAAGAGGAAGGAAGGAAGGAAGAAAGGAAGGAAGGAAGGAAGGGAGGGAGGGAGGAAGGAAGGAAGGGAGGACAGAAAGAAGGAAGGGAGGGAAGGAGGGAAGGAAAGAAAGACAGAGAAAGGAAGGGTCTCCGGGACCTGCTTGCGGAGGGTCTGGAGAGCTGAATTGCGCTGCGGGTGACAGCTCCCCGCCGGCCGGCGGGTGGGCGGCCAGGAAAAGATGCCGAGCCGAGTCCACCCTTCTGGGTCTCCTGCTAAAACGAGGCCGCGCAGGAGCTCGGCAAACGTGCGCAGGAGAGCAGAAAGCGGAGGAACAAAGCCCCGCGCGGAAAACCCAGCCCCGCGGCCTGAGGACCGCAGACCGCGCCCGCCCAGCCGCCCAGGCGCCGAGCCGCAGTGCGGGCGCGAGCGGGGCTGGGGCTCGGCCGCGGGGCTGGGGCTGCGAGCATCCGCCGCCCGCCACCGCCCGCGCAGCGGCAGAAGGGCTGCCCCACAGGTCCCGCCAGCGCCCGCGCTCACCGGTGCGTGCGTCCATCCCCGAGCGGACGAGGCGGGCCGTAGGGCCAGCCCGCCGGAGCCTGACGAGCCCGAGGAGCCTGACGAGCCTGACCAGCCTGAGGAACAGGGGCGGCGCCCGCCGGGCCGGGCGAGCGCTGCGGTCCACGACCCACAGGCGGCGGGGGCGGCGGGCGCGAGGTGCAGCGGAGCAGCCTGGGAAGCGTAGTTCCCGGCGGCGCGCAGAGGCAGGACCCCCGTCCTGGCTGCGATCCCTTGCCCGAACCCCGAACCCCCAACCCGGGTGGGCACCCCGCGGGCGCTCTGCCCTGCAGCCCGAGCCTCACGTGGCGGGAAATGTGGGCTCTTTGGAGACGCTCAAGGCTGCCGACAGGGAGGGAGGGAGGGAGGGCGGGAGGCAGAAGCGTGTCGGGCTTGGAAGGAGCATCTATCTGTCCACGAAGCCTGGTGAAGTCCAACCTGCGGAGAGACCAGACCTGCCGCCGGAGTTCCTGGCTGGGCGGAGGCGTGGGAGGGAGGAGGCCGGGTTAACTGTCCTGGGAACCGGGGAGGCAAAGCACGTATAAAGATGCATCCAAAGCTGTGACCAGAGGGTGACGGAGAGCCTACACCCACGCGGTGACTTCACTGGATTTGAGATGGACAGCTCAGGCTCGGTGGCGCTTAGTGTCTGTAAAATAGGGTTAAAGCTCAAAGACGCCACGTGAGGATACATAGCATGTGTCTGTGTCTAAGTGCACACTCAAAGGTTCCGGCTTTGGAGTCACCACGGGTGTTTCTGGCACAGTCCCCGCCTGGCGAAGCCTCCATATAGTGCTTAGAGCAAAAACCAGCTGGCTTAAGTGAATGTGACGATCCCCTGGGTCCTGTGGCTCAGACCAGGCAGGCAGACCCCAGGACAACCAAAGTCTACCAACAAGACAAGAAAACATAGCTGACTCCCTGGCAGGAGAAGAACCACCCCTCACACATCAGCCAGGACCTAGGTGGAACCACACAGAAACTGCGGAGATGAGCAAGAGTGCTGCTTCCATGATGACAACATGTGCCAGGGTGATGGAGACACACATTGAGAAGCTGCTGAGAGCTCAACACTACAGTATTCCTAAAACACACCTACCATGGCCCAGGGAAATTTGTGGAAGAGCGGGCAGACAGATTCTAAGAGCCACAGGGCGGAAGGGAATATCCAGAGGCATTACCACACCCCGACAGTGACTAACAGATGCTCTCACAATTCATAACCCACAACCACATGTGAATATCAAAACTCCCACTGAGGAGGGCCCTCAGTGGAGTGGGGGCAGAGGGGAGGGAAATGATGGTACGATGCATGATATGTCCATACAAAGTTCCTCCTTAATAAAATTTTTTAAAAGAAGATTTTAAAAATCCACTGGACTTATTACTGTGAGTGGGTTAGCTGTTCACTTCATCCCTGAATATACAATTGTAACGTGGTTTCCTCTCAGCCTGGTTATTAGGAGCTACAAGTTGAAACACTTCTGTTTCTGCAGCATGAAAGTAGGGTGAGGTGACATGGAGGAAGGGCCAAAGTTATGGGAATACATATCATAGAAGGGTTTCCTCCTCCTCTTTTCATTTTCTGACAGGTTCTTGCTCTGAGGCCCAGGCTGTCTTGAACTTATCTCCTGCTTCTACTTCCCAAGTCCTGGAGTTATAGACATGCAGTACTACCATACCTGGCACTGAAGCATTTTCTAAGTACATGAGGCCTCTCTCTCCTTTCTCTTTTTTTTTTTTTCAAGGTAGGGTCTCCTAGCACAGGCTGACTTAGAATTCACTGTGTATTCTCAGTCTGGTCTTGAACTCACAGTGATCCTCCTATCTTTGCCTCCCAAGTGCTGAGATTGAAGGTGTGCAGCACCATGCCCAGCCTCTCTCCTTTTTTAAAAAAAAATTTTTTTTAATTTAATTTAATTTATTTGAGAGAGAGAAAAAGAGGCAGAGAGAGAGAGAGAGAGAATGGGCACACCAGGGCCTCCAGCCACTGTGCCCCCTTGTGCATCTGGCTTACGTGGGTCGTGGAGAATCTAACTAGGATCCTTTGGCTTTGCAGGCAAACACCTTAATCACTAAGCCACCTCTCCAGCCCCCTCTCTCCTTTTTGATCCATCCCTTGCTGTACACTTTGCTATAACACTTTATAGCTTCAGGATTGCTGACTTTTAAGTTGTTACTATGCAATATGTCACTTTATAGTGGGACTTATGCTTAGAAATATGGTGGAGGGAAGTGAGGAGAGGGCTCAGTAAATAAGAGAGCTTGCCACATAAACATGAAGGCCTGAGATCACCATAGTTTGATTCCCAGTACCCATGTATAGTTCTGGACATGGCCATATATGCCTGTAGTCCCAGTGCTATGGGGAGCAGAGCCAGGAGAATCACTAGAGTTCATGAAAACTGCAGCCATAGGTTCCGAGAGATTCCTCAAGGAAATATGCAGGTGAGGATGACATCTGGCATTCTCCTTTGGCCTCCCTGCTGGAGTATCTGCACACATATGTGCATACACACCACCACATATACTATACATGCAATGCAACAAATAATAAAAGAAATATGATGGAGAAACATGAATCAAAAGGATGGCTGAAGTAGAACTGTGTGATTGGTTTGAAATAGGCAAAGGGTAAATGAAGGTGAACCAACCCACGCTGTCTGCCATGAGGTGTGCAGTTATCATGTGACAAAAACAAAATGCCACAGAGGAAATTCCATATTTAACCATAACAACAACAACTTGTCTTCATGGGAAAATACTTTCCTATTTGTGTTCTTGTTTTATTTTTGCAACAATCCTGTGAGAAGTGCAGATAGTGTTTTCTCCACTCAAACCTGTGAGTAAATTATAAATTAATTTTTACAATCTTTGGGGGGAAAAAAGAACAGAGCTGCTTACAGATCAAGTCAGCAGTTTTTTTTTTTTTTTTTTTTTTTTTTTTTTTTTTCGAGGTAGGGTCTCACTCTGGCCCAGGCTGACCTGGAATTAACTATGTAGTCTCAGGGTGGCCTTGAACTCACGGCGATCCTCCTACCTCTGCCTCCCGAGTGCTGGGATTAAAGGCGTGTGCCACCACGCCCAGCTAAGTCAGCAGTTTTACCACAGAAAGCTGATGGCAAACATAAGGTAAAAATAATGAAGCAATTTCATTCACATTGGAAGAAAGAATAGCAACGATACCTGGTAGTAAACTGTCCTTTTTTTTTTGTGGATTTCTTATGGTTCCCTATAAGGAAAGTGGCTACATGGGATAAATGAATGGAGTATTGCTTCAGAAGCAAACTGTGAACGGATGCAGACATGGAGGTAATTTCTTACTTTACAGTAATAGTGGAAGCCCAATCAGAGATAGGAGAGCCATGTATAGCTCTAGGAGGATGTCCACAAGCTAAAAAAAATTGTGAGAAAGAACTTCTGGTCAACCTCAGGTTCATAAAAGCCAGGAGCCTATAAATGTTAATGGATGCATGAATGAGGAAGGTAGGATACTTACTTAACTATTCCATGTTTAATAGTAAAAATTAAGGGACCAGGAAGATGGCTCAGTCAGTAAAGTTTTGCCATAAAAGCATGAAGACTTGAGTTCAGTTTCCCAACATCCACATAAAAAAGCCATTGTAACAGGATATGGTGGCATAGGTCTTTAATCCCAGCACTTGAGAGGCAGAGGTAGGATTGCCGTGAGTTCGAGGCCACCCTGAGACTACATAGTGAATTCCAGGTCAGCCTGGGCTGGAGCAAGACCCTACCTAAAAAACCAAAAAACAAAACAAGCAAACAAACAAAAAGGCAGTGTAAACTGGGCATGGTGGTGCACGCCTTTAATCCCAGCACTTGGGAGGCAGAGGTAGGAGGATTGCCAGCTTCAGCTACAAAGCAAGTTTGAGAACAACCTAGGGTATATGAAATCCCGTCACCTGCTTCCCCCAAAATCACATTAATGGAACAATTGGGGAAATGTGAACAGAGGTTGAGGATGTACCTCAGTGATAGAGCATTTACTTAGCATGTGCAAAGCCCTAAAGAAAAAAATGTGAACATAAGATATTTGATTATATTAAAGTCGTTTTTAAAAATAAGGAGCTAGGCATGGTGGCACACGCCTTTAATCCCAGCACTCAGGAGGCAGAGGAAGGAGGATTGCTGAGAGTTCGAGGGCACTCTGAGATTACATAGTAAATTCCAGGTCAGCCTGAGCTAGAGTGAGACCCTACCTCGAAAAACCAATAAATAAATAAATAAATAAATAAATAAATAAATAAATAAATAAGGGATGAAAAGGGTATGATGGAGAGTGGAATTTCAAAGGGGAAAGTGGGGGGAGGAAGGGAATTACCATGGGTTATTGTCTACAATTATGGAAGTTGTCAATAAAAATATATTAAAATTAAAAAATAATAAGGATGAGCCAGTGTGGTGGTGCACATCTTTAATCTCAGCACTCTGGAGGCAGAGGTAGGAGGATTGCTGTGAGTCTGAGACCAGCCTGAGACTACATAGTGAATTCCAGGTCAGCATGAGCTGCAGTGAAACCCTACCTTGAAAAACCAAACCAAACAAACAAACAAAAAACCCAAACAAACAAACAAACAAGAAAAAAAACAAACAAAAAAGGGGATGATGTTATAATAATATCGAGGTCATGTTTCTTAGAATCCTTATATTTGGAGTGATAAATGATATTTACAGAAGATATAATTTCTGGGGTTTGCTTTTTTTTTTGAGGCAAGCCCATCAGACTGCCTTTTCTTTTTATGTGTGTGTGTGTGTGTGTGTGAGAGAGAGAGAGAGGGAGGAAGAAGGGGGAATGAGAGAGGGGCCTCCAGCCTGTGATCGAACTCCAGACGTGTGCACCCCCTTGTATGCATGTGCAACCTTGCATGCTTATGTCACTGTGTGTGAGAGAGAAACAGATGGGCACACCAGGGTCTCCAGGCACTGCAAATGAACTCCAGATGAGTGAGCCCCCTTGTACATCTGGGAAATTGAACCTTGGTCCTTTGGTTTTGCAGGCAAGTGCCTTAACTGTTAAGCCCTCTCTCCAGCCCATTTTTAAAAATTTATTTATTAGAAAGAGAGAGAGGGGGCTTAACAGTAAAGGTGCTTGCCTGCAAAGTCTAAGGATCCAGGTTCACTTCCCCAGGATCCACATAAGCCAGATGCACAAGGTGGCACAAGCACCTGGAATTCATTTGTGTGGCTAGAGGCCCTGGCATGCACATTCTCTCTTTCTCTCTGTCTCTAATAAATAAATAAATAAAAATAAATATTAAAAACAGTATTCTGTTTCAGTCAATACATGCTTTCCCATATTTAAAAGAGAGAGAGAGAAAAAAGAGAGAGAGAGAAAGAGAGACAGAGGGAGAGAGAGAGATGGGCAGAGAGAGAATGGGCACTTCAGGGCATCTGGCCACTGCCAAATCAACTCTAGACGCATGTGCTACCTTGTGCATCTGTCTTATGTGAGTCCTGGAGAATTGAACCTGGGTCCTTAGGTTTTGCAGGCATCTTAACCATGAAGCCATTTCCAGCCCTAGCACTGTTTTTTGTTTATTTATTTTGAGACAAGTTTTCACTATGTATCTTAGGCTTGCTTGAACTATGTCATCCAGAATGGTATCAAACTTATGGCCATTTCCCTTCCTCAGCTTCCTGAGTGCTGGGAATAAAGGCATGTACGACTACACCAATAGGACTTGATTAAGCTATTCTCCACTTCTTCTGCCCCTCTTTCCTTCTTCCTCCTCCCCCCTTTCTTCTTTCTTCTTTGTCCTTCTCACCTTTCCACCTCCTCCTCAGGATCTTTCCCTGTACCTCAGGCTGGTCTCAAACTTATGATCTTCTTCCTGACTCCTGAATGCTGAGATTACAAGTATGGGCCACCACACCAGGCCCCAAGATGCTTTCTTTTAGTAATCATTCTTTTTTTTTTTTGAGGTAGGGTCTCATTTTAGTCCAGGTTGACGTGGAATTCACTATGTAGTCTCAGGGTGGCTCCAAACTCGTGGCAATCCTCCTACCTCTGCCTCCCAAGTGCAGGGATTAAAGGCGTGTGCCACCACACCTGGCTTTAGTAATCATTCTTTTTCCATTAGGGAGTTCTTATCTATCCCTACTTTGTTAAATGTTTCTATCACAAAGAGTGCTAGTTTTCATTAAAACCTTTTTCTGTGTCTATTGTGATGTAGTTTGGGTTTTATTTTGTATTAATATAGTATTTTACATTTAAAATTAACTAGCATATTAAATAATCCTGTTACATTGGACTTCAGGGTGTTTTGTTTGTTTGTTTGTTTTTTGAGGTAGGGTCTCACTCTAGCCCAGGCCACCCTGCAACTACATAGTGAGTTCCAGGTCAGCCTGGACTAGAATGAGACCCTAACGTGAGGGAAAAAAAACAAAAAACAAAAACAAAAACAAAAACATTGGCAGAACTGGAGATATGGCTTAGTCGTTAAGGCCCTTGCCTGCAAAGCCTAAGGACCAAGGTTCAATTCCCCAGTACCTACATAAGGTCAGATACACAAAATGGCAATCTGGAGCTCATTTGCAGCAGCTAGATGCCCTGGTGCACCCATTCTCTCTCTCTTTCTCTCTGCTTGCAAATAAATAAAATTTTTAAAAAATTGAAAAAAAACATGGAAGGGCTGGAGAGATGGCTTAGCAGTTAAGGTGCTTGCTAGGAAAGCCAAAAGACCCAGGTTCAATTCCCTAGTACCTATGTAAAGGTTTGCTTTTTTTAGGTGCTCCATCCAGACTGCTTTTCTTTTATGGAGAGATGGAGAGGGGCCTCCAGCCTGAAGACGTTATGGTGCTTGCATGCTTAGTGGAAGCCAAAGGTCTCCAGGCACTGCAAATGAACTTGAGTGAGCACATCTGGGAAATTGAACTTTGACCTTGGTTTTGCAATGCCTAGTCAGCCCTGATGTCAGAGGTGGTGCATGCCTCTGGGTTAAGCCAGATGCAAAAAAAAAAAAAGAGGCCCTGGGTGCTCATTCTCTCCCTCTCTCTAATAAATCTAATAAATAAATAAAATATTTTTAAAAAAAGAGAGGAGAGAAAGAGAGAGGCTGGGCAGGATATGGCATAGTTAAGGCCCTTGCCAGGTCAAATCTTAACCATGAAGCCATTTCCAGCCCTACAGTTTTTTTGTTTATTTATTTTGAGACAAGTTTTCACTATGTATCTTAGGCTTGCTTGAACTATGTCATCAGAATGGTATCAAACTTATAGCCCATTTCCTTCCTCAACTTCCTGAGTGCTGGGAATAATAAAGGCATGTACGACCACCAACTAGGACTTGAGATTAGCTATTCTCCACTTCTTCTGCCCCTCTTTCCTTCTTCCTCCTCCCCCTTTCTTCTTTCTTCTTTGTCCTTCTCTTGCACCTTTCCACCTCCTCCTCAGGATCTTTCCTGTACCTCCAGGCTGGTCTCAAACTTATGATCTTCTTCCTGACTCCTGAATGCTGAGATTACAAGTATGGGCCACCGCAGGCTAAGATGCTCTTTTAGTAATCATTCTTTTTTTTTTTTTTGAGGTAGGGTCTCATTTTTAGTCAGGTTGACGTGGAATTCACTATGTAGTCTCAGGGTGGCTCAAACTCACGTGGCAATCCTCCTACCTCTGCACTCCCAAGATGCAGGGATTAAAGGCGTGTGCCACCACTGGCTTTATAGTAATCATTCTTTTTCCATTAAAGAGTTCTTATCTATCCCTACTTTGTTAAATGTTTCTATCACAAGTGCTATTTTCATTAAAACCTTTTTCTGTGTCTACTGTGTGATGTAGTTTGGGTTTATTTTTGTATTAATATAGTATTTTTGCATTTTAAAAATTAACTAGCATATTAAATAATCCTGTTACATTGGACTTCAGGGTGTTTTGTTTGTTGTTTGTTTTTTTGGTGAGGTCTCACTCTAGCTGAGGCCACCCCTGCAACTACATAGTGAGTTTCCAGGTCAGCCTGAACTAGAAAATATGGCAACCCTGAGGAAAAAACAAAAAACAAAAACAAAAACAAGAAACTAAAAACATTGGCAGAACTGGAGATATGGCTTGAGTCGTTTAAGGCCTTGCCTGCAAAGCCTAAGGACCAGGTTCAATTCCCCAAAGTACCTACATAAGGTCAGATACAAAATGGCAATCTGGAGCTCATTTGCAGCAGCTAGATGCCCTGGTGCACCCATTCTCTCTCTCTTTCTCTCTGCTTGCAAATAAATAAAATTTTTAAAAAATTGAAAAAAAAAAATGGAAACATGGGGGCTGGAGAGATGGCTTAGCAGTTAGGTGCTAGGAAAGCCAAAGACCCAGGTTCAATTCCCACAATATGTAAAAAGCCAGATGTATAAGGTGGTGCATGCATCTGGAGTTTGCAGTAATAAGAGCCCTGGAGTGCTCATTCTCCCCCTCTCTCTAATAAATAAATAAAATATTTTTTAAAAAGCCGGACGTGTAGGCTGGGCGTGGTGGCGCCACGCCTTTAATCCCCAGCACTTTCGGGAGGCAGAGGGTAGAAGGATCGCGGAGAGTTCAAGGCTACCCTGAGACTACATAGTTTATTCAGGTCAGCCTGGTCCAGAGTGAACCCTACCTCCAAAAAACCAAAAAAAAAAAAAAAAAAACTGGTGGCCTGGCATGGTGGTATGCATGCTTAATCCCAGCACTCAGGGGAGGCAGAGGTAGGAGAAGGGGACTATGAGTTCAAGGCCACCCTGAGACGACATAGTGAATTCCAGGTCAGCCTGGCCTAAAGCAAGACCCTACCTCGAAAAAACAAAAACAAAAACAAAAAAACATGGAGAGGGCCTGGATAGATGGCTTAGTGGTTAAGGTACTTGCCCATGAAGCCTAAACACCCAGGTCCGATTTCCCAGTACTCATGTAAGCCAAGATGCATAAGGTGGCATATGCATCTGGAATTCGTTTGCAGTGGCTAGAGACCCTGGCATGCTCTATTTGCCTCCCTCTCTTGCGCTTTCTCTCTCTCTCAACTAACTAACTAAATAAAATATTTTGCTTATAAAAGCATGGAAAACGTATCATTTGATTTTCGTATCTGTGCTGCTTAAGGAAGCACTGAGAACATGAATTGAAACAGACTTTAAAGATTTTAACAGCCGGGTGTGGTGGCTCATGCCTTTGGTCCCAGCACTTGGGAGACAGAGGTAGGAGGATTGCCTTGAGTTTGAGGCCACCCTGACACTACATAGTGAATTCCAGGTCAACCTAAGCTAGCGTGAGACCCTACCTCGAAAAAACAAAACGAGAACAACAAAAAGATTTTAACAAATATACTGGGTGCAGTGGGTGACTCTAGTTCCAGCATTTGCCAGACCTAAGATGAGGATCACTTGAACCTAGGAGTTCTAGACCAGCCTGGGGTAACTCTGGCAATCAATCTACAAACCAGGAGTAGTGAAACATACCCTAATCTTAGCCCTCAGGAAGATGAGGCAGGAGGATTGTGAGTTTAAGGTCAGCCTGGACCACACAGGCCAGCCACAGAAACATAGGCAGACTCCGACCAAAAGATGGTGAGGGAGGGGAAGAGGAGGGAGAGAAAGAGGAGGAGGAGGAGAGATGATGATGACTGGGAGAATACTGTTACTAGTGGAAACAGCATATTCTCTGTGAGATATAAATCGGGAAGTCTGTTCAAGTGGCTCTGTTCTCCAAAAATAAATAAAATATACAGGGTAAATTACAGATGGAGATATGGTCATCTGAGTTTGAACACTAAAAATAAAAGGAATTAACTTGAATGCCACTGTGAGTTTATATTGATGCTGTTATTCTCCAGGAGCAAATGAAGGATCTTTGCCTGGGAGAGTGAGACCCTACCTTAAAACCAAAAAAAATAAAAATTTTTGTGTTTTGTGTTTTGTGACTTGTTTCCTTTGCTTCTGGAGGCAGTACAGCAGAAGGATCACTGTGAGTTCAGGCCAACCTGGGACTCCATTCTGAGTTCCTGTGCAGCCCAAACTAGCACACATATCCTCTGAAGAAAGATGGTTACGGAGTGATGGCTTAGAGGAGGGAGGCGTTTGCTCAGATGTCAAAGGACAACAAGGCAACTTTTTGGTGGCCTGCAGCCAGATGCACAAAGAGAAATGCATTCAAGATGGAAACTGATAAGATAAAGGCAGATAGTAAATTCCAAGTTGTGAGCCAGGGGAATGAATATAACTAGTCAGGGTTTCTGAGGAGGAAGTCTAAGAGTAAAACTGGCAAAGAAGGAACCCCAAACAACTGGAAGGTTAGCTGGAGGCCACCCACCAAGCCTTTAGAACAACATGGAGACTTGGCGCCAGACTGGGGAGAAAACTCGGTAGAGAGTGTTTGCTTAGCATGTAGGAGACCGTTGGTTCAATCCCCAGTACGCGTGCAAATTAAAAAAGGTAAAATAATAAAATAAAATAAAATACAAGTGTCACGTTGAAAGAACTGAACATTCCAGGGCTCCGTTCTGAGGCCCGCCGGGGTCAGCGGGCGCGGGCGGCGGGTGGGCGACGCTGGTCAGCCTGGGCCAGAGTGCCCCTTCCTCGAAACAGGAGCGCCGGCAAAAAAAAAAAAACATTGCGCCGCCCCGCCAACCTGCAAAAAAAGGAGGAAAGGCGGCGGGGCTGAGGCGGGATGGCTTAGTCAATAAGGTGCTTTCGCGAGCGGCGGACCCAGGTTCAATTCCCAGGACCCATGGCGCCAGCTGCCAAGCCGGCCTGCGCTTCCGGGTTGTTTTGGCCCTCTGCCCCCTCTGGCCCTGCGCATTCCTGCTCTGTCTCTCTCTCTCCGAGCTCTCTCTCTCTCTGGCCGCTCTCTCTCTCTCTCGTACTCTCTCACTGCCAGAGTGCAAGGCGCCCCTGGGACCGGCGTCGATGAACGCCTTGTGGAGCCCGGGTCGCGCCGGACCCTACCTGCGGGCATCGCGCTCAAGTACGGAGTCACGGTGAGCGGGCCGGGGCGAAAGAGGCGGGCGGTGAGCCGGCGGCTACGCGCGGGGCTGGGTGAAGGCCAAAAAAACGCCCTACCTATCAGGCCTGCCGCACGCGCAGATGTGTGTCGCGTGTGGCCTGAAGTGACCGGGGCCCTTGCGTCACTGCTTGTTTTTACTCGGGGCAGAACCGAGGAGAATTCCAGCTGAGTAAGAGGCAGCAGGTCAGGTGCCTTAACGGTGAAGCCATCTGGTCCAGCCCCTGAATGCTTCTTCATTTAGAAGTGAAATTACACCCCTGTGCCTCACTGGCGACCATGAATGTGACACCTGCTCCTAGCAGCAGTTGGTGGACTGTGGCAAGTATAGCTGGAGGGTTGTGTTTATTATAAATTTATAAGTATGTGCATTGGGTAACTTGCATTACACCTCGGAGAATCAAGCTCAACCAGGGTCCAAAGGTTTCATTAAAATTGCTTATAATTAACTCTGAGATATGTGATGGCCTTTTTAAAAATGATTTTTTAAAACATTTTATTGTTTTTATTGACAGCATCTGAGGAATGGAAGATAAATACATGGCCTCCATCATGAGCAAATGAATTTTGCATATTTACGCACCCTCTTGTGCACTCACAAGTCTGTCACTTGAGCATCAAACCTGGGCTTTTTTTTTTTTTTTTTTTTTTTTTTTTTGCTGTGCAGTTGGAGGCAACATGATAAACTATTTTGAGCCCTCTTTGCCTTCTTGGAGTTCTCTAAATGTATTTTATTATTATTTGAGAGAGAAAGAGGCAGAGCCAAAGAAAAGCAGGACTCTAGGACCATCAGTAGCTACTCTTTTGTTGAATACATGCTCCTTGTGCCAGCAGTTTACATTTGTCCTGGAGGATCTTAACCATATTTAATTTGGCTTTCAGGCACACCTAATGCTAAGCCATAGTAATCAATCCTTTTTTTTTTTTTTTAATTTTCTTTAAGCAGGGCTGAAGAGATGACAATGGGTGTGCCAGGGCCTCCAGCCCTGCAAATGAACTGCAGATGCATGTGCCACCTTGTGCATATGGCTTATGTGGGTCCTGGGGAATGGAACTGGGGTCCTTTTTGGTTGATAGGCAAAACACTTTAACTGCTAAGCCATTTCTCAGCCCCAAATTCTTTTTAATTTTATATTATTACACAAGCACACACACAGAGAAAGACGTTTATATATATATACAGAGAGAGAGAGAATGGGTGCACCAAGCCCTCTGCTTTTAAAATGAACTCAGGTGCATGCGCCACCTTGTTCCTCTGACTTACATGAGTCCTAGGAATTCGAACCTGTGTTCTTGGCTTTGTAGAGTACATACCTTAACTGCTTAAAGCCATCTCTCTAGCCCATAATCAATCCGTCTTATGGTGGGAAGATGAATAAGAGGTAGGGTGTTTTCAATATAATTATTCGTGACATCTGCTTGAACTAACGAGGTGATGATATTCTCAGATGTTACTTCTGATCATCACTCTTTTTACAAAAAAAAAATGTATATATATATTGGGCTGGAAAGATGGCTTAGCAGTTAAAGTGCATGTCTATGAAGCCTAAGACCCAGGTTCCAATTCTCCAGGTCCCATAAGCCAGATGCACATAGTGGCACATGTGTCTGGAGTTCGTTTGCAGTGGCTAGAGGCCCTGGCATGCCCATTCTCCACTCTCTCTCTCCCTCCTAATAAATAAATAAATAAAAATAAATCTCTCAAAAATATTTTATTAATTTGAGAGAGAGAGAGAGGAAGAATGGGATACATGCACCACCTCGTAATCTGGCTTACAGGTGATGGAGAATTGAACTTGGATCCTTAGGCTTCTCACGTAAACAACTGCTAAGCCATCTCTTCAGCCCCTGATCGCCAGTCTTAAGAACTCTCAGCATCCTGGTTCCTGAAGACCAAAGGTCATTTTTTGTCTGGTTTCTGTGCCTCTAGCTACTAGGCTAAGGTGCCTGCACTCAGAGTCTATGATTACTGTTTTCTGTGTTCTCTTTCCTATAGCTCCTCTTTGATCCATAGTCTTTTTTTTTTTTTTTTTTGGTTTTGGTTTGCAAGGTGGTCTCACTCTGGTCCAGGCTGACCTGGAATTAACTATGTAGTCTCAGGTGGCCTCGAACTCTTTGGTGATCCTCCTACACTCTGCCTCCTGAGTGCTGGGATTAAAGGCGTGCCACCATAGTCCATTTGAGTTGCTTTGTATCTGTAAACATCTCTCTGCATTCTTCTCCTATGTTCAGATGCTTCCTAATCATGACTTGTCTGACATATAGATCCTGTTACTACTTTTTTTTTTTTTTTTGAGGCAGGGTTTTCACACTAGCCCAGGCTGACCTGGGAATTCACTATGTAGTCTCAGGGTGGCCTCAGACTCATGGCAATCCTCCCACTTCTGCCTCCTGAGTGCTGGGATTAAAGGTGTGCACTACACCTGGCTCAGACTGGCTTTTTTTTTTTTTTTCTCCAGCCTTAAATTTTTTAAAATTTTATTTATTTATTTGAGAGAGAGAGAGAAAGAGGCAGATATATATACAGAGAGAGAGAGAATGGGTGCACCAAGCCCTCTAGCCACTACAAATGAACTCCAGGTGCATGCACCACCTTGTGCATCTGACTTACATGAGTCCTAGGGAATTGAACCTGTGTTCTTTGGCTTTGTAGGTACATACCTTAACTGCTTAAGCCATCTCTCTAGCCCATAATCAATCCGTCTTATGGGTGGGAAGATGAATAAGAGGTAGGGGTGTTTTCCAAGTATAATTATTCATTGACATCTGCTTGAACTAACAGTGATGATATTCTCCAGATGTTACTTCTGATCATCACTCTTTTTACAAAAAAAAAATGTATATATATATTGGGCTGGAAAGATGGCTTAGCAGTTAAAGTGCATGTCTATGAAGCCTAAGGACCCAGGTTCAATTCTCCAGGTCCCACATAAGCCAGATGCACATAGTGGCACATGTGTCTGGAGTTCGTTTGCAGTGGCTAGAGGCCCTGGCATGCCCATTCTCACTCTCTCTCTCTCCCTCCCTAATAAATAAATAAATAAAAATAAATCTCTCAAAAATATTTTATTAATTTGAGAGAGAGAGAGAGGAAGAATGGGATACATGCACCACCTCGTGCATCTGGCTTACAGGGGTGATGGAGAATTGAACTTGGATCCTTAGGCTTCTCACGTAAACAACTGCTAAGCCATCTCTTCAGCCCCTGATCGCCAGTCTTAAGAACTCTCAGCATCCTGGTTCCTGAAGACCAAAGGTCATTTTTTTGGTCTGGTTTCTGTGCCTCTTAGCTACTAGGCTAAGGTGCCTGCACTCAGAGTCTATGATTACTGTTTTCCTGTGTTCTCTTTCCTATAGCTCCCTCTTTGATCCATAGTCTTTTTTTTTTTTTTTTTTTTTTTGGTTTTGCAAGGTAGGGTCTCACTCTGGTCCAGGCTGACCTGGAATTAACTATGTAGTCTCAGGGTGGCCTCGAACTCTTGGTGATCCTCCTACCTCTGCCTCCTGAGTGCTGGGATTAAAGGCGTGTGCCACCATAGTCCATTTGAGTTGCTTGTATCTGCTAAACATCTCTCTGCATTCTTCTCCTATGTTCAGATGCTTCCTAATCATGACTTGTCTGACATAGATCCTGTTACTTTTTTTTTTTTTTTTTTTTTGAGGCAGGGTTTCACACTAGCCCAGGCTGACCTGGAATTCACTATGTAGTCTCAGGGTGGCCTCAGACTCATGGCAATCCTCCTACTTCTGCCTCCTGAGTGCTGGGATTAAAGGTGTGCACTACACCTGGCTCAGACTGGCTTTTTTTTTTTTTTTTTAATTTTAATTATTTATTTGAGAGAGGGAAAGATGGGGAGAGAGAAAAAGAGAATGGACACACTCATGCATCATCTTGTGCACCTGGCTTATGTGGGTACTGGGGAATAGAACCGAGGTCCTTTGGCTTTGCAGGCAAGCACCTTAACCACTAAGCCATCTCTCCAGTCCCTGATTTTTTTTTTTTTTTTTTTGTTTTTTTGTTTTTTGAGGTAGGGTCTCACTCTAGCTCAGGCTGACCTGGAATTCACTATGTAGTCTCAGGGTGGCCTCGAACTCACTGTGATCCTCCTACCTCTGCCTCCCGAGTGCTGGGATTAAAGGCGTGCGCCACCACGCCCGGCCTTGATTTTTTTTTTTTTTTTTAATGCGAGAGAGAGAGAGAGAGAGAATTGGTGCACCACGGCCTCCAGCCGCTGAAGTAGAACTCCAGACACATGTGCCACCTTGTGCGTATGTGCAACTTTGTGTTTGGGTCGCTTTGTGGGTCTGGCTTATGTGGGACCTGGAGAGTCGAACATGTGTTATTGGGCTTTGCAGGCAAGCGTCTTAACTGCTAAGCCATCTCTCCAGCCTAGATCCTGTTACTTTTGACCTTGTTTAACCTTTTTCATTAAAGTGTGATCTAAATTTTCATTGCTTTTTTTTTTTTTTTTTTTTTTCGAGGTAGGGTCTCACTCTGGCCCAGGCTGACCTGGAATTAACTATGTAGTCTCAGGGTGGCCTTGAACTCACGGTGGTCATCCTACCTCTGCCTCCCAAGTGCTGAGATTAAAGGCGTGCGCCACCACGCCTGGCTTCTTTATAAAGTTTTAAAAATTTATTTATTTGAAAGAGAGAGAGATAGAGGGAGAGAATGGGCACACCAGGGCCTCTGGCTGCTGCAAAACGAACTCCAGACGTATGCACTACCTTCTGCATCTGGCTTACATGGGTCCTGGGTAATTGAACCTGGGTTCTTAGATTTTGCAGGTGATCTTCTTAGCCACTAAACCATTTCTCCAGCCCCCCCCTTTTTTTTTTGGTAGGATCTCACTCTAGCCCAGGCTGAGGTGGGAGGGTTGCTCTGAGTTCAAGGCCACCTTGAGACTACAGAGTGAATTCCAGGTCAGCCTGGCCTAGATTGGGACTCTACCTCAAAAAAACAAAAAACAAAAAACAAAAAAAAAAAAAAAAAAAAAAAAAAGAGAGAGAGAGAGAGAGATTTTTTTTTTGTTTTGTTTTTTTTTTCGAGGTAGGGTCTCACTCTGGCTCAGGCTGACCTGGAATTCACTATGTAGTCTCAGGGTGGCCTCAAACTCTTGGCGATCCTCCTACCTCTGCCTCCTGAGTGCTGGGATTAAAGGCGTGCGCCACCACGCCTGGCGAGATTTTTGATTTTTATATGTTGGGCTCAGGAATAATGAATTGGGAACTGTAATCTGTGGTTACAAATAGCCTATTACACTGTTGTTTCTCCACCTCAGCAGTAGGGATATTATGAGATGTGTTTGTTTAAGACAGGGTCTCATGTAGCTCAGGTTGGCCTTGAACTTGCTATGTAGCTGAGGATGACCTTAAACTCCTGATCCTCCTGCCTCCACCTTCCAAGTGCCAACTACAGTATGCACTACCTTGCTCAGCGCTATTGATATTATGGATAGATAATTCCTTGTTGTAGGAAGCTATCCTGTGAATTGTAGGATATTTAATAGCATCTCTGAGCTTTATCTACTATTCACTGGTTGCATGTGAATATCATGCTTGTCAACAACAGGTTACACTTGTGCGCACAACCTAATCCTGGGGATGTGGAAAACTGTATGTCTTGGGTGTGAACTTCTAGGACACAAGGGATTCAATAGCATCTCCAAAGATTTCCCAATACAATAAACGTGAGTCAACAACTGTGATCTGTCATACAGAAAATAATAAACATTTTTTCAGTTAGGCCTCAACTCTCCATAGCTTTTACTCTCATAAACTCTTAATTAAAGCTGTAAAGTCAGGATGGGACTTTTAACTCCAGTAGAGCTCGCTGGCCCTCCTTCCACCTCTATCTTGTGTGTTGTATAATTATTTCATGTCCTGTCAGGTACCACAGGATGGTACTGACAGTTGCATTCCTACTCCCTTCTGGAGATTGCCAGATGTTCCTTGGAAGCAAACTCATTTGTGGTTGAGAAGCACTAGCTTATTACATATATATCTCATTACTTTGAGCCCTAAATGATGTTTGATGAGATTTTTGATCATACCTCTATAGTTGCATAGAACCAAAGAAAGTGATAATACTTACCATAACATGGGTATGGTGAGATGGGCCTGTAAGATTGGCGCTGACCTGGGATGCTGAGGCAGGAGAGTTGCTGGGAGTTTGAAGCCAGCCTGGGCTACATAGTATGACCTTATCTCAAATAAATACCTTACTATAACTGCAAAGTGATACTCTTTTTTCCCAAGTTATATTCTTACTTTAATATCTATAGATTTTAAAAAATATTTTTATTGATTTATTTATATATTTGACAATGAGAGGGAGAGACAGAGATGGGGGGGGGGAGGGAGCGAGGCAGATAGAGATAATGCACATACTAGGGCCTCCAGCAACTGCAAACAAACTCCAGATGCATGCTTCACCTTGTGCATCTGGCTTATGTGGATCCTGTGAAATCGAACCTGGGTCCTTTAGCTTTGCAGGCAAGCACCTTAACTGCTAAGCCACCTCTCCAGCCCTAATATCTATAGATTTTAATTGGATATAGTCACAGCAAGTGAGATTTTGCTAGGAGCTAAAAAAATAGGAAATGTTTTATCTTTTTCTTACTAAATAGACAAAAAGTAAATGAGCACCAATTTCTAATACTGAGTGCCAGAATTATCTCTCTACATTCTGCAACATATTTAAATTGTTGTTTGAAAGAGTGAGCAAAGTCCCAGGGTGTGGCAGTACACACCAGTAATCCCAGCAATCAGAAGCCTAAGGCAGGAGGATCAAGAACCAGTTTAGGCTACACAGTGAGACTTTGTCTGAATTTATCACTCGGTCAATAAGCATGGTGGCTCACATCTATAAATGCAAGTGCTTGGGAGGTGGAATTAGGAGTAGTACCATGAGTTCAACATTGTAAATTCCAGGTTAGCCTGGGCTACAGAGTGAGATCATGTCTTCAAAAATAAGTAAATAAACAAATAACTAAATCAATAAAGGCCACTGATGAGTTCTTGAGAGCTTAGAGATCCACAGCAGTGTGCCTGGAAATTAAGTTAGTTGTTGCAAACAGTTGACTTTACAGTCCATGCCTGGAAGGAGTACAGCATAGCTTTCCATTTTTACTTAGAGAAATAAGACCTCTCGGGAAAGACTGCTGATGGCATGTCTCAACCAGCCACCCAGCAGGGAGCCTAGGCAGTCCCTTGATGGGGAGACTAGTAAGAGCTAGTAGTATCTTGGTACAAGGAGGTTCCTGGAACAGACTTACATGGGATGAGCACAGAGACATGGTAACCAGCCTTGGATTACAAGGGAAAAAGTCAGAACCTTGTTTTATCCAAAGAGATGCTTAGGAGCTGGCAGATGAGTACTGCTCAGGATGAGGGAATAGATAGATGGGTGTTCTCCAAGTGCCTCAGATAGGAGAGGAACATTCTGGGGCAAACTATGGACCTGTGGGATCCCAGTGTCCACAAAAGGAGTCCATGAGGCTCTTTTTTTTTTTTTTTCCGAGGTAGGTTTCATACTAGCCCAGGCTGACCTGGAACTCACTATGTAGTCTCAGGGTGACCTCGAACTCATAGTGATCCTCCTACCTCTGCCTCCTGAGTGCTGGGATTCAAGGCTACCACGCCCAGCTCTTTTTTTCTTTTTCTTTTTTTAAATTTATTTTAGAGAGAGCAAAGAGAGAGAGAGAGAGAATTGGCGCTCTAGGGCCTCAGCCACTGAATGTGCACTCCAGACGCTTGCGCCACCTAGTGGGCATGTGCTTTGCAGCCAAGTGCCTTAACTGCTGAGCCATCTATCTAGTCCCTACCTTTTTTTTTTTTTTTTTTTTTTTTTTTTTTGGTAGGGTCTCACTCTAGCCCAGGCTTACCTGGAATTCACTATGTAGTCTCAGGGTGGCCTCAAACTCATGGCAGTCCTCCTACCTCTGCCTCCCAAGTACTGGGATTAGAGGTGTGCGCCGCCACACCTAGCTGCTGTTTTTTAAACTAATATGCTTCTCTTATTTGTGTGTGTACATATATATGTGTATGTGGCACACTATGCCACAGAGACTATAGGACAACTTCATGGTAGTTTTCCTCTCCTTCTACTCTTTGAGACGTGGTCTCTCTTGGTGCTGCTGTTTGCAAACTTCTGGATTCTCCTGGCTCTGTCCCCATTGCTGCAGGCATGTTGGGATTACAGAGATACATGTTCCACTTTACATCAGGCTTTATTGTGGGTGCTGAGGAAGATCTAACTCGGGTTAGGAGGGTTGCAAGCAAGTACTTTTAAATACTGAGCTATTTTTCCAACCCTAATCATCTACCTTTTTGGGGACAGGGTCTCTTGCTGGCCTGGAGCTCTCAAGGAGGCCAGACTGCTTTGTCAGTGAACCCTCTGGATCTGCCTGTTTCCACATCCCCACTGCTTTACCATCTCTCATTTCTGTCAGTAGTTACTAGTATTTATTATTTCCTTCCTTTTATTGAGCCTAATTTGAGTTTTTCTGTGTTAGATTCTAAGGTCTTATGATAATAGATGTTCTCTCTCTCCAATTTTTACATGTTGCTCTCTTTTTATTTACAATGAGTTTATCAGCTCATTGCTTTCTGTCTTCAGAAATTTGTCTGATTTGCAGGGCGTAGTGGCTCACACCTTTAATCCCAGCACTCTGGAGGCAGAGGTAGGAGGATTGCCATGAGTTCGAGGCCACCCCGAGAATACATAGTGAATTCCAGGCCAGCTTGAGCTAGAATGAGACCCTATCTTGAAAAAAAGAAAGAAAGAGCCAGGCGTGGTGGCGCACGCCTTTAATCCCAGCACTTGGGAGGCAGAGGTAGGAGGATCACTGTGAGTTCGAGGCCACCCTGAGACTACATAGTGAATTCCAGGTCAGCCTGGGCTAGAGTGAGACCCTACCTCGAAAAACAAAAAAAAAAAAAAAAAAAAAAAAGAAAGAAAGAAAAAAGAAAAGAAAAGAAAGAAAAATTTGCTTGATTTATCTTTCTCCTTCCTAACCTGGCATCTGGTGGGCTCTCCACATTACAGCCCTGGAGCTAGCATGATCTTGAAGGTGGGGTCTGGTTGGGGCTGAGTGAGAGCATGCAGCTTGCTAAAAATGTGAATTTGTAAACTTCAAAATTGATTGGCTTGAGGCCAATTTTCCCTCCCTCCTTCCTTCCCTTCTTTCTCTCCCTCCCTCCTTTCTATTTTTTTTTTTTTGAAACAAGATCTCATGTATATCAGCTTGATTTCAAACTATGTAGCTGAGGCTGGCCTTGAACTCCTGATTCTCCTTTCTCCTCCCAAGTGCTGGGACTACAGATGTGTGCTATCAGCAAGGCTAGTTCTGAAAGCTCCAAAGTGTAGGCGGCTGCAGTTGTTGGTGTATGCTGTTGGTGTCCTCCTCTTCACTGGCTGTGGGTCCTCACTCACACTCAGATGTAGGGTTAGGTTTGGGCATCTCTACCAGGGTAACAGACATTTGAGGAAGTGGGTCTGGGGAAACTGAAACTATTTGGGTCAGGTTGAGAAAACTATTAACTACAATTCAAACCTCAGACATAAAGTTGCCTGGGCTGGAATTTCCCTTACTCTTTATCTCCACTGAGACATAAAAGTCCCTTCCTTAGCCTTGGTTTTAGGTTTAGCTTTTTCCAACATCCTGGCCCCTCCCTGTTGGATCCAAGCCTCTGGAGGAAATTGACTAGCTCTTAGTTACTACTGTGAACAGTTTATTTGGAAACCCTGGGAAGGAGGCAGAAAGGTTTATTTGCATAAACCTTTTCTTTCTATTTTTGTTTTCTTTGAAACAGGGTCAGTGTATTGTAGCATTGTGTATTGGCCTCAAACTTACTGTGTAGTTGAGGATGATCTTCCTGACTCCACCTCCCAAGAGCTAGGATTACAGAAGTGGGCCTGTATACCTGGCAAAATCAACTTTGTCTTCTCCCCACCCCCAAGCAGCTTGCCTGTCTTTTCTCTGTTCCGGAGGCCAGTTTGTCCCTAATGACTTCTTGCCCACTTTATTCCTAGGTCATCTCTTTCTCTTCAGTTTAGCTGCTAAGTCAAATTGTTGCTTAACCAACTTACTCCCATATCTTGCTTAAAGAATGTGATATGGCCGGGCGTGGTGGTGCACACCTTTAATCCCAGCACTCGGGAGGCAGAGGTAGGAGGATCACCATGAGTTCAAGGCCACCCTGAGGCTACATAGGGAATCCCAGGTCAGCCTGGGCTAGAGTGAGACCCTGCCTCTAAAAACCATTAAAAAAATGTGATATGGTTGTCACATCTGTGGTTTTTTTTTTTTTTTTTTTTTTGAGACACAGAGAGAGAGAGGGAGAGGAAGACAGATAGAGATGGGATTGCCAGCAGCCTCTCAGCTGCTGCGAACGAAATCTAGATGTGTGAGCCCCCTTGTGGTCACGTGCGGCATTGCGCCCTTGCATCACTTTGCATCTGGCTAAACGTGGGACCTGGAGATTGGAACCAGCGTTCTTAGGCTTAGGAGGCAGGCGCCTTAACTGCTAAGCCATCTGTGGTAGTTTGAATACATGTCCCCCAATATATTCAGTGTTTTACTTTATAGTTTGCATCTGCAATCACCTTGCTAGAGGCAAGGTCACTGGGGGCCTGGTCTTAAGGTGTGGTGATGGTTTGAGATTCCATTGTAAAGATATGCAAATGTGCCTAGCAGGAGTTCCTGAAGTGTGCTGTGTGACCTTTTGGCTGTAGTTTTTGCTCTGTGTGCTGTGGTGGCTGGTTGGCTTTTGCTCTCTCTGCTCAGCTTTGTGAAGAGCAGGCTGCTTCTCCTGACTTTATGGAACTTCCCCTGGATCTGTAAGCTTCAATAAATAATATCCCTTCCTCCATAACTGTGCCTGGTCTGGAAGTTCATCTCAGCGAACCTGAAGCTATCTGCTACACCATCTCTCCAGCCCCTGTGGTGTTTTTAACATTAGCCACTGTTATGAGTGTGACCCTTGTGGAACTGTAAATAGGGCCACCTATAGAGAAAAGTATGGGAAAATAGCCTGTAATTGGGGGGTTAATAGTACATATGTTGTGTGTGATTGTGTGTGTGTGTGTGTGTCTGTCTGTCTGTATTGGGCTCATATGGCATGGTGAGCATTTGGAGGTCAGAGGACAACTTCAAGGTGTCTGGGTTCTACTTTCCTTGAGATAGAGACTCTTGCTGCTACAAATGAACTGCCAAACTGCCAATCAATGTTGCTGACCCAGAGTTTCCTCTTTTCCTGGCTCCACATCCCATTGTCACAGGTGCCATTGAGATCAGTCACAGTTGCATGCCCCACTTTGCAACCTGCTTTTAAGTGTGTGCTGGGGAATTAAATTTGGGCCAGAAAACTTTGTAAGAAAGTTCCTTTAACCATTGAGCAATCTCCCCAACCATATATATCTATATGTATCTCTATCTATCTATATAATTTATCTATCTAATCCATCCATTCATCCATCCATCCATCCTCACAGATTTTACCCAGCCTTGAGTGTACAATTCACTGACTCTACTTAGTAACTTCACAGAGCTGTGCAAGCACTGCTACAGTTCAGTTTTAGGTAGTTTATCACCTACCCTAAGAAGGTCCCCAGACCTGTTCTACTCTGATCTCCAGTCCCAGAAAGCTACTCACCTACTCTCTAAGTTATATATTTACCCTTTTTGGACATATCTTGTAAGTGGATTTCTTATATTCTTCTGAGAGTATGGAGAAAAAAAAAATCTCTTCCCATGAGCATATGACAATGGAAGGGTCTGGTTGTATTCAATACCCGGAATGTAAAAGGTCACAGGTATAGAGTGCATCTTGGGAGATTCATTTACTCTTTAAGATTGTTTTCAGTAAAGAATAATAAGATGGTAGTTATATATGTCTTAAATTGTTCCATAAGGCTGGGTGTGGTGGCGCACGCCTTTAATCCCAGAACTCAGGAAACAGAGGTAGGAGGATCTCTGTGAGTTTAGGGTCATCCTGGGCTGGATTGAGAACCTACCTACCTTTAAAAAGTTTTTATTTATTTGAGAGAGAGAGAAAGAGGAAGATAGAGAGAATGTGTGTACCAGGGCCTCCAGATGAACTCTAGATACATGTGCCACCTTGTGCATCTGGCTTAAGTGGGTCCGGGGAATCAAACCTGGGTCCTTTGGCTTTGCAAGAAAGCACCTTAACCGCTGTTGCAGTCAGGTTCGCATTGCTGGCAAAAATCGCCCAACCAAGAGCAGCTTGTGGGAAAAAAGGTTTATTTTGACTTACAGACTCAAGGGGAAGCTCCGTGATGGCAGGGGAAAACGATGGCATGAACAGAGGGTGGATATCACCCCCTGGCCAACATCAGATGGTCAACAGGAACAGGAGAGTGTGCCAAATACTGGCAAGAGGAAGCTGGCTGTAACACTCATAAGCCCGCCCCCAACAATACACTGCCTCCAGGAGGTGTTAATTCCCAAATCTCCATCAGCTGGGGACTTAGTATTCAGAACACCTTAGTTTATGGGGGACACCTGAATCAAATCACCACAACCACTAAGCTATCTCTCCAGCCCGAGATGAAAGCTTTTTTTTTTTTTTTTTTTTAATTATTTATTTATGGGAGAGAGAGAGAGAGAGAATGGGTATGCTAGGGCCTCCAGCTGCTGCAAACAAAATCCAGATGTGTGCACCACCTTGTGCAACTGGCTTACGTGGGTCCTGGGGAATTGAACCTGAGTCCTTTGGCTTTGTAGGCAAGTGCCTTAACCATTAAACCATCCAGATGAAAGCTTTTGATAGCTGAACCTTCCTCCCATTCATCCATTTCTAAGAGACTGAAAGTCCTTTTGTGTCACTTTGAAAAGGTCAGGCTTTCCGGTCTCAAGATTGAATGGTTATCAAGAAATGCTGAGGTGAGGACCAGTGGAAATGAGTTTTCCAGTTTTTCCTTGGATGGATCATGAGTTACCCACATTAGTTCATGTGAGCTAAAATACCCAGAATGGTAGGCCATCCATGTTCAGATGGAAGTATAAAGCATTCCAAAATAGCATAGTATCTTCTCAGTATTATGCATTAGCTCATTTGTGCTGTTGCTGATTCTCTATACCTGGGCATCTGTTTTCACCAATGCCTCTGTCTTGCCAATCCATGTTTCTATACAGCCCTGAGTGATCTTGAACTAATTGGATTGTGTCTCCAGGACCACCACCAACAGCAGCAGCACCAGCAGTTTCTCCTGCTCCTCCTCTTCTCCCCTCTCCTTCCTTCCTTCCTTCCTTCCTTCCTTCCTTCCTTCCTTCCTTCCTTCCTTCCTTCCTTCCTTCCTTCCTCCCTCCCTCCCTCCCTCCCTCCCTCCCTCCCTCCCTCCCTCCCTCCCTCCCTTCCTTCCTTCCTTCCTTCCTTCCTTCCTTTCTTCTTTCTTATTAGTTTTTCAAGTTAGGGTCTCACTCTAGCCCAGGCAGATCTGAAATTTACAATGTAGCCTCAGGGTGGCCTTGAACTCATGGTGATCCTCCTACCTCTGCCTCCCAAGTGTTGGGATTAAAGGCATGTACTACTACACCCGGTTTTTCCTTCCTATTTTAAAAATGTTTTATTTATTTGACAAAGAGAGGGAGAGAGAGATGGAGGGAGGGAGAGAATGGGCACACCAGGTCCTCTAGCCATTGCAAACAAACTCCAGGCCCATGTGCCAGTTTATGTATCTGGCTTTACATAGGTACTGGGGAAATGAACCCCAGTCCTTAGCTTTGCAGGCAAGCGCCTTAACCACTAAGCCATCTCTCCAGCCCTCTTTATTTTATTTTATTTATTAGAGAGGAAGAGGCAGATAGAGAGTATGGGCATGCCAGGGCCTCTAGACACGGCAAACGAACTCCAGACGCATGTGCATCTCGTGCATTTGGCTTATGTGGGTCCTGGGGAATCGAACCTGGGTCCTTTGGCTTTGCAGGAAAGTGCCTTAACTACTAAGCTGTCTCTCCAGCCCAGCCCTCCTTTAAAAAAAAAGTAAATTTTTGGGCTGGAGAGACTGTTTAGTGGTTTTGGCCTTGGCCTGCAAAGCCAAAGGACCCAGGTCGATTCCTCAGTACCCACATAAAGCCAGATGCACAAGGTGGCTCATGTGTGTCTGGAGTTTGTTTGCCGTGGCTAGAGGCCCTGGCGTGTCCATTCTCTCTTTTTTCTCATAAATAAATAAATAAATAAATAAATAAATAAATAAATAAATAAATAAATAAATAAATGTGTGTCTATGCCAGGGTCTCTTGCAAATGAATGCCCATCCAGTTTTATCTGGGTAGCTGGAGAATTGAACCCAGTCTGGCATGCTTTGCAAGCCAGCACTTTTAACCACTGAACTATCTCCTCATGCTTTTTCATTATGTTTTTCATTATAGCAGAATAAAACTCCATTATTTATATATACCACATTTTCTTTTTCCTGTTCTGTTGATGAGTACCCAGGCTGATTTCATAACTTGGCTATTGGAAATAGCGACCATGATAGACATGGGTGTGTAGGTGTATTACTTTCTCGTTGCTGTGCCCAAATACCCCCTATCTTGTCAAACTTTCTGATTTACATCCTCAGGAAGGAGTTGTGAAAAGTACAGTGGTGTGTGTGTGTGTGTGTGTGTACTGGGAGTGGGGGAGGTTCCTAGGCTAGTGTGGGGAAGGGCAGATACATTGTAACACTGTGTGAAGACATAGCAGGAGACTTTCTCCAGCAAGCTCTGGACAACCTTTGATCCTGTTTGTTTACTAGCATTGTGAGCTGGGCAACTTAACTATTGGTCTGCATTTCCTCCTTTGTAAAAAGATCTAGATTGCAGAACTGTTGTGAAGGTTAAGTGAGATATGTATATTCTCACTTTCTTCCTCTCTGTTTCTTTCATTTGTAGAGTGACTTTTCACATTCCCTCTCTAGGGTAAAAGAATGAGACACCACATATAAGAAGTCAAAAGGATCAAAATTAGAGCTCCACCTTTTCTGAGAGGCATTAGAAACTGGAGCACCAGCCTATAGTATTCTCTTAAATTCTGGTTATACTCATCCCTCTACTACCTCCTATGTCTGTTGATTCACCAAGCACAACTCTAGAGAGATAGGGAGCCCTTTACTAGTAAAATAGCTGCAATAGGAACATTAAAAAAAAAAATTCAGGGGCTGGGAAGATAGCTCAGTTAGTAAAGTACTTTCTGTGCAAGCATGAGGACTTAAGTTCAGATCACCAGTGCCCACATAAATGTCAGGTGGTTGACATTATTGAGAATGACACCTGAGGTTGTTCTCTGGCCTCCACACATGTGCACACATGCACACAAATTCAAATAACAGAAATGTTCAAATATGAATGGAATTTATTAAATAAGTGCTAAAATTTTAGGGCCACAGATATTAAAAACTGTCTGTTAGAAATAATAATGTATGGGGCTGGAGGGATGGATTAGCGGTTAAGGTGTTTGCCTGCAAAGTCAAAGGACCCAGGTTTGATTCCCCAGGACCCATGTTAGCCAGATGCATAAGGTGGCACATGTATCTGGAGTTCATTTGCTGTGGCTGGAGGCCCTGGCCTGCCCATTCTCTCTCTCCCTCTTTCTGTCAAGTAAATAAATAAAAAAATTTTTTTTTTAAAAGAAAGCCGGGCGTGGTGGCGCACGCCTTTAATCCCAGCACTTGGGAGGCAGAGGTAGGAGGGTCGCTGAGAGTTCGAGGCCACCCTGAGACTACATAGTTAATTCCAGGTCAGCCTGGACCAGAATGAGACCCTACCTTGCAAAACCAAAAAAATAAAAAAATAAAAATAAATTAAAAAAAAAAATAATAGGGCTGGAGAGATGGCTTAGCTGTTAAGGCGCCTGCCTGCTAAGCCCAAGAATGCTGGTTCCAATCTCCAGCGGTTCCAATCTCCAGGTCCCACATTTAGCCAGATGCAAAGTGACACAAGGGCGCAATGCTGCACTTGACCACAAGGGGGCGCACACATTTGGATTTCGTTCACAGCAGCTGAGACTGCTGGCGCGCCCATCTCTGTCTCCCTCTCTCTCTCTGTGTCTCTCTCCAAAAATAAATAAATAAAAAAAAAGAAATAATAATGTATGTTAAAAGCTGCCTATTTAGGGGTAAATGAGTCCTTTTTTAAAATTGGGGAACAGACTTTTATACTATCTCTTGAGGTAATGGGAGGGATCTGTGGAGGTTATGAAATCTGAACTGAGATTCTTGAATCCAGAGACCATTGCTCACATTTTACTCATGTGTATTGTAGTCCCCCACCTCCTGAACTTGGTTATATGTAACTCTGTGTATCCTTTTTTATATTTTAGATGGAACAGATTAAAAGAGCCAATAAACTGTTTACCAATGACTGCATATTTCTGAAGAAAACTTTGAACATCCCAATTATATCAGAGAAGCCTTTGTTGTTTAATGGACTTAACTCCATTGATTCTCCAGAAAAGGAAACTGTTGATAACAGCATTTGTCAAGAGCCCATGGCTGGGGAAGAGATCTCCTCGCCCAGCCCTCAGGAATCAGAGCCTGAGCCTGCACAGCCTGAGGAGGAAGTATCAGCCAGAGATTTCTTACAGAGACTAGACTTGCAGATTAAGTTATCAACCCAGGCAGCCAGGAAGCTGAAAGAGGAGAACAGGTAAAGATTCCTGGTATGAGTGTCAGAGGCTTAAAAATTGCTAACATGTCCTTGTTTGACAAATTATCTTAATTCCAGAAAGATGCTTATTTATTTATTTATTTACTTTCCTGAGACAGGGTCTCATGTAGCCCATGATGGCCTCAAACTTGCTATATAGATGAAGATGACCTTGAACTTCTGATCCTTCTGCTTCCACCTTCTGAATGCTAGGATGGAACCCAGAGGTAGGCAGGCACTCTCCAGCAGAGCTGCTAGTCCTGGAAAGGCATTTTCTGTTTTGTTTTGTTATGGTTTGGTTTGTTTTTAAAAAGTATTTTATTTATTATGAGAGAAGGAGAAAGAAAGAGAATGGGCCCATCAAGGCCTCTTGCCACTGCACACAAACTCCAGACGCATGTGCCACTTTGTACATCTGGCTTTACATAGGTACTGGGGAATCAAACCTGGACCATCAGGCTTTGCAAACAAGCACCTTTAACTGCTGAACCATCGCTCTAACTCCCTGGAAAGGCATCTTTAATATGTGATATCTAAACAGAGGTACTGCTTGCTGCATAAGGCTTTGCTTGTTGTTATGCCTTTGTCTGATATTCAGTACAAAAAGTTTGCTTCTTTTCTTAACAGTACACTGTCCAGTTAGCAACTTTGGGTAGCAGCAGCCCAGTGGAAGCATCTCATTGGCACCTTCAAGGGAAACCTTGTAAAATACTTGCCCTTATAAAGCTTGCAAAGACATTGCCTGTTACTTGTTATCAGCTATCTCCTATGTAAGATGTTGTGTCCAAAAGCGTTTCTTTTTGTTTTTTAATTTGGTTCTAGGTCAAACCTTTTTCTTTCTTATGGAGTTGGTATCTTTCGTTATGATTTCAAGAAGGCACACAACCTGCTGTTTTTCCTCTTCCCTCTACTTGCTAATGGGAACTTATAACTAAAATTAATGCCCAGGTTCAACTACTATATTTTTAAATTTATTTATTTGCCAGCAGAGAGAGAGAGAGAGATAGAAGGGAGGCAGACAGAGAGAGAATTGGCATGCCAGGGCCTCTAGCCACTGCAGATGAACTCCAGATACATGTACCCCTTTGTGCGTTTGGCTTATGTGGGTCCTGGAGAATCGAACTGGGATCCTTTGGCTTCACAGGCAAACACCTTAACTGCTAAGCCATTTCTCCAGCCCCCTATAATATTTCTTATGGTGAATATATTGGTTTCATTCTCCTTCCCTTAATTCTTTTATTTTTTCTTTTATTTTTTATTTTTGGAGAGAGACACAGAGAGACAGACAGACAGAGAGAGAGGGAGAGGGAGACAGATAGAGATGGACACGCCAGCAGTCTCTCAGCTGCTGTGAACGAAATCCAGATGTGTGTGCCCCCTTGTGGGCAAGTGAGGCATTGCACCCTTGCGTCACTTTGCATCTGGCTAAATGTGGGACCTGGAGATTGGAACCGCTGGAGATTGGAACCAGCGTTCTTGGGCTTAGCAGGCAGGCGCCTTAACCGCTAAGCCATCTCTCCAGCCCCCCTTAATTCTTATTAAAAAAATTTTTTTACTTATTTGAGAGAGGGGGAGGGAGGGAGAGAATGGGTGCTCCAGGGCCTCCAGCCACTGCAAAAAAACTCCAGACACATGTGCCACCTTGTGCATATGGCTTATGTGGGTCCTGTAGAATCGAACCCATTCCTGCAAAGCCTAAGGACCCAGGTTCGATTCCCCAGTACCCATATAAGCCAGATGCACAAGGTGGTGCATATATCTGGATTTTGTAGTGCACCCATTCTCTCTCTCTGTCTCCTCTTTTTCTCTCTCTCTCAGATAAATAAACTAATTAAATAAATATAAAACATGTTTCAGTGTACATTTACTATATTAAATATTTCTGGATAGAGGTATAAATACTGTGGTCTACTGTGTTTCTTTTTTTCAGAGATGAAGAGAGCCCCTATGCATCTTCCCTCTATCACAGTTAAGTGACTAGTGGGTATAATTGTTACCTGGATTACAAAATGGTTGGACCTCAAAGAACCCAGCCACTGCAGATTCAGAAGTGGTCCATTTGGGTTCCCATAGCATACATCTTAAAAATCATAATTAATATACCAATAGCAGTTGCACTGAAGTGAATCGTTCCTTCTGGCTTCCTGTAACTTTAAGTCTCACTATGGCATGATAGCAAAATTGTACTCTACAGTTCATCACTTTGGAGGGTGGTGGTGGTTGTGAGATTAATAAGCTTCTGTAAATACAAAAAGCAGCAAAGACGTTATATATTTAAGCCCAAAACAATGTTTATCTCCTGAAGAGATCCTAATGATGTGAAAACCATGGTGGCTGTTTAAGTGATGCTGAATTTGCTGTGTGTTTATAACCCAAGTGCTATATATGTATATATATATTTCAAAATGTGTTATATATTCTGTTTAATGTAAAGAACCAAACTTGTCTGCTATTTTATAAAAGTAAACTTCAAAGGTCTGGATGCAAAAATAAACTATGTTTTCGTATATGAGTCTTCATTTTTTTTTAAATGGAGAAATAAAATTGATTTTTAAATTATTAGTGTGTGTATGTGATGTTTATGTGGGTTGGGTTGGTGGGGGGGGTGCATGTGAGAAAGTCAGAGGACAACTTCAGGGTGTTGTTCCTTTTCTTCCACCTTGTTTAAGACAGTCTCTCTTGCTTTTTTTTCTACTGCAAATGCCAGCCTAGCTGGTCTGCAAGCTTTGGGATTCTCCTGATTGTGCCTCCCATTACCATATTCATGTGAGGATTGTAGCTATATATACCACTGTATATCTGACTGTATGTGAGTTCTGGGGATCTTCAGGCATCAGGCTTGCACAGCATTCTCCTTTAACCACTGAGCCATCTCCCTAGCCTGTTTTATTTTATTTTTTGAGATCAGGTCTTATGCAGCTCAGGCTGGTCTTGAAATTACCATGTAGCACTGATGACCTTGAACTCCTTAACTGCTTACCTCCATCTCCCAACTGCTAAGATTACAGGTATGTGCTACTATCCCCTGCTAAAATTGATTTTTTTTTTTTTTTTTTTTTGGTTTTTCGAGGTAGGGTCTCACTCTGGCCCAGGCTGACCTGGGTCTCACTCTGGCCCAGGCTGACCTGGAATTAACTATGTGCCTCTCAGGGTGGCCTTGAACTCATTTTTTTTTTCCTTTTTCTGCCTTTTAGGTAGGGTCTCACTCTGGTCCAGGCTGACCTGGAATTAACTGGGATTAAACTCTTGGTGATCCTCCTACCTCTGCCTCCCGAGTGCTGGGATTAAAGGCGTGCGCCACCACGCCCGGCTCTAAAATTGATTTTTAAATTACATTTTTTGAGATGACAACAGCTTTTCTCCTGCTTTAATATTTTATTATTATAAATTCAATTTTAAATAAATCCAAAAATCTAAAAGCAAATCAATTACTAACAGCCTCTGTAGTGTAGTGTCACCAACCTAATGTGATTCAGAGATAGTGAAAATATGGAATAGTGTTGAAGTACAAATAAATGACACCCACATGTGACATAGTACTCAATTCTAGTTTAGATCTTATCACCATGACAATTTGAAGGGTTGTCACTGTGCTCTTTGAATTAAAAACTAAATCCAGTGGTGGTGGCTTTAATCTCAATACTTGGGAGGCTGAGGTGGGAGGATTGCCATGAGTTCAAGGCCAGCCTAGGGCTATAGGGTGAGCTCCAGGTCATCTTAAAGTGAGAGCTTACCTAAAAAAAAAAAGCAACCTAAGTTTGTATTGATGTAATTTATCTTATTTTAAATTATGTATATAGGTTATAGCAATATACCAGGACATTTCTAAGGGCTGGAGAGATGGCTCAGCAGTTAAGGCACTTGTCTGCAAAGCCTAATGATCCGGGTTCTATTCCCCAGTACCTATATAAAGCCAGATGGACAAAGTGGCACATGCATCTGGAGTTCGTTTGCAGCAGCTGAAGGCCCTGGTATGCCCACTCATATTCTCTCTTTCTTCTTGAAAATAAATTTTAAAAATATGTTATTTTTATTTATTTAATTATTTGAGAGAGGGAAAGAGGCTGAGAGAGTTGTGGGTACTAAGGAACCAAATGTGGGTTATTAGACTTTGCAGGCAAAAGCCTTAACCACTGAGCCATCTCTCCCGCCCTGCTTTTAGTTTTTTGTTTTGTTTTGTTTTTCAAGGTAGGGTCTCACTCTAGTCCAGGCTAACCTGGAATTCACTATGTAGTCTCTGGGTGACCTCAAACTCTTGGCAATCCTCCTACCTTTGCCTCCCAAGTGCTGGGATTAAAGGCGTGCGCCACCTAGTCCAGCTGAATTTGTTGTTGTTGTTGTTTTTTTTTTTTTTTTTTTTTTTTGGTTTTTCAAGGTAGGGTCTCACTGTAGCTCAGGCTGACCTGGAATTCACTTGTAGTCTTAGGGTGGCCTCAAACTCTCAGCGATCCTCCAACCTCTGCCTCCTGAGTGCTGGGATTAAAGGTGTGTGGCATCATGCCTGGCCCTGTTTTTATTTTCATTTATTTATTTATTTTTTGGTTTTTTGTGGGAGGGTCTTGCTCTAGCCCAAACTGACCTGGAATTTACTATGTAGTTTCTATGTAGGGCAGCCTCCAACTCACTGCTGGGATTAAAGGCATGCATCACCATGCCCGGCTCAGTTTTTTTTTCTTTTGAGACCAGATCTCGTTCAATAGGCCAGGGTGGCCTAAAATTTGCAATATAGCAGAAGCTAGCCTTCAACTCCTGATCCTCCTGTATCAGCTACCTCAGAGCTGGGATTATAGACCTGAATCACCATGCCTGGCTTTTTAAAAGTCTTTAAAAATTTTTTTTTTTAATTTTATTTAAGAGAGAGAATTGGCACCCCAGGCCCCCAGGCACTGCAATTGAATTACAGATGCTTGCGCCACCTAATGGGCATGTGTGAGTTTGTGTTTGCCTCACCTTTGTGCATCTGCCTTACTTGGGATCTGGAGAGTTGAATATGGGTCCTTAGCCTTTGCAGGCAAGCACCTTAACCGCTAAGCCATCTCTCTGGTTCTTTTTTTCTTTTGAGAGTATATTGCTAGGTAGGTCACCCTGGCCTCAAACTTATGTTCCTTCAGCCTCTGCATCCCTGGACTAGTGTACTCTTGTCCCTACCTCGGCATAGAATCACCGGAAGAGAGGATCTAGGCTCTGGCCCCAGAGTTACTTTCTTTTGGCCACATGTGCTCGTGTATATGTATATCCTGTGCCCTGGATCCCTTTGTGAAACAAGACTTTTCTGTCTTGGTTATCAATGAAGGTTAATGTGCTTTGAGAACTACAACAAAGTCCCTAAAGACATTTCTCACTTTCAAAAATACTACATTGATATGTAGATACATTATAGAAAAGTGAGAGGATAAGATGTTCTACCCTGAATCAATGTTGTGTGAACTTTCCTGGAGAGACCTAAGCAAATGCCTGTTCTCCCAGATGAGTCACCAATGACAAATCAAAGTTTGATTCCACCAAAATCCGACTTGGTGAACCAATGAGTTTATTGGACTTCCTTACAGAGCATGGGTGGCTCCATACAGCCAAATCACACTGACAAATCTCACCCCAGAATGGATGACAACCTCCCATAGCTGTATCGAGTCCTCCCGCTTCAGTTAACCTTCCGCATGCTATATGCTCTAGCATGTCTGGAGTGCTCAGAGCACTTGCATCAGTGGCAGAATTACATAACAGCTGGGAAGTGAGTGTGTCCGAGATCTCACGTGAGGGTCTAATGACCCTTTCCCACCCGATCCTCTGAGGGAACTTTAACAGGCCCAATCATGAGGGGCCTTGGTAAGCTCACAGCTGTTTCTGATGAAGATGGTAATGGCTGTGATGCTTGGAGGACAGCAGTCCACAACCACCACTCTGCTGTCCAGTGTAGATGTTGGGCCTAACAAAGCACTGGTTAGAAAGGACAGTCAAAAAAAGTAAATGAATCTCAAACTACAGAGGCTGTGAGGAAATGTGGATTTATTTCAACTCCCAAATGGGAACTGCTGGTGGAAATGGCATCACATAAGGGACATATAAGGTACTTGGATGTCCAGCATGCCTTGGAAACAGAAGCCTTAATTCTCAGGGAGTGTGCATGCATGTGTGTGATAAGGTTCAGTTTTTAAATTTTTAAAAAAATTATTTATTTATTTATTGACCAGAGAAAGAGAGAGAGAGAGAATGGGTGTGCCAGGGCCTTTAGCCACTACAAATGAGCTCCAAATGCATGTGCCACCATGTGCATCTGTCTTGCGTGGGTTCTGGGGAGTCAAACCTGGGTCCTTAAGCTTCTCAGCAAGTGCCTTAACTGTTAAGCCATCTCTCCAGCCCACGTTCAGTTTTATGTTCAGTTCACTAGAGGATTTTCCACAGCAACATCTCTATAAAATGTAAGTCTACGAGGAAATAAAGATTCTATATGCAAAATCTCAGTTTACATACAACTTTACTTTTCAGAAGGTTTTTATAGCAAGAAAGTTATATTTTGCCCACTTCTAAAGGTTAACTACTGTAAATTCATCACTTTCTAATAATCCTTGGGTCAAAACATTTTAATCATTGAATTAGAAGTATTTTAAGCTATCTTATGTTTTCTGGAAAAGCTGAGAGACTCTTACATCATCTGCCATTTTTTACAGGCTACTGTAGATGCGCTTGATGGCATTAGCTTCTTCCTCATCAAGGATGCCTTTCTGTACGTAAGCATCGGCTTGCTGGTTGATGAAGTCCCTCATCTTTGAAAGGTCATAATCTGGAAAATATTAGAGTATCATGAGCAAAGATCAGGAAAAAACAATCCCATTATAGTGATTACCACTAGAAACATTTTCTATAGTAATGGGATTACCAGCCCTGTCTTTCACATTGGAAGAGATTTAAATTCTGGATTTGGGAAGTACTTGCTGTTTGAAATGTTTGGATGTATTGTATTATCTCATCACTCCATTACAACCCTGTAGAGAGTACCATCCCATCTGACCTAAAGAGAACAGGCTTGTAAACCAAGGATTTTCAAATTTTTATTGTTTATGCCAATCTCCAGGGATTATAGGAGAGTTGAAGATTCAGTAAATTTGGGGTGGAGACCCAGGTTTGCAATTTAAACAAACTCCTAGGAGATGCTAATGCTGTTGAGCCAGGAATCATTCCTCTGGCAACCAGATCCTAAATCATAGTTCTTTGTGCAATGTCATAAATATAGCAAAATTATGGTTAGCAGCTCCCTGAGCTTGTGCACCAGGTTTACTGTTACTGGTGATAATACACTTGCTATTCCAAATTAATAATTGCTTTATTTTATCCTATATGGATGTAAACATGGAATAAAAAGGCCAACCTTTTTATGTTTCCTTTGTCCTTACTGAAGGAAATGAAACTGAAGTAAACCAATTAACCACCCACCAAAAATAAAGAGACCATCAAGTAGGACTGTGGCATCTTTCTAAAGCCCTAAAACAAACAAAAAACCTCTCCACATTTTTTGTTTGTTCTTTAAGTATTTGATTTGTTGTTTCTGAGATAGGATCTTACTCTGTAGCCCAGGCTGGCCTCAAATTTATGGTGATCCAGGCTCAGCTTCCAGAGGGTTAGGATTAAAAGCAAGAAGTCACCACACAGATGGCTTAGCAGTTAAGGCATTTGCTTGCAAAGCCTAAGGACCCTGATTTGATTCCCCAGTACCCATGTAAGCCAGCTGCACATGGTAGTGCATGTGTCTGGAGTTCATTTGCAGTGGCTGGAGGCTCCGGTGAGCTCATTCTCACTCTCTCTGACTGTCTCAAACAAATAAATAAAAATAAAATACTTAAAAAAAAGTCACCACACCCTTAATCTGCAACCTGGTCACTTGGACATTGGTAATTCCCTGTGTGGAAAGGGAAATAAAGCATGGGAGACCTCTCTAAACTTGAGAGCTGAAATTGAGAGAGTTTATTTTCTGTAGATAAAATGGGGCATTTGCTACAAGACAGGGCCTGGCTATGGAGTTCAAAGACAGAAACTCTAGCACTGAGTGCTTTATAGCATCTCATGTGTGCCTTCCCAAGCTTGATGAGGAAAGTAGCAAGGATGAAGAAATGGAATGAAGGCTGGGGAGATAGTTCAGATGGAAAGTGATTGTCTTGCAAGCTTGAAGAATTGAGTTTGATTCCTCAGAACCCATGTAGAAATAGCTAAATGGCCAGATGTGGTGGCACACGCCTTTAATCCCAGCACTTGGGAGGCAGAGGTAGGAGTACTGTGAGTTTGAGGCCACCCTGAGACTTCATAGTAAATTCCAGGTCAGCCTGGGCTAGAGTGAGACCCAATAACAACAAAAAATAGCTAAGTGTTAGTAGTGTGGGTTTGTAATTCCAGCTCTGGGGAGCCTCACAGCAATCCTCCTACCTCTGCCTTCTGAGTGCTGGGATTAAAGGGAAAGAAAGAAAGAAAGGGGGAGGAAATGGGCTAATGAACTGAATAGACAGTTCTCAAAATATGAATCACAAATGGACAAGAAGCCTTAAGAGCTGTCCAACATCCTTAGCCTCCAAGGAAAAATAAAACTACTTTGAAAACCATCTCATCATGAAAACAAACAACAAATGCACAGTGAAGACAAGAAGAAAGAGAAATTCAGATCCAGGTGGGAGTGTAAACTAGTGCAGCCACTATAGAAATTAGAGTGGCAGTTTCTTAAAATACTAAAGATAAAATGACCATATGACCCAGCTATATTGCTCCTGGATTTTTACCCAAAGGTCTCTAAGGCAGCATATCACTGAGACACATGCACCTCCATGTTTACTTCTGCACTATTCACAATAGCTAAGAAATGCAACCAACCCAGATGTCCATCTACAGATGAATGGATCACAACGGAATTTTATTCATCCATATTGAAAATGAAATCATGAGAATTGTAGAAAAATGAGTGAAACTGGAAGTCTTTATGTTAAGTGAAATACACCAGACTCAAAAAGACAAATACCATGATTTCTCTCATATGCAGATCCTAGATTTTAATTGCTATATAAGTGCATATATATCTATGTATGTGGGTGTAGGTCATGAAACTAGATCAGGGACTGTGAGAGGAGAAGTGCTTTTAATTGGAATAAAGAGGGTGGAATACATGTGACATAAAAGCAGAACGGAGCAGTATGTATGAAAATTCCATGATGAAGTCCATAACCTTGTAGGCTAACTGTATTAGTTACTCTCTTATTGCTGGGCAAGACATCTGACATAGCAATTAAAGAGGAAGAGTTTAATTCAGTTCATGAGTACAGCCCATTGTAGTGTGGAAGGCACAGGGCCAGGAGCTTAAAGCAAATGGTCACATTAGTTCACAGTGAGGAAGCAGAGAGCAATGAATGTTGCTACTGAGCTCAATTTATCCTCTTTGTTTAGCCCAGAACACCAGCCCATGGAATGGACCCACCTATAGTTAAGGTGGGTCCTCCTACTTATCAAAATAATCCCTCACAGACATTCCCAGAGATTTGTTTCCATTGTGATTCTACATTCTGTCAAGTTGACAACCAGAGATTGACCATTCCACTAACAAAGAGGCCAGGCGTGGTGGTGCACATCTAAAACTTGGGAGACAGAAGTAGCCAGATTACTGTGCATTCAAGGCTAGCCTGGGAATATAGCATGAACACCAGGTCAGCCTGGGCCAGAGTGAGACACTACCTCAACAACAAAACAAACCCTACAACAATCATTTTAAAGCTGGGCATGGTGGCACACTCATGCCTTTAATTCCAGCACTTGAGATAGGATCTCCATGAGTTCAAGGTCAACCTGGGACTACAGAGTGAGTTCCAGGTCATCCTGGGCTACAGTGAGACCCTACCTCAAATAACAATAACAAAAAAAACCCCAACAACAACAACAAAAGAGAGAGAGAAAAGGAGAGAGAGGAAGAAGAGAAGGGAGGGAGGAAAGAAGGGAGGCAGTGAAGAAAGGAGGTTCTATTCCCTTCAGTATCTAAGATGCAAATGGAGTCTTTTTGAGTCTGAGAGGAGACTTTAGTGTAGCTTGATTGTGGGAAAAGTTACCCAAGAGCCCCTGGAAAATGGGTAGAGTTTGCAAGGTGTGATCACATGAACTTCCTACCTTCTTTATTTCCTTTTTTGTCATGTTTCTTCAACCATTCAATATTTTTTCTAATGGCTTCCAAATAGGCTTCTGTTTTTCCTGAAAAGGCAAGAGAGTAATTTCAAACACTCATAAAATATCATTGTATTTCTTTCTCTCCCTCTCTCTTTCTCTCCTTCTCTCTTTATTCTCTCTCTCTTTCTTTCTTTCTTTCTTTCTTTCTTTCTTTCTTTCTTTCTTTCTTTCTTTTCTTTCTTCTTTCTTTCTCTTTCTTTCTTTTCTGAGGTAGGGTCTCACTCTAGCCTAGCTGACCTGGAAATCACTATGTAGTCTCAGGGTGTCCTCCAACTCATGGCAAGCCTCCTACTTCTGCCTCCCAAGTGCTGGGCTGAAAAGTGTGTACCACCATGTTCAGCTCTCTCTTTTTATTTTTAATGTTTTATTTATTTATGAAAGGCAGATAGAGAGAATGGGCACACTCCATGGCCTCTAGCCACTGCAAATGAACTCCAAACACATGTGCCACCTTGTGCATCTGGCTTTAGGTGGGTTCTGGGGAGTTGAACTTGGGTCCTTAGGCTTTGCAGGCAAGCGCCTTAACTGTTGAGCCATCTCCTTAGCTCTGTTTTAGGTTTTTTTTTTTTTTTTTTTTTTTTTGTTATTTGAGGTAGGGGCTTGCTCTAGCCCAGGCTGACCTGGAGCTCACTATGTAGTCCCAGGCTGGCCTCGAATTCATAGCAATCCTCCTACTTCTACCTCTCAAGTAATGGGATTAAAGGCATGTGCCACCACATCTGGCCTTTTTTGATTTTTTTTTTTTTTTTTTTTTTTGGTTTTTCGAGGTAGGGTCTCACTCTGGCCCAGGCTGACCTGGAATTCACTCTGTATTCTCAGGGTGGCCTCGAACTCATGGCAATCCTCCTACCTCTGCCTCCCGAGTGCTGGGATTAAAGGTGTGCGCCACCACACCCGGCCCTTTTTTGATTTTTTAAAAAAATATTTTTTGTTTATTTGAGAGAGAGAGAGAGAGAGAGAGAGAGAGAATGGGCACGCCAGGGCCTCCAGCCACTGCAAACAAACTCCAGATGCATGCACCCTCTTGTGCATCTGGCTTATGTGGGTCCTGGAGTCTTGAACTGGGATCCTTTGGCTTTGCAGGCAAATGTCTTAACCACTAAGCCATCTCTCCAGCCCCCCTTTATTTTTATTTATTATTTTTTTTCGGGGGGGGGGTTTCAAAGTAGGGTCTCAATCTAGCCCAGGCTGACCTGGAATTCACTATGTCGTCTCAGGGTGGCCTCAAACTCATGGAGATCCTCCTACCTCTGTCTCCCAAATTCTGGGATTAAAGGCATGTGCTACCATGCTTGGCCCAAACTCTTTTTTTTTTTGTTAAATATAGTCTCACTCTAGCTCTATCTTCCTACCTCTGCCTCCCGAGTAGAGGACTGCATTCAAAGGTGTGTGCTACCACGTCCGGCCGCTGTATTTCTTGTTAAAGTCCACAGTGATGTTCAACACCATAAACACTGAATTTATGGAGCAATCTGATGCTCAGAGGCTAAGTACCTTGGTTAAGGTTCTGTTCACCTGTATGGAAACAGCTTACCAGTCAGTACAGTCTATAAAGAAACTGCCATTGTCTGTTATCCAAAGCTGAGATGGTCAACTGGATGTATTTATTTATTTATTTTGACACAGGGTCTCTCTCTGTAGGCTTGGCCTAGAATTTGCTAGATAGGCCAGGCTGGTCTAAAACTTGACATAATCTTCTTGCCTCTACCTCCTAAGTACTACATTACAGATATGTGTTACCATGCCCAAAGCCACTATGCTCAGTGAGCCATCAAACCCAACTCTGGCTTAAGTAAAATAAATAATGATTTCTGAGGCTGGGGTGATGGCTCAGCAGTTAAAGAAGCTTGCTTGCAAAGTCTGATGGCTTGGGTTTTGTTCCCCAGTACCTACACAAAGCCAGATCACAAATGGCACATGTGTCTGGAGTTCACTCACAGTGGCAGGAGGCTCTGGCGTGCTCATACTCACTATCTCTCTCTCTCTCTCTTTTTGTCTGTTTCTTTTAAATAAATAAAATATTTTTAAAAATAATGATTTCTACTTAAAAGCAATTTAGTTTGATGAGGCATTTTGAACAGGAAAAGAAATCTGAGTGTAATGTAGACTGTTTCTAAAGAATTCTTCTTAATTTGTATTTATTTATTTATGAGAGCGAGAGAGAAAGAGAAAGAGGCAGATAGAGAATGGCTGCACTAGGGCCTCTAGCCACTATAAATGAATTCCAGATGCATGTGCCCCCTTGTGCATTTGGCTTACATGAGTACATGGAGCATTGAATCTGGGTCCTTAGGCTTCACAGGCAAGTTCCTTAACCTTTAATCCATCTCTCCAGCCCCAATTTTTTATTTTAATTTTATTTTATTTTCAACTTCATTTTTTATTTAAATCAAATTATTAATTCTCATAAGACTTGCTTTAATGAATAAATAACTGATTTGTTATTAGCACATGGTAATTAGCATTTCTGAAGCTTTTATGTCTGAAAATATTCTTGTTTAAATTATTTTAAGCATTATTTCAAAATCTAATTTTTATATTATACATTAGATTATATGTGGAAAGCTTATCTGAGAAAGGGAAATCACTGCTTAGTCTGTTTATATACTACAATAGAAATTCTGAATTAGGAAGGTTAAAATTATTTTGAGATATTTGCATAGTGTGACATTTCTCACCTTCATGTCTCCTTCTTTCCCCCATGCTAACAGAGTTGCCTGTGATAATTAATAATTAATTAATTGATAATTAATAGGGTTTTTCTCTAGCTCAGGCTGACCTGGAATTTACTATATAGTCTCCAGGTGTCCTTGAACTCATGGCGATCCTCCTGTTTCTGCCTCCCAAGTACTGGGATTAATAAAGGTGTGCGCCACCACTCCTGGCTGATAATTAATCTTGATGGTCAACTTTATAGGATTTAGAATTACCATGGAAACAAATCTCTGGGCATGCATGTTAGTTTCTAGGTTGGGTTAATTAAAATAGGAAGAATCACCCTAACTGTGGGCAGCACCATCCCATAGGCTAGGGTCCCAGACTGTATAAAAAGGAGAGAGCTGGGCTGGAGAGATGGCTTAGCAGTTAAGGAGCCTGCCTGCTAAGCCTAAGAATGTCAATTCCAATCTCCAGGTCCAGGTTTAGCCAGATGCAGTGATGCAAGGACGCAATGCTGCACTTGCCAACAAGGTGGCACACACATCTGGATTTCCTTCACAGTGGCTGAGAGGCTGCTGGTGTGCCTATTCTCTATCTGTCTTCCTCCCCCTCTCTCTGTGTCTCTCTCCAAAAGTAAAAAAAAAAAAAGGGCTGGAGAGATGGTATAGTGGTTAAGGCACTTGTCTGAAAAGCCAAAGGACCCTGATTCGATTCCCCAGTACCCACATAAGCCAGATGCACAAGGTGGCGCATGTGTCTGGAGTTTGTTTGTAGTGCCCCTCTATCAATAAGTAAATAATTTTTTTTTAAAAAAAGAAGAAGCTGGGTGTGGTGGCACATGCCTTTGAATCCAGCACTCCCGAGACAGAGGTAGGAGATCACCATGAGTTCAACGCCACCCAGAGACTACATAGTGAATTCCAGGTCAGCCTGAGCTATAGTGAAACCCTACCTCAGAAAACAAAAACAAACAGAGACAGATGCAGGCCTGCTTTTCTGGCTGTTCTGGATTTTAACACTGTAAGAGAAAAGTTTCTTCTAATACATGAGTTTATCTGGACTGTGATAATGCTACCCAGACAACATCCTGCTCTGCAAAAAATAAGTGCAGAAATCTATAAAGTTAAGCCGGGTGTGGTGGCACACACCTTTAATCCCAGCACTCGGGAGGCAGAGGTAGGAGAATCACCATGAGTTCAAGGCCCCCTGAGACTACATAGTGAATTCCAGGTCAGCCTGGGCTAGAGGAAAAAAAAAAGTGGCACATGCATCTAGAGTTCATTTGCAGTGGCAAGGTGGCTCTGGCACACCCATATTTACTCTTTATTTATTTATTTATTTATTTTGGTTTTTCGAGGTAGGGTGTCACTGTAGCCCAGGCTGACCAGGACTTTACTATGTACTCTCAGGGTGGTCTCAAACTCACAGTGATCCTCCTACCTCTGCCTCCTAAGTGCTGGGATTAAAGTTGTGTGCCATCACACCTGGCTATTTATTTATTTATATTTATTTATTAGAGACACACACAGAGAGAGAAAATGGGCATGCCAGGGTCTCTGGCCACTGCAAACGAAGTCCAGATGCATGCGCCACCTTGTGCATCTGGCTTACATGGGACCTAGAGAATCGAACATGGGTCCTTAGGCTTCGCAGGCAAGTGCCTTAACTACTAAGCCATCTCTCCAGCCTCCATATTCACTCTTTCTCTATCTTTCTTTCTCTGTGTTTCTGTCTCTCAAATGAATAAATAGATAAATAAATAAATTAATAAATAATAAATAGATAGTTTTTTAACAAAAAGAGAAGGAAGAGAAGGGGAAGGAAGAAGAGGAAGTGGGGGAGGAGAAGGAAGTAGAATTTGTCTATAATGATAGTTTGCATGTCCACAAGATGCACTAAGAAGTACTGGAGCTGGGCATAGTGGCACATATTTTTAATCTCAGCACTCAGGAGGCTGAGGTAGAATGATTTCTGTGAGTTCCAGATGAGGTCTAAGGCCATAACACCCTGAACATTCCCAGTTTTGTCTCCCCCAGATCAGCCAGAGCTAGAGTGAGATTTTGCCTAGAAAAAAAAAAAAAAAAAAACCAACCAAGCAAATAAGAAAGAAGTACTGGAAGGAAACTGTATTGGATGTCAAGGATATGGGTTCACGGCCCATGTCTACCACTCTCTGGCTATGAGATGTTAAGCAAGTCATGCTATCTCTTGGATGTTGCTTTAATGATATGTGAATTAAGGGATGAGTTCTACAGAGGTAATTTATGGATTTACCTAAGGGAAGGCACTTCCTTTGTTCTCTGAAACCTGGCTGAATATATATGTCTCCATGACTGTGCCAAGCGTCTGCTGGCGATCTCAGAGGAAACGACAACTCACTAGTTTTGAACATTTCTTTGTGCATGTGTGGTATATGTATATTTGTATGCATTTATGTATGTGTCCATGTATATACATATGTATGTGGAGGCCAGAGGTCTATGTCTTTCTCAGTTGCTCTCTACCTTGTTTTTCAAGGCAGGCTTTATTACTGAATCTGGCTAGACTAGCTAGCTAGTGAGCCCCAGAGATTTTCTTGTCTGTACCTCCCCAGTGCTGGGATTACAGGTGTGCACCACTGTGCTTGGCTTTTATGTCGGTTCTGGGGATCTGTACTTGGGTCTTCATGCTTGTGCAGCAAGCATTATCCACTGAGCCATCTCCCCAGGCTCATTTTTGTATGGTTCTAAAAGAATGTCCTGGGGCTTGAGTGAAGGCTTTTACAAGTTAGTCAAGTTATTATAAATTTTTCAATTAAACAGGCTGACTTTTCTGGCTTCTATAAAAAAGACATGGGGCCAGATGTGGTGGTGCATGCCTTTAATTCCGGCACTCAGGGGGCAGAGGTAGGATTGCCATGAGTTCGAGGGTAGCCTGAAACTGCATAGTGAATTCCAGGATAGCCAGAGCTAGAGTGAGAGACCCTACCTCAAAAAAAAAAAAAAAAAAAAAAAAAACATGGGAATGAAAGGAAGTTTAGGTGAAAGTTATCGTAGAGGTCTTTTTCAACTTAATTTCATCATCTAGTCATCAATTTGACAAATGAGAGCACTGGAATGTGTTTTGGACATTATAGAGATGAAGGTAGGAGGATCAGGATTTCAAGACGAGCTTGATCAACATGAGACTCAAAAAAAAAAACCTGACCAATTTAATAAATAAATCATATCTAAATGCATAGATAAAGATATCCTTACTATAAGTCCCTGTAGGAGGCCATGGTTTAGTATAAATTATACTCATAGGTGAACGTGTTCTTTTTCATTACTGATAATTAAACTGGATTTATGAAATGAGAAGAACATAGATATGCTTTATGAAATAAAGTGTTATAAGTATAGGATACATTGTTATTATTTCTACAAATAGTTCATATTGTTTATAAGATCTAGCATCTGCCTGGCATGGTTAAGAAATATTGGCTGTAGGGCTGCTCAGCAGTTAAGGCACAAAGCCTGATGATCTGGCTTTGATTCCCCAGGACCCATGTAAGCCCAGATGCACAAAGGGGTGCACACATCTGGAGTTCGTTTGCAGCAGCTGGAGGCCCTGTTGTGCCCATTCTCTTTGTCTGTCTTTTTTTTTTATCTCTCTCTGCTTGCAAATAAATAAATAAAAATTGGGCTGTAGCAATGGCTCGGCAGTTAAGGCACTTTTCTGCAAAGCCCAAACGTCCCTGGTTCCATTCCCTAGGGCCTACATAAAGCCACATGCACAATGATGCCTGTGTCTGGGTTTGCAGCAGCTACAGGTTGTGGTGCACCCATTCTCTTCCTCTCTCTGTGTCTCTTTTCTCTCTAGCTCTCTGCTTGCAAAGAAATAAATAAAAATATTAAAAGTAAATAAATAAAAATAAAAAATGCTTTTTAAAAAGAAATATTGGCTGTTGTTGGACTGGAGAGATGGCTACGTTGCTCAAGTGCTTGCTGCAAAGCCTGCAGCCCGGATTTGATTCCCCAGGACCCATGTAAAGCCAGATGCACAAAGTGGTGCACGCATCTGGAGTTCATGTGCAGTAGTAGCAAGAGGCCCCGGCACACCCATATTCTCTATCTTCCTCCCTCCCTCTTGCAAATCAGTCAATCAATAAAATATCTTCTAAAAAAGCAATATTGGCTATTGTTACATGAGATCATCACCTAACATCCTAAGACCAAAACAGACTCCCTGCAAATTTGTCCACCAGTGTGTCCTGCTTACAATTATTTACTTAAGTGGTTGTATCTGGGCATTCATCTTATCCTTTTTTCTATTCTGTTATGGCCTCCAACTTTCTGTCCTGAAGACAGCCCGTTTTTCACAGGCCTAGCTCATTAATAAATGGGATGTGTGTGCATGTACATGGTCTCCAGCTCATGGTGATCCTCCTGCCTCCACCTCCCAAGTGCTGGGATTAAAGGCGTGCGCCACCATGCCCAGCTGCACACACTTTTAATTCTCACACCCAGGACCAGGAAGATTGCTGCAAATCTGGTTTGGCTACATAGTGAGTTCCAGGCCAACCAGGGTTACATAGAAAGACCTTTTAACATGTCCCCCCCGAAAAAAAAAGAAAAAGAAAAGAAAAGGACTGGGGGTATAGTTCAATTGGGTAGGATGCTTGCCTAGCATACATAAAGCTCTGGGTTCAATCCCCAGCACTGCATAAAACTGGGAGTAGTGGTATACTCCTATAGCCTCCATACCCAGCAGGTGGAAGCAGGAGGGTCAGAAGTTCAAGGTCATCTTTGGCTATATAAGCATGCTTCTATTTTTCTGCATAGAGACATCAGATGTTTTCTCACTGGGATTTATAGCAGAAGCAAAATGCCAATAAGCAAGAAAAAAGATATTTGTCTTAGTTTGTCTTTTCAGGGACTAATGAATTTTTTTCCAGAAATGTTGATTCTTGTCTTATGCTCTGAACTGTATTAGATTTACTCTAGAGTAATGAATTGGGAGTAGTATGAACAACAAACATTTCTAAAGATGAGGCTGGGATTGGTTTAAACTCTAAGTCTCTGCTCCATTCCTAACATCTCAGGAGAACACTATAAAGGGTAATAACAGTAAACGGACAGGGCTTACTCTCCTCTCCCATTACTGTCAGATGCAATCCCAAAGAAAGGGAAAAGCTCACCAAACTATCCTTCGTCTCCAAACACTCTGCTATAGCTTAGATCTGGAACATTCCCATAGGTGTATGTCATGAAAGCTTGGGCCCCAGGGTTATATTATAGGAGACTGTAGAAATTTTAAGAGGTGGGGGTCTACTGGGAGGTCTCCAGGTTATTGGGGGTGTGCTCTTGAAGAGGACAGTAGGACTCTAGCCTCTATGCTCTCTTCCGTAGGTCATCTTGCTCTGCCATGACTCCTACTGTGATCTGCCTCACCACAGGCACAGCGTGATGGCTAACTGATGAAGGAATGAATTCCTTCAGAACATGATCAGCCTTGTGGTCACAGGCCAGCCTAGCCAGGAAGAGACCAAGTTCATCCCTTCAGGACCTCTGATGGTCATACACAACAATCAGCGAAAAGAGAGCCCAGTGTATGTCTTCAGATGCAAATTACCTGAGTATTCCCCTTCCCCAGAGAGGGCAGTGACTCACTCCCATTCCCTCTTTCCTGGGGAATAACACATTAGATGAATCTACTAATCAGACACTGGTAAGAGCCAATGGGGTTCCAATTATACCAGAGGTCACACTATCATTGTGACAGGAAAGTGAGGCATCCTCAAGCCATCTGTTCACAGCTTTCACTAAAGAGACCAAGCTTTCAAAAAAGAATGTTTGAGACATAGCAGTGTATTTTCTATAACATAGCTATATAACTTTGTAATAAAACAGGGTTATTCAAATTAAGGTACCACATTCCAATCTTGATATATCATGCTGGTGGTTTGACTTTTGGATCACCCAACTTGTATGCTACAAGCTTTGCTTCCCCAATTTCATTGCCAACCAGGAGCTGCCAACCCCATACCTTTTGGCTCATCTGTCTTTCCTCCTGGGTTGGAGTTATCACCTTTTGTGGAATCCTGCAAGGCTCCATATTCCTTTTCCATCTTAGCAGCTTCTTCCTTGGTGCTGTCTGCTTCTTCATGACTCTTCTCTGATGGTACTGTAATCAGATGGTGCAATTACTATGGCCTCATGCTTTCTCCCTTTTTTTAACAGCCAGGCATGGTGACACACTCTGTTTCCATTCTCCAGGTCCCAAGTTTAGCCAGACGCAAGTGACTCAAGGGTGCAATGCTGCACTTGCCCACAAGGGGACTCACGTGTCTGGAGTTTGTTTAAGGTGGCTGACAGGCCGCTGGCATGCCCATTCTCTCTCTTTCTCTCTGTGTCTCTCAAAAAAAATTTTACTATTACACTGTAGTGTATTTACAGACAGATATATATATATATATATATATATGTTTTTCATATTTGTCATAATTTTTGCTTCTTGTTTTTCATTATGGAAGGTTATTAAAAATGACTTGAGGACTCGGGGTGTAGCTCAGTAGAAGACTGCCTGCTAAGAAAGCATGAAAGGGGTGGAGAGATGGCTTAGCAGTTAAGGCACTTGCCTGTGAAACCAAAGGACCCAAGTTCAATTCTCCAGGTCTCACATAAGCCAGATGCAGAAGGTAGCACATGCATCTGGAGTTCGATTGCGGTGGCTAGAGGCCCTGGTGTGCCCATTCTCCCTCTCTCTCTCCCTCTTTCTCTCCCTCTCTCTGTCTCTAATAAATAAATAAAATTTTTTTTAAAAGGCATGTGTTACCATGCCTGGCTGTTAAAAAAAAAAAAGAGAGAGAGAGAGAAAGCATGAGGCCCTATGTTTGATCTCCTGTGTTTATTTATTTATTTATTTTTGGTTGTTTGAGGTAGGATTTCACTCTAGCCTAGGCCGACCTGGAATTCACTATGTAGTCTCAAGGTTGCCTCAAACTCATGGTGATCCTCCTACCTCTGCCTCCTGAGTGCTGGGATTAAAGGCATGCGCCACCATGCCCAACTCCTATGCTTTTTATAATTAATTTTTTTATTATTTATTTGAGAGAGAGATGGAGAGAAATAGGCAGACAGAGAGAAAGGGAATGGGTGTGCCAGGGCCTCTAGCCACTGCAAACAAACTCCAGATGCATGGGCCACTCTGTGCATCTGGCTTACATGGGTACTGGAGAATCAAACCTGAGTCCTTACGCTTCAGAGGCTAGTGCCTTTATTGTTAATCCATCTCCCCAGCCCTTAAATAACATTTTTAAAATTTAATTAATTTATTTGAGAGAAAGAAAGGGGCAATGCAATAAGAAAAAAAGAGGGAGGCTGGGCCTGGTGGCAAATGCCTTTAATCCCAGCACTCAGGAGGCAGAGGTAAGAGGATCACTGTGCGTTTGAGGCCACTCTGAGATTATATAGAGAATTCCAGATCAGCCTGGGCTAGAGTGAGACCCTACCTCGAGGAAAAAAAAAAAAACATAAAACAAAACCAGGGCATGGAGAGATGGCTTAGTGGTTAAGGTGCTTGCCTGTGAAGCCTAATGACCCAGGGTTGAGTTCCCAGGACCTACGTAAAGCCAGGTGCACAAGGTGGTGCATGTGTCTGGAGTTTATTTGCAATGGAAAGAGGCCCTGGTGTGCCCATTTCCTCTTTCTCAAATAAATAAATGAAATATTTTAAAAACTAAAAAAAACCAAAGCTCTGCTTGAAAACAATTTTTTTACTTTAATTTTTAAAAATTTTTATTTATTTATTTGAAAGAGAGAGAGAGAGAGGCAGATATATATACAAAGCATGGACAGTCCAGGATCCCCAGCCCCTGTAAAGGAACTCCAGATGCATGTGTCACCTTGTGCATCTGGCTTGTGTGAGTCCTGGGGAGTCGAACCTGGGTCCTTTGACTTTAGATAAGCACCTTAAACACTAAGCCATCTCTACAGCCCCATTTTTTGTTTGTTTTTTGTTTTTTCGAGGTAGGGTCTCACTCTGGTCCAGGCTGACCTGCAATTAACTATGTAGTCTCAGGGTGGCCTCGAACTCTCAGCGATCCTCCTACCTCTGCCTCCCAAGTGCTGGGATTAAAGGCGTGCGCCACCACGCCCGGTTTACAGCCCCATTTTTAAAAACTTTTTTTTTTTTTTTTTTTTTGAGGTAGGGTTTCACTCTGGTCCAGGCTGACCTGGAATTCACTATGTAGTCTCAGGGTGGCCTCGAACTCACGGCGATCCTCCTACCTCTGCCTCCCGAGTGCTGGGATTAAAGGCATGCGCCACCACGCCCGGCATTTTAAAAACTTTTTATTGACAACTTCCATATGTATGGGTCATGATACTCCCTCCCACCACCCCTATTTTAACCCTCCCAAATCTGCCCTCCACTGAATCCCTTCTTCTTTCCAATTAGTCTCTCTTGTATTTTGAGGTCAGCATGTTTCTCCTCCTATTGTGCAAGTGAAAACAAAATCTTAACAGGCCATTTTACACAATCCTGATGACACATATGATTTCTGGCCTGGGACAAAGTGACTGAAGCATGAGAGTCCAGAATTTGAAATCTTTGTCTTTTTGTTCCTCTTTTCCCTTGAAAGGGGGCTGCTTGGTACAGCTCAGCTCTGTGGTATTTCTGGGTGGAGCAGGGCTGTGGGTGGAGATGCAGGACTAAAGAAACAGAGAAAGGGCAAATCATACTACAAAGGGGCCCAAAGAAGAGAGGTGATCTAGGAGAGGACATGAAGGGAGGGGCAGTGGGGAAGGGACAGATGACCAGAGATAGCAGAGTGAAGTGGTGATTTGGTGAGAAAAAAAATACTAATGGAGAATTTTATGGAGGATTTGTTCATTTTTACAATGTAACCACTGTTCCTTTCTCTCCAGTTACTTCCTAGGAATCTTTGGTAAAGGCCTATATTACTTTTTAACACATGGCTAGGGATGTGGCTCAGTGGTAGAATGTTTTCCTAGCATGTTGAAGTTCTGTGTTCAGTGCCTAGTACTGCTAAAACAATAACAGCTACAACATAAAGTCTCCCCAAAAAAAAAAAAACCTCTCAGTGTATTTTGGGGTCAGATTTCTGTGCTATTACATCCTACAAAGTAGTCAAGGTTACATGTGATTGATTATTCCTATGGTTTTACACATTTTGAAAACTGTAATTCTTTATTAATGTTTGCTGAAACTCATTATTTTTTAAAAATATTTTTATTTATTTGCAAGGAGAGATAGAGAGAGAGAGAGAAAAACAGAAAGAGAAAAGGAAAAAGAAGGGGTGTACCAGGGTCTCTTGCCACTGCAAATGAATTCCAGTCACATGCGCCACTTTGTGCATCTGGCTTTATGTGGATACTGGGGAATTGAACCCAGGCAATCAGGCTTTGCAATCAAGTGTCATAGTGCTGAGCCATCTCCCAGCCCCTGAAACTCATTATTTAGCACCCAAAACAGTTATTATTTATTTATTTGAGAAAGAAAGAGGTAGATGAGAGAGAGAGAGAATTGGCATGCCAGGGCCTCCAGCCACTGCAAACAAATTCCAGACTCATGTGCCACCTTGTATATCTGGCTTACCTGGGTCCTGGGGAATAGAACTTGGGTTCTTAGGCTTCACAGGCAAGCACCTTAACTATTAACTCATCTCTTCAGCTTTTTTTTTTTTTTGAGTAGAGTCTCACTGTGGCCCAGACTACCTGGAATTCACTATGTAGTCTCAGGGTGGCCTTGAACTCATGGTGATCCTCCTACCTCTGCCTCCCCAGTGCTGGGATTAAAGGTGTGTGCCACCATGCCCAGCTTCAGTCCTATTTTTCTTTTCTTTTCTTTTCTTTTCTTTTCTTTTCTTTTCTTTTCTTTTCTTTTCTTTTCTTTTCTTTTTCTTTCCTTCCTTCCTTCCTTCCTTCCTTCCTTCCTTCCTTCCTTCCTTCCTTCCTTTCTTTCTTTCTAAGATTTTTATTTTTATTTTTAAATTTTATTTTATTATTTATTTTTTTTGTTTTTTTGAGGTAGGATCTCACTCTGGTCCAGGCTGACCTGGAATTAACTATGTAGTCTCAGGGTGGCCTCGAACTCACAGCGATCCTCCTACCTCTGCCTCCCGAGTGCTGGGATTAAAGGCGTGCACCACCATGCCCGGCTAAGATTTTTATTTTTATTTATTTATTTATTAGAGACAGAGAGAGAGAGGGAAAGAGAGAGAGGGAGAGCAAGAATGGGCACGCCAGGGCCTCTAGCCACTACAAACGAACTCCAGATGCTTGCGCCCCCTTGTGCATCTGGCTTACGTGGGACCTGGAGAAACGAATGGGGGTCCTTAGGCTTTGTAGGCATGTGCCTTAACCACTAAGCCATCTCTTCAGCCCCCTATTGTTTTTTAAAGTTAGAAAAAATAATTAAGTAACTCCTACCTGGGAAAAGCTTGCTCTTATTGTCGGTTACATTTTTTTCTAGCTTGTTCTTGGTTTGAAGAGCAATTGTTTCATCCAAGTTTTCTGGAGGAAGGAGGGGAAGAAATATGATTTAATTTCCTGGGAGATATCAAACTTTGACTAGACATGTTTAAATCTCATCAGAAATAAACCACACCTGTAATACTAGCACTTTGAAGGTGGAAACAGGAGGATAGGGAGTTCAAGGTCATTCTTGCCTACATAGAGAATTCAAAATCAACCTGGGCTATGTGCCCCCTAACTCAGCAGAGATAGTACCAGAAGTCAGACTTCTGGATTTCCCGATCAATGCTCTTTCCTTCCTACCATTCAGAGAGGAAAAGACTTAGTCTTAACCTTCCAAACATAAGTGAACAAAAATTAATGAGTGAAATTGTAATAAAAACTCTCATTTGGAGATTGTTAGTTAAGTTCTAATAAGATTCAATATAAAAATGTGGACAATTTTGACCTAAGCTATGTTTATGAAGATGAAAACTTCCAATGAGTTGTATTTTGTATTCATTACTAAGTTGGGCAATCCTGGTTACCCAGGTGATCTGGGTTGTGTTGGCAAAAACCATCAAATTAGTGGGCTGCTTATTGCCAGATCTTTAATTTGCTTTGGACACTGAAAACCACCATAGTAAAATAAAACCACATTCTCACCAAGGTAGGAAACACCTTCTTCTGGAGATATTGTGCCATACTTGACCATCATCTTCACAAAGTCAATCAATGTTTTCATGATAGTGATCAGTGTTTCTTTCTCTTTTGCTTCTTTTTCTATATAAAAAGACAAATAATTTAAATAAAACTAGTATTGTTTCATCTCTCAGTGTAAATTTATAAAGTATAGCATCCTATTGAAATATTTCTTCTTATATATAATATATTTAACTTTAAAAAATTAAAGACTTAAAGAGAGACTGATTGAGAGGGGGAGGGGATATGATGGAGAGTGGAGTTTCAAAGGGGAAAGTGGGAGTAGGGAAGGAATTACCATCGGTCATTGTCTACAATTATGGAAGTTATCAGTACAAAAATAAAAAATAATAAAATAATGAAATATTAAAAAATGGGGAAAAATTAGGAATTGATTGGGAATATAGGGCAATGTAGAGTTATACAAAACCTTTTTTTGGCTAGGTGTGGTGGTGCATGCCTTTGATCCCAGCACTTGGGAGGCAGAGGTAGGAGGATCACTATGAGTTCAAGGCCACCCTGAGACTACGTAGTGAATTCTAGGTCAGCCTGGGCTAGAGTGAAACCCTACCTTGAAAAACAAACAAACAAACAAACGAACGAACAAACAAACACCTCAAACTTACTGAAATTCTCCTACCACTGCCTCCCAAGTGCTGGGATTAAAGGCATGCACTGCAATGCCTGGCCAAAAACAAAACAAAACAAAACAACCTTTTTTTTTTTTTCAAGGTAGGGTCTCACTCTTGCCCAGGCTGCCCTGGAACTTACTCTGTAGTCCCAGGCTAGCCTTGAACTCACAGCAATCCTACTACCTACTTCCTCTGCCTCCCAAGTGCTAGGACTTGATCATCTGTGGATTTGGGTATCTGGGATAAACCCTGGAATCTCCTCACTGGGTGCTGAGGGACAACTGTTATGTGGAATTTAAACTAGCCAAGGTCATAGAAGTAGAGAGTAGAATGGTATGTACCTGGAACTGGTCAACGAAAGAGAAAAAAGGGGGAGAAGCTGGTCAAAGGATGCAGTTTAAATTCTAATATATGAATAAATTTGGAAAATATGTAACATGATCACTATGGTCAACAATATTGAACTACATACTGGAGGGTAGATCTAGATAGTCTCAAAACAAAAAGAAGAAAAGACAACAGTAACTATGTCAAGAGCTGGAAACCTGCTTACTAGCCTGATTGTAGCGATCACTTCATACTGCAGACACATAATAAAACATCAAGTTGGGGCTGGAGAGATGGCTTAGCGGTTAAGGTGCTTGCCTGTAAAGCCAAAGGACCAAGGTTTGATTCCCCATAACCCACGTAAATCCAGATGTACAAGGTGGCGCATGTGTCTAGAATTTATTTTCAGTGACTGGAGGCCCTGGTGCACCCATTCATTCTCTCTCTCTGCCTCTTTTTCTCAAATAAATAAAGATAAAATATTTTAAATATTAAAAAACCCATCAACTTGTATACTTTCAACATATATAATTTTTATTTGTTTTTTATTTTTATTTCTGAGTTTGTTTCAGATCAGCCTGGGTTAAACAAGATCCTATCTCAAAAAACCAACATAATAATAATAAATAAATAAAAATAAAGCTGAGAAAAAGTCATTTTAAAGAGCTGAGAACAAAAAACAGTTGCAATAAGAGTTGAGACTCAACTGGGGTCAGGGAAAGGACACTGATTCCTCTCCACATTTGCACAAGATTCTTTTCAGTATCTGTAGATAGCATCTATTTATTACCTGTTTTTGAACATATAAATGAACCCTCTGTTAACAAGATTAAATTATCCAGAAACTCCACCTTTCCTGATTACCCTTTCCTAAATATTTTCAACCATGACTAGAACACTGCTTTTGAAAAAACAAATGATGTGAACTGTTTTCCCTAGCCTACAGTATGTCACTGAGGGTTGCATTGGGAAATTGAAAACAGGAAGAGCTCCACCTCTCCACCAGCCATGGCATTTCCTAGAATTACTATTTCTCTCCCACATGGTGAGAAAATAGTGGTTACCTGAATCAATACTTTTCAGTAGTGCATAGAAGTTTGGGAAATACTGGAGTTCCTCAAAGTTATCTTCACCGTAGGTTTTAGTTCTCCTTTCCAAACCATTTGTCAAGGTTAAGGTGTTAGATACTGTTTCATCATTCTCTCCATTAGTAAAGCCATCTTGAATTGCTGCTACTGGAGTCTCCAATGAGGAAAACAATCATAGAAAATAAGCAGCTGTTAGAGTTAATGCAACTCCAATTCTTTCCTTTCTGGTGCTCTTGAAGGCGATGTCCAAGAATCCCTTCCTTCCTTCTTCTGTCCCTCCCACCCTTTCTTCCTCCCTCCCTGAGTTCTCATCAGTACCTTCACCAAATTCATTTAGGAGATAAGCTTGGCGTTCACACAATGTACAGAGGCGAGGTCAGAAGTGGTACTAGTAGGACAGTCTTACAGATCGTCCAGCAATAGAATAGCAGTCAGAGTTTAGAATTTCCCCTAAGTGATATTTTAAAGGCTGTCTGGATAGATGCATAGGAGTTTTTCTTTCTCTTAGACCTGTCTTTGTTCACTAACATGTTCTCCATCTTAATGCACTGTCCATTTGCCATTTAATAGGCTAAACAAAAATCTAAGTGTTCTTTACCTTGTATTTCTTTTCAAAATATTAATTAATTATTATCTTTTTTAATTTTAGAGAGACACACAGAGAGAGAGAATGGGTGTACCAGTGGCCTCTCAGCCACTGTGAATGAACTCCAGACATGTGTGTGCCCCCTTGTATGCATGTGCGACATTTTGTGCTTGTGTCATTTTTTGCGCCTGGCTAAACGTGGGACCTGGAGAATTGAACGGGCCTTCTTAGGCTTCGCAGGTGGGCACCTTAACCACTAAGCCATATCTCCAGCCCTTTATTAATTATTTATTTGAGAGAGAATGAATGGGTGTTCCAGGGCTTCCTGCCTCTGCAAAAGAACTCCAGACACATGCACTATTTTGTGCATCTAGCTTTTTGTGGGCACTGAGGAATCAAACCCAGGCTAGCAGGCTTTGCAAGCAAGTGCCTTAACCACCAAGCCATCTCTCCAACCCCATTACCTTGTCTTTCTTTGATCAATCTATTAGTAGTCTTGTTGGCTCTACTTTCAAATTTTATGGCAAATTTGTTCATTTCTCTCTAGTTTTAGTGGCCTTCATCATTTCACTTTCTACTGGTACACTCATCTCTTTCAACATTGCACCTTCCATGTAGTAGTAAGAGGTAATTTCTTAGCAATCTGATTGTATAACTCATATAGCTTAAACTCTGTGATTGTTTGGAGTCTCTGTCAAAACTCATGTTGAGGGAATGGAGAGATAGCTTAGCTGTTAAGGCGTTTGCCTGCAAAGCCAAAGGATCCCGGTTCGACTCTCCAGGACCCACATAAGCCAGATGCATCTGGAGTTTGTTTGCAGTGGCTGGAGGCCCTGGCGTGCCCATTATCTCTCTCTCTGTCTCTTTCTCTCTCTCTGAAATAAATAATTAAATGATAAAAAAATTTTAAAAGAACTCATGTTGAAATTTAATTGCCAATGAAAAAGTATTGGGAGTTGGGGCCTTTAAGAGGTAATAAAATTATAGGGGATCCACCTTCAAGAGTGAATTAATGTCTTTCTTGTGAAATTGAGGCAGGATAGGAAAACAGGGCAAGTTAAGAAGACATACTACACGGGAAGGAAAAGAAACCCCTTACCCTGGGATCTAGGGTTTTTTTTTTTTTTTTTTTTTGGTTTTCAAGGTAGGGTCTTGCTCTAGCCCAGGCTGACCTGGAATTCACTCTGTACTCTCAGGGTGGCCTTTAACTCATGGTGATCCTCCTACCTCTGCCTCCCGAGTGCTAGGATTAAAGGAGCCACAACACCTGACTTCTTTCTTTTTTATGAATATGTTCTATTTATTTATAAGACAGAGAGAGAGAGAGAGAGAGAGAGAGCAGACAGAGAGAGACAGAGAGAGTATGTGAATATGGGCATGCCAGGGCTTCTTGCCACTGCAAACAAACTTCAGAGGCATGTGCCACTTTGTGCATCTGGCTCTACATGAGTACTGGAAAATTGAACTGGGACCATCAGGCTTTGCAAGCAAGTGTCTTTAACTACTGAGCCATCTCTTCAGCCCCCCTTCTTGAGATTTGGAATCATGAAACTTTAATACCAGTTATAAAGCCAAAATTGTCCACAGAGATAATATATATTTCCCTAAAGACATCTCAACAAGGATGTCAAAACAACACATGACACAAAGTGGCATGGCATTCATGACTTCACAGTGGCTGATGCAACCTACACAAGACCTGCATAATAGTAGGGAAAAATTATGACATCAAAATAGAACAGGGACTAGTTGGAAAGAAGAAGGAATTCAGTGGATAGGGATGGGGAGGAGGGAAAGGGATGGTGATGGGAGAGGATTAAGATCATAGCATATTGTGTATATGTATAGAGGTTCTCAATAAAAAGTTAAAACTAAGGTTGGGGAGGTGGCTCAGTGATAGAAGGCATTTGTTTGCAATGCCTACTGGGCCTGGGTTAAATTCCCTAGTACCCCCATAAAGCCAGATGAGCAAAGTGGTACATACATCTGGCTTACGTGGGTCCTAAGGAATCAAACCTGGATCCTTTGGCTTTGTAGATAGGTGCCTTAACCACTAAGCCATCTCTACAGCCCTTTTTTATTTTTCATGTTAGGGTCTCACTCTAGCCCAGGCTGTACTGGAACTCTCTCTGTAGTCTCAGGCTGGCCTGGAAATCACAGCCATCCTCCTACCTCTGCCTCCCAAGTACTGAGATGAAAGGCGTGTACCACCAGACCCCAGCCCTAAACCTCTTTTCTTTATAAATTACCAAGTCACAACAGAAAATAGACCAAGAAAAGTGGGGGGAGGGAGGGAAGTACCATGGGATATTATCTACAATTAAGCAAGTTGTAAATAAAAATATTAAAATTAAAAAAAAAAGGAAAGGGCCGGGCGTGGTGGCGCACGCCTTTAATCCCAGCACTCGGGAGGCAGAGGTAGGAGGATCGCCAAGAGTTCGAGGCCACCCTGAGACTACATAGTGAATTCCAGGTCAGCCTGAGCCAGAGTGAGACCCTACCTTGCAAAAACCAAAAAAAAAAAAAAAAAAAAAAAAAAAGAAAATGGACCAAGAAAAAATCCTTTAGTATTTTCCCTTGGCCTTTACAATAAAGTTCAGCATCCGTACATGGCTCACAAGATTCTTCATGGTCTGGCTTTGTCCATTCCCCAGTCTCAGATCATTTATTTCTCTGTCAGTCACACTGTCCTTGTTTTAGTTGCCTGGATACTCCACACTTTGTTCTCTCTGGTTTACAAGTTGATTCCTATTTGACCTTCAGTTCTGTGCTCAAATTACTTCCTCAGAGAAGCCTTTCATCAGCCTAAGTGCAGGGAGCTTCCTGTCTGACAGGGTCTCATGGAACCAATGCCTTTCCTCAGAGCACTTAGTGTAGGTGGCATTCAGATGATGACTATTTGGAGATAATCTATCTCTTTCAACCAGACCTTAGCCTTCAAGGGAAGATTATATCTGTTTGAATGAGCAGGGAATTCTTAGCGGTTGGTACACAGTAGGTACTAAATAAATATTTGTTGGATGACTATTTTATTTGTACTGATGCATTTAGATAACATGAACAAAAAGGCCAAGCATATGGACATTTTAGAGGTGCATAAATGTATCAGTGAAGGATCATGAAAATAACCACAATCATTTAAATTGATAAGCTATTTGATGAATCTACAGAGAATTGTTTAGTGGGAGTAGATCTTTAAAGGTTATTTAAGTAGGTGCTAGATAGTGGAAGCAGGGAGAGAAAGGGAGAGCTTTGAGGCTATCAAGTAAATAAATCCAGACCCAATTCCACCTTCTAGTCTGTCTAAAATGTCACTGCAGGGCAAGGTGGTACATTCCTATAATGTCAGTACTTGGGAGGTAGAAGCAGGAGACCAGGCTGGGGTATATGAAAAAAAAAAAAAGAACAACCCCCCCCAAACATTAGCACAAGCTATGTGTGGTGGCTCATAACTATAATCCCAAGTCTTGGGGGCTGAGACAGGAGGATTGCTAGAAGTTTGAGACTAGCCTAGACTATAATGTGAAACTTTGTTTAAAAAACCAAATGGGAGCCAGGCGTGGTGGCGTACGCCTTTAATCCCAGCACTCGGGAGGCAGAGGTAGGAGGATCGCTGAGAGTTCAAGGCCACCCTGAGACTACATAGTGAATTCCAGGTCAGCCTGAGCCAGAGTGAGACCCTACCTCGCAAAACCAAAAAAAAAAAAAACAACAAATGGGCTGGACATGGTGGCACATGACTTTAATCCCAGCACTTGGGAGGCAGAGGTAGGAGGATCGCTGTGAGTTCGAGGCCAGCTTGAGACTACATAGTGAATTCCAAGTCAGCCTGGGCTAGAGTGAGACCCTACCTCAAAAAAAAAATAAATGAAAAATAAAATAAAACAAAAAACCAAAACCAAAACAAACAAAATAAAACCGGGGCTGGAGAGATGGCTTAGCGGTTAAAGCACTTGCCTGTGATGCACAAGGTGGCACATGCATCTGGATTTCATATGCAGTGGCTGGAGGCCTTGGTGCACCCATTCTCTCTCTCTCTCTCTCTTTCTCTCTCTCTCTCTATCTGCCTCTTCCTCTCTCTCAAATAATATTTTTAAAAAACAGGGCTGGAAGTCGGGCATGGTGGCGCACGCCTTTAATCCTAGCACTCGGGAGGTAGAGGTAGGAGGATCACCATGAGTTCAAGGCCACCCTGACACTACATAGTGAATTCCAGGTCAGCCTGGACCAGTGTGAGACCCTACCTCGAAAAACTGAAAAACCAAAGCAGAACAAAACAAAACAAAAAAAACCAAAAAGGGCTGGAGAGATGACTCAGCTGTTAAGGTGCTTGCCTGAAAAGCCTAAGGACCCAGGTTTGATTCCCCAGTACCCACATAAAGCCAGATGCACAAGGTGGCAAATGCATCTGGAGTTTGTTCATTGCAGTGGCTAGAGGCCCTGGTGTGCCCATTCTCTCTCTATCTGCCTCTCTCTTTCTCTCTCTCTCTCTCCTCTGTCTGCCCCCTTCTCTTTCAAATAAATAAAATACTTTAAAAAAACAAAACAACAAAAATAGTACCTCATCCCATATAATTGCTCATGTGTTTGAGGTAGGATGTTGGTGGCTAAGAAGGGAGCCATGCTCTAGTGGAGAAAATTAGGTGAGGAATTTGATTCACTCCTGTGGTCAATTTCATGTAGAATTTTGTTTGTTTGTTTTGGTTTTTTTGAGGTAGGGTCTTGCTCTAGCCCAAGCTGACCTGGAATTCACTCTGTAGTCTCAGGGTGGCCTCAAATTCATGGTGATCCTCCTACCTCTGCCTCCCAAATGTTGGGATTAAAAGTGTGCACCACCACACCTGGCTCATGTAGAATTTTAAAGGGAACTCAAGGAAGAGAGAAAGATCTCAGTAGCTTGGTTGATGTAGAGGGAAGTCCAGCAAAGATAGGGAAAAATGTATACAATCCAGGATAAAGGTTGAAAGATATAGGCTTCTGAGCCAATGAAATGGGAGGAGAGGGAGGGAGAATACAATTAGGTTGGGAGGCAGAAGCTGTTGTGCAAAAAACTGAATCAACCTGCTTCTTTCTTAGGCAGCAGTGTGTGTACAAGTGTGTGCTCACATCGGGAGCACATGATGACGTCCACTGAGGATGAAAACTGAATATCAAAGAAGCTATGAAATACTGATTCTAGCACATGAGGACTGTATAAACAGTTGTATCATATGGGGATGTATCATATGGATATACATTTTAAATGGGCTAAAAAGGCTACATACTTCAAATATTCTTTGGCATCAGGTAAGATATTAGTTATTTACAGATATAAGAGCACATACACATCCATGCACATGCACACTGAAGGGTTAATAGCCTTCCCTGAAAACTAAAGGGAACTAAAGAGTTAATAGCTATCCCTCAAGCTTGTGGGCAATAAAGAAGTTTGACACCTTCCCTGATTGATGCACTCCCCTTAGCCTAGATGGCCTTGAAGGACCAGAGACCATCTGAGTCTCCTCCCTTAGACGTTCCTGGCTGACGAAGCCTATTCTGAACAAGGATATAAACAGCTACAATTTTCTTATCAGCTGCACCTGGTCCAGTCTGTTTTTCTTAGGATTTTCCTTATAAACTTACACCCTAGCCTGGCTCAGTGTTTCAGCCTTCATCCTGAGGGAAAGCTGAGGCCCCTCACTGTTTTTCTCAATAAACAAGTCTTTTCTGTAGAGATCAAATCTGGTGTTCTTGCTTTTCTCTTACACTTTCTTTACACATATATACACTCCTAACATATACATACCATTTTCTCAGGTATTTTTCCAGCCTGATTCTCAGTCCTGCTTGTGGGCTTACTGAGCTCCTCCTCATAATTGTTGGCTTCCTTTGAAATTAATTTTTGTAAAGCTTCTGCTACTTCATCTTCCAGAGTGTGTGCCTGGCTTTCAGTGATCTGTTATAAAAAGGCAGACATATATAACTGCTATTTGGATTCTTGGGATCAAAAACATTCTAAATTTGAGCTGAATTACTTCCTGGCCTTTTGGCTAAGAACAAGTGTAAATTCTAGTCAAATGTATACTTTGTGTTTGTTTTTGTGGTAGGGTCTTGCTCTAGTCCAGGCTGACCCGGAATTTCCATGTAGTCTCAGGCTGACCTTGAACTCACAGTGATCCTCCTACCTCTGCCTCCTGAGTACTGGGATAAAATGTGTGTGCCACCACACCTAGCTAAATGTATACATTTAACTGGATAATTCTTCCTTATACTTTTACCACAAGCTGTCTATGATGTGACTGCCCAGCATTCCAGGAAGAAATATCTTTGGGTCACATGAAAACTGTAGTGCCACCTGCTAAAACGCCACAGAATGAATGCTTCCTTTGAGAAACATCTTGAGAGCCTATTGTCACATAATCAGGTAACCTTTGAAACCCAGTAAAGTCAGCACCTTACTAAAGCCTGTGGGTGGCTGTGTCAGGGCTAAGCAGCCAAGCTGAGGCTAGGTGAAATCACATTGCTTAGAACTCAAATATGCATTTAAGCCTTTGCTCATGTTGTTTCTAGTTTTGCTGCGCACATCCTCTACTTCTGTTGGTTATATCCTTATGTTCCTTCTAGGCTTCCTTCAAAAGCCTCTTACCCTCTATTAGATACAAGCCATTCTCTGGCAAGTTGCTGTGCAATATGCTCTTCAACACCTTGCACGATGGGTGTGAATACTTGTCTAGTTCTAGTAGACTATAAACTCCTCCAGGAAAACCCATGGTACATTGCAAACATTTGTCTACTTAAATTCAGTGTGCCAAGATTGAGTTTACCCTCATGTACACAACTTACAAGGCCAAGGTTCAGTAGTTTAGAAACAATTTTGTCAAATACTCCTCTGTCATTCTCCTCGTAAATCCTGGCAGCAATTTTGTGGACAATGTCTTCAGCCGTTAAGGGAGTTCCGTCAAGCTGATGAAGGCCATCGGGGTCATCTAGACAGAATAACCACAATCTCACACCATGGTGATCATACAAACATCAGCCCAAATTCTGATTCTACATGTGAGGCAGCACCCCAACCTTTACCCATGGATTTGCCTGCAAAAGAAGGACATGAAGCTGGGTGTGGTGGCACAAGCCTTTAATCCCAGCACTTGGGAGGCAGAGGTTGGAGGATCCCGAGAGTTCGAGGCCACCCTGAGACTACATAGTGAATTCCAGGTCAGCCTGGGCTAGAGTGAGACCCTACCTCAAAAAAACCTATATATATATATATTAAAGGCTAGAGGGATGGCTTAGCAGTTAAGGCACTTGCCTGCAAAGCCAAGGGACACAGGTTCGATTCCCCAGGACCATGTAAGCCAGATGCACAAGGCGGCACATGTGTCTGGAGTTCATTTGCAGCAGCTGGAGGCCCTGGTGTGCCCATTCGCTTTCTTTCTCTTTTTAAAAAATTTATTTATTTGTAAGCAGAGAGAGAGATAGAAGAGAGGCAAATAGAGAGAGAATGGGCACGCCAGGGCCTCTAGCTACTGCAAACAAACTCCAGATGCATGTGTCCCTTGTGCATCTGGCTTATGTGGGTCCTGGAGAATCAAACCAGGATCCTTTGGCTTCGCAGACAAACACCTTAACCGCTAAGCCATTTCTCCAGCCCCCATTCTCTTTCTTTATCTCTCTCTGCCTCTTCCTCTATCTCATATAAATAACTAAATAATAAATATATATATAATAAAAATTATATATATATAATAAAAATTATATATATATATATTTTTTGGTTTTTCGAGGTAGGGACTCTAGCACAGGCTAACCTGGAATTCATTATGTAGTCTCAGGGTGGCCTTGAACTCATGGCAATCCTCCTACTTCTGCCTCCCAAGTGCTGGGATTAAAGGCATGAAAAAAAAAATTTTTTTTTTCGGTTTTTCGAGGTAGGGTCTCACTCTGGCTCAGGCTGACCTGGAATTCACTTTGTAGTCTCAGGGTGGCCTCGAACTCTCGGCAATCCTCCTACCTCTGCCTCCCAAGTGCTGGGATTAAAGGCGTGCACCACCATGCCCAGCCATGAAAAATATTTTTTAAAAAGAATAATAAGGGCATTGGGCTGCAGATATGGCTCAGCAGTGGAGTGCTTGCCTAGCATATACATGACCCCAGGTTTGATTCCCAGTACTGCAAACAAAACAAGCAAATGAATAATAAGGGAATAAGTTTAATGAAATTTTAATGGTGGTGTTGTAAGGATCAGATGGAGTGGGATGTTAAAAGCATCTTTTAACTCATACATTACTATATGAAAGTGAGATACTATTGTACTTACGGAAAGTAGATTTGGCTTTTGAAATAAAGGAACTGTGACTATTTTTCAGAGAAAATGGAAATTAAATCCCTGGCCAGATTTGCTGCAAATAATCCTCATTATATTTACTCAAAGAAACAACCATCCTGGCATTTCTATCCAGATTCTACTGTTTTCTTCTTTGGCTTTGGGGATTTGGGCAAGGAGTTTCTCCCATGGCCTTTCTTCCAGACTACAGAGATGGCAGCATATGCAGTCTCGGGCAGAGTATCTTTTCCCTCTTGTTTGAAATAAGCTTATTAAAATGGGTGGCAGTTATACACAGAGAGCAGGCATTTTCAGTCAGCATGTCATTGCTGAGCTGCAGGCCAGTCCACAAGCTGTGAGTTCTTTGAGACTGAGAACCAGAGTGACAAAGGGGCAAAAAATACCCTAAGGAAAAAAAACATAAAATCAGCTTTCCCCATGGCTAGCTGGAAATTGAGTTTGTTTTCTATTTCTTGGGAGCAGAGCCTCACTGTCATTTAGGTCTGTGTTTTTCATTTGTGGGTTGCAAGTCAGGCTCTGGGGAATAGTCTGCCCCAGTCTATGCAGAGGCGGACAAGTTTGCTTCCCTCCCCACTTATCCCTCTGGACCTGAGAGAGGAAGAACAATGACCGCCTCTAGTTGGAAAACAACAGAGATACCTGCTTTTCAGTTCATTTACTTCACGACTGAGAGAATGTTGGTAACTCACTGAAGGAATGGGCCCTGTCTGTCCTCTGCAGCATTCTCTTGAGCTAGAATCATGGTTCTCCTAGAGCAGGACTTTGCTAGATGTGGTTAACAGTGGAACACCTGACTACTTACCTTCCACTGATTTCCTTAATCTCTTAAAAAATGAACAGAATAATTCACAATGATTCCCTATTGTGCACAAAGAGGAATTCTGCCTTTCCTGTGTAGATCCTCAGAAGAAAGCCAAATATGCACTCAAAATTTATATCTTGTGTTAGGTTCCACAGCAATCTCCATGGATGTCAGAGGACCATGTCTCTAGTCATCATATTCCTAGTCATATATTATCTAGTATAACACTTGTAATTCATTTGTTCAATAAAAATTTATGGGCTGGAGAGATGGCTTACCAGTTAAGGTGCTTGCTTGCAAAGCTAAAGGACACAGTTTCTACTCCCCAGGACCCACATAAAGCCAGATGCACAAGGTGGTGCTATTTCTCCTATAGCCTGGATTCACAGGTCCAGGAATCAAGGGATGGAAATGGGAATGGTCCCACTTACCATCACCCCAAGTGACCCATTAGCTAAATATTTTGCTTCCTGTTCCTGTAACCTTATGCTTTGCTGGCCTAGAGGTCTTAATGCCAGAGGAGGGAAGTGCTTTTGCCAGAAGGCACAAAGAACATTCCATTGAACTGGAAGCTAAGACTTCCCCCTGGCCACTTTGGGCTCTTGATGCCCTCCACTCAACAGGCTAAGAAAGGAGTTACAGTGTTAGCTGGGGTGATTGATCCAGACTACAAGGGGGAAATTGGACTGCTCCTCCACAATGGAGGTAAGGAAGAGTATGTTTGGAGTGCAGGAGATCCTTTAAGGCATCTCTTGGTGTTACCATGCCCTGTTATCAAAGTCAATGGAAAACTGCAACAACCCAATCAAGGCAGTGTGATGAATGGCCCAGATCCTTCAGGAATGAAGGTTTGGGTCACCCCTCCAGGTAAAGAACCAAGGCCTGCTGAGGTGCTGAAGGTGGAGGATACAGAATGGGTAGTAGAAGAAGGTAGTTATAAATACCAGCTAAGGCCATGTGGCCAGTTACAAAAATAAGGACTGAATTGCAATGTTTCTGTCCTACCTTGATATGGAGTGTTTGTACATATCTGCACCAATATTAAGATTATATCACTAGTTAACTATTGTTAAATTTATATTAGATCTATTATATTAGAGATTAAGCATTCCTCAAGGAACCTTGCTTTGTGTTGGGGGGAAGATTGTACATGGGACAGTTATACCATGTTAGGCAGAATTATGAGCTTGTTACTGTTTTCATTTGGAAAACAAATATGATGTAAGGAGATGTGTTTTGCTACCAAATTGACAAGGGTGGACTTGTGATGGTTAAGGTGTTGTCAACGTGATCTGTTTAGTAATCCACAGAAATCCCTTTCGGGAGGGTCTCTGAGTTTGCTTCCAGGAAGGATTAACTGAAGGAGGAAGTCCTTCCTCCAGAGTGAGACTTGCCCCCAAAGCTGGCTGCCCCTCTCAGAGGGGGGCTTTATATAAGGAAGCTCTGGGTGAAAAGAGCCCCTTCCTTCCACTTGGTTGCTGGAGCTGCTTACTGCCTTCCAGTGTGGATTGAAGACTGGTGTGGACTGAAGACCAGCGTCAACTGAATACCAGCATGGATTGAAAACCAGCGGCTCCTCAGGAAGTCTCCAGGCCTTCAGTGCCGGATTGGGACTGCTGAGGCATTTGGCCATGTGGACTGAGCAGCTAGCTACTGGGTTCCTTGATTCTTGGCCCTGCAATTGCTATTGGACTACCATAAGCTAATCCAATAAGTTCCCTTTTTTTTTTAAGTTCCCTTTTTAATATAATTCATTCTAGTGGTTCTGTTCCTCTAGAGAGCCCTAAGTAATAAAGATTTTGGTGCTGAGAGTGGGGTTGCTGCTAGATACCTGACTGTGTGGCTTTGGCCTTTTGGAGTTGATTTTCAAGAGGAATGTGGAAGAATTTGAAACATTGGCCTATGAGAAGCCTTGCAGTGCTATAAGTACAGTTTGATGGACTATTCTGGTCAGAGTTGAAAGACCTGAATGTAGTAAGAACTATGGACTGTGAAGTTTGGCTTATGAGGGTGAGAAAGAGCTTTGCTTGGACTGGGCTAGAAGCAGATTGTGTGAGAGGCTTGCTGTTATGCCCATGTCCTGAGAACTTGGGCAGGGTTGCAGTGTGTAGAAATGGACTGCTGTGTGCAGAGGGATATGGCACAGAAAGAAATCTTTCAGCCGAAACTGCTGCCTGTTAAACTGAAATTGTATGAGAGATTACAATCTTTGAGATTGGGCCAGCTAACCTGCACTGGTGCAACAGGAAGAATGTAGACTCTTTTGAAGGGGCTGAGTGCTCAAGGAGTATCCTATTCTTTAAAGTCTGCTTTATTCCCCCCTGGATTAACAAATTGGCATCTGACCTGGTATTGTGGAGTACAAGAAATGCAAGAAAGAGAAGGTCATTGAATTTGCAATGTGGTCTTGTGTTTTGGAAGTGGCCATGGGCAGTGTGAAGCAGGTTTGATGGATGTCTGCATGGAGACCCAATGGAGCCGTGAGGATGGACTGTGGGTTGCAGTGGAGACCCAGTGGAGATGCCGGGACCATGAGATGGCTGTCAAGGAGAGCTGCTGGCCCCAGATGAAGTTTTCTAGGACTGTGAGTAGCCTAGCTAGAGAGGCAGAATTGGAACCCCAGAGACTTATTGCTGGTTAGAATTATCAGATTTGGAGATTTGTCACTGACTAGAGTTGTTGGCTTGGAGCTACAGTGTTTGATGTTTGGCCTGTTTAAATCTTGTATTGGCTGAATATTTCTTTGCTATGCTCAATACCATCTTTTGCAGTGTGAGTGTTTATTCTGTATTGCGTTTTTGGGGGGTATTTTTTGGTATTATGGCTCAGTTAAAAGACCTTGGACTATGGGGATGTTTGAACACCATTGGGATTGATAAAAACTATGGGGACTTTTAAAGTTGGACCTAGAATTCACTATGTAGTCTCAGGGTAGCCTCAAACTCAGGGTAATCCTCCTACCTCTGCCTCCCAAGTGCTGGGATTAAAGGCATGCACCATCATGTCACTTTTTTAACTCAAAATATTTGGCCTATAAATAGACAGACACTGGGCATAACTCATCCAAAACAGATTTAATCTAGGTCAGCCTGGGCTACAGTGAAACTCTGCCTCGAAAACCAACAACAACAACAACAACAACAACAAACAGTGGAATTTAAGGGCTGGAGAGATGACTTAGTAGTTAAGGTGCTTGCCTGTGCAGCCTAAGTACCCAGGTTCCATTCTCCAGATCTCATGTAAGACAGATGCACATGATGATGCATGTGTCTAAAGTTCATTTTCAGTGGCTAGAGGCCCTGGTGCACCCATTCTCTCTCTTTTGCTCTCTCTCTCTCCCTCTCTATCTCTAATAAATAAATTTTAAAAAGTGGAATTCAAGATTTTAAAAAAATTCCTTGAAGAGCAAAACACAAATTACTGTCTCCATCTACTGTGTAGGTGCACTGTGGATTTCTGAGCTCTCCTCAGGCTGTGATGCTCCAGGAAAGCCTGAATTAATTGGCAATTGTTTTCTGGCAGAGATAATCAGCATGATTCTCTCGTTGCCATGAAACAAAATAAGGACAGAGAAGAAAGCCTCTCACCCCAGAGCACTAGCCTGTAGAATGGAGAACACTCTCTTTCTCAATGCCTATATATAGCAATTCATTTATTCCCTCATATATGTTTTGAATTGTTTATTTATTTATAAATCATGCAATGTATTCATGAGCATTTATAAGTTGGGCTTGTAACATTTCTGCTTTTGTGAAGCTTTTAGTGCACTTTGTATAAAGACATGAATTACAGGTCATTTCACTTGGTTGGTTACTTTTTTCTTATTTTGTTCTTACTTTGAGATAAGGTCTCATGTAGCACATACTAACCTCAAACTCACTATGTAGTTGAGGATGACATTAAACTGATCTTCTTGCTTCTGTCTTCCCATTGCTGGGATGGCAGGTTTATACCACCACACTGTTTATATGGTGCTACAAATCAAACCCAGGGCCTTGTGTGTGCTAGGTAAGCACTTTACCAACTGAGCTACAGCCCCAGCTGTAGTTTGTATAAAAATACAAACAAATGTCATGAAAGAAAGCAGCAAGTTTTCCATCAGATTATATGTGGTATACTACACTAGAAATATAGACAGAAACCAGATAAATGTTTTGGGATTTACCCCAAGGGAAATGGGAATCCACTAAAGGGATTTAAGAAAAGAATGGACCTATCTTGTATAAGAGCTGTATAATAGGAGGGGAACATAATGGCATCACCTGCTTTCTGTGCTTCAGCTATGGTCTGTGCCATCACAGGACAACTAAACTTAGCTGTGAGAGAAAATAACTTAAAACATTTGTGTCATTCTTTAACTGGATGTTTTACTAATCAAATGTGCTACATATGTACACTCTTCCAGGTTGTTGTAACTTCCTTTCTAAGTGTTCTAAAGCCAAAGCCAATTGGATTCACTGGAGCTAAAAAGGCCAATATTTTGGCTCCTGCTCTCAGGTCATAAGGCCACTGAAGATGATGGGACCCTTCTACACCTGGCCCTCTGATGAGTCATCTGTCTTCCTGATCAGAGAGGATACTGAGACCCAGAAACAAAACAAAACAAAACAAAACAAAACAAAACAAAACAAAACAAAACAAAACAAAACAAAACAAAACACAGTGTAGCTGGGCGTGGTGGCACACGCCTTTAATCCCAGCACTTGGGTTGCAGAGGTAGGAGGATCACTGTGAATTCGAGGCCACCCTGAGAATACAGAGTGAATTCCAGGTCAGCCTGGGCTACAGTGAGACCTACCTAAAAAAAAAAAAAAATCAGTGTACAGTCTGAAAACAGGAAAGTCACAAGTGAGGAAAAAAATCAGTCCTCCTGACTTCCCAAAGAAGGGAAAACTACTTGGTCAGCATGGTCCTGACTCATCCTAACAGACAACACCAATACTGGAGAAGCCATAGTGCTCCTCCCAGTTCCCTACAATCTCCTTTGGAGAGCCATTAATGATCTCCAAAATTAATCCCTGGTTAAATTTTGGCTACCTGCTTGATCTTAAACACTCAGAGAGAAATGTAGAACCAAAGATAAAGGGATACCTCACATATTATATAAATGACCTATTAAGTAACACAACAAAAGCTTTCCAAAAGGGGAAACAAACAAGGCCATAAGACACGTTAGCCCCTTTCTACTAGTTCTAATTCTACAGTAAGGAAAAACAACCATGGATGTAAAAATGGTTATTTTCAAATCTAAAATATATATGGATGACTCTGACCAAGGGTCACTTAGTTCAACAGACTTCCTTATACTGGGAACAATAGTAAGTCCTTTCTAACTTGTGCCAGGATATCACTAAATAAATCCTGAAACCAAAAATATATTGCACAGCCTCTAATGGCATCCAATGGCTCTATGGTACTAACTTTTGGCCCTGGTTCCCCCCACAACATATTTAAAAAGGTACACTCTGGGAGGCTATTACACAAAATATTGTATATTCACCATTATCAAGGTTAAATGTTGTGTATATATTCCTAATAACTTTGCTAATATCTTGTTTGTTTTACAAGCCATATAGGAACAGATTCAGGCCATGTCAGACAGTACTGTGCCTTTTTTTTTTTTCCCAAGGTAGGGTTTTACTTTAGCTCAGGCTAATCTGGAATTCACTATGTATTCTCAGGGTGGCCTCGAACTCATGGTGATCCTCCTACCTCTGCCTCCTGAGTGATGGGATTAAAGGCATGTGCCACTATGCCTGGCCAGTACTGTGCCATTTGCTGAACAGTTCTGGAAGAAAATCCCAGCCAGCTTATTCTCAGATGGTCCTGAGACAATCCAGCTCCATCTACCTAGGTTCCCTCAAATGCTTCCCAAGGCCTAGAAGTCCACAAGAGGGGAAACCCTAGAGGCGACCAGTTTGCTCTTTTCCCATGGTTTCCCAGGCCCTCCACATAGGATCACCTTTTCTTGGCTCTGTACTTCCCTCAATAATAATATTATAATTATAATAACTTAATAATAAAAAAGGTGGCATCAAAACTGAAGAGATACTAGTAGAAAAGAAGAAGGGATTCAGTAGAGGATGGGTTGGGAGGGAGAGAAGGGAGGGCGATGAGAGAGGATTATAATCTTGGCATATTGTCTATATTTGTGGAAGTTGTCAGTAAATAGTTTAAAAAAAAGAATGAACTGGATATGGTGGTGCACACCTTTAATTCCAGCACTGGGGAGGAAGAGATAGGAGGACTGCTGTGAGTTTGAGGCCAGCCTGAGACTACAGAGTGAATTCCAGGTCAGCCTGGGCTAGAGCAAGCTCCTACCTCAAAAATCCTAGCCTTTGGAAGACAGAGGCAGGAGAATCACAACTTCTAGACCAACCTGAGCTACATGGAAAGACACTCAAAAAACTAGGGAGCCAGGCATGGTGGTGCATGCCTTTAATCCCAGCACTCAGGAGGCAGAGATAGCAGGATTGCTGTGAGTTCAAGGCCAGCCTGGGTCTACAGAGTGAGCTTCAGGTTAGCCTGAGCTAGAGTGAGACACTATCTTGAAAAAAAAAAAAAAAACCCACAGCACTAAGAGGAATTGCTGGGTATGGTGGTGCATGTCTTTAATCCCAGCACTTGGGAGGCTGAGGCAGAAGGATTATAAATTCAAGACCAATCTGTGTATATGGGATATCCTATCTCAAATAAAATAAAATAAATTCTAAGGGGTTTGGGGACATAACTTGGTGGTAGAGTGCTTACCTAGCATGCATAGAGACCAGGGTTCAATTCCCAGTGACACACACACACATAAATAGCATGCACATATTTCAGGATTTCATATTCATATCTTTAAAAGGTCACTGGGATGTCATATCAAGAATGGGGTGAAGAGGGCTGGACAGATGGCTCAGAAGTTAAAGGCTAATGGCCCAGGTTCAAGCCCCCAGCACACACAAACAGCTAGATGCACAAAGTAGTACATACATCTGGAGTTCATTTACAATGGCATAAAGCCCTGGCATGCCTATTCATTCCCTCCCTTCCTCTCTCTCTCTCTCCTTGCAAATAAATCAAATATATATATTTAAAAAAGAGTGGGGTGAAGAAAGTCAGAGTGGTTGATAGGAGTTCTGTCAAAGATTTTTCTCTAGTTCACATGAGACATGATTAAAAACTGGATAAGAATGGTACTGAGTAAGAGTAGTTTAGTTTTCTTGTTCATTAAAAATTGAGAGATACTTGGGAGGCAAAATTAATAAAATTTGGTAGATTAGAATTTGAGATGCAGGTGAAAAAGAAATCATTCAATCCTAGATTTCTATCCTGAATAAACTGGATGAGTAGCAGCATAGTTCTTATGATCTTTTGAAGAGGGTTTATGAGATGGATAGAGATCAGGAGTTTAATCCTGGACTAACAAGAAAACATTGGACATTTCACCTTTTGAGGGTATTTTATCAATATAATCCTTTGAGATAATGGCATTTTGTTTATACTAATTATTAAAAATAAATTGAAACATTAAAATGGTTTCAATAATGTAAAAAATACAGATAATTGATTTAAATTTTTTTCAAAGCATCAATAAAGAAAACTTTTATTATTGCTGTTGTTGTTTTGACAACAGGGGCTGGCTAGTTTGACTATGTAGCCCAAGGTGTCCTCAAACTTGTGGTGATTCTCCTGCTTCTACTTCCTGAGTGCTAGGGTTATAGAAATGAGCCACACCACCAAGTGAAGTAATGAAAACTTTAAAGGGAGAAACCAAAATAAATAAATAAATAAAATAAAAAAATAAAGGGAGAAACCGGTGACTTTTGCAATCATCAATAAATTTGGGATTTATCTAAACTTTGGGCTTGAATAAAAGATTATGAGCATATAAGAGATATCTTAAAAGTATAGGACTTTGGGGGCTGAAAGATGGCTTAGCACTTAGGGCTCTTGACTGCAAAGCCTAAGGACCTAGGTTTGATTCCCCAGTACCCATGTAAACCAGATGCACAAGGTGGCGCATGCATCTGGAGTTTGTTTGCGGTGGCTGAAGGCCCTGTTGTGCCCATTCTCTGTATATATCTGCCTCTCTCTTGCTCTCTCTCTCTCTCACACACACACAAATAAATAAATTAATTAAACATTTAAAAAAGTATAGGACTTTTTCTTAATCTGCAATGGGAAACTCCAAATGGAGGGATGGAAACAGGTAGCAAAACTTTTTTTTTTAGCCATTTACCTTGGAATTTATAGTTCAATCCACTCTTAGTAGAATCATAATCATCAATCAGTTTCCGATTTTTGGTTGAGTCAACATCTTCCACATTCAATTTGTTATCAAATGGGGAACTTCTTATGGATTGTCTATCTTTCTCAATTTTTTTCTTTTCTGTTATTGCCTTCAGCAGATTCAAGTTATCAACAGAAGAATAATTGCTTTCACCTGGCTTGTTTTCTGGAAGAAAAGTTCAAAGCTCAACACATCTATTTAGTTAAGACTCTCTTGGCCTAGATTATTTAACTGACCAGCAATGATTTTTTTTTTTTACCTGGAAGGTATGCTTTTTTAATCTTGTCTGCTTCTGCTTCAGCAATCTGTAAAAACAAACAGCAGAGAGGCCTAGTTAAAACACTGTTTCACTACTTACCAAGTGTAAGACCCAAATGACTTAATCTTCATGGGATTTGTTTGTAAAATATAGATAATATTTTTACATTAACCATTGTAGTAAGGATTGAACGAGATAAAATAAGGGCTGATGTGCTATAAATATTAATTTCTCCTATAATCTTGGTGAAAAAGAAATCCTCAGCTGAGCATGGTGGTATGTATCTTTAATCCCAGAACTCAGGAGCCTGAAGCAAAAGGATCAAGAGTTGGAGGCCAATCTGGACTACATAGCAAGACCCTTTCTCAAACACAATGCAATATAACAACACAACACAATGCAATGCAACACAACACAACACAACCACAGAGAAAACTGATAAATTAAGCAATCTTCTAATAGAGTGGATGTGATATGGAACTTACTGGGTTGTTATTATATGGTCAACTCTATGTAGGATACAGACTCCTGTGTCTATAACTACTAGGGTGTATAATGTAAAAACTAGGTTTCCCATCATAATATGTGTCAATTTATTATTAATCTCCCGAGTTTGTAAATTCTAAATGGCTAACATGTCATAGTAGAACTACATTAAACAATAATTAAATTAAAATTAAATGACTGTTACAATTTTATTTCTGACCCACCTGTTCATTCAAAGGTCTTTCTGCGCTTAATTCTCTATTATGAAGAGATTTGTCTAGAATAAATACACATAAATATACATTTAATTGTGCATTAGGAAGATAAAATACATCTCTCATTAAAATTTTCTCAGGGGCTGGGAAGATGGCTAGTGTTTAAGGGGCTTGCCTGTGAAGCCTACAAACCCAGGTTTGATTTCCCAGTACCCATGTAAGCCAGATGCATGGGGTGGCACATGCATATGGAGTTCGTTTGTAGTAGCTAGAGGCCCTAGTGTGCCCATTCTCTATATATCTGACTCTCCCTCAAATAAATAAATAATAAACAAATCTTCACAAAATGAAATAAAAATAATACTAGGAGAAATAATCCTGGATGGCTATGAAACAATATATGTATTAACAAAGACTGTCATCATATACATTATCAGTGATGCTTTGCTTATTATCTTGGTGTATATCCTGAGTTAATGTAATCACTTTTTTTCTGATCAGAAATTTAACTTTTTTTTTGCGAGGTAGGGTCTCACTCTAGCTCAGGCTAACCTGGAATTCACTACGTAGTGTCATGGTGGCCTTGAACTCACGGTGATCCTCCTACCTCTGCCTCCCAAGTGCTGGGATTAAAGGCGTGCACCACCACGCCCGGCTTAACATACAGTTTAAACACTTGGTTTATTAGCGCTTGTCAGAAAAAGCATAACTTGGGTTAGTATCACTGGCACACTGAAAGTACTTCATCATATGCTGCATATGTTATGAACAGAATATCAGAGAAGGGTTGTAAAATGACTAGGAAAAAAAAGCCACTATGAGAAGACAAGACTCCCCTTCCCTTTTCAAACTAAGACCATTAAAACTAGCTCATGTTACTCTTTCATTTAAAAAGTGAGGGAAACATATCTGTCTCTAAATTCTCAGTCGATTCTCAGTCGGCTATGATCAGATCAGATAGATGAGGCAAAGTGATTTCGAGCTCAGGGATCTTTGCTGGCCGAAATAAAAGAGGTGGGAAGCAGAACAGTGCCCACATACCTTGGCTGCCTCCCGGTTTGGGGAAAGCTTGAATTGGGCTGCCTTGAAGCACCAGTACCAGAATCCAAGAGCCGGTCCAAAGGAACCCCATTCTTCCACGTTCAGCTTTGGAAAGAGCCTGGCGCCGGGGGGGGGCAGCTGACCCTTTGTTATGAATAAAAAGGGGAATGAAAACAGGAAGGGCGGCAGGGCGGTGCAGAGAGGGCGGACGAGGGGCCGCAGCCCACGGAACCCTGGGCGGACGCAATCCGAGGCAGTCCTGGCTGTCAGGTGTCAGGTGCTGAGAGCGCTGTCCGCCCCGCGGGTGCTGAAGTCCCGACTCCAGGAGAGGAAGTGAGGCGAGGCGCATGCTCCCTGCGAGGCATAGGCCGGGGGATGGCGTCAGCAACCCTGGCCTGCTTCGATCCCGCGGGAATGGACGGGGGAGGGGAGGCAGGCCGGCTAGAGTGCTCTCTGTGCCGCAGTCTGAGGCGTGCTTCTGTGCTCAGGGCTGGATTGCTGTAAGCTTGGCATCGCTGCGCCCTCCCAAGGACTAAGCGCCTTCTTTACCCCTGCACCTGCCAAGAACTGTATAATCTTGCACAGTTTTGCTGTGTGATTCTTCAGAAGTATGTGCTCCAAAATCACTTCTTTGCATTCCACCTGCTATACTCAAAAGGTAGATATAATTCCATTAGACCTTAGAAAGCCATGCCTTTCTTCGTTCTCCTGTGTTTCAGTTCAATGAGTATTTTGAATTGGGACATTGCAGAATATTCTTTTGAATAGATTGTGCAACACAACTTCACTCTCCTAAATGCTGAGACGATTGCCTGCTCGTCCTCCTAAGAGCCAGTGTTCTCACCATTCCGGAAATGATGAACAGCTACATTCAGCCTTTCTACTTTGCCCACTAAGTGGGAAAAGGCTGTGCTTTAAAGAATTCTTCTTAAGCCAGAGTGGTGGCGCACGCTATAAGTTCGAGGCCACCCTCCTCCAACTCCATAGTGAATTCCAGGTCAGTCTGGGCTAGAGTGAAATCCTACTTCGAAAAACAAAACAAAACAAACACACACACACACACACACACACAAAAAAAAAAAAAAAAAAAAAAAGGAACGAAAAAAGAATTCTTCGTAGCCTTAGTTACACCTAAGGACCTGGTTGTCTCAGGGTCACTAAAGAAAGGGTCACCATGAAAAACATTTTTTCAATGTAACCAAGTGAAGGAGGCGCTTCCTATATTCTAAGACTATTCCCAGAATTGTAAGGTTGTTGCATTCAAGGAGCCATCCAATGACTTCTAAGTGATGGGCACAGACAACACAGTGTGAGCCGGGTGCTGAGTAAGGGCTTTTTCATCTCTGGGTTTAAACAGAACTTGGATCTTTTCCTTTCAACAGCAGCCTGCTGGGAGCCAGGCTGAATAATGACCCAAAGAGAAGGACTCAGCACAATTAGGCCTTTGATTTCGACACCCCTCATTTTTAAGGAGCAAGTTAGTTATTTGAATACCTGAAAACAAAAACCAACTAAGCCGACAAACACATCTTCCTTTCTGGAGGTTTTCAGTTTGGAGGTCACGCACATGGTTCCTTAGTGAATCTAAAAAGTACTTCTTTTTTGCTTGTTTCTATGTGAATCTTTTTTTTTTTTTAACTGACACATAAAAGCCATACTTACTTGTGGAAGTACAGAGCACTTTTGAGTCTAACAGCTACTTCAAAACAAATAGCTCTTTCTTTCTTTCTTCCTTTCCTTTCCTTTCCTTTCTTCTTTCTTTCTTTCTTTCTTTCTTTCTTTCTTTCTTTCTTTCTTTCTTTCTTTTCTTTCTTTTTTTGAGGTAGGGTCTCGTTGTAGCCCAGGGTAACCTGGAATTCACTATGTAGTCCCAGGATGGCCTTAAACTCACATCAATCCTCCTATCTCTGCCTTCCAAGTACTGGGATTAAAGGCATGTGCCACCACACCCAGCTTCTTCCTCTTTTATTAAGCTTAAAATCTGTGTCTTTGTTGTATGTAACTTTTTTTTTTTTTTTTTTTAGTTTTTCAAAGTAGGGTCTCACTCTAGCCCAGGCTGACTTGGAATTCACTATGTAGTCTCAGGGTAGCCTTGAACTCACAGCAATCCTCCTACCTCTGCCTCCTGAGTGCTGGAATTAAAGGTGAGTGCCACCACACTTGGCCCTTTATTTATGTAACTTTTAAAAAATTAGTTATGGACATACTTAGTATGGAAACATCACGTGTTAGTACCATCCTTTCCCTCATCCCTGCCCCTTTTCTGAAGGGACCCTTCTCACTGAGGTTGCAGGTTATCCCCTATATGTAGCTTTTATCATAAAATGAAAATTGAGGGTGCTTCTGGGTAAGATGGCCAGCTAGAAGATGCCTCAGTGTGATCCCAAAAAGGAAAAAGTCAGAATAAGGAAAAGTAGACTCCATTGTAAAAAGAGGAAAAACTTTGAAATTTTGCAATATCAGTGACAGGATACTTGAAAGTTACTGAGAAGCTGGGTGTGGTGGCACACACCTTTAACCCCAGTACTCAGGAGGCAGAGGTAGGAGGATCGATGTGAGACTACATAGTGAATTCCAGGTAAGCCTGGAGACCCTGTCTTGAAAAACCACACACACACACACAAAAGTTACAGAGAAAAAGACAGGCAACATACCAAAAAGAATAAGACACCCCCCCTCAAAAAATAAAGTAAAATAAGGATAAGACAAACCAGACAGCTCCAGATGTAAGGCTGGCTGGCAGTGAGAGGAAGGGAAGCAGAAGCTGCAATCAAAATGTAAACCAAGCTGGGCATGGTGGCACACGCTTTTAATCCCAGCACTCGGGAGGCAGAAGTAGGAGGATCGCTGTGAGTTCGAGGCCACCCTGAGACTACATAGTGAGTTCCAGGTCAGCCTGGGCTAGAATGAGACCCTACCTTGGAAAAAAAAAAAAAAAAAAAAAAAAAGGTAAGCCATGAGCTGGAGAGATGGCTCAGCAGTTAAGGCGTTTGCCTGCAAGGCCTAAGAACCCAGGTTTGATTCCCCAGGACCCACGTAAGCCAGATGCTCAAGGTGAGGCATGTGTCTGGAGTTCATTTGCCGTGGCTGGAGGCCTTGGCATAACCATTCTCTCCCCCTCTTGCAAATAAATAAATAAAAGTAAAATTTTCAAAAAAAAAAAAAAAAAAAGCCAGATAGCCCTGGGGAAAACAAAACTGGCAGTTGCTACTCCCATGAAAAGACCCCATAACATTCCTTACAAGACTAAAACTTAGTTATAGGTTTTGAAGCAACAGTAATTTGATTCCTTCAGCAGATGGATGAGCACCTTTAACCACTGAGTCATTTCCCCAACTCCTTTTCTCCCCCTAGGTAGGGTCTCACTGTAGCCCCGGCTGACCTGGAATTCATGATATAGTCTCAGGTGGCCTCAAACTCTCAGCAATCCCCCTACCTCTACCTCTTGAGTGCTGGGATTAATCACACCCAACCTTTTTTTTTTTTTTTTTTTTTGAGACAAGTCTTACTATGTTGCCCATGCTGTTCTTGAATAACAATCCACCTGTTTCAGCTTCCTGAGTGCTAGGATTATAGACATGTGCTACTTACTATGCCTGGTGCTTCTTTTCTCTATTTTTATTTATTTATTTATTTTGGTTTTTCGAGGTAGGGTCTCACTCCAGCTAATACTGGCCTGGAATTCACTCTGTATTTTCAGGGTGGCCTCGAACTCATGACGATCCTCCTATCTCTGCCTCCTGAGGGCTGGGATTAAAGGCATGCACCACCACGCCTGGTTGTTCTCTCTCTCTCTCTCTCTTTTTGGCTTTTTAGAGGTAGGGTCTCACTCCAGCTCAGACTGACCTGGAACCCACTATGTAGTCTCAGGGTGGCCTCGAACTCATGGTGATCCTCCTACCTCTGCCTCCCGAGTGCTGGGATTAAAGGCATACACCACTACACCAGGCTCTGGCCTCTCTTTATTTTAAAAACAATAAGCATACACTGAAGAAAATGTTCTAAAAATACAGGAAAACAAAAATGGAGCAAAATAATTTCTCAGAGATAATAATGCTAACTTTTGGTGCATTTTTTTCTCTGAAAATATTTTGTACATATGTTTATAAAACTTCCTCTTGGCTAGATGTCGTGGCACACATCTTTAATCCCAGCACTTGGGAGGCAGAGGTAGGAGGATTGCCTTCAGCTGAGGCCACCTGAGACTACATAGGGAATTCTAGGTCAGCCTGAGCTAGAATGAGACCCTACCCCCCCCCAAAAAAAAAAACTTCCTCTTGCTATAAATATATGATTGTATATCTGGCTTTCTACAACCAAAGTGAGAATTTAACAAGGGAAAAGTTCTTTAATTTCCCAGACCTTTTTAGCATATCTGGAAATCCACTTGCTTAAATAAATGTATAAGTGATGGAGGATGGCCTGTTTACTGTTGGTCTTTAAATGCTGAAACTCTGCTGGCCAGTCCACATGAAAGGATCATGACTCCGTCAGTATGATTCTCCCATTCAACATTTTCATTACAAAAGGGAGTTAGTCTCAGAGAGGAAGTATTCATGGAAGACCCAAGAATAGAGACTGAGCTGGCAAGGCCCTTGAGTGATAGAATTGGATCTGTTGCTGCGAGGGAGGCTGACACAGGATGTTCACACTAAAGATGACTGACGGTAGAGCTTAAAGGAAAAGTTAACGTGAAGTCTAGAATTTGTCATGAGAGGAGAGACAAAAAAATTAAGCTAGAGGGAACAAAGAGCATGATTAAAGCAATAAGACATGGAAATGAAAGGGAATATAAATAAAGACACTAGGGTGGGCATGTAGTTCAGTTGGTAGAGTGCTTTCTCAGCATGCATGAAGCCCTGAGTTCCATCCCCAGTATGGATAGCATAAGATGGGTGTGTTGGCACACACCTGTCATCCCAGCACTTAGGAGGTGAAGGCAGGAAGATCAGAAGTTAAAGGTCATCTTTGGCTACATAGCCTGTTAGAGGCTTGCTTGGGATACATAAGACCCTGTTTCAAGAAAGAAAGAAATCATGTTTGAAGAAAGAAAGGGAGAAAAGAAGGAAGGAAGGGAGAGAGGGAGGGAAGGAAGGAAAGGATGGAGGAAAGAAAGAAGAAACTAGTATAAATGATCAGATGTTGTAGGTCACCTACACATAGAAAGTGCCAGAACTGAGTCTGAAAATGAGTAGGAGGAGAAGATAATTGCACAGCAAAGTTTTCTGGTTTCCTTCCTTCCTTCCTTCTTTCCTTCCTTCCTTCCATCCCCCCCTCTCTCTTTTATTCTTTCATTTTCTGAGATAGGTACTTTAGCCCAGGCTGACCTGGAATTCACTATGTAGTCTCAGACTAGCTTCAGACTCACAGTGATCCTCCTACCTCTGCCTCTCAGAGTTCTGGGATTAGAGAGAGAGAGAGAGAGAGAGAGAGAGAGAGAGACAAGGAGAGAATAGGAGCACCAGGGCCTCTAGCTGCTGCAAACAAAACTCCAGATGCATGTGCCATTTTTTTTTTTTTTTTTTTGTATCTGGCTTTGTGTGAGTACTGGAGAATTGAACTCGGGTCGTTAGGCTTTGCTGACAAGCACCTTAATCAGCTGAGTTATCTCTCCAGCCCCTGATTGTCTTATTTTCTTTGTACCATAATTGAACTTGATTAAGCTAATGACCTGGCCCAGGGACTATGGAAGATGTGAGATGCTATGATTGAGGGCTTGCTGTAGAACCACAATGTCCAGTTTTCCAGAATGAGCCAGGACAAGAATATAAGGAAACAAAAGAGCAGATGCAATGGCTTTGTGCAGTGGCAGTATCATAGCCAGTGAGGTTTATCCTAGGCACAATTATTGCTAACTGAAAAAAAAAAAGAGTGGATGCTTCTGTTTGTTGAATGGAATCTTATAAGACCACACTATTTAGAACACATACAGCAACACAGGGCTGGGGATGTGGCTCAGTGATAGAATGCTTGCCTAGCACACACGAAGCCCTGTGTTCATATTCCAGTACTGAAAAAAAGACTCCACAAACACAGAAAACTCAAAACACAGTGTTTGAAATGGATTAAATGGATTAAGCATTGTTAATGGTTTTTAAAATATTTTATTTTTATTTACTTATTAGAGAGAGAAAGTATGGGCACATCAGGGCCTCTAGCCATTGCAAACAAACTCCATGACATCTGGCTTACTGGGTTCTGGGAAGTAGAACCTGAGAATTTAGGATTCACAGGTAAGTGCCTTAACTGTTAAACCATCTCTCCAGCCCGGATTAAGCATTTTTGTTTGTTGGTTTTTGAGATAGGGTTTCACTCTAGCCCAGGCTGACTTGGAACTCAATATGTAGTCTCGGAGCCGGGGTGGTCTTTAACTCATGGCAGTCCTCCTACTTCTACCTCCCAAGTGCTGGGATTAAAGGCGTGCACCACCACACCCAGCTCTGGATTAAGCTTTTTTTTTTTTTTTTTTTTTTTTTTTTCCCTGAGAGCGACACAGAGAGAGGGAGAGGGAGACAGATAGAGAATGGGTGTGCCAGAAGCGTCTCAGCAGTTGTGAATAAAATCCAGATGCGTGCGCCCCCTTGTGGGCAATTGAGGCATTGCGCCCTTGCCTCACTTTGCATCTGGCTAAACGTGGGACCTGGAGATTGGAACCAGGTTCTTAGGCTTAGCAGGCAGGCGTCTTAACCGCTAAGCCATCTCTCCAGCTCTGGATTAAGCATTTTTAAGTGAAGTAATCAGGCTGCCCATTACCAGTGCAATTCCTGAGTTTGTTAGTAGTGGCTGGAGGTCCTGGCATGCCCATTCTCAATCTCGCTCTCTCTGTCTCTAATAAATAAATAAATAAAAATAAAATCTTTATAATAAAAAACCAAAAAACAGGGCTGGAGAGATGGCTTAGCAGTTAAGGCGCTTGCTTACAAAGCCGAAGAATCCAGGTTTGATTCCCCAGGACCCACATAAGCCAGATGCATGAGGTGGTGTATGCATCTGGAGTTCATTTGCAGCAGCTGGAGGCCCTGGTGCACCCATTCTCTCTCTCTGCCTCTTTCTCTCTCTCTCTCAAATAAATGAATAAAAAATAAATAAAATATTTTTAAAAACCTAAATCAAAAACCAAAATCTAGCAGAAGCGTTTTTTTTTTTTTTTGTCTTTTCTGACATTCTGCTACTACTTCAATGTTCTTTTAAAACTGTTTCCAGAGTGTATTCAGTACCAGGCATGTATTCCCTCCCATAGAGAGGGCCTTCAGTCCAATTAGGGAGCAGTTGGTTTCCCCTAGAGCAGACATGCCACTATTACACCCGTTTGGTCATTGGGCCTGTCTGGCCAAACTTGAATTTTCCAGTGTCCACTGTTTTCACTGCTGATGACTTCTGTCTCCCATAGGGCTGAATGCAGTACAGCTTTTTCCAACTTACACTTGGTTGGTCTACAGAGAGAAGGTTTTTAGCTCATCACCAGCTTTATTTTTCAGTGAACATGCTGCCTATGCATATGAAGTCTTCAGCAATAGGGTCTTACCATCTGTTACTCATGGGAAGCCAAGGCCGTCGAGAAGATTTTTATTTATTTATTTTTGGAGAGATAGACAGAGAGGGAGAGGGACAGAGATGAGCACGCCAGCAGTGTCTCAGCTGCTGTGAATGAAATCCAGATGTGTGCGCCCCCTTGTGATCAAGTGTGGCATTGCGCCTTTGCCTCACTGCATCTGGCTAAACGTGGGACCTGGAGATTGGAACCGCTGGACATTGGAACCAGTATTCTTAGACTTAGCAGGCAGGCACCTTAGCCACTAAACCATCTTTCCAGCCCGAGAAGATTTTTAAGTTGGTAAGATTTCATATCACAAACATGCATCAATCTCTATCATACACTGCACCCTGAGATGAATGAATTCTGATAAACTCTTTCCCTTGAGAAGGTCCCAAATGAAAAGAACATATAAAGGCTGAAGAGATGGATCAGCAGTTAAGGTCCTTAACTGCAAAGCCTAATGACCTGGGGTTTGACTCTCCAGTATCCATGTAAAGCAGATGCACAAAGTGGCACATACATCTGGAGTTTGCAGCCGCTGGAAGCACTGGTGTACCCATTCTCTCACTTGAAAATTGCTAGAGCTCACACAAAAAAAATGACAAGCTCTAGGATCAGTAAGAGACTTCAAATAAGAATGGATGCAAGCACTGAAGAGATGGCTTAGTGGTTGAGATGCTTGCCTGGCAAGCCTAAGGACCTAGGCTCAATTCCCCAGGACCTATGTAAGCCAGATGCACAAGGCATCTGGAGTTCATTTGCAGTGACTAAAGGCCCTGGTGTGCCCATTCTCTCTCTATCTGCCTCTTCCTCTCTCTCTCTCCTCTCTAAAAAATAAAATATTAAAAAGAATGTCAATTAAAAAGGATGTCAGAGTGATAGAAGGAGACATTGATGATCCCTTCCAGCCACCACAGGTGAGCATATGGGACATAGCATGGGCACATACACATGTATACAACACACACATATCACATTACACACATACACTATATTATACAAATGTACACAAGAAAAAAAGTAGAAACTACAAAAATTATAATGAAATGATAATCACCTGTAATTGACTCTCCTAGAAATGTCAGTTTACAAGTACATTTTAATATATGTTGAATGTGCAAATATCTAAATATATTTATTTATTTGATATATAGAGAGAATGAATGGACTCACCAGGGCTTTTGCAAACAAACTCCAGATGCATGTGCTGCTTTATGTGAGTACTGGGGAATGAAACTAGGGCTTCTAAGCTTTGCAAAAAAAAAAAATCTTTAACTGTTGACCATCTCTCCAGCCCCTAAGTATATCTTAAAAGTACAATATAGGGACCGGGGAGATGGCTTAGCAGCTAAAGGTGTTTGCTTGCAAAGCCTGTCAGCCTGGTTTGGAATCCCCAGTACCCATGTAAAGCCAGATACACAAAGTGGCACATGCATTGAGTTTATTTGCAGCAGCAAGTGGTCCTGGCATGCCCATGCTTGCCCTCTCCCCGCTGCTCACAAATAAATAAAAAGTACATTTTAACATATTTTACTTCTCTCTTTTTTTTTTTTTTTGAGGAAGGGTCTTGTTCTAGCCTAGGCTGACCTGAAATTCACTATGTGGTCTCAAGCTGGCCTTGAACTCACAATGATCCTTCTACCTCTGCTTACCGAGTGCTGGGATTAAAGGCCTGTGCCACCAAGCCTAGCTTCAATATACTAATGTTTACTTTCCTTTAAAAAATATTTATTTGGGCTAGAGAGATGGCTTAGTGGTTAAGGTGCTTGCCTGCAAAGCCTAAGAACTCATGTTCAAATCTCCAGGTCCCACAAAGCCATACATACAGTGCCACAGGTGTGCAATGTTGCACATGCACCACAAAGGGGCGCACACATCTGGAGTTCATGCTCAGCAGGCTGAAGGTCCTGGACACCCATTCTCTCCCTCTCTCTGCCTCTTTTTCTCTTTCTCTCTCAAAAAATTTTATTTATTTATTTGAGAGAGAGAGAGAATGGGCACACCAGGGCCTCTAGCCATTGTAAACAAATTCCAGGTACATGTGCCACCTTGTGCATCTGGCTTACATGGGTTCTGGGGAATTGAACCTGGGTCCTTAGGCTTCACAGGCAAGTGCCTTAACTGTTAAGCCATCTTTCCAGCCTAATATATTAATTTTTTTAAAATAAACTAATGCTCAGAGGAAAACAGAAGTTGATTTGAGGAAAATAGAACTCAAATTTATGTTGTGTGATTCCAACTATAAAATGATGCTCAGAGAAATAAGTATCAGAGCTGGGGGTAGTGCCTCACGCCTCCCAGCACTTGGAAGACTGAAACAGGAGGATTGCTTGGAGTTCAAGGTCAACCTGGTAAATAAAAGAATTAAAAGGAATATAAAACTCTGGTAATTTTTAATGAGAAAAACAACAGTAAAAGCTTTAAAAAAAAAAAAAATTAAGGGGGCCAGGTGTGGTAGCCTAGCCTGGAAATACTCTTGAAGTAACAAGATTCCTTTCTGATATTTAGGAAACACTGGGCAATACTGCCACCTTGTGGATGGTGGGAATTTAGGCTTGGTCCCATTTCTTCTAGGCTATAATACAGAAAGGCAAGGCCCAGTTGTTTACTGCTGTACTCCCAGTGTGAACTATGTGAAATGAATAAATTAGTACTATTCATGGCTATATTAATTTGCTTACTAGAAAATGTTTTAAGTTGTGGTGGCCAAATCAATCAATGCAGAATAAAGTAAATGACACAGAGCCGGGCGTGGTGGCACACACCTTTAGTCCCAGCACTGGGGAGGCAGAGGAAGGAGGATGGATTTGATGGAGGTCAGCCTGGGGCTACAGAGTGAGTTCCAGTTCAGCCTGGGTTACAGTGAGACCCTACCTCAAGAATGAAAACAAACAAAGAAATGACTACACTTGTCTTTCAAAATAAACTTTTGGAATTAAAGAATGTAACTCAGGCTGGCCTCAAACTTTTTTTTAAAAAAGTATTTTTTTAAATTTATTTATTTGAGAGAGGGAAAGAGGCAGGGGAGAGAGAGAGAGAGAGAGAGTGAGAGAGAGAGAGAGAGAGAGAGAGAGAATGGGTACGACAGGGCTTCCAGTCACTGCAAACGAACTCCAGATGCATGTGCCACCTTGTGCATCTGGCTTACGTGGATCCTGGGGAATCGAACCAAGGGTCTTGGGCTTTGCAAGCAAGCGCCTTAATTGCTAAGCCATCTCTCCAGTCCGTGGCCTCAAACTTTTTATATAGTTAAGGATGGGATTAGAGGTGTGCATCACTATGTCTGACTTACGCAATGTGGATGATCAAACCCAGGGCTTTGTGCATGCTAGGCAAGCACTCTATCAGCTGAACTACATCCTCAGCCCCCAAACTATGCTTTTGAATGATTTTTAAAACTTATCATTTAATAAATTAATGTTAACATTGTTGGATTGTTGTGGCTCAGCCTGTTTAAATTACTTTGTCTTGATTAGTTTCTGTGTCGGCTATCTTGGGCATCTATAGATTATACTGCATTTCCCAAACCTTTCCGATTGAAGCAGAGAAGGAACTGACTCTCAAGAGACATTTCCAGATGGCTAACACAATGCTAACCCAGGCTGTGGTTAGATTCCATAGGTGTTCCTTTAGGCCAGAGTAATATCCAGTCCTCCATGCAATGCCTGGGAATGGCTGGGCATGGTGGTTCACCTGTAATCCAGCACTTGGGAATGAGAAATCGCCCTGGTCTAGGCAGAAAGTTGGAGGCCAGCATGGGTTGCATGAGACCCTGTCTAAAAAACAAAAATGGGGCTGGGGAGATGGTTCAGCAGTTAAGGCGCTTGCTTGAAAAGCCCAATAACCCAGGTTTGATTCCCCGGGACTCTCATGAGCCTGATGCACAAGGTGGTGCATGCCTCTGGAGTTTGTTTGCAGTGGCTAGAGGCCCTGGCATGCCCATTCTCTCTCTCTCTCTCTCTTTAAATAAACAAACAAACAAAAACAAAAATTCTTACTGTCCTAAGTGAGGTCAGGGGAAAAGATTGAATAAAGGAAGGGTGGGAGATATTTAAATCTAAGAGGATACGGATAAGCCATGTGGTAACAAACTTTTGGATAATGGCACACCCAGAAGCCATAGATTGTTACTAGAAAAATTTCAGTGCCAGGGATGGGATAACTTCCAGTGAGTTGTTGGCCAGGGAGGTCCCTGATGCCCCCTAAACATTACAGGACATTGCCAAGGCTCTTGGTTTCCCACCAGGAATAGATGGTAAAACCCTGTTGCTGAAGACTCCAAATACTTGGCCTGTAAGGTCACTAAGAAATCTTGCTGGAGCTGAGCTGAAAACCTCCTCCCTATAAACCAGATGACAGAAAGTTGGGGGAAAAACTATGCATGTCTATGGGAGAGAGAGAAATCATCAGTGGAGATAACCAGTTGACACTACAAGCCTTAAGTTTGGCCAGCCAGGCCAAATGAGCCAACAGGTCAATAGTGGCATGCCTGTTATGGGAGAAACCAACGGCTCTCTTATTGGACTGGAGGCCCGCTCCATGGGAGGGAATGCATGCCTGGTCCTGAAAACCTATGATGGGGGAGGTCATGAGCCCTAGGGGTGTCTTGTTAAATGCATAAATACCAAACGTCTGGTAAGCACTTCTCTTAATTTTCATACCCATATATTAATGCTACTCTCACTTTTAGTTAGAGAACCTTCTCTTTTCAGATGTGGTGACCTCTGGGATGATTCAAAAGACACTATTGTGCTGAGAAGAAGTGACAAGGGAGTGCTCAGCACTGAAAACATCTCTATCACACTTTCCAAGGCTCAGGGTCCATTATGGAAGAAGTGGTGGAAAGAATATAAGAGCCAAAGGAAAGGTAGGACTCCTTACTCTCCCAGGCACAAGATGGCCTGGATACCCATGACCTTGCAGTGCCTGACACGTCCTACATAAGACCATCATAATAGGAGGAAAAGATGATGACATCAAAATAAAAGAGAGACTAATTGAGAAGGGGAGGGGATATGATAGAGAGTGGAACTGAGAAGGGGAAAGTGAGGGGGAGGGAATTATCATAGTTTATTATCTATAATTATGGAAGTTGTCAATAGAAAAAAAAATTTTAATCACAACAAAGGGCTGGAGGGATGGCTTAGTGGTTAAGACATTTGCCTCCAAAGCCAAAGGACTCTGGTTCGATTCTCCAGGACCCACGTAAGCCAGATGCACAAGGAGGTGCATGTGTCTGGAGTTTGTTTGCAGTGGCAAGAGGCCCTGGCATGCCCATTCTCTCTCTCTCTCCCTCCTTTCCCTCTTTCCCTCTTTCTCTGTTAAATAAATAAATAAATAAATAAATAAATATTTTTTTAAAATCACAACAAAAATAAAATGAACCTGTTTATGTAGCCATGATAAACTATAATCAAGAGATAGCCAGAGGTTGGAGAGATGCTTAGTGGTTAAATGTGCTTGCTTGCAAAGCCTTGGTTTGATTCCCCAGTGCCCACATAGATTAATAAATTAATATATAATATATATATAATATATTAATAAAAGAAATAGACTTCCAGTTAAGATTGTGGAGTAGTAGCCATGCCAAAGTAGCCTGGTGGCATGAAAAGGCAAAAAAAAAAAAAAAAAGTGCAATACACTCTTCTACTGAAAAGTGAAGGTGTATAAGGAATTATTAACTCTAGCAGAGAAGCAGGAGGAACCCACAGTTTATAGCAACTACACAACCAGCCCAAATCAGCTCCTGCCATGGGTCCCATGATTGGCTAGGAAGAGCTACTTACCTGGCCCTGCCTGAGCTGGCATGAGCAGAACTATAGTGAAGGGATTCTCCTTTACACTGACATTGAAAAATCAAACAGACCTGAAGAAGACAACAGGTTCCAGCTGATCAGCTCCAGAACAACTTCAGGCACTCTTCATAGCTTCCTTTCCCCCAACCATGAGCACTGGGAACCACTGGAGCTCTTGAGACACCAAGGAATCAGAGCCACCCCTCACCCACACAGCATCCAGCACAGATGATCTGAAGAGCAGTTCTACCAACCTATCCAGCTGAGCTAAGCTGAGCCCAAGTACACCCAAGAGGTAACCAGCTCGCAGTCAGCATAGGTGAGACTGGAAGCCACCCCAAAAGATAACAGGGCCGTCTTACACTGGGGCAATACCTGCCTCATCTCCAAGTATATAGACCTGCACAGGAAGTTCACCTTCCATATCAGGGCAGGTTACTAAATAAGAATACCAGGAGGATTGCCATGAGTTCGAGGTCACCTTGAGACTACATAGTGAATTCTAGGTCAGCCTGGGCTCGAGCAAGAACCTACCTTAAAAAACAAACAAACAGCCGGGCGTGGTGGCGCACGCCTTTAATCCCAGCACTCGGGAGGCAGGGGTAGGAGGATTGCCATGAGTTCAAGGCCACCCTGAGACTACATAGTTAATTCCAGGTCAGTCTGGACCAGAGTGAAACCCTACCTCGAAAAACCAAAACATACAAACAAACAAACAAAAACCCCAAAAGAACAAAACAAAACATTTACCCTCAGTAGGTAGATTTTATCCCAGAGACACAGGGATGGTTCACTATATGCAAATTGATAAATGTATAAATGTACATCATATAAATGGGCTGAAGGACAAAAATCACATGATCATCTCAATAGATGCAGAAAAGTTATTTGACAAAATCCAACATCCTTTCATGATAAAGTCCTAAAGAAATTGGGAATAAAAGGAACATAATCATAACGTAATAAAGGCTATTTATGATAGTAACACACACACACATGCACACACTAATTAAAAATAGTTTATATTTTAGTGGCTGGGTGTGGTGACACATGCCTTTAATCCCAGCAGATGCAGGATAATTGCTGTGAGTTTGAGACAAGTCTGGGGCTACAGAGTGAGTTCCAGGTTAGTCTGGTCTAAAGTAAAGACCCTATCTTGAAAAAAACAACAACAAATTTTTTTTTTTAAGATTCTAGTAGACCTGGAGAGATGACTTAATGGTTAAGGTACTTGCCTGCAAAGCCAAAAGACCCAGGTTTAATTGCCCAGTGCCCATTTAAAACCAGATGCACATGGTGGCACATGTGTCTGGAGTTCACCTGCTTTATGTTTACATTGAAGATATCATTGCAGACAGTGATTCCATTTTTAGAAACATTTTAATATGCTTTGCATTGGAATTACACCTTTACTTTCCAGGAACTGATAGAATTAGCATTATGGAGAAATCTATGGCAAATACATATTCCTTTCTAGGGCATCCCTGTGAAATGAGAAAGATTTAAAACTATTTGTAAAATTTGACCTATTATGCAACCTTTTCATTTTATCTGTGATTTTCAATCATCAGGTGGGATGAGTATACTAAACCCACTGAGCTTGATGTGATGGCCTGCACCTTCATTCCCAGCACGGACCAGGCACATGTAGATGGTTAGCTGTGAGTTCAAAGCCAGCCTGAGATTTCATAGTGAGTTCCAGGTCAGCCTGGACTAGAGTGAGACCCTACCTTGAAAAACCAAAAATAAATAAATGAAACTATGGTCAAAACTGACTGAAGCTTTCACATTAAATAGCCTAAATGCTGCAACTAATTTTAAAAGAACCTATTATATATCACTTTTATAAAACGTCTCTTATGTCTTTCAGTGGAAAGTACTCAATATTCTTTAAAAATTAGATAAAACTTATATGAGCCCTATCTCTTAAGGCAAGACACATACTGTCATCCAGGACTTTTTATTATGATTAGGAAAATTCAGAATTTGTTCTAAAACCTTTCCACAGGAGATTTTTCAGAATGAAAATCCCATAGAAAAAAAGGCCCAAACCGGGTGATTTCATCAGTTGAAAAGATGACATATTGAAGACTCCCTTCAACATAGATAAAAAGGATGCTATGTGGTATTTACTATGTTTAGACCCAGAAAGGATTAATTCTGAGACGAATACATCCCAGAAGTTGTGCCTACTTTTCCTGAAAACAAATTGTGAATAAGAACATCTGAGAACCAAAGAATGACAACTATGTATATAATTACCTTAGCCTGGATTGGGCCTTGTAATTTTGAATTTTTACATAGCAACCCAATAGTATGCTGCCATGTAGGTAACAAAAAAGGGGGCTGAGCCGGGCATGGTGGCTCACGCTTTTAATCTCAGCACTCAGGAGGCAGAGGTAGGAGGAGGATCACCATGAGTTTGAGGCCACCTTGAGAATACAGAGTGAATTCCAGGTTAGCCTGGGCTAGAGTGAGACCCTACCTTGAAAAAAAAAAAAATAAATAAATAAATAAAAATAAATAAAAAGGGGGGGGGCCTGAAATGTACAGAAATCACTACAGTGGCTCTAAATGTAAAATCCTACTGCCTTCTGTGACATACAGAGTTGTCAGTGCAGATTGGTTGAGTGCCTGTTTTTTCTTGCACAGAGGCAATGAGATCCAAGGACAACAAAAATCGACAAACTATTCAAGAAAAGTTACCTGAACCCCTATCAAAAGATGAGTCCAAGCTGGGCATTGTGTTGCACACCTTTAATCCCAGCACTCAGGAGGTAGAGGTAGGAGGATCGCTGTGAGTTCAAGGCCACCCTGAGATTACATAGTGAATTCCAGGTCAGCCTGGGCTAGAGTGGGACCCTACCTTGAAAAACCAAAAACCAAAAACAAACAAAAAAACCTCAAAAGACCACAAACAAACCACAATAAAAAAGATGAGTCCAGATGCCCACAGTACACAGGACCCAAGAGACAGCCCAGAGGAATTGATGAGATGAGCAACAGCGCTGCTTGTAGGGAGAGCTTGAAAACCTGCAACAGTGTGATCGGGAGATACACAAAAAGTACTGAAGCAGATTTCTAGAAGCTGCTAAGAACTCAGTATTAGAATAGACTTACAATATATGCCTAGGAGTGGTGTAACTGGGTCATATGGCAGATCTATTTTTAGCTGTCTCAGGAACCTCCACACTAATTTCCACAGTGGCTGGACAAGATTACATTCCAACCAACAGTGTAGAAGGGTTCCTCTTTTTCCACATCCTCGCCAGCATTTATGGTCATTTGTTTTCATGATGGTAGTCATTCTGACAGGAATGAGATGGAATCTCAAAATAGTTTTAATCTACATTTCCCTGATGGCTAGGGATGTAGAACATTTTTTAGATGTTTATATGCCATCTATATTTCTTCTTTTGATATCCTCACTACCTTAGAGATACTTGCTTGATCATGTTTATTGTCACTCTATTCACAACAGCTAGGAAATGGAACCAGCCTTGATGTCCCTCAACTGATGAGTGGATAATGAAGATGTGGCACATTTACACAATGGAGTTCTACTCAGTGGTAAAGAAAAATGAAATTATGAAATTTTCAGGAAAATGGATGGATCTGGAAAGGATTATACTTAGGTAACCCAGGCTCAGAAAGCCAAATGTCACATCTTCTCTCTCATATGTAGATCCTAGGTACAAATGATTGGACTTCTATGTGAGTGGGAATAAAACTCAGTAGCAGAGGCCAGTAAGCTAGAAAGGAGATATAAAGGGAATAGGAAGGGAGGGAGGGGGGCTGAATAGGATGTTATTGTATATATGTAAGTAGAAGAACAGATTAATGGGGGTGAAAAGGCCTAAGTGAGGTCAGGGGAAGAGACTGAGTAAAGGAAAGGTGGAGGGAGGACTAATAAACATCTAAGAGGATATAAATAAGTCACATGGAAACCTACGTTTTTGGACAATGGAACACTTAGAAGCCATAGATTGTTACTAGAAAATTTTCAGTGCCAAGGATGGCATACTTTCCAGTGAGTTGTTGGCCAGGGAGGTCACTGATGCCCCAAAACATTACAGGCCATTGCTGAGGATCTTGGTTTCCCACCTGGAATAGATGGTAAGACCCTATTGTTGAAGACTCCACATACTTGGGCTGCAAGGTCACTGAGAAATCTTGTTGGAGCTGAGCCGAAAACCTCCTCCATGTAGACCAGCTGACAGAAAGCTGGAAAAAGCTACGCTGCATGTAGTTCAATGGGAGAGAAATCACCAGTGGAGATACTCAACAGTGGGCACTGCAAGCCTTAAATTTAGCCAGCCAGGCCAAATGAGCCAATGGGTGCAATATGATGGAGAGTGGAGTTTCAAAGGAGAAAGTCGGGGGGGGAGGAGGAAGGGAATTATCATGGGTTATTGTCTACAATTATGGAAGTTCCCATGTGCCCATAAAATATTGGGATTACCTGAAAATTCCATTTATTCTGAATTTCAAGTCAATTCTAAGTCAACTATTTTAAAAGAGGCACAAAATTCATTATAATATCACGCTTCTATGGGCTGGGGACATGGCTCAATTACATTTAGTATGCAATTTAATTATGTAAATTTTTGTTTCATATTTATAAAGTGTTCTGTGATGTTCTGAAACAAACCTGTATACATAAGGCGATGGTAAAATATCTGTGTTTGGAAATGGATATAAGTAAATTAATGGGAGCTTTTTAAAAGATGGAAGTTGGTCTTTCTGAATGCTAGTAACAAGAGGCAGAGAGAAGTGATTATTCATATTTAGGATCTTTAAAAAAACCTTAGTAATTGCAGTTGGATACTTCTTTCAAAATGGCAGACAATTGACCTCCTGTGGTTTGCACAGCCTCTGAGTCCAGATGGAGACTAGAGTGGGCTGACAAAGATAATAAAACTAAGACAGGAGGGGAAGGAGGTACCTAATCAGGAGAAAAAGATAAAAGAACAGTGATGGGGGCTTGAGAGATGGCTTGGTGGTTAAAAAAAAAAAAAGCCTACAGATCCAGGTTTGATTTTCCATGCTCCACATAAACCAGATACATAAGGTGGCACGTGCATCTGGAGTTTGTTTGCAGTGGCTAGAGACCCTGGTGTGCCAATTTTTTTCTCTCTCTCTCTGTCTCTAATAAATAAAATAAAATAAATCTTAAAAAAAAAAGAGCAGTGACGGCTGCCCATTTGTCAAATACTTAGAATATATGTAGCTTGCTCAAGCCCAAGTATTTTTTATTTAAGTCTTTTTCATTAGAGCATACCATTCTTTTTTTTTTTTTTTCTTTCCCCGAGATAGGGTCTCACTGTAGTTCAGGTTGACCTGGAATGCACTCTGTAGTCTCAGGGCAGCCTTGAACTCATGGTGATCCTCCTACCTCTGCCTTCCGAGTGCTGGGATTAAAGGTGTGCACCACCACATTCAGCGAGCATACCATTCTTGAATATCCAATGACTCTTAGAACAAAAAGAGAAATAAAAAATATCTTCTTAAATGTATATATTATTCCCACCAAGCTGCCCTGAAAGCACTACGCTTAATGTTCATATTCTCCTATTAATGCTACTCTCACTTCTGGTTAGAGAAGCTTCTCTTTTCAGATGGCAGTGACCACTGGGATGACCCAAAAGGCAACATAGTGCTGAGAAGAAGGGATTGGAGGAGTGCCCAGCACTGAAACACCTCTGTCACACCCTCCAAGGCTCAGGGACCATTGAGGAAGAGGGGGCGGATAGAATGGAAGAGCCAAAGGAAGGGTATGACTCCTTATAATGCAATTGCCCAGACAGAAATTGGCCTCGATATCCATGACCTCGCAGTGCCTAGCAATACCTTCGCAAGACCCTCATAATAGGAGAAAAAGATGATGACATCAAATTAAAAGAGAGACTAATGGAGAGAGGGAGGGGATATGATGGAGATTGAGTTCTAAAGGGGAATGGGGGGAGGGAAATATGCGTTTTTTTGTAAGTATAGAAGCTGTCAATAAAAAAAATTTAAAAAAATCTTCTGTACATACTCCTTATAGATTTACATTTTATTCATTTATTAACATAATTTCACTTTCTTCTTCTTTTTCTATATCTTTTTATTTATTTATTTATTTATTTATTTATTTATTTATTTATTTATTTATTTTGGTTTTTCGAGGTAGAGTCTCGCTCTGGCTCAGGCTGACCTGGAATTCACTATGTAGTCTCAAGGCGGCCTCGAACTCTCAGAGATCCTCCTACCTCTGCCTCCCAAGTGTTGGGATTAAAGGCGTGCGCCACCACGCGCAGCCTGGAATATTTTAAACTAATATTTCTCTTAAAGATGTAGAAAAAGAGCCAGGTAGGAGGATCGCTGAGAGTTCGAGGCCGCCTTGAGACTACATAGTGAATTCCAGGTCAGCCTGAGCCAGAGTGAGACTGTACCTCGAAAAACCGAACCCCACCCCCCCAAAAAAAAATTCCAAGAGGTGACAATAAAAATATTTAGTTTATTAAGCATTTATTATGTGCCATAAAATTGAAATGAAATTACTAATAAGCTAAAAATAGACACTGTCATTATATCCATATTATATGTATGACCAAGAGATGATCTGTCCGGAGACAGTCTGTCATTGGTCACAAAAAGGGGACCACCCCATACAATGATTGGCCAGCCAAACCCCTTAAAACCCCCTACACTTCCTTGAATAAAAGAGTTTGCCGCAGCTTGCGCTCTGCCTGCTTTGACCCAACTCCTGGAGTCTGTGTGTGACTCTGCGCCTCTCACCCCCCAACTCGGCAGAGACCCTGCCCTCCCTCCTGGGCTGGCCCTAGGAGGGACCCCAACAAACACTTAATGTGGCAATAGAGTATATGGTATGTGAGGAGGAAGCTTCAGAGTGTTAGAAGGTGGTCACAGAAGGTTTTTCTGACTTTTGAGCTAAAATGTGGTTTTTGTCAGATCAAGGGAAAGGGGGCATTCCAGAAAGTAAAAAGGAAGGAAGCATGAAAGAACCCAGAATTCTGTGAAAACAGCACTGATGCACTGGAGCTAGAGACTAGTGGGTGTGAAGGAACAGCCTAAGATAAAAGTGGTGATTAGGCAGAGCAGATTGACCAGGCTTGTCCTCTGTGCTAGGGAGTTTGGACTTTTACCCCACAGGGAGTGGAGTGACTACAGATTTTAAGCAGAGGATTTTTTTCTTTAAAAAAATTTTCTTTGGCCTGGGCATGGTGGCGCACGCCTTGAATCCCAGCACTTGGGAGGCAGAGGTAGGTGGATCACCGTGAATTCGAGGCCACCCTGAGAATACGTAGTGAATTCCAGGTCAGCCTGGGCTAGTCAGACCCTACCTCGAAAAACTGTAAAACAAAAAAAAAAAAAAAAAAAAAAAAAAATTTTCTTTGGGCTGGAAGTGTAGTGCAGTGGCCAAATGCTTGTCTAATATATGCCTGACCCTGGGTTTGAGTACCTGTACTGCTCATGCAAACCAAACTATTAACAACAAAAAAAGGGTCTCTCTCCTGCATTGGAGAGCAAAGGACCAAAGTCAGCCAAAACAGTTAAGAGGTAGTTTTGGTAGATTAGTGAGAAATGGTGAGGTCTGGAAAGATGGAAATGGCTGTGGAGAGGATGAGGAACATTAATAGGGAACCTCACAATGGTTCTGGGTTTTTAGTATGGGTGTGGGGGCCAATTATGCCATTAAATGAAAAGGAATATGGTCAACAAAAAATAAATGAAAACAATGGAGGGAAGAAAAAAAAAGAGCCAAGAGTGGTGGTGCACCCAGCACTCCATTCACTGTGAGTTCAAGGACAGCCTGGGACTACACAGTGAATTACAGGACAGCCTCCGCTACAGTGAGGCCCTACCTCGAAAAACAAACAAAGAATATGCCTTAGGTCACTGTGAATTATAGTTGATGACTCCTGCTCCTTTTTATTGAGCAGATTACCAGCTAGGCCAAATCTTTGTCTCTCATCTTCCCCACCCTGTGCTTAAGGCTTCAATGTGTTACAATGCCATCTTTCTACAGCAGTTCTATCCTACCTCCAAAAAGCAAAATAGCCTGGCGTGGTGGTGCACACCTTTAATCCCAGCACTTGGGAGGCAGAGAGGTAGGAGGATCACCAAGAGTTCCAGGCCACCCTGAGACCCCGGTTCGATTCCCCAGGACCCACGTAAGCCAGATGCACATGGGGCCGCATGCATCTGGAGTTCGTTTGCAGTGCCTGGAGGCCCTGGCGTGCCCATTCTCTTTCTCTGCTTCTCTCTCAAATAAACAAATAAATAAAATATTTTTTAAAATCCAACCCAGTGTTTATGTGAGGTGATGTCTCCATAGTGTGTTCTTCCTCATCAGTGGTTCATGTATTTATGTATCTCAGGTATAACACGTCTGGCGTTGCCTGGGTTTTTAAATTTTTCTTGGTATTCCTTCTTTCATGCTCTGCCTTACACACACAGCATGCCCTCAAAAATTCGTGATGAACGGATATGAATAGGGATCTGATCTGTACTAACACCTCAAAATTTGGCAAACAGTCTGGAAAAATCAGGCGATTCTGAGACTCCATGACATCATCCATTAAAAAAAAAGGTCTAGAAGAATCACTCTAGGAGGACGCATGACAAAAGGTGGTAGCAAAATGATTTTCTCTGAGGGGAATACAGCGTCTCTGAAAGGCTGCAAGACGTGGAATAAAAGAAGCAGGGTCCTTTAAAGGCTGAGTTACCAAGGTGGAATTTCTCCGTGGCGGGAGTGTCCTCTTCCTGAGGTCCGCGTCCCCGGCCACCCGTCGCCGGATTCGGGCACAGATTACAAACACGCAGCCCAGCAGGCTCGCATGGAACTCCACACGCCTGCGCTCCGTGCCGCCTGGCGGTCTGCGCGGCGCGGCGCGCTCAGTTGTCCTGGAAACCGGGGCGCGCGCACGCGCACGCGCGGAGCGGGCTGTGGGGCCGGAAAGCTTGCGGTGAAGCTTCACCCTCCCACTCGACCCCGGCCCGGGCACGCGCGCCGGGCCTCTCCCTCGGGCGCGGCGTCCGGGTCTGCACGCACCCGACCGGCGCGCTCCGCGGCGCCTCCTCCGCCTCGCGGGCACCTTGCCCTCCCTCCGGCCCGCTGGTGCGGCAGGCAGCGGGAGCATCCGGGGATTTCCGTAGCCGAGCGGCGAGCGGGCGGCGGCGGCGGCGGCTGGCGCAAACCTCCTATGGCCGGGAGGAGGCGGGGGAGGGCGGCTGGTCAGTGAGGCGTTAAGCTGTTCGAGAGCGGCGGACCGGGACGCTGCTCTTGGGACCGGAGCCGGCCCGGGCGCGGGGCTCGTCGTCCCTTCTCGCGCACTCCTCCGTCCAGCCCCGGCTGTCGAGATGCATCTGCACCAGGTCCTCACCGGGGCTGTCAACCCAGGAGACAACTGCTACTCGGTGGGCAGCGTCGGGGACGTCCCCTTCACGGTGAGCGTGGGCCCGCGGGCGGGCGCGCGGGACGGGGCCCCCGCTGCAGGCCCGCCTCGGTGCCTGGGGCTGGTTCCTCCCAGGCCCGAGGACCGCGTGTGGGAAATCACCCTCCGGGGGAAAGGATTAGGGATCCGCCGCCCTGGCCGCTCTGTGCAAGCGGGTGACAGGACTAGAAGGTTCCCAGGTGTTGGAAGCTGTCGGCGGCCGCCGAAAGCCCAGGCGCCAGCCTCCCCTGCCCGCCGCGAGCAGCGCGGCGCCGGGTCGCGGAGGTGGAGGCGATGCTGCGCCAGGGCTCCCCGCCTCCGTGCAGGGCCGCCTGGAGCTGGAGCCGGTGCTTTCAAACCCCATATGCAGAACCTCAACACCAGCTCTCTTTGAGCCTGCAAATCCAGAATGCCTGGCCTGAAGAGCTTTCTTGGTTAACATGAGGTCGCAGTTTGGTAACCTTTATAGCTAATACCTTAGTTTGTCAAGTAGGCTTTTTCCTAAGCTAAGGCAGTGTGAACATTTCATGACATTTTCTCGTGTGTGTGAGAAAAAATGTATGAAAACAACGCGGTGGAACCCCTTAATATCGAGATGATTTCATCTAGACATGTTTTTCAACGAGGATTGGGTTTATCAATGCTTGTGAGAATAGGTTGCAAAAACCAAGCCCTAGAGGTAAAACTCCCATGGATTAGCACGAGTTTTTAAAAAAATTAAATTCGTACACTGTTCTTAGCAGGAACTGTAGCAGTGAGACGTCTATTAAATACATATTGTTATTGATAGCCATTCTGCTCGATAAAATTGGAACTAGTACAGTGATATATGCTTTTTATACAAGGGGAAGGCCTTTGAGCTTTCCAGCAGCATGGTTTCAAAACTGCAGAGGGAAAAAAAGCTCTAACAAAACTGCAGAATCATTATGTAGCAGTGCATTCTGGAACAGAATTTATCTGTCTTAATGTTTTGTGATTCATTAAACAAAAAGATAACCCAAGAAGGTTCTTTGTTCCTTTAAAAATGAGATTACCTGATGTACTGGTACTATAGTGTTATCTGTATCAGTATAGAATTGAGCTTGGATTTCAAAGATCTTTGAGAGATAGAAAAAAAATTCTGTTTCCTAGTTGTGAAGAGAGGGAGGAGGATTAGATGATAAGGCTTCTTCCATCAACAAATGAATCTGGAACCTTTGGTTATGGAAAGGTAGTTTACCACTTCCATCTAAAGTGGAATGTTAGCTAGGTGAGGTAGCACATGCCTGTAATCCTAACACTCTGGAAGTAGAGTCAGTATAAGGCCAGCCTGGGCTACATAATGAGACTATGTCTCAAGAACAAAACAGGCCTGGAAAGATGGCTTACCTGTTAATGCACTTGTTTGCAAATGTGAACACCCTGAGTTCAATTCCCCAGTACCCACATGTAGCCAAATGCACAGGGTGGTACAAGCATCTGGAATTGTGTTTGCAGCACTTCTGGCAGTCTATTCTCTGTCTCTGACTGTCTCTCTCTCTTATTTTTTTTTTTTTTTTTTTTTTGAGGCCCTGGTATGCCCATTCTCTTTATCTGCCTCTCTCTCTCTCAAAATGGATAAATAAGGGCTGGAGGGATGTTTAGTAGTTAAGGCGCTTGCCTGCAAAGCCAAAGGACCCAGGTTCGATTTCCCAGGACCCACATAAGCCAGATGCACAGGTGGCACATGTGTTTGGAGGCCCTGGTGCACCCATTCTCTCTCTGTCTGCCTCTTTCTCTCTGTTAAGTAAATAAATAAATAAATAATTTAGAAAATAAAAAATGGATAAATAAAATTAAAAAATATTAATTACAGTAATGAGGATTCATGATGATTATCGATATAATTAAAAAAATCTCACCATCAGGCTTTATGGGGTCTTAATTATATTTTTATTCTTATTTATTTGAGAGTGAGAATGTGCCACCACGTCCAGCTTTACTTGTGATTCTTTTGCTTCTGCTTCCCAAGTACTGGGATTTATACCCCTGTGTCTGGTCTGTAATTTTTTTTTTTTTCCTGAATTAAAGTACCAGTAGAAGTTTGGTCTTATGGGCTGGAGAGATGGCTCAGCAGTTAAGGCAGTTGCAAAGCCTCATGATCTGGATTCGATTCCCCAGTTCTTGTGAGAATTCAGGAGGAATAAAAGGTTTGTTTTGGTCAGAGATATCAGGGAGTTGGACAGAAGTGCTTTTACTTGGAGTAGTTATTAATATGTGTAACAACTCATGCATCTATATACACTTCCTATGACGAATAAAGGGATAGAGAGAGGTCAGAATTTATTTTTTATTTTCATTTTTTGGAGAGAGACACATAGAGAGAGAGAGGAAGACAGAGATGGGCACGCCAGCAGTGTCTCAGCTGTTCAGAACGAAATCCAGATGCGTGTGCCCCGCATCACTTTGCATGTGGCTAAACGTGGGACCTGGAGATTGGAACCACTGGAGATTGGAATCAGCATTCTTAGGCTTAGGAGGCAGGCGCCTTAACCCCTAAGCCATCTCTCCAGCCTGAGAGGTCAGAATTTAGAAGAGATTTGTTTCCCAGGGTTTTATTCTAGTCCAGGCTAATCTGTAATTCACTATGTAGTCTCAGGGTGGCCTCAAACTCATGGTGACCCTCCTACCACTCCCTCCCAAAGTGCTGGGCCTAAAGGCATGTACTACCATGCCTGGCTGTCTGACTGTTTTTTTTTTTTTTTTGTTGTTGTTGTTTGTTTTACTGAGGTAGGGTTTCACTCTAGCCCAGGCTGACCTGGAATTCAGTATGTAATCTCAGGGTGGCCTCAAATTTATGGTGATCTTCCTACCTCTGCCTCCAAGTGCTGGGATTAAAGGTGTGTGCCACCACACCCGACCCTGGCTTTTTTTTTATATGTATATATTTTGGATTTTCGAGGTAGAGTTTCACTGTAGTCCAGGCTGACCTGGAAATCACTATGTAGTCACAGTCTGGCCTGGCCTTGAGGATTGAACTCATGAAGATCCTCCTACCTTTGTCTCCTGAGTGCTGGAATTAAAGGCATATGCCACCACGCCTGGTTTTTAAAAATATTTTTATGACAGAGTCTGTTGCCCAGGTTGTCTTCAACTGCTGTGATTATAGCTGTGGAGAATTTTAGAATAAATCAAGTATTCGTATTTATTTATTTATTTAAAAATATTTTTATTGGGCTGGAGAGATGACTTAGCAGTTAAGGTGCCTACCTGCCAAGCCCAAGAATGCCCATTCGATCTCTAGGTCCCACGTTTAGCCAGATGTAAAAAGTGATGCACGCATCTGGAGTTCGTTCATAGCAGCTGGGAGGCCCCTGGTGCGCCCATTCTCTCTCTCTGCCTCAAATAACAACAAAAAAATTATTCATTCATTTATTTATTTGAGAGACAGAGAGAGAGAAAGAGACAGGGCCTTCTGCCACCACAAATGAACCTCCAGATGCATGCACCACTTTGCATCTAGCTTTATATGGGTACCAGGGAATCAAACCCAGGCTGTCAAGCTTTGCAAGTAAGCACCTTTAACTGCTTAGCCATCTTTCCCAGCCAAGCGTCTTGGTATTTAGTAAAGGGCACAGTATGTTGGATAATAACCACAAGGACATAGTGGAAAAAGAAGCCATACTGGATCCCCTGAATTTCTTTCTGTGATAAAATGTGAAGCATTAGCTAAAAGGGGACAATATCAATATAATAGTATTAACAATTCAGATGGAATGAGGCTTTTCTACTTTTCGGACCTGGACCACTTCACCCCTCCTTAGGCAACCTGGTGGTCCCCTGCTCCTGGGAGGACACCATATTGATGCTGAGCTTAGTACTGACACCCAGTTTGATCAGCATAGCTTACTGCAGCCCAGAACTCGTGGCCTCAAGCCATTCTCCCACCTCTGCCTCCCCAGTAGCTGAGACTACAGGTGGCACCTGGCACTTTTCTACTTTTTTAGTGTGCTAGTTAATCCCTCCCTCCTTCTCTCTCTCTATCTCTCTTTCCTCTCTTCCCTCCCTTCCTCCCCCCTTTCTTTCTTTTGGGTGGGGTCTTAAGTAGCCCAGAGTGGCCTCAAACTTGCTATTCTAGCCCAAGATGACCTGGAACTCACTCTATAGCTCCAGGCTGGCCTCAAAACAGTGACCCTCCTACCTCAGCCTCAGGGATTAAAGACTTACACCACCACACCTGGCTCTAAAATAAAACTTCCTGATCTAGATCAGTGGCAGTAAGTAATACTTAGAAAGAAAAAATCTGAACAAAAAGAAAAAAATCAATCTTATAGGACGGGAACAGAGATAGCTGTTGTAGTAAGTCCAAGTTTAAGGCTCTGCTGGTCTGGTTTAATCTGAGTGTATATTAATGTCTCAGAAGTACTGACAAATTTTGTACCTGTCAGGCAGCTTTCAAATTTTTCTTCAGTTATGCTTTTAAAGACTAATGTATAACACATTGGAATAACATGACAAACATCAGGAGTGCAGAGATTATACAAGGGTTTAAGAGTTACCTCTTATACTGATTTGTTATGGAAGCCAAAACAAGGAAATTCATTTTTTCATAGTCCTGGAAGCTAGATATCCCATATCACGGTGTCAACAGGTTTTGTTTCTCTTGAGGCCTTTGCCTTTTTCTTCATGTGGCCTTTCTCCTGTATTCTTGGTGCCTCTTTCTCTTATAAGGATACTACTAGTCCTTTCAGATCAGGGTCCCACTTTTTTTCACCATAGGAGATTGATTTTATTTTTTAAGTAGAAATTTTTAAGTGACATGTAAAAATATAAGAATTGTATATGTTGATTTTTTTTTTTGCATGTGTATGTGTAGTATGTGGTGGTGGTGGTGGTGGTGTGTGTGTATGGTATATGTGCATGAATGGTGGCCAGAAGAACATCAGGTATCTTCCTCTGTTGCTCATTTATGTTGTTTGAGACAGAATCTGTCACTGAACCCAGAGTTGTTTTTGGTCAGATTGGCTGACCAGCGAGCCCTAGAAATTTTCTGGTCTCTCCTCCTTCACAAGACTGGGGTTATAGACATGCATGGCCATGTCCATCTGTTTGTGTAGGTGCCAGGGAATCCAATTTAGGGAGAATCAGGCCTTCATACTTGTGTGTCAGGCACTCTTACCCACTGAGCCATCTCTCTAGCCCCCCCTTTTTATTTATTTATTTATTTTACTGGGGACAGAGTCTCACTTTTAGCCCAGGCTAACCTGGAATTTACAGCATTCTTCCTGCCCCAATTTCCCAAATGTTGGGATTATGGGTAGCCACTTCACCATGCCTGTTTGGGATTTTGGGATATAGACGTCTGTATAATACTTAAAACTTATTGAGTACATATGCATATATATACATGTGTATATATAAGTATACATATATCTCCTCAAAACATTTAGGTTTTTGTTTTGTTTTGTTTTGTTTTGTTTTTTGAGGTAGGGTCTCACTCTGGTCTAGGCTGACCTAGAATTCACTATGTATTCTCAAGATAGCCTCAAACTCACAGCAGTCCTCCTACCTCTGCCTCCTGAGCGCTAGGGTTAAAGGCATGCGCCACCACACCTGGCTAAGTTTACAGGTTTTATTAGATTAAAGATAGCATTTAAGAGAAGGAAGGAAGAGAGAGTGCATGCCCCAAAGGGGGCATGAGCTTGGTTTCCAGAAATGGGGAAGCTCAGAACTTAAGAGAAGGAAGAAATGCAGAAGCTCTTGCCCAAGGAGGTAAGAGGAGGTTTGGCCTGCCTAGAATTTAAGGGAAGGAAGGAAGGAAGAGGGAGTACAGAGAGCTCCTGCCCATTAGAAGGCAGTACAGAGTAAAGCCATTTACTATTTGCTGTTTCTTTTTACTTTTGTGGTTTTTTTGAGGTAGGGTCTCACTGTAGCCCAGGTTGACCTGGAATTTGCTATGTAGTCTCAGGGTGCCTTTAAACCCACAGTGATCCTCCTACCTCTGCCTCCCAAGTGCTGGGATTAAAGATGTGTACCACTCTGTCCACACTGGCCTTGAACTCACAATGATCCCCCATCTCAGTGCTGAGATTAAAGGCATGTGCTGCCATGCTCTGCATTTGTGGCTTTTTAAAAATTTGTGGCGTTTTTTTTTTTCCACATTTGAGATTCTTTATTAACTAATTTGTGGCTTTTTTAAAAAAAAGATTTTATTTTTATTTATTTATTTATTAGAGACAGAAAGAGGGAGAGAGAGAGTGAGTGAGTGAGAATGGGCACACCAGGGCCTCTAGCCACTGCAAATGAACTCCAGATGCATGCGCCACCATATGCATCTGGCTTACGTGGGACCCGGAGAATTGAACCAGAGTCCTTTAGGCTTCACAGGCATGCACCTTAACCGCTAAGCCATCTCTCCAGCCCCCCTAATTTGTGGCTTTTAAGAAGACTTTTTATATTTGAGAATTAGGTTGTTAGGGTCTTCTGAATATTTAATCATAAGTAAAATTTGGATGAAAAAGAAAAATACCCTCACTGTATCAGCCCTATGTCATTATAAAATTCACAAGGTTGCAAAAGAGGAATAGCTTATACTAAGAAGTGTGACAATAGAAGAAGTATGTGGTTTGACTTATTACAGTCACGATGATTTTCTAACACTTTGTTGTTTATTTTTAAGGCCATAGGATTATATTTACCCAATATTTTAAGTATTTTATTTGACAGAGAAAGAGGGAGAGAGAGAGAGAAAGAGAATGGGCATGCCAAGGCCCCAGCCACTGCAAATGAACTCCAGACACGTGCACCCCCTTGTGCATCTGGCTAACATGGGTCCTAGGGAATCAAACCTGGGTCCTTTGGCTTTGCAGCCAAATGCCTTAACCGCTAAGCCATCCTTCCAGTCCCCAATATTTTATATACATCACCTTGCTTAACTGCTCTGTTAACCAATTTGGATTGGCTTCTTTTCTTACCCACATGTCTGATAAGGCTGGGGTCTGGTGAAGGAAGGTGTGTCCTGGACATGGATTCCCGTGGGCCATTGATATCTTTCAGTGCAGTCTTTGCCTTAGTGCATGTAACCCTGTCTAAGATATTCATGTCGATTTCTCCAGATCTAAGTCATGTGGCATTGTGCTGGAAAGTGCATGTCTGATTTCTATCTTGTTCTTTCCCAAGCCTGGTTTGAACTCTGAGAATACAGTTACAGTCTTCAGTGCCTTCTTATTTTCAGGTAGAGGTTTTATTCTTTAGTGATTTTAGAGATGCTCTTTGGAGAGAAGCTCCAAACAGAATGATTTGTGAGTAGCAGAGACTGAAATACTTTTTCTTCTTGGTAGCAGCTGTTGAATAATAATGCATGGAATGGGAGCCGGGTGAGGCGATGCACGACTTTAATCCCAGCATTCAGGAGGCTAAGGTAGGAGGATCACTGTGAATTTGAGGCCCTCCTGAGGACTACGTTGTGAATTCCAGGTCAGCCTGCACTAGAGTGAAACCCTACCTAAAAAAAGAAAAAAATTCATGGAATGCTGTCAGTTTATTTATTTTTTTTAGTTTTTCAAGGTAGGGTCTCACTCTAGCCTAGAATGACCTGGAATTCACTTTATATTCTCAGGGTGGCCTCAAAGTCATTGTGATCCTCCTACCTCTGCTTCCCAAGTGCTGGGATTAAAGGCATGCACCACCATGCCTGGCTTTTTTTTTTTTTTTTTTTTTTTTTTTGAGGTAGGATTTCACTCTAGCTCAGGCTAACCTGGAATTCACTATGTAGTCTCAGGGTGGCTCCAAACTCATGGCAGTCCTCCTACGTCTGCCTCCCAAGTGCTGGGATTAAAGGCGTGTGCCACCATGCCCGGCTCTTAAATGTTTTTAAAATTTATTTAATTTTATTTATGAGAGAGAGAGAGGCAGAGAGGCAGCTAGGTAGGCTTTAGCCACTGCAGATGAACTCCAGATGCATGCATTACTTTGTGCATCTGGCTTATGTGGGTCCTGGGACATCAAAGCTGTGTCCTTTGGCTTTGTAGGCAAAAGCCTTAATAACTAAGCCATCTCTTCAGCCCTAATTGTTTTCTTTTTTAAAAATACTTTTGCCTGGCGTGGTGGTGCACGCCTTTAATCCCAGCACTTGGGAGGCAGAGGTAGGAGAATTGCCATGAGTTAAGGCTACTCTGAGACTACATAGTGAATTCCAGGTCAGCCTGGGCTAGAGCAAGACCCTACCTTGAAACCTCTCCCCCCCAAAAACCCCTTTTATTATTTATTTTCAAGGAGGTAGGAAGAAGTGAGGGAGGGTGGAAGAGGAGAGAAAAAAATAATAGACTAGACATTCCAGGGCCCCATGATACTGCAAACAAAGTCCAGATGCATGTGACATTTTGTGCATCTGGTTGTATGTGGATACTGGGGAATTGAACCTGGGCCATTAGGCTTTGCAAACAAGTGCCTTTAACCACTGAACAAGTGGCCCAGGCTGACCTTGAACCAATCTCAGGGTGGCCTTGAACCATCCTCCTCCTCTGCCTCAAGATTAAAGGCATTTTTTGTTTTTTTTTTGAAGGTAGGGTCTTGCTCTAGCCCATACTGACTTGGAATTCACTATGTAGTCTCAGGCTGGCCTTTAATTCACAGCAATCTTCTTATCTGGCCTCCTGTGTGCTGGGAATCAAGATGTGTGCCACCATGCCTAGCATGCATGCATGCACACACACACGTACATACATGCAATGGGCTCACCAGGGCCTCCAGCCACTGCAAACAAACTCCAGACTCCTGTGCCACTGGGTGCATCTGCTTTATGTGAGTACTAGGGAATCAAACTCGGGTTGTCAGGCCTTATGGGCAGGTGCCTTAACTGTTGAGCCATCTCTCCAGCTGTACCTTATTTTTTGATGTGTTTTGTTTTAAAAAATTTATTTATTTATTTTATTTATTTATTGGGGGGGATGAGAATGGGCACTCCAGGGCCTCTAGCCACTGCAAACGAACTCGACGCATGTTCCACCATGTGCATATGGCTTACTTGGGTTCTGGAGAATCGAACCTGGGTCCTTAGGCTTCACAGGCAAGTACCTTAACCACTAAGCCATCTCTCCACCTCTTAATGTGTTCTTTTTTTTTAAATAATATTTACCATTTTTTATTTTTATTTTTTTGGAGAGAGACACAGGGAGAGACAGACAGAGGGAGAGGGAGAGGGAGACAGATAGAGAATGGGTGCGCCAGCAGTCTCTCAGCTGCTGTGAACGAAATCCAGATGCTTGCGCCCCCTTGTGGGCAAGTGCGGCATTGTGCCCTTGCGTCACTTTGCATCTGGCTAAACGTGGGACCTGGAGATTGGAACTAGGTTCTTAGGCTTAGCAGGCAGGCGCCTTAACCGCTAAGCCATCTCTCCAGCCCTAATGTGTTCTTTTTGATATTTAATTTTCATTTATTTATTTGAGAGAGAGAGAGAGAGCGAGAGCGCACACCAAGGCCTCCAGCTGCTACAAACTCCAGACGTGTACCACTTTGTGCATCTGGCTTACATTACATGGGTCCTGGGGAATTGATGGCTTTGCAGGCAAGCACCTTAGTTGCTAGGCCATCTCTCCAACCCTGTTTTTTTTTTCCCCAGGTAAGGTCTCACTGTAGCCCAGGCTGACCTGGAATTCACTCTGTATTCTCAGGGTAGCCTCAAACTCATGGTGATACTCCTACTTCTGCCTCCCAAGTGCTGGGATTAAAGGCGTGTGCCACCACTCCTGGCTTTTAATGTGGTTTTTAATGTTCTGATTTGGAAATTGATGTGCATATTAACTATTTGTAAAATGTGACAAGGGATTACCTTCACACTGGCAACAAAATCTAAGATAAAATAGTATGTAATAATATCTTAAATGCCATCAAACTTTTCTTTTTCAGGCATATGGATCAGGCTGTGATATTGTTATTTTGGCAAGTGACTTTGACTGTGTTCAGATCATTCCTGGTGCTAAGCATGGAAACATCCAAGTCAGCTGTGTGGAATGTTCTAATCAACAGGGACGAGTAAGAGATTTAATTTTTTCATAAAATGTCATGTAAATGTATCTGATAATCTTAGAATATTTTTATACAATGTGTGAAGTGATATAAAGTTGATAATGTGAGTTCTGCAGTTATTGGACTTGTTGAAAGAGCTGTAGGTCTTACAATACAGGTATTTTTACAACTGGCAGATTCTAGTAGCCCTTAATATAGTAAAATGGGGATGGAGGAATGGCTTAGTGGTTAAAGCACTTGCCTGCAAAGACAAAGGACCCAGGTTTGATTCCCCAGGACCCATGTAAGCCAGATGCACAAGGTGGTGCTTATGTCTGGAGTTCGTTTGCAGCAGCTGGAAGTCCTGGCATGCCCATTCTCTGTCTGTCTCTCTCTTTCTGCCTTTTTTTCTCTGTCAAATAAATAAAAATTTTAAAAAAAGATAGTAAAGTGGAGGTATACTTTAAAAAAACATATATTTTGCACCTAGGCCTCTTTCCATTATAAACAAAACTCCAGATGCATGTGCAATTTGTGCATCTGGCATTATGGGGGTACTGGGGAATTGAGCCTGGGTCTTCAGGCTTTGTAAACAAGTACCTTTTACTACTGAGCCATCTCTCCATTCCAGTATACTATTTTTAAAAATGGCCAATTTTATATTTAGATCTTATACAATAAAAATTATTTTGTCTCTCTACTATAAAGTCAGTAAAATCTTGTGCTTATTAAAAATATTTTATTTGCCATGTGTGGTGGTGCATGTCTTTAATTCCAGCACTCCGGAGGCAGAGGTAGGAGGATCACCATAAGTCTGAGGCTACCCTGAGACTACATAGTGAATTCCAGGTTGGCCTGGGCTAGAACAAGACCCTTCCTTGAAAAATGAAAAACTAAAAAAAAAAAAAAAAATTATTTATTTATTTGCAAGGAGGAGTTGGGAGAGAGAGAGAATGAGTGAGCACATGGGCACATCAGGGCCTCTTGTTGGTGCATACAAACTCCAGACATATGTGCCACTTTGTATATCCATCTGGCTTTATGCAGGTGCTAGGGCATCTAATCCAGGCTGTCAGGCTTTGTAAGCAAGCACTTTAACTGCTGAGCCATCTCCCCAGCCCATAAGTACACTTAAAAAAATTTGTTGGGCATGGTGGTGCATGTCTTTGATCCCAGCACTTGGGAGGCAGAGGTAGGAGGATTGCTGTGAGTCGAAGCTAGCCTGGGACTACTGTGTAAAATCCAGGTCAGCCTGGGCTACAGGGAGATGCTTCCTCGAAAAACCAAAAATTTTTTTTCTTTTTCGTTTAAATAGAAAGAGAGAGAGAGGGGTATGACAAGGCCTCTATCTGCTATAAATGAACTCTAGATGCATGTGCCACCTTGTGAATCTGGCTTTCCAAGGGAACTAGGGAATTGAACCTGGATCACTAGGCTATGCAGGCAACCACCTTAACCATTGAGCCATCTCTTCTGCTCCTGAAAGTACATGTTTATCTTCTGTACTTAGCACTCCTTATGTTCCCCAAATTATAATAGCATCAATTTTTTTTTCTTTTTTCTGGATTTCCTTTTTGGTGATGAAGACTCACTGTTTTGCCCAGGATGGCCTCTGACTTACCCATAGGTGATCTTTCTGTTTTCTGCAATAAAATTTTATCAAGAAGTTTAGTGAGTTGTTAGTATCTAATGTAATACCTGTCACATAATAGGTGCTTTGCAATGTCTGTTAATTTAATGAAAGTTTATTTGTTGAGTGATGATTTTATAATTTATTCTTTGCAATTTTATGTTTTTAACAAATTTATTTGAGATAGCCAGAGAGAGAGAGACAGACAGACAGACAGAGACAGAGAGACAGAGAATGGGTGTGCCGGGGCCTCCAGCCACTATAAACAAACTCCAGACGCATGTGCCACCTTGTTCATCTGGCTTACGTGGGTCCTGGGGAATTTAACCAGGGTCCTTTGGCTTTGCAGTCAAACACCTTAACTGCTAAGCCATCCCTCTAGCCCTATCCTTTCAGATTTGAAACAAGATTTATTTTGAAAAAGTTAAAATTTTATCTTATCGGAGCTGGAGAGATGGCTCAATGGTTAAGGTGCTTGCCTGCAAAGTCTAATGACCTGGGTTTCAGTCCCTAGCACCCATGTAAAGCCAAATGCACAAGGTGCCTTTGGAGTTCATTTACAGGGGATAGAGGCCCTGGTATGCCCATTCTCTCTCTCTTTCTTGCTCTCTCCTTGCCTGCAAATAAATAAAATATTTAAAAACTGTAGTAATTTAAATGATCTTAGTGTTCTAGCAATTATTCTTTAATGGATAACAAATTTAATCAAGATATGTTAAATTTGAACATCCAAGGAAATAAATAGTAACCATGCAGATTTATGCTGAACAATAAATTATGGTTACTTTTTCATGCCATTTCTCTTCCCCATTCTGCTGCTTGTATCAGGCTTTAATATTTATATAAAATTGCCACTATTTGGCATTGATATACTTGACCTAGTATTGAAATGCTAAATTTTCTGATACTTACTTCTTGCTTTTCAGGTTTTTTTTTTTTCTTATGCATTGCTTATACTTTAGAAAACACTGAGAGTGTCATTTCTTTAATTTTTTTGTTACTCTTCTCTCTAGGCCAAACCAAGTAGCTTTATGCCTGCCTAGAGGTGTATGATAGTTGTCAGAGATCAATTTTAATAAATTACTCAAGTGCTCATGATAATCACAATTAAGACATTTTTCTGGGAGTAAAGATTTTTAAAATTATAAGATGAAACTGGCTGAGATGAGAGGACTGCTTGAGCCCAGGAATTTAAGGCCATGATTGGCAACATAGCAAGACTCCATCTCAAAACAATAAAAGGTAAATCATATAAGACATTCATTTTTCATAATCATGGGAAGCGGAAAAACCTGTGTTTCTATTCTCCTTACGTGGTTTAAGGTAAAGAAGGCAAAATTGGGCTATCATTATTGTTTTCTTTTTAAAAAATTTTTTCTTTATTTATTTGTTAGAGAGAATATACATGCTAGGGCCTCCAGCCACCGCAAATGAATTCCAGAGTCATGCACCACTATGTGCATCTATCTTATGTGGGTTCTGGGGAGTCAAACCTGGGTCCTTAGGCTTTGCAGGCAAGCTCCTTAACAGCTAAGCCATCTCTCCAGTCCTCTTTATTGTTTTCATTGTGATGTTCTTTTCTTTTAATCCTTTATCCCCTGTCTGTGTGATGATAACTTTTACATTTGTGACTTTGTGTTAGCAAGACATTTGAAGCAGCTCCCCACTGCCTACCATTATGAGTGAAAAGGAATGTTAGATATCAGCTAAAAGTCATTTTTTGGCATGAAAGTGCCTTAAAATCACAGTAGGCTTTTTTTCGGTTTTGTTTTTGGTTTTTTGAGGTAGAGTCTCTCTCTAGCCCAGGCTGACCTGGAATTCACTATGTCATCTCAGGGTGACCTGGAATTCACTATGTAGCTCAGGGTGGCCTCAAACTCACAGTGATCCTTCTACCTGTGCCTCCCGAGTGCTGGGATTAAAGACGTGTGCCACCATGCCTGGCCACAGTAGGCTTTTTGGCAGCCCTTAAGAGAACATAATTTGAATTTAGTTTTGTAGGTTAACCATGGTACACAGATGTTAGAAGGGATTGCTATTGGTCTGTTTCCCGAAGTTATCTCCTTGTCAAGAGGATAATGACTTGGACACTGTCCCTCAAGGAATTACTGAAAATGGGCTGTGGTAGCTTCTACGAACAGAGGGATTTATGGCCCTTCATATCAGGCTATTACCTGGCACAAAATTGCCCTGGTCTCCAAGCCCTGCCTTAGGTCTTCTGGAGACAATAGTATTGAACTTCTCCCTCCATGTGCAGTGGATAGCTCAGCTTATTATTTCTGTTCCTTTTTCTGGAATCTAGAATTCATTAATGCCATTTTCTGTAATATAGTCTTAGTACCTATTATCATTTGTCTTTCTTTACATTATGTGGTTTTTGTATTACTTTTGCTGGATATAAATATTTATGATAGAGTTGTGATATGTATTTTTTGTCACTAAAGTTATTTCTATATTTAAAGTAATGTCTTATTGCAATAGTTACTTTTATCATTGCTATGACCAGATACTTGACAAGAAATAACTTAAGGGAGGAAAGATTTATTTTGGCTTACAGTTGAAGAGTACATGGCAGGGAAGGCATGATGCAGAAGCTTGAGATAGCTAGATAGCAGATCACTTTGCATCTGTGCTTGAGCAGCAGAGAGATGAGTGATGATGCTCAGCTTGCTTTCTCTTTTATTTAATATTTATTATTATTTTTTGAGGCAAGCCCAACAGACTGGCCTCTTCTATAAGAAAGAGTAAAAGAGAATGAGAGAGAAAGGGAGAGAATTGGAGTGCCAGGTCTTCCAGCCACTGCAATAGAATTCCAGATAAATGTGCCACCTTGTGCACTTGTGTCACCTTGTGCTTCTGTTTTTTTGTGGGACCTAGGTCCTTTAGGCTTCATAGGCAAGTGCCTTAACTGCTAAGCCCTCACCAGCCCACACTTTCTCTTTTTTCATTCAGGTGGGGATTCCAGCCCATGGAATGGTGCTTTTCACATTCAGGGCGGGTCTTCCCACCACACTCTAGAAGCACTCTCACAGATATGCCTAGAAATTTGTCTCCTAGGTAATTGTAGATCCTATCAAGGTGACAATTAATATTAACCATTACATATATATTTATTTAAGAGGGAGAAAGAGGCAGACACACACAAAATGGGTGCACCATGGCCTCCTGCCACTGCAAATGAACTCCAGATGCATGCACCACTTTGTACATCTGGCTTTATGTGGGTACTGGGGAATTGAACCTGGGACATAGGGCTTTGCAAGCAAGTGCCTTTAACTGCTGAGCCATCTCCCAGCCTCAGAAAAGATATTTCTAAACTGGCATGGTAGCATATATCTTTAATCCCAGAATTTAGGAGGTAGAGGCAGAAGGATGTTCAGGGTTATTCTCATGAAGTTGTTTGGAATTGTACTGTGTAAAATTAGTTCACACATTAACAGAACATTCTCTTTATTTTACCATTTCCTAAGTATCCTTGCTGTGTTTACTCTTTTTCAGGTTGCAGCTTCATATGGCAATGCTGTCTGTATTTTTGAGCCCCTGGGCATAAATTCTCATAAGAGAAATAGTGTAAGTATTAATGAAGAGTAGAACTCTTGGAATCTGATTAGTTTTTTTTTTTTTTTTTTTTTTTTCGAAGTAGGGTCTCACTCTAACTCAAGCTGACCTGGAATTTACCACGTAGTCTCAGGGTGGCCTTGAACTCATGCGATCCTCATACCTCTGCCTCTTGAATGCTGGGATGAAAGGCGTGTGCCACCAAGCCTGGCTAATGGGTGTGTTTTAAGTCTTCTTCAGTGACAAGCTGTTAGGAGCCTCTGTATCTCAGGGTCTGGCTCCTTCACCCTGGCGCTGATTATCAGGTTCACTGTGGAGGCAGTACTCTGGCTCCTCTCCTCAATTCCTCTGTGGGTTTAGCTGTGGCTTGTGGTTTGGCTGAAGTGCAAGGGGTAGTTTATCTCCTCAGGTCTCATTAATTCTGAAAAAGAAAAACAGATTCTCCAATGGAGAGTGAAGTCAGCATAGTTTAAATGGAATAAGCATTATTAATTTAGGAAGAATTTCAAACTTTTTTTTTAAAATTTTCAAGGTAGGGTCTCACTCTACCTCAGGCTAACCTGGAATTCACTATGTAGTCTTAGGGTGGCCTTGAACTCATGGCAAATCCTCATACCTCTGCCTCCTGAGTGCTGGGATTAAAGGTGTGCGCCACCACACCTGGCTTAATTTTGGAAGAATTTGAGGTAAGTAGCCCCTCTTTTAGTCAATGACTAGTGAGAGCTTCACATTGGAGAGCATAATCTTATTTTTCATGGTTTTTAAATTAATTAATTAACTGATTAATTAATTTACTTATTTTGGTTTTTTGAGGTAGGGTCTCACTCTAGCACAGGCTGACCTGGAATTCACTATGTAGTCTCAGGGTGGCCTCACTCATGGCAATCTGCCTTCTGAGTGCTGGGATTAAAGGCGTGCACCACCATGCCTGGCTTTTATTTTTTTATTTATAAAAAAACAAGGAAGAGGAGCTGGAGAGATGGCTCAGTGGTCAAGGTGTTTGCCTGCAAAGCCTAATAACCTGGGTTCAATTCCCCAGTACCCATGTAAAGCCAGCCGCACAAAGTGGCACTTGCACCTGGACTTTATTTGTAATGTCTGGAGGCCCTGGCATGCCCATTCTTTCCATCTGCCTCTCCTCTATCTGCTTGCAAATAAATAAATTAAAAAGTGGGGGGGGACTGGGTGTGGTGGCGCATGCCTTAATCCCAGCACTTGGGAGGCAGGTAGGAGGATTGCCATGAATTGGAGGCCATCCTGAGAATACAGAGTGAATTCCAGGTCAGCCTGGGCTACAGTGAGATCCTACCTGGAAAACCAAATCCAAACCAAAACCAAACCAAACCAAAACCAAACCAAACAAACAAACAAACAAACAAACAAACAAACAAACAAAAAAGGCTTGGAGAGCATAATTTTTGTCTCCATAGGATTCTGACCTGGTATCCATTTCAGATATGGGTTTCCTTCCGCTGAATGGATCTCTTAGTCAATCAGAAAGTTATTGGTTACCCACCAAGGCTGTGTGACACTATTGCACTGGCCTGTACATACTGTCAAGGTGTTTTACTTGTGAGTATCTTAGATCTCTTGTTGCGTAGACTGTTGTTGGCCACTTTCCCCCAGTAGCTCATGTAGTACTTTCCAGCACTAGATGAGAAACCCAACTTTCTAGAATATTACTAATTGCCTTTTCCTGTGTTGAGGTCTACACTAGTCTGAACAACTCTTTATTTTTGCCTAGGGTTACTTACTAATATATGATATTTTTCCTGTTCTAATCCCTTTAATTCTTTGTATTTATTTATTATGAGAGAGAGAGAGAGAAAGAGAGAGGGAGAGAGAATGAGAATGAACGGGCACGTCAGGGTCTCCAGCCACTGCAAACAAACTCCACATGCATGCACCACCTTGTGCATCTTGCTTACCTGGATATTGAGGAATTGAACCTGGGTCCTTAGGCTTTGCAGACAAGCACCTTAACCACTAAGCCATCTCTCCAGCCCCCTTTTCTTTATTCTTAACAGAGAAGGCACAATACTTTTAAAAATTCTGTAAGGGTTCCATATTTCTTTAGGATTAAAAGCCCAAAAGCATTAAAATTGACTACAATTCTTCTCATAAGAATTATACTTATTCCACCTCAGATCTCATCTCCTGCTCTTGCCCTTTCTGATTCCACTCCATTCATAGTGGTATTTTACTGTTGCTCAGTTACATGCCCCCTTTAGGGCCTTTGAATTGGATGTTGTCTTTGAAATTTCTTCATCCAAATTGGCCTTTTAAAAATTGGAATGTTGGAAGCTGGGCGTGGTGCCACACGCCTTTAATCCCAGCACTGGGGAGGCAGAGGTAGGAGGATTGCCATGAGTTCAAGGCCACTCTGAGCCTACATAGTGAATTCCAGGTCAGCCTGAGCAACAGTGAGACCCTACCTCATAAAACCAAAAAAAAAAAAAAAAAAAAAAAACCAAAAAACTGGAATGTTGGACTGGAGAGATGGCTTAATGGTTAAGACACTTGCCTGCAAAGCCAAAGGACCCAGGTTTGATTCCCCAGGACCCATGTTAGCCAGATGCACAGGTGGCGCATGCATCTGGAGTTTGTTTTCAGTGGCTAGAGGCCCTGGCATGCCCATATTCTCTCTCTCTCTGTCTTTCTCTATCTTCCTCTCTCTTGGTCTCTCTCAAATAAATAAATGAATAAATAAATAAATTGGAGTGTTTATCCACTTATCATTCATTCTCCCTCCACCTCCCCCACCCCCCAGACAAGGTCTCACTGTGTAGTCCAGGCTGGTTTGGCTCTACTTGGAGTATCCTCTTGCTTTAGATTCCTGAACAATTACAGGTGTGAGCCATCATACAAACCCTGCTTATCTATTTTAAACTTTTTTCCTTAGCATTTACCTTGTTTACTTGGTTGTTTATTATTTACAGTTAAAATACAAGTTCCTTATAAGTAGGCAACCTGACTCTTTTATTCATTGATGTAGTTTGATTACTTAGAATAATACATAGTAGCTGGGCATGGTGGCACACTCATTTGATCCCAGCACTTGGGAGGCAGAGATAAGAGGATCACAGTGAATTTGAGGCCACCCTGAGACTACATGGACTAGAGTGAGACCCTACCTCAAAAGACAAAAAGAAAAGAGAAAAATGATAGTTCCCTGATAATAAAATACAAAACATTTAGTTAGGCATGGTGGTGCATGCCTTTAATCCCAGTACTCAGGAGGCCGAGGTGGAAGGATTGCTATGAGTTCGAGGCCAGCCTGAAATACATAGTGAATTCCAAATCAGCCTGGCTGAAGAAGAAGAAGAACAACAACAACAACAAAAAAAAAAAAACAAATAACCCCAACATTTGAATGATGAATTGTAGGTTTTACAGGTATATTTAAAAAATATTTTTATTTGTACTTATTTATTTGAGAGAGAACGAGGCAGCTAGAGAGAGAATGGGCATGCCTGACCTTCTAGCCACTGTAAATGAACTCCAAATGCATGCGCTATCTTGTGCATCTGGCTTTACATGGGTCCTGGGGAATTAAACCTGGGTCCTTTGGCTTCACAGGCAAGCACCTTAATTGCTAAGCCATCTATCCAGTCCTACAGGTGTATTTTTAAATTCCACCTCTAAAGCCAGCATGGTGGTGCATGCCTTTAATCCTAGGCAGAGGTAGGAGGATCACTGTGAATTCAAGGCCAGCCTGAGACTACATAGTGAATTCCAGGTCAGCCTGGGGTAGAGCGAGATGCTACCTTAAAAATAAATTGCAGGGCTGGAGAGATGGCTTAGCAGTTAAGGCGCCTGCCTTCCAAGCCTAAGAATGCCTGTTTGATACTCTAGGTCCCACATTTAGCCAGACATAAAGTGATGCAAGGGTGCGATGCTGCACTTGCCCACAATGGGGCGCATGCATCTGGAATTCGTTCACAGCAGCTGAGGCCACCGCATGCCCATTCTCTGTCTGTCTATCTCTCTGTCTTTCTCAAAAAAAAAAAAAAAAAAACCAAAAACCAAAAATTAATTGCACCACTAAGTAATCAATAAAACTATGTTTCAATTATTTATTAAATATTTTAGAAATATTATGAACAGGGGCTGGAGAGATGGCTTAGTGGTTAAGGAATTTGCCTGCAAAGCCTAAGGACCCCGGTTTGATTCTCCAGGTCCTACATAAGCCAGATGCACAAGGGGGCGCATGCGTCTGGAGTTCATTTGCAGACGCATGCGCCCCCTTGTGCATCTGGCTTATGTAGGTCCTGGGGAATCGAGCCTCAAACTGGGGTCCTTAGGCTTCACAGACCAGCACTTAACTGCTAAGCCATCTCTCCAGGACCACCTAAAAATAATTTTACTTGGCAAGCAGTTAATGTATAAATTGTCCAAGTGATATGGCTTTATGTTGCATTATGTTTTTACAAAAGAACATTTTATATTTATTTACAACAAAGAAATATGTAGTTTTATTTACTTAAAATATTATATTTTATGTAAAAGAATTTTGACTTTCAAACCTTAAATCATTTATAGAATGAACATAGTAAGAAAAATGGATGGAAATATGACAGCTAATGTTTGTGAAATATGTATAGTTCAAATCTGTAGACTTCTGGGAGTTACATATTATTTTCTTTTAGACACTGAGACCATAGGATTGTTATAATTTGTATTTATAATATGCATTGGTTTTAAAAATACATTTAAAAATATTTTATTTATTTATAATGGCTGTCCTATTAACATGGGTTATGTGAAGAAGACAAGTTAGCCAGGTAATGAGCTTGGTTTTAGTATCTTTCTTTCTTTCTTTCTTTATTTTTATTTTTTATTTTTTTGGTTTTTTTGAGGTGTAGGGTCTCACTCTAGCCCAGGTTGACCTGGAATTCACTATGTAGTCTCTGGTTGGCCTTGAACTCACAGCGATCCTCCTACCTCTGCCTCCTGAGTGCTTGGATTAAAGGCGTGCACCACCACACCTGGCTTAATAGCTTTACTTATATTGTAATGTCTTAAGTTGAAGGAAGTGGTAAAACTGGTAGAGTTTGGGGGTATTTTAAAACCTTAACACTCCCTTTTTTTCTTTCTCTCTACATGTTTCAGCAACTCCAGTGTCAGTGGCTTAAAACGGGGCAGTTTTTTTTGAGTTCCGTGACATATAACTTAGCATGGGACCCTCAAGGTATTTAGTAGTTATCCTTAGAAGTTATTAAAATGAAATACTTGTTTTTAATGTATAGTTAAAATGTGACAGTCTTTCATATTTTATAAAATGATCAATGTTATGTTATTATTGATGAGTAAGTGTGCTTTTCCTTCTTGGTATACACTATACAGTGCTCAATTTACTATCCTATGCTTTTCAGTCCCTGCCTTTTAAAAAATTTTATTTGTTTATTTATTTATTTGCAAGAGGAGAGAGATTTCCAAGAATTAGAACTATAATGATAGTAGTTGTTTCCCCCCGTTTGCATTAACAATTAATGAGTTATTTTATATTCCATGTAGAAAACTTCATTTTAGTTATGTTTTTAAAAATATATTTAATTTGTTTTTTATTTGAGAGAGAAAGGGGCAGAGAGTAAGAGATAGAGGGAGAGAATGGGCGCACCAGGGCCTCCAGCCACTACAAATGAACTCCAGATGCATGTGCCCCCTTGTGCATCTGGCTTACGTGGATCCTGGAGAATCAAACCAGGATCCTTTGGCTTTGCAGACAAATGCCTTAACCACGAAGCCATCGCTCCAGCCCATTAGTTATGTTTTATATACTGAAAATGTACTTTGCATATGAGAGTCTGGGGGGCTGTTATTCTACTTTTGCTATTTTAAGACTTGTTTGATAGCTATCCCTTTGCTTTTGTTTTGTCCTCAAGTATTCCCTAAGAAATCTTTCTTGCTAGAGATTCTTTTTTTTAAAGTTCATGAGCCATGAAAAATTATTTAATGCCAGAATCTTGAAAGTACATATCTCTAAAAAAAATAACAATCATTCTACAAGAAGATTTGTTTCTAGGGCAAATTCTTGCTAGGGATTCTTTTCCTCTTTTTTCTTCTGGGGGATTTCTTTTAAATAGATATACTTACGGTTTTTTTTTTTAATAGATAGTTTTACTTTCTCATTTACTAGTTTACAGTTTTTAACAGAAGCCCGTATATGCATTTTTCCCCTACACAGGCCTTGCTTATTTACCAGAACATTTCTTAATTTCCAGATAACAGATTATTGACAGCAACTGATTCTATTCAGTTGTGGGCTCCTCCGGGTGGTGATATTCTGGAAGAGGAGGAAGAAATTGATAATAAAATTCCCCCCGTTTTAAGTGATTGGAAGTGCATCTGGCAGTGCAAGTTAGTGTCTAACTCTGTTATACTCACTGATGAAAAATGCTTCTTAAATGATGTTTCGTCATATAAAGATCTTTGTTTTTTGGTTCTAACATGTTCAGAAGCATAGAAAGTAAACTTTTTTTTTCTAATGAAAACTAATTTTAAAGTCATTTTAATCTGTAGTTATTATTACAAAAAAGGACAGTATTTTCATAAGTATAGTTCTAGGATTTGAGTTGATAGGACTGATACACAGGGATTACTCATTAATGGATGAGATGTGGATGGGGCTGGGGCTGGGGAAGATGGGGTAGAAGGGCCAGCTGCTCTTTGAAAGGAAGGATGGCTGTCTCATTAACATTAGCATGGGTCTTGTGAAGAAGATGATGAGCTTGCTTTTAACATGACACTTATGTTTAGGATGTTGCTGGGGTATGGAAGTAAGGTAGACATGCCATGCATGCATTATTACTTACATTCTTCATTTTCTAAAGTGCACTTTGGATTAGTTTTAATTATGTTTTTCAGAAGATGAAATACTTTGTTTGTATTGTAAGTGTGCATGGGGGAGAGCACACTCCTCATTGTGACTTTGATGTTATAAAATCTTATCTTGACTATTTATAGACAGTGTGCCATATTCTAAAAATGCTAACCATTTAAGTTTGTCTGTTTTTTTTAAGGACTTCAGTGTCTGTACATTTGATGGAATGGTCTCCTGATGGTGAATATTTTGCTACTGCTGGAAAGGTAAAAGACCAACATAAAAAAAAATAATAAAACAACCACAAAATTCTTTACTTAGCTTCATCTCCCCCCCTCTCAGTTTTATCCTTGCAATTGAGACAATGTGCCTGCAAAACTGACTTGAAGAATAGTAAAACTGTTTGTGAGGCTTGACATGTAGCTCAGAGATAGAATAGTTCCTTAGCATGTGCAATGCCCTTGGCTCTTACAAAAAATATTATTTAAAAAATTATTTATTTATAGCCGGGCGTGGTGGCGCACGCCTTTAATCCCAGCACTTGGGAGGCAGAGGTGAGAGGATCGCCGAGAGTTCAAGGCCACCCTGAGACTACATAGTGAATTCCAGGTCAGCCTGAGCTAGAGTGAGACCCTACCTCGAAAAACCAAAAAAAAAAAAAAAAAAAAAAAAATTATTTATTAGAGGGGGAGTGAGGGAGAGGGAGAGCATGAGAATGAGCACACCAGGGTCTCTAGCCACTGTAAACAAACTCCAGACGTATGTGCAATCATATGCATCTGGCTTATGTGGGTTCTGGAGGCTTTTCAGGAATGCATCTTAACCATTAAACCATCTCTGCAGCCCAAAATATTAAAAGTATTTTTTTGGCCATATTTAAAGTTTATTTTTAAAATATTTTATATATTTATTTGAGAGAGAGGCAATGAGGTAGGCAGAGTATGGGTGTGCCAGGGTCTCTGGCCACTGCAAACAACCTCCAGACACATGTGCTACTTTGTGCATCAGGCTTTATGTGGGCACTGGGAGATTGAACCCAGGCCTTTAGGCTTTGCAAGCAAGTGGTTTTAACCACTGAGTCATCTCTTTAGCTCCAGAAAAATGTTTTTCTTAAAAAGATCTGGTCCCTATATTCCTATATAGATCCCTATATTCCTCTTATTTTCCGTTTCCTCCATTCTGTATATCCACTTGTTCTAAAATAGGCCCCTTTGTACTTCCTTTTCCTCCCTTTCACTCTCTTTGCCCCCTTCTTTCTCTCCAATTTTTTTAAAGAAGCATTTTTTAAAACATTTATTTTATTTATTAGAGAGCAACAGTAGGTATAAAAAGAGAGAGGGAGAATGGGCAAGCCAGGGCCTTTAGCTGCTGCAAACGAATTCCAGATTTATGTGTCACCTTATGCATCTGGCTTATGTGGGTCCTGGGGAATTCAAGCTGGGTCCTTTGGCTTTGAAGGCAAGCACCTTAACCACTAAGCAAACTCTCCAGCCCATCTCTCTTTGATTTTTGTTTTTTTTTTGGTACAGGGTCTCATGTAGCCCAGGTTAGCAGTGAACTTACTTTGTAGCTGAGTATGGCCTTAAATTCCTAATCCTCCTGCCTCCACCTCCCACCTTCTTTTCTTTTTTCTTCTCTTTAGTCTAGATTCTGTATAATAGAGAAAACATGCAGTATTTGTGGCTCTGGCTTATTTCTTTTTTTAAAAAATATTTTATTTATTTATTTGTATTTATTTGTGTGTGTGAGAGAGAAAGAGGCAGATAGAGAGAATTGGCACATCAGGGCCTCTAGCCACTCCAAATGAACTCCATACGCATGTACTAGCTTATTTCTTTAACATAATTTTTAATTCATCCTTTTTCTTTTCTTTTTTCTTTTATTTATTTTGAGAAAAAAAGGTGGAGAGAGAATGGGCAGACCAGGCCTTTAGCTGCTATGAACAAACTCCAGACGCATGTGCCCCCTTATGCACATGTGCAACATTGTGTGCTTATGTCACTGTACATTTGACTTATGTGGGACCTGGAGATTCGAACAGGAGTTCTTAGGCTTCATAGGCAAGCACCTTAAATACTAAGCCATCTCTCCAGCCCCCTTTTTCTTTTTAAAAAAATTTTTATTTATTTATTTGCAAGCAGAGAGAGATAGAGAGAACGGGCACACCGGGGCCTCTAGCTGCTGCAAATGAACTCTAGACACATATACCAGTTCATGCATCTAGCTTTATGTGGGTATTGGGGACTTGAACCTGGGTCCTTAGGCTTTGTAGGCAAACACCTTAACCAATGAACCATCTCTCTAGCCCCCATCCTTTTTCTGCAGGTGACATACTTTTGTATTTCTTTATGGCTGAATAAAACTCCATTGTGGCAGGCTTTGTTGGATCATGCCTGTATTTCTAGCACTGAGAGGCTGACACTGGAGCAGGAGGAGCATCAGTTCAGGGCCAACATGTGTTATATAACAAGACCCTGCATCTAAAACAATACAAAAGCCATACCTGTGATCCCAGAACTTAGGAGGTAGAGACAGGAGGATTAGGGATTTAAGACCAGCTTTAGCTACATAGTGAGACACTTTCTTAAAAATCTACCCCACTAAAAACACACACATTTTCTTTACATACTCTTCTGTTTATGAATACCTAGGCTGCTTCTAGAACTTGGCTGTTGTGAATAGTGCTGAATTTAAAATGGGTGAGCAGTTTCTTTGTTGTTTGCTAGCTTAGATTCCTTTGGGTATGTATCTGCCTCAGACCAGAGCTTCTTGAAGTTTTCTTTTTGTGAGATGAATCTTTTTGAAAATCTAGTTTAAAAAAGCTTTCTTCACACTGTGATGATTACTAAAATCATAACATAGAATATGTAATATTTTAAAATTATTTTATTTTTATTTATTTGAGAAAGAGATACAGAAATAGGCAGGTAGAGAGAGAGAGAGTATGAATAGACATGCCAGGGCCTCCAGCCACTGCAAACAAAGTCCAGATGTGTGCACCCCTCATGCATCTGGCTTACATGGGTCCTGGGGAATCGAACCTGGGTCCTTTGGCTTGGCAGGCAAGCACCTTTGCCACTAAGCCATCTCTCCAGCTGAAGAATGTATAATATTTTAAGAGAAATAGACTAAATACAGCCTCAAGATTATAAAATGTATTGGTGAGGGCTGGAGATATGGCTTAGCGGTTAAGACACTTGCCTGCAAAGCCAAAGGACCCAGGTTCGATTCCCCAGGACCCACATAAGTCAGATGCACAAGGTGATGCACACATCTGGAATTTGTTTGCAGCAGCAGGAGGCCCTGGTGCACCCGTTCTCTTTTCTCTCTCTGTCTCTTTCTCTTTCAAATAAATAAAAATAAAATATTTAAAAAGTATATTGGTGATAGACATATACTTTTTAAAATTTATTTATTTATTTACTTATTTGAGAGAGACAGACAGAGAGAGAATGGGTGAACCAGGGCTGCTAGTTACTGCAAATGAACTCCAGAAGCATGCACCACCATGTACATCTGGCTTACGTGGTACTGGAGAATCTAAGCTGGGTCCTTGCAGGGAAATGCCTTAACCACTAAGCAATCTCTTCAGGCTCCCTCTTATGTTCTTTTTGTCACTTTTTCTGTAATGGTCCCTGAGCCTTGGTGGGTATGATAGAGATATCTTATTTTGTGCTGAATATTCTACTTTCACTTCTCAAAAGTTCTGAGTTTTGAGTTACCCCATTGGTCATCACCATCTGAAAAATAAAGGCTCCACTATCCAAAAGTGAGGGAAACATTAATATATGGTAAAATTATTTATTTATTTGCAAACACAGAAAGAGAGATAGAGAGAAGAGAGACAGAGAGGATGGATATGCCAGGGCCTCCCCCTGCTGCAAACAAATTCCAGATGCATGTGCCTTTCTGTGCTTCTGGCTTCATGTGGACATTGGGGAATCAAACATAGGTTGTTAAACTTTGTAGGCAAGCACCTTAATTGCTGAGCCAACTCTCCAGCCCACGACATACACTTTTTTTGGGGGGGGTTGGGTTTTGAGGTAGGGTCTCACTCTGGCCCAGGCTGACCTGGAATTAACTATGTAGTCTCATGGTAGCCTCAAACTCATGGCGATCCTCCCACCTCTGCCTTCTGAGTGCTGGGATTAAAGGTGTGTGCCACCACGCCTGGCTCATTTTATTTTTTTAAATTTGAGAGAAAGAGAGAGGGCCTCTCAGCCACTGTGAACGAACTCCAGACATGTGTGTCCCCTTGTGCGCATGTGCAACATTGAGTGCTTGTGTCACTTTTGTGTCTGGCTAAACATGAGAACTGGATATTTGAATGGGCATTCTTAGGCTTCGCAGGCAGGTGCCTTAACTGCTAAGCCATCTCTCCAGCCCTCATACACTTTTTAATAAATGCATTCAGTGACAAAAATCACATTTTATTATTTTAAATATATTTTATTTAATTATTTGAGAGAGAGAATGGGTGCGCCAGGGCCTCCATGGAGCCACTACAAACAAACTCCAGAGGCATGCTCTGGCTAACGTGGGTTCTGGGGAATTGAACCAGGGTACTTAGGCTTCGCAGGCAGACGCCTTAACTTCTAATCCATCTTCTCCAGCCCCCCATCCCATTTTAAAATATGGACAAATTGTATTTAATTGTAAACAGAATTTTTCCATATATTCATGAGGTAAAAGCTTGTACTTGCTGGGTGTGGTGCTGCACACCTTTAATACCAGCACTTGGGAAGCACAGGTTAGAGGCTTGCTGTGAGTTCAAGGCCAGCCTAGAACTACAGAGTAAGTTCCAGGGCACTCTGGGCTAGAGTGAGACCCTACCATGAAAGAAACAAAACAAAACAAGAAAAAAGCTTGATCTTTCCAAGAACACCAGAATTCACCCCTGGCTGGGAAACGTGTTTTATTGTTTGTGACTGAGTAACTGCTTGAAGCAGAGGTCTTTGCTCAGCAGTTGCATGAACATAGTGGATAGAGAAACTGCACAAAACAGGAAGATTGCAGTCATGTGCAATTTATTGGTGGTTCCCATTAACTGACAGTTTCCAAGTAAGATGACTGTAGAAAATATGAGTTGTGTAGCAATTGTCATGTGGTTTCTGAGACAATCACATGTACTAATACTATTTTGCTTTGTTGAAGCACTTCCTTAAAATAGCAATAATGGAAATAGAGAAGTAATTGTTCTTCACCAACCAGTCTTTGGGTTTTAGTTTTCTTGGTTTCTCTGGAAGTGGACCTTGTGGTTTCATATATATGTATAGGAATGATCAGGCAGAATGTGCTGGATTGAGGCTTATACTTAATGAGCATTTTGATATGCCCATTATTAAGTGTATTAACTAGCTTAAATCTCTGAGCATTCTGGGAGCTAGCATTCCTTACACACACTGTGTTCTTTATACATATTTTTCACATGTAATTGGTTGTTGAGTTGCTTTGATTTTCAGCCCTCACCCAGCTCCTGTAAAACTACTTTCAATTGAAACTGACAGCTGATGAGGTGGTACCAGTTATGTGTCAAAAGTATCTCTTTTTTTCCCAGTTTTTTTGAGGTAGGGTCTCATTCTAGCCCAGGTTGACTTGGCACTTACTCTGTAATTCCAGGCTGGCCTCTAACTCACAAGGATCTTTCTAACCCTGCCTCCTGAGTGCTGGGATTACAGGCCTGCACCACCACACTTGGCTAAAAGTGTCCTTTATATCCATGGAGCTTGAAGGTCAGAGGACTTCAGGTTACGAACCCCTAGTGTGGAATCTGGAAATTTTATGTTTTGTTTTTCACCTTTAGTAATTTTCCTAATTTTTAGGAATTGCATAATTTATTACATACTTTTTTCTTTCTCAATTGCTGTTTAGCTACTTTTTTTTTTTTTTTTTTTTTTTTTTTTTTGAGGTATAGGGTCTCACTCTGGTCCAGGCTGACCTGGAATTAACTCTCAGGGTGGCCTCGAACTCTTGGCGATCCTCCTACCTCTGCCTCCCAAGTGCTGGGATTAAAAGCGTGCGCCACCACGCCCGGCCAGTTTAGCTACCTTTGTCACAGAGTAAAAATATATGTATTTCTGTTGGTCTCCTTCTGGGATCTTTAGTCTGTCCTTCCTTGTACCTTTTTTAGCCTAATTATTATTATTATTTTTTAGTTTTTTTGAGGTAAGGTCTCACTCTAGCTCAGGCTGACCTGGAATTCACCATGTAGAGTCTCAGGGTGGACTTGAACTCATGGCGATCCTCCTACTTGTGCCTCCCGAGTGCTGGCATTAAAGGCGTGCACCACCACACCCAGCTTTTTGCCTTAATTATTTTTAAGAGTAGTTTTAGATTCACAGGAATATTTAGGAAGATCCAGAGAAATCTCATGTATTTTTTGTTTGTCTTCCAGACATGCCCAGCATCTCTGACTGTAACATTGTCTACCAGAGTGGTGCATGTGTTGCAATTGATGAACCTACCATGACATATTGTTAGCTTAAAGTCAGGACTTTTATTAGGTTCACTTTTTTTTCTTTTTTCTTTTTTTCTTTTTGATTTTTAGGCTGAGTCTCACTCTAGCCTAGACTGACCTGGAATTCATGATCTAGTCTCAGGCTGGCCTTTAACTCACAGCAATCCTTCTACCTCTGCCTCCTAAGTGCTGGGATTAAAGGTGTGTGTCATCATGCCTGGCTAGTTTTCTATTTTGTAAAATTCATTTATTTATTTGAGAAAGAGAAGGGGGAGGGAGAGGGGTTGGAGGAAAGAGAGACATAGAGAGTGAGAGAGAGAGAAAGGCAGACAAAAAAAGAGTGACTTTGGGCAGTTTCCCTTAGTGCATCTGGCTTTACCTGGGTCCTGGGGAATTGAACTCTGGTCCTTAGGCTTTGCAGGCAAGTACCTTAACAGCTGAGCCATCTCTCCAACCCTAAGTTCACTCTTTTTTTTTTTTTTTAAATATATTTTATTTATTTATTTGAGAGAGAGAGAGAGAATGGGCACACTAGGGCATCCAGCCACTGTAGACCAACTCCAGACACATGAGCCCCCTTGTGCATCTGGCATACGTGGGTCCTAGAGAATCGAATCGGTGTCCTTTGGCTTTGCAGGCAAGTCCTTAACCACTAAGCCATCTCTCCAGCCCCCTAGGTTCATTCTTGATTTTTACATACCATGAGTTTGAAAACTATAAGGACATGCATCTATCAGTATAGTGTCACACAGAGCATGTTCACTCACCTGTGCTTTGCCTATTTTTTATTTACTTTTTTGTTTTACCAGCTTTATTGTTTGGACTTTGAAGCTTCCTGCAAAGGTGAGTTTCTGTATAGAAGTGGATAAAACCCTTAAGTTTGATCTAAGATTGTTCCTTTTCTAAAACCTGCTTTTATAATAAACCCAAAGGTTAACTTTTGTCACAATTGGGAGTACATGAAAATACTGTTAATTGGACATGGTAACTTACATCTTTAATCCCAGCACTGAGGAAGCAGAGGTAGGAGGATCACTGACAGTTCGAGGCCAGCCTGAGACTACAAAGTAAATTCCAGGTCAGCCTGGGCTAGAGGAATACCTTACCTCAAACCCCTGTCCTCCCCCCCCCCCAAAAAAAAACTTTTATGGTGCTTCTTATTCTGTTAATAGTATTTTCTTTTTCCTTTGCATGGTGGAGGTGAGGTAGGGTCTCACTCTAGCCCAGACTGACCAGGAATTCACTGTACAATCTTAGACTGGACTTGAACTCACAGTGTTTGTTCTACCTCTGCCTCCCAATTGCTGGGATTAAAGGCATGTGACACCATGCCCAGCATTTTCTTTTCCTTTTTTTTTTTTTAAAAAAAAAGATTTATTTTATTTATTTATTAGAGAGAGAGAGAGAGGAGAGTGAATGGGCACACCAGGGCCTCTAGCCAATGCAAATGAACTCCAGATGCATGTGCCACCATGTGGATCTGGCTTACGTGGGACCTGGAGAATCGAACCTGGTTCCTTAAGCTTCGCAGGCATGCGCTTTAACTGCTAAGCCATCTCTCCAGCCCTCTTTTTCTGTTTTTTTTTGAAGTAGAGTCTCACTTTAGCTCAGGCTGACCTGGCACTCACTCTGTAGTCCTCAAACTCAGGGTAATCCTCATACTTCTGCCTCTTGAATACTGTGATTAAAGGGCACCACCATGCCTGACCAAAACCTTTATTTATCTATTTAAAAATATTTTATTTATTTATTTATTTATTTATTTATTTATTTATTTATTTATTTATTATTAGTTGAAAGAAAGAGAGAAAGAAACAGAGAGAGAGAGAGAATGGGCGTGCCAGGGCCCCTAGCCACTGCAAACGAACTTCAGATGCGTGGGCTACCTTGTGTATCTGGCTTATGTGGGTATTGGGGAGTTGAACTTGGGTCCTTAGGCTTTGCAGGCAAGCACCTTAAGCTTTATTTCCTTTCCTTTCTCTTTCTTCCTTCCTTCCTTCCTTCCTTCCTTCCTTCCTTCCTTCCTTCCTTCCTTCCTTCCTTTCTTTTCTCTTTTCTTTTCTTTTCTTTTCTTTTCTTTTCTTTTCTTTTTTTTTTTTTTCTTTTTTGTTTTTTTTGAGGTAGGGTCTCACTCTGGCCCAGGCAGACTTGGAATTCACTATGTAGTCTCAGGGTGGCCTTGAACTCATGGAAAATCCTTCTACCTTAGTCTCCTAAGTGCTGGGATTTAAGGTGTGCATCACCATGTCCTATTCTGCCTATTTAAAAAAAAATAATTAATTTAACTGGGTGTGGTGGTGCACGCCTTTAATCCCAGCACTCAGGAGGAAGAGGTAGGAGGATCTCCATGAGTTGGAGGCCACCCTGAGACTACATAGTGAATTCCAGGTCAGCCTGAGCAACAGTAAGACCTTACCTTGAAAAACAAACAAACAAACAAACAAAATTATTTTTGAGAGAGAGAGAGAGGGAGAGAATGGGTGTGCCAGGGCCTCCAGCCACTGCAAAGGAACTCCAGATGCATGTGCCACCCTGTGCGTCTGACCTATGTGGGTATTGAGGAATAGAGCCTGGGGCCCCAGGCTTTGCAAGCAAGCACCCCAACTGCTAAACAATCTGTTTAGCCCCATCCATACTTTTTGACCACACTCACTCACTCTCTCTCTGGGTCTGAAGCTTCTGAGTTTATAAATGCCAACTTCCAGCCCCTACCTGTACCTTGCCTGGAGTGCCAAAAATGCTCTGGGTGGTTACAGATTGCCTTCCTTCCTGTTCTGCCAACTCAGGGCCATGGACATGTCACATTACCACCCTGCAAGTTCACACACTCTCGATACACACACTGTGCACAGTCAGGCTCCAGGTTGGAAGGCTGAGTGGGGAAGTTGTACTTTAGTGGAGAACAGTGAAACCCAACTCTGTGATGGATGGATTAGAGGGACTTAGGTCAGCCCCATCTATAAAGGGGGAAGGGGATGTACAGGACATCTGGAGTCAGGACTGTGTGACCCCATTGATGGTGAATATGGACTTAAGTGACCCTTGACCATGACCCAGTCTTAATTACCTCAGTCTTACCCCTGATACAAAAATGTACAGAATCTCAAGAGGATGTAAGTTTGAGTTCTGTATTCCCTGGAGCTGGACCAAGAAGATAGACACTGTTGGAGGAGAAGGAGGTGATTGGGTGGGAGGAAGGTAGATGCAGACAGGGGGATGCCAGGCTAGTTAGAGCTGACAGTGTTTATATCAGGACATAAAACCTCCAGGGCCAGGAGACAAAGGCAGACTGATTCTCTTGCCCCCCAACCAAAATGTGGGGTCTAGCACTGACTTTGAATGATAGTGTCAGTCCAGGGTGGTGTATCCAGAAATGTGGGGAGTCATTAGGAAGTTTGTCGAAGTCAAAGGCTAACCAGGCATACTCCCCCCTCCTGCACCAATCCCTGACTTCAGTTCTCCCTGTGGTCCAACAACCCATTGGCCCCTTGCTGCAATACCCTGGAAGCAAGAATTCTCCTCTACTGCTCTTAGTCCCTTGCCTGGTATCCCACCCCCCGCCATGCCACTTGGCAGCAGAGGACTCTTGAGAGATTTGTTTAACATTATTGCTATATTTGTAGTAATAGCAACAACCAGCTTTCCCCCACCTGCCCTGCCCAGGTGGTTTTTTAAAATTTACTTTTTTATTGACAGCTTCCATAATTATGGACAATAACCCATGGTAATTCCCTCTCTGCTCCCACTTTCCCCTTTAAAACTTCACTTTCCATCATATTCCTTCCCTCTCTCTTTATTTTGATGTCATTATCTTTTCCTTCTATCATGTTGGTCTTATGTAGGTAGTTATAGGTAGTGCAAGATCATGAATATCCAGGTCATTTTGTATCTGGAGGAGTGCTTTGTAAGGAGTCGTACCCTTCCTTTGGCTCTTACATTCTTTCTACCACCTCTTCCACAATGGACCTTGAGCCTTGGAAAGTATGATAGAGATATTTCAGTGCTGAGCACTCCTCTGTCACTTCTTCTCAGCACCATGGTGCCTTCTGAGTCATACCAAGATCACTGCCATCTGAAAGGAGAAGCTTCTCTAACCAAAAGTGAGAGTAGCATTAATATATGGGTGTGAACATTAAGAGAAGTGCTTACTGGGCAGTTTGGTGAGCATACTATATACATTTAGCCAGACAGCAGCAGACGTTACACCCCTAGGGCTCATGACTACCGTGTCATAGGTTTCAGTATCAGGCATATCTTCCCTCCTGTGGAGCATGCCTCCAGTCCAATTAGAGAGCTGTTGGTTTCCCCCATAACAGACATGACACTATTGCACCCATTGGCTCATTTGGCTTGGCTGGCCAAATTTAAGGCTTGCCATGTCCACTGTTGAGTATCACCACTGGTGATTTCTCTTTCCCCTTGATGTGCATGTAATGTAGCTTTTTCCAGCTTTCTATCAGCTGGTCCACATGGAGGAGGCTTTCAGCTCAGCTCCAGCAGGATTTCTCAGTGACCTTGCAACCCAAGTATGTGGAGTCTTCAGCAATAGGGTCTTACCAAGTATTCTTGGTGGGAAACCAAGAGCCTCAGCAATGGCCTGTAATGTTTTGGGGGTATCAGGGACCTCCCTGGCCAACTCACTGGAAGGTATCCCATCCCTGGCACTGAAAATTTTCTAGTAACAATCTATGGCTTGTGGGTGTTCCATTGTCCAGAAAAGTAGGTTTCCATATGATTTAATCATACCCTCTTAGATTTTGATTAGCTTTCACTCCACTTCTCCTTTACTCAGTCTCTTCCCCTGGCCTCACTTAGGCCTTTCCACCCCATTAATGTCTTCTACTTACATATACACAATATTATCCTATTAAGTCCCCCTCCCTCCTTTTCTATTTCCTTTATATTCCTTTTCTAGCTTACTGGTCACTGTTACTGAGTTTTATTCCAACTCACTTAGAAATCCAATCATTTGTAGCTAGGATCCACATATGAGAGAGAACATATGGTGTTTGGCTTTCTGGGTCTGGGTTACCTCTCTAAGTATAATTCTTTCCAAATCCATCCATTTTCCTGAATTTCACTTTTCTTTACCACTGAGTAGAATGCCATTGTGTAAATGTGCCATATCTTCATTATCTACTCATCAGTTGAGGGACATCTAGGCTGGTTCCATTTCCTAGCTATTGTGAATAAAGCGGCAATAAACATGTTGAGCAAGTATCTCTAAGGTAGTGAGATGAGTCCTTAGGATATATGCCTAGGAGTGTATAGCTGGGTCATATGGTAAATCTATTTTTAGCTATCTCAGTAATCTCCACACTGATTTCCACAATGGCTGGAACAGATTGCATCCCCACCAGCAGTGTAGAGGGAAGAAGGGTTCCTCTTTTTCTGCATCCTTGCCAGCATTTATGGTCATTTGTTTTCATGATGGTAGCCATTCTGACAGGCGTGAGATGGAATCTGAAAGTAGTTGTAATTTGCATTTCCCTGATGGCTACTGTTCTGCCTATTTTTTAACTTTTTTGTTTTTTTTTTTTCTGAGGTAGGGTCTCCCTCTAGTCCAGGCTGACCTGGAATTCATTATGTAGTCTCAGGATGGCCTTGAATTCACAGTGATCTTCCTACATCTGCCTCCCTAGTGCTGGGATTAAAGGCATGTGCCACCATGCCCAGATGTTCTATTTTTTTTTTTGAGAGAGAGACAGAGACAGAGACACAGAAGAAGAGGCAGAGAGAGAGAATGGGCACACCAGCAGCCTTTCAGCTGCTGTGAATGAACTCCAGACGTGTGCACCACTTGGGGGCAATTACAGCAAGGAGACAACTGTGTGAAAGCTCAGGGAGACAGAGTATTTTGGGCTAGGATAACACCACGTGTAAATGCTCTGAGATAGGAATTATTAAAGTGAATTGCAGATCAATGGAAATCTGGAATGAAATAGCTGGACTGAAGTTTGAGATGCATCTAGAATGTCAAAAAGGACAGGAGTCAGGTGTTTAGGAATAGAGAAGTGGTATTTGAACTAATTAGCTAGAATTAAAGGTATGGCCTAGGTGAAATTAACTAGGGAGAAAAATGTATAATGGAGAAGAGAGTATGACTCAGGATCAAATCCAGGACCCTTGATCATTAAGAAGTAGGAATAGACGAGATTGGGCGCATTCAGGGTGGTATGGCTGTAGACCCACTAGTCATGCTTTTCTAATGTTTTTATTTATTTATGAGGGGAGAGAGAGAGAGAGATTGAGATTAAGATCTATCACTAAGGGCTTTTTGCTGCTACATACTCCAGATACATTAACTACTTTGTGCATCTAACTTCATGTGGGTGCTGAAGAATCCAACCTGGGCTAGCAGGCTTTTCAAGCAAGTGCTTTAATGGCTGAGCCATCTCACCAGCACTCCCTAAGATTCTTTTTTTTTGAGGTGGGGTAGGGTGGGGGGGGGCTTCAAGGTAGGGTTTCACTCTAGTCCAGGCTGACCTAAAATTCATTGTGTAGTCTTAGGATCCTATGATTCTTATATTACTTCTAAGAGCTGTTTCGTAACTTCATAATTATGGAAAGTTAGGACTATTTCATTGGTAAGATTCCTTTGAGGGTTAAGCAGATGTGTCTTGGATTTAAGAAGCTTATTTCCTAATGTTTTGAAAGAGTACCCACATCTAATTAAGATTCTCATAAAAAGAACAGATACTGCCAGGTATGGTGGCGCACACCTTTAATCCAGCACTCAGGAGGCAGAGACAGAAGGATTGCTGTGAGTTTGAGGCCACCCTGAGACTACATAGTTAATTCCAGGTCAGCCTGGACAGAGTGAAACCCTGACTAAAAAAACAAAACAGATACTAATTTTGGAATGCTAGACAGTTTTTGTCCCCACACCCCCATATGTTGTCCTTCTGTTCATACAGCCAAGTTGGTGTGATTTGAGAAAACAGATGGTTACTGTGTGGATCTCCCACTGGAAGATATTTTCTACCGCCTCTGCTCTATGTGACAGGATTGCAGTTTAGAAGTAATGAGACTCATATCCAATTAGTTTTAGGATTTTGAATATTACAGTTTATTGAGTACTTTTGCTAAAGATATGTTTCTCACAAAAGTTGTAAAGTAATATTTTCTTGGACTTAAGGCTAGCTGGAATTTTTATCTGAGCTTAAAGTAAATCCTTCCTTATTAAGGAGACATTTTTACCCATAACACACTTGATTACATTTTCTTTTTTGAGATAGAGTCGCATTTTGTAGCCCAGACTGGTTTCAAACTCATGATCCTCCTGCCATAGCCTCCAAAAATTCTGGGATTATGTATGTGTGTGTGTGTGTGTGTGTGCGTATGTGAGGGGGGGGCGGGGCGATATTATTTTCTATTATGTGAATAAATGTACTATAATTTAACTTAGCTAAGCTACACCATACAATTTTTGTGTGTGTGATGTTAGAGATGGAGCTTAGGACCTCATGCATGCTAAGTAAGTGTTCTACCACTGTTCTTATTACCCCAGTCCAGACAACTCAATGAATATTCAGTTGTTCTCCCCCCCTTTTTTTTATTATTGAGAGAGAGAGAGAGTGTGTGTGTGTGTGGGCGCGCCAGTGGCCTCTCAGTTGCTGTGAATGAATTCCAGACGCATGTGCCCCCTTCTGGGCAGCCAAACGTGGGACCTGGAGACCAAACGGGCATTCTTAGGCTTGGTAGGCAGGCGCCTTAACTGCTAATCCATCTCTCCAGCCCAAGTGGTTCTCTTTTTTATTTAGAACCAGGTGTGGTGGTGCACACCTTTAATCCCAGCACTTGGGAGACAGAGGTAGGAGGATTGCCATGAGTTCAAAGCCACCCTGAGACTACATAGTGAATTCCAGGTCAGTGTGAGCTAGAGTGAGACCCTACCTCAAGAAAGAACATTTTTTTTTTATTTAGATGGGGAAGAGAAAGGCGGGATGGGGGGGGATGAGCATACCGGGTCTCTTGCCACTGCAAATGAACTCCAGACACATGTACCAGTTTGGGCATCTGGCTTTACATAGGTACTGGGAGATTGAACCCAGGCCGTCAGGGTCTGCAACTACTAATCCAGTTGGTTCTCTCTCTCTCTTTTTTTCTATTGTTAAAAATGAATGTCTTTAAGCTAGGCATGGTGGTGCATGCTTTTAATCACAGCACTTGAGAGGCAGAGGTAGGAGGATCGCTGTGAGTTCAAGGCCACCCTGAGACTACATTGTGAATTCCAGATCAGCTTGGGCTAGAGCAAGACCCTACCTTGAAAAACAAAAACAAAAAAAACAAAACAAAAAAAAAAAAAAAAAAAAAGAATGTCTTTGTATATAAATCTCATTCTATTTTCCCTTTTTGGGTGGTGTTTTTCAAGGTGAGTCTTGTTCTAGCCCAGGATGACCTGGAATTCACTATGTAGTCTCAGGGTGGCCTCTCGAACTCACAGCAATCCTTCTACTTCTGTCTCCTGAGTGGTGGGTCTAAAGAAGTGCCCCACTACTCCCGACTGTGTTTCCCCCTTCCCCCCCAGTTTTTAGAGAGAGTGCATGTGTGAGAGAGAATTGGGGTGCCAAAGCCTCAGCCACTAAAATCGAACTCTAGATGCTTGTGCCACCTAGTGGGCATGTGTGACCTTGTGCTTGCCTCACCTTTGTGTGTCTGGCTTACATGGGATCTGGAGAGTTGAACATGGGTCCTTAGGCTTTACAGGCAAGTTCCTTAACTGCTAAGCCATCTCTCCAGTCCTATGTTTCCCTTTTAAAATTAACTTTATTGGGGCTGGACAGATGGTTCAGTGGTTAAGTTACTTGCCTACTAAACCTGACAGCTGGATTCAGTTTCCCAGTACCCATGCAAATCCAGATGCACAAAGTGGCACATGTATCTGGAGTTTGTTTGCAGTACCATGAGGCCCTGGCACACCCATTCATTGTCTCCTTGAAAATAAATAAATGAATGAATAAATTTTATTTATTTACTTGTGGGGGGAGAGAGAGGCAGATAGAGAGAGAGATTGGATTTATTTAGGCCTCTAGCCACACTGCAAATTAACTCCAAACTCATGTGCCACCTTGTGCATCTGGCTTACGTGGGTACTGGGGAATTGAACTTGTGTCCTTCAGCTCTCAGGCAAGCCCCTTAACCATGAAGCCATCTCTACAGCCCAAAATTTAACTTTATTGAAGTATAATATATATATCATCAAATATATGCTTCAATTGGGCGTGGTGGCACATGCCTTTAATCCCAGTACTCAGGAGGCTGAGGTAGGAGGATCGTTGGGAGTTCGAGGCCACCCTGACACTAAATAGTGAATTCCAGGTCAGCCTAAGCTAGAGTGAGACCCGACCTCGAAAAAGAAAAAGAAAAAGAAAATAAAAACAAACAAAAAAAGATTTTACTATATGGTTGAAATATCTTTTTTGCAGTACATAATATTTACTTTGTAAGAACATTTCAGAATGTTCCTTCATTATAACATATGGAAGTATTTCCTCCCTTAGGTTTCACAGACAAGCATACAGTAATGATTTTCCAATACAAATGTTAGCATTTAAAAAGAATCAAATATTGTTTATTTAAAAATAATAATATCTCCACATCTGTACTATTAGAAATTTCTCATTATAAAGCCAACAAAATCTAAATTAGACCTAAAATGATGAAAAAGCACACAAGAAGGATTCAGAGTTTCGTACTGATTTACACAGAAAGTAAATCTGCTTTTTTTTTGCTATTACTTTTTATTATTAGTATGAACACATATTAATTGTAGAAATTATTGGGATTCACATACATATATCATGTGTTGATGCCATCCCTCCACCTTTCATCCATCAGTTGACCACACCCCCAACAACTTTCCCATTCCCTAGTAATTCTTATTAGAAGTCAACTTTTGTATGTGTGTATGTGTGCTTTTTCTCTGTTTTCACATAAAAAAGAACATGCAATGGCTTTAAAAAATATTTTATTTATTTGAGAGAAAGAGACAGAGAGGTTCTGGATTTCTATTTTGGTGTGTTTGAGTATCCTCAGTGTCTGTCTCCATGACCCTAGTGCTGGTTGACAGCCTTGCTATTGAAGCAGCACTCTTGCTCATCTCGCCAGTTCCTCTATGGTTCACCTGGGCCCTGCTGATGTGCAAGGGCTGGTTTATTTTCTCTGTTACAGCTGCCTTCTGAAAAAGAAAAACAGATTCTCCAAAGAAGACTGAGGTTGGCATAGGTTCAATGGGATAAGCATTATTAACTGAGATTTTTTTTTTTTTTTTTTTTTTTTTTTTTTTTTTTTTTGTTTTTCGAGGTAGGGTCTCACTCTAGCTCAGGCTGACCTGGAATTCACTATGTAGTCTCAGGGTGGCCTCGAACTCATGGCAATCCTCCTACCTCTGCCTCCCGAGTGTTGGGATTAAAGGCGTGCGCCACCACACCCGGCCTTTTTTTTTTTTTTTTTTAATTTTAATGTTTTTAGAGACTGAGAACTAGAGTGAGTGAGCCCGAGATGTAATCGGAACACCAGGCCTCAGCTACTGCAGTCAACATTATATTGGGCAGCTCATCTAGGAACTGGCTTCCTTCCAGATTCCATGTTCTGTGTTGGCAGCGTCTGGTGTCCTTAGCAATAGGGTTTTACCTTTTACCTTAGGCAGGTAATGAAGTGCTTTGACAGAAGCATGTCTTGTTTTGGGGACCTCATAGGTCTAGGATCAACAGTGCAATGTCGATTATAATCAATTTCTGATACTGGGAGTTTTAAGCCAGAGCCAAATGTTTTAGGGTTAGGCTTCACCCTACCCTCTCCAGGGCTCTTCTTACTAGACAGTCCCTGCACACTCCTGTTGAGAGTTTTATCCTTTAGTCTGCAATCCAGGGGAACAAGGAGTTGGGAAACGAGACAGTGAGGCAGGAGACAATAAGTTCTCTTTTGGGGCGTGGTGGCACACATCTTTAATCCCAGCACTTGGGAGGCAGAGGTAGGAGGATTGCTGTGAGTTTGAGGTCACCTTGAGACTTGTGAATTCCAGATCAGTCTGGGCTCAAGTGAGGCCCTACCTCGAAAAAACTAAATGAAAATAATAAATAAATAAAAGACCTGCCCCCTCTGCATGCATGTGGTGTCCAGGCAGCCCCACACCAGCAGCAGGGCTACTGGGTTCTTTTTTTTTTTTTTCAAGGTAGTATCTCGCTCTAGCCCAGGTCACTTTGTAGTCTCAGGGCGGCTTCAAACTCACTGTGATCCTCCTACCTCGGGCTCCCAAGTGTTGGGATTAAAGGTGTGCGCCAAAATGTAGGCCCAAAATATCTTAAGTGATAGTTATATAGTGGAAACATATATCTCATCATGCATATAAAACTGAGTACTAGGATAGCAAACCAGAAGTGTTTGCCTAGTTCAGATGAAAATATTTGGACCTATCCCTACTTTTTCAGAATAAACAATCTGAGTTTCTTTTTCTAATTTTTTTGTTTTGTTTTTTTCTAGGTAGGGTTTCACTCTAGCCCAGACTGACCTGGAATTCACTATGTAATCTCAGGGTGGCCTTGAACTCATGGTGATCCTCCTACCTCTGCCTCCCAAGTGCTGGGATTAAAGGTGTACACCACCATGCCTGGTTTTCTTTTTTAAATTTTTATTTATTTATTTATTTATTTATTTATTTATTTATTTATTTATTTATTTATTTGAAAGAGAGATAGAGAAAGAGGTAGATAAAGAGACAGAGAGAAAGAGAAAGGGCACACCAGGGCCTCTAGCCACAGCAAACAAACTCTAGACAAATGTGCCCCCTGGTGCATCTGGCTTACGTGGGTCCTGGGGAATTAAACTAGGGTTCTTAGACTTCACAGGCAAATGCCTTAACTGCTAAGCCATCTCTCCAGCCCTTTATTTATTTCTTTGAGAGAGAGACAGAGGCAGATAGAGAGAATGGGCGTGCCAGTGCCTCTAGCCACTGCAAACAAACTCCAGATGCATGTGCCACCTTGTGCATCTGGCTTATGTGGGTCCTGGGGAATCAAATCTGGGTCCTTTGGCCCTGCAGGAAAGTGTCTTAATCACTAAGTCATCTCTCCAGCTCTAACTTCAGTGTTTCTAAGTGATATATATATATATATATTTTTTTTTTTCATGAATCATGGCATTTATTTTTCTTGATGTACTTTTCACTGTTGAGGAATAAGCATATAAACTAGACTTTTCTGCCAAAGAAGATAAGATTATTTAGGTCCTTAACAAAATTCTCAGAACCAGGTGATAAAGTTAGTACCTTTGCTATGCCTGCATATATTTTAAGTGGGAATTAAGTGGTTCCTGACAGCTAGCTAAATGCTTTTTCATCACTTATAGTAGGAATTAGTATTTGCTTATGTGCTAAGGATGTGTTTCTACTCTGTTTTGAGATAGGGTTTCATGTATACTAGACTGTCCTTGAACTCACTGTATAGATGAGGATGACCCTGAACTAACCCTAACCCAAACTTTTACTTCCCTACTGCTGTGATTACAATCATGTATCATCATGCCAATGTATGCAGTGCTGGGGATGGAATTCAAGGCTTTGTGCTTGCGAGGCAGGCCTTCTACCCACTGAGCTCTATAACCTCAGTACTATTGTTAAAAAGTTGTTGGGATGTAAGAGCCATAGGAATGGGAGGACTCTTTACAATGTGCTCCTTCAGACACAAACGGCCTGGATATCCATGACCTCGCAGTGCCTGACACTACCTACACAAGACCATCATAATAGGAGGAAAACATGATGGCATCAAAATAAAAGAGAGACTGATTGAGAGGGGAAGGGGTATGATGGACAGTGGAGTTGCAAAGGAGAAAGTGGGGGGAGGGAGAGAATTACCATGGTTTATTGTCTGCAGTTATGGATGTTGTCAATAAAAAAATTAAAAATAATTTATTGGGCTTAGTGGTTAAGACACTTGCCTGTGAAGACTAAGGACCCATTTTCAACTCTCCATGTCCCATATAAGCCAGATGCACAAGGTGATGCAAGTGCACCAGGTTGCATAATCACACAAGGTGGCATACTCATTTGTAGTTTTTTGTTTTTTTTTAATGATTTTTCAAGGTAGGGTCTCACTGTAGCTCAGGCTGACCTGGAATTCACTATGTAGTCTCAGGGTGGCCTCAAACTCACAGTGATCCTCCTACCTCTGCCTCCCCAGTGCTGGGATTGAAGGCATGCACTACCATACCCGGCTCATCTGTAGTTTGATTAGGGTGGCTGGAGGCCCTGGTGTACGAATTCTCTTTCCCTTCCTCTCCTTCTCCCCCCAACTCTCTTGCATTAAAAAAAGAAAGGTGGGCCTGGAGAGATAGCTTAGTGGTTAAGCACTTGCCTGTGAAGCCTAAGGACCCTGGTTCAAGGCTTGATTCCCTGGGACCCATGTAAGCCAGATGCACAAGATGGTGCATGCATCTGGAATTCATTTGCAGTGGCTTGAGGTCCTGGTGCGCCCATTCGCTTCTCTCTGCCTCATTCTCTGTCTGCCTGTTGCCCTCAAATAAAATAAATAAAAATAAACAAAAAATTTTTTAAAAAGGAAGGCCAGTCCTCTGGGCTCGCCTCAAAAAATTTTACTGTTTTTTTTTTTTTTTTTTTTTTTTTACATTTTTCAAGAATTGAAAGAACAGGTTGTAAGAGAGAATAACAAAAACTCTGTGTCAAGTACTGTTGTGTTTATTATTTACTTGGTCCTTTATAGAAAAAGTTTATCGATTCTTGATTTAGAGCGGAAAAGAATAGATATTTAAAAGATGAGTTTCACCCTTAGAGGTATCTAAAATAGGAAAGGATGATAACAGTGATGGATATGATAACATTGTACCTGCAAATTCCATATTGTCTTTTTAAAAAAGAAAAAAGATAACATTGTATCCTAGTAGCTAGTATCACAGTCTTTTCTTTTTTTCTCTCTTTTTCTTTTTCTCTCTCTCTTTCTCACTCTTTCTTTCTTTCTTTCTTTCCTTTTTTTTTTTTTTTCCAAGGTAGGGTCTCACTCTAGCTCAGGTTGACCTGGAATTCACTATGTAGTCTCAGGGCGGCCTTGAACTTTTGGTGATTCTCCTACCTCTGCCTCCCGAGTGCTGGGATTAAAGGCATGTGCCACCACGCCCGGCAGTCTTTTCCTTTGAATGATCTGCAGTTCTTGAAATGAAGGAAAGTTAGCATATAGTGACCATTTGAAAAGTAGGAGCATATAAATTGTCCATTTTTAAAATTTTATTATTTTCAAGGAGGGAGAGACAGAGAGAAGTAGAGAGAGGAAAGGGTGTACTAGGGCTTCTTGCCACTGCAAACTCCAGATGCATGTGCCACTTTGTGCATCTGGGTTTATGTGGATACTAAGGAATAGAACCCAAGCTGTAAGGCTTTGCAAGCAAGTGCTTTTAACCACTGAGCCATCTCTTCAGCCTGTCCATTTATTTTTCAATCATAGTGTTCTTTAAAGTAGTAAATTTAGGGCTGGATAGATCGCTTAGCAGTTAAGGCATTTACCTGCAAAGCCAAAGGATCCCGGTTCGATTCTCCAGGACCCATATAAGCCAGATGCACAAGGGGGCACATGCATCTGGAGTTCGTTTGCAGTGGCTAGAGGCCCTAGCATGCCCATTCTCTCTTTCTATCTGTCTTTTTCTCTGCCTCTTTCTCTCTCTCAAATAAATAAATAAAATATATTTAAAGTAGTAAATTTAGTTTTAGTTTTTGTACTATGTACAGATTACACATATGTTATATATGTAAAGTTTTAAAACAAGACTATTTAAATTTTGAATTATGTATGTGCAAATTAAATTTATATTGACATCTATTTTTTGTAGGATGATTGTCTTCTGAAAGTGTGGTATCCTATGACTGGTTGGAAGTCTTCAATTATTCCTCAGGATCATCATGAAGTGAAAAAGAGACAGGCATCTACTCAGTTCTCCTTTGTTTACTTAGCACATCCCCGAGCAGTGACAGGGTTTTCCTGGCGTAAAACTAGCAAGCATATGCCCAGGTTAGAAAATGCATCATACAACTTTAGTTTGCATTCTTATATGTTTATAAAATTAATGAAAATAGAATGTTTCTGCTGTACTAATAAGTAGTGATTAACAGAATAGTCTGGAATGAAGCTCTCTGAATTCAAGTGTTGCTGTTGTTACTAGCATGGTAAGTTTAGAACTAAATTTCTTAAGCTTGCATGTTTCAGTTTTTTTCCTCTCTAGGATGAGGGTAGTGATAGTGTGTCAAAGTGTATGACGTCCTTACTTAATACAGGTTGCAGCACATAATATTTGCCCACATAACAATGTTGCCTAGTAGTGTGAGTAGGAGCTGCAATACTAAAAGATTCTAAAGGGCTGGAGAGATGGCTTAGCGGTTAAGGTGCCTGCCTCCTAAGCCTAAGAACACCGGTTCCAATCTCCAGGTCCCGTGTTTAGCCAGATGCAAAGTGATGCAAGGGCGCAATGCCGCACTTGACCACAAGGGGGCGCACACATCTGGATTTCATTCACAGCAGCTGAGAGGCTGCTGGCGAGCCCATTCTCTATCTGTCTTCCTGTCCCTCTTTCTCTGTCTCTCTGTGTGTCTCTCTCCAAAAAAAAAAAAAAAAAAAAAAAAAAGATTCTAAAAAGGATAGTGTTTGCAAATAAATGGGAAGTACATATTGAGGGCAAATAAAACATGGCACAAAGCTAGGCTCTGTGGCCCATGCCTTTAATTCCAGATCCCAGCAGAGCTTGGAGGATCTCTGTAAGTTCAAGGCCACCCTGAGATTACATAGTGAATTCCAAGTCTGCCTGGGCTAGGGCAAGACCCTACCTTGAAATTAAAACAAAAGAAAACAAAAACAACAACAACAACAAAACCCCATAGCACAAAACTAATAATGTACAAAGTAATAAAGAGTATAATGTAGGGCTGGGGAGATGGCTCATTGGTTAAAGGCACATGCTTGCAAAGCCTGATGGCCTAAGTTCAGTTTCACAGTACCCACATAAAGCCAGATGCATAAAATGGCGCATGTGTCTGGAATTCATTTGCAGCAGCACTGGGCCTTGGTATACACATTCTCATTCTGTCTCTGCTTGTTTTAGCCAGATGCAAAGTGACGCAAGGGCGCAATGCCGCACTTGACCACAAGGCGCACACATCTGGATTTCATTCACAGCAGCTGAGAGGCTGCTGGCGAGCCCATTCTCTATCTGTCTTCCTGTCCCTCTTTCTCTGTCTCTCTGTGTGTCTCTCTCCAAAAAAAAAAAAAAAAAAAAAAAAAAAAAGATTCTAAAAAGGATAGTGTTTGCAAATAAATGGGAAGTACATATTGAGGGCAAATAAAACATGGCACAAAGCTAGGCTCTGTGGCCCATGCCTTTAATTCCAGATCCCAGCAGAGCTTGGAGGATCTCTGTAAGTTCAAGGCCACCCTGAGATTACATAGTGAATTCCGAGTCTGCCTGGGCTAGGGCAAGACCCTACCTTGAAATTAAAACAAAAGAAAACAAAAACAACAACAACAAAACCCCATAGCACAAAACTAATAATGTACAAAGTAATAAAGAGTATAATGTAGGGCTGGGGAGATGGCTCATTGGTTAAAGGCACATGCTTGCAAAGCCTGATGGCCTAAGTTCAGTTTCACAGTACCCACATAAAGCCAGATGCATAAAATGGCGCATGTGTCTGGAATTCATTTGTAGCAGCACTGGGCCTTGGTATACACATTCTCATTCTGTCTCTGCTTGCAAGCTTGCAAACAAATAAGTAAAAATACTTAAAAAGAATATCATGGGGGCTGAAGAAATGGCTTAGCATTTAAGGCGTTTGCCTGAGAAACGAAAGGATCCTGGTTTGATTCTCCAGGACCCATGTTAGCCAGATGCACGAGGGGCACATGCATCTGGAGTTTGTTTGCAGTGGCTAGAGGCCCTGGCATGTCCATTCTCTCTCTCTTTCTGCCTCTCTTCTATTTCTCTCTCTCTTTCTTTGCTTGCAAATAAATAAATAAAATAAAATAAATATAATGTAGAGTGAATAAAGTGACTAGGTTGGATTTTTTTAAATCTTAAGGCTGTCAATAGATCCATTTCAAAGGATTTCTAAAAAGATTTTTGTGTGTGTGCGTGTGTGTGTGTGTGTGTGAGATGCAACTTCTGTTTAATGGGTACCCACGAAGGCAGAATTCCCAGGGCTGTAGGCCCCACTCCCCCACTAAACCCAGACCCACAATAACACGAGGCCCCTTGTGCAGCCTGGGAAACCAGATGCCACAGAGGTGAGGCTGTTCCAGAAGGGATGGGTGGGGAAAGAGAAAGCAGAGCAGGGTCTTCAGAGGAAAATCTGTAAGAAAAGGGCCCTGACCCCACCTAAAACTAAAGTACACATGCTCAAAATAAAATATAAAGTAAAAAATGTTGAATGAAAAAAATTTAAGATGCCAAGCCTTTACAAGAGGAACCAATCCTCCCTAAAGTGTTATATGCTTAAAATAAAATATTAATTAAAGATTTCAAGCCCTTCCAATTAAAACTGAAGTGTTACATATGCTTAAACTATTAAGTAAGAATGTTGCATTTAGAAAACTAGAAAACAAAAAAGTAAAAAATTCAAAGAGGCCTGTAGTGGCAGAGGGTTGGGGAACCCAACCTGTGGCCACCAACCCTGTTATGGCTTACAAGTGACAATATAACTCAAGTCCGAGGGGGCCACAGCACCCACCTTCAGGACAGGTGGACACTTGTGGTTCATTCCTTGTACAGATGGTAGCTAGGGACAAGCGTACCCCTCTCTCTGGGGCCCCACAATGTGATGTTAAGTGCTGTATAGATATATATGGGAAAGGCACTGGTCTTGTCTCCCAGTGGCCCAGGCTGCCTGCCTGCCTGTTGGAAGGAATCCCCTACCTCCATGTCTGGGACACAAGGCCCTGTAGGAGCCAATCCAGGGCTAGTCATAGTGCACAGGTGGCTCTTCCTCATAGGCTTGGTCTGAGTAAAGGGGTTTTGGGGGATGCTCCTCATCCAGCCCATAGTTGGGCTGGCCATGGCTACTCTTGGCCTCTCTGATATACAGCTCTAGGAGGACAAGATTTTTGTTTTGTTTTGTTTTTATTTTTTGAGGTAGGGTCTTGCTCTAGCCCAGACTGACCTGGAATTCACTTTGTAGTCTCAGGCTGGCCTTGAACTCATGGTTATCCTCCTACCTCTGCCTCCCAAGTGCTGGGATTAAAGGCGTGTGCCACCACACCCAGCTGTTATATCTCTTAAAGGTATATAATTTAAAATTTTTTAAATTATTTATTTATTTGAGAGAGAGAGATATACAGAAATACACAGGTATATAGAGAGAGAGAGAGCGCGAATGGGCATGCCAGGGCTTCCAGCCACTGCAAATGAACTCTAGATGCATGTGCCCTCTTGTGCATCTGTCTTACGTGGGTCCTGGGGAGTTGAACCTGGGTCCTTTGGCTTTGCAGGCAAGTACCTTAACTACTAAGCCATCTCTCCAGCCCCTGTTAAAGGTATTTTTATTAGGTTAAATAAAATTGAGTATAAAATGTCACATATAAGTGATTAATTTTATTGCATATATGGATTTCAGAAAGCATTGGATACTTGGAATCTTGCTTAGAAAGGGTTATTTACCTGCTAAGTAAATTTGAGAGGAGCTTACACCTGATAGCAAACAGTACACATTATGGATATAACATTGGAAATTCATACTTTTTTTGGAATCCAAATAGAAGATTTATTCTGGTCCATTTTAAAACGAGGACTAGAGCCTAAACTCCGAATACCAGAGGCTGAAACCTTCAGCTTTGCTAAGGGGGTGCCTTGTTTTGAACCTGTATTTTTTTCAGAGAATCCTTTGTATTAGTTTATTGTGGTATAAAGTAACTAGTTATTGTTCCTCAGTCTTTTGGCTAAGATCAAGTATAAAATAATTAGTGAACCAGCTTACATTTGTCTTTATAAAAGGTTTGTCTGCCTCAGTTGTTTACATCTATTGAAGGCAATTGAAAATACTTAAAAAAACTATCAGATTATCTGTAAGCATTTTTTTTCATAGAAAAGTGTTTTTTTGGGGTTTGGGGATATGGTTTAGTTGGTTGTGTGCTTGCCTAGCATGCATAAAGCTGTAGGTTCAAATCTCATTAAAACACACGCACACACAGTTTTTTTTCCTTTTTGTTCTTTTTAACAAGTGGTTAAACTGCTTTAGCTGCTTGATGTTTTGACATTTTCACTTATTTTAACTTAATGAACATTCATTTGCAGTTTCTAATGGTATTCTCCTTACATTTTTATTATCAAAATGCTTATTAGTTTACCTATTTGTAAGTATTTGGATTATAAAAATGATGACACAAATGCTAGAACTACCCCATAAACCCAGTTTTTAAGCAGTATGTGTATAATCAGGCTTAATTCTTATGACCTTTGTAAAACTATTTCCAGGATATTCTGATGTCAGTGATGTTATATACGTTTTGAAGGCCCTTGATTACTTTTTTCATATCATGTTTTATACTTATGTCATCTTTAAAGATGAAGAGCCAAATATTTATAGCCTTAGTTTAATTTGTGACATCACTGTTTATAACAGTTATTTCTCTGTGTATTAGGGGTTCTGTTTGTAATGTGTTGCTAACTTCATGCCAAGATGGTGTGTGCCGGCTCTGGGCAGAAACCTTATTACCTGAAGACTGTCTTTTGGGTGAGCAAATTTGTGAGACTACTACCTCCAGCATCGCCAGCAATGTCTCTCAAACTGGAAGGCACAAGGACAGGATCCAGCATGCTCTTGAGGTAGTATATTATATAAGATAGTAAATGAATTCTGAAGGTATTCTTCTGCAGCAAATTAAAAAACTAAGATGCAGATAGTATACAGGTACATGCAATAATGGAATAACTATAAATCCTCACTTGTTCTATCCTTGTAAGATTACTCATTTAAGCCACTATAAAGCTAAATATAAGCAGTAATGATTTTAGGCATATAATCTAGGTAAGTAATAAAAGTTTAATTTTTCATTTCCAGTCAGGTGTCAAAATCTATAGGAGTAAGTAGCTTTAACTAGTAAAAATGTATAAAGTTCCTTGGGATTAGTTACAATTAAATATTTTTTGTTTTTGTTCCATTTTGTTCCTTAAGAATATGCTGGGTGTGGTGGTGCACGCCTTTAATCCCAGCACTCGGGGAGGCAGAGGTAGGAGGATCACCATGAGTTCAAGGCCACCCTGAGACTACATAGTTAATTACAGGTCAGCCTGGGCTAGAGCAAGACCCTACCTCAAAACAACAGCAAAAAAGAATAAAAGTACTGCTTTAAGATGTTAGACAAAGAAACTGAGCATGGTGGTATTCACCTTTAATTCTAGCACCTGAGAAACAGACAGGAGGATTAAAAATTTGATCCAGCTTCTGGTACATAGTGAGACCATGTTATGAAACAAAACAAACAAGATACAAGTTAAACAACCATCACCACCACCACCAACAACAACAAGATATTAGAAATTGGGCTGGGTGTGGTTGTGCATGCCTTTATCCCAGCACTTAGGAGGCCTAGGTCGGACGATCACTGTGAGTTTGAGGCCAGCTCGAGATAACATAGTGAATCCCAGGTCAGTTTGGGCTAGAACTAGACCCCACCTTAAAAAAAAAAAAAAAAAAAAAAGAAAAGAAAGAAATCAGGTGTAGTGGTGCATCCCAGCACTTGTGAGGTAGAAGCAGGAGTATTAGAAATTCAAGGTCATTTTGGCTACTTAGTGAGTTTACTGCCAATCTAGGCTATATGAGACTGTCTCAAGACAAACAAGGAGGGGGGCTGGAGAGATGGCTCAGTGTTTAAGACATTTGCATGTAAAGCCTAATGATCCTGGTTCAGTTCCCCAGTACCCATATAAAGACATATGCACCAAGTGGCATATACATCTGGAGTTCATTGGCAGAGGTTAGAGGTCCTGGCATGCCCATTCTCTCTTTGTAAATAAATAAATGAAAAACATTTAATAAATGTTTTTAATAAATAAATAGGGGACTGGAGAGAGAGCTCAGCAGTTAAAACACTTACTTGCAAAGCTTGACAGCCCTGATTCAATTCCCCAGTTCCCATGTAAAGCCTGATGCACAAAGTGGTGCTGTATTTGGAGTTCGTTTGCAGTGGCAAAAGGCCCTGGCGTGCCTATACTCACAGTCTGCTGCTTTCTCTGTCTCTCTTGCAAATAAATAAACAAAAATATTTTTTAAAAAAGCGTGAACAGGGCTGGAGAGATGGCTTACCTGCAACGCCTAAGGACCTAGGTTCAATTCTCCAGAAACCATCTAAGCCAGCTGCACATGGTGGCATAAGTGTCTGGATTTCATTTGCAGTGGATAGAAGCCCTAGAGTACCCTTTCTCTCTCTGTGTGTCTAATAAATAAATAAAAATAAAATATTAAATTAAAGGTGAGAACAAATGAACTCATCATTGCTTTGTAGTTTCCATGGCTAAATAGTTTGAAATAATTTATCCACTTTTAAACTTTATTTACTTATTTATTTATGAGAAAGAGGCAAATAGAGGGGTGATGGGCACACCAGGGCCTCTAGCCACTGCAAATGAACTCCAGATTTGTGTGCCACCTTGTGCACTTTGCTTTACATGGGTACTGGGGAATCAAACCCGACTCCTTTGGCTTTGCCAGCAAGCAAACACCTTAACCACTAAGCCATCTGTCTAGCCCAGTTTATCCACTTTTAAAGTATAGTATAAACCATTTGCAGCAATGTACTTGGGAGGTAGAGGTAGGGAGGTAGGAAAATAAGGAGTTCAAGGCCAGATTCATCTACATACAATTTGGAGGTCAACTTGGGCTACATGTGACCTTGACTTAAAAAGTAAAAAGGCTGTGTGTGGTAGTGCACACCTTTAATCCCAGCAATCAGGAGGCAGAGGTAGAAGGATCACCATTTGAGGCCACCCCATGCTACATAGTGAATTCCAGTTCAGCCTGGGCTATATTGGGACCCTACCTGGAGAAACAAACAGACAAAACAGTAAATAAATAAGGGTTGGGGAAATGGTTCAGTAGATAAAGCGCTTGCCATGCAAGCATGAGTACCTGAATTTGGTTACCCAGAACTCACAAAAGCCCAATCTTTGGACCTCCTAATTTTAACCAGGGTCCCTTATTTCATATGTTGTAGATACCCTGAGTAAGTATTTCCATGCAGTTACTTTGTGCTTTGAAATATAAAATTTACAAGAACTGTGGAGGACATGTCCAAAATTGTTCTACTGTCATTATGAAAGTTTACTTTAAAAATAACTAAGAGATCATTAGGAGTCTCAGTGGTAGAGAGCATATACAAGGCCTGGGGTTTGAGCACTAACCCTGAAAAAAAAAACCCTCCAGAAAACAAATTCTCAGAGAATTGTTTGGTTGACATGTATTAGGCATCCAGAATTGGGTTCGGGAATTATTACTATTTTTAAAAATATTTTATATTTATTTATTTATTTGAGAGAGGGAAAGAGCAGACTCAGAGAGAGAGAATGGGCACACCAGGGCTTCCAGCCACTGCAAATGAAATCCAGATGCATGCGCCACCTTGTGCATCTGGCTTACGTGGGTCCTGAGGAATTGAACCAAGGTCCTGTAGCTTTGCAGGCAAGCTCCTTAACAGCTAAGCCATCTCTCCAGCCCTTATTTTTGTATTTTAGACAATACACCATTTGAAGAATTTGAGGAAAGGACAAAGGAGGTCTTCTGTTCTTGTAACTCACACTGAATTGATGCCTGGCCAGATGGCAACCCATGAGGTTCAAAGACACATTTCTCACCATGCCAACGCACTGTGTCATTTTCACATCGCAGCAAGCATCAACCCTGTCACAGGTAAAAAATGATATTTTATTTCTTACAAATATACAAATTGGAAGTAGTGCTTCTTTTATAATCTGGTTTTTATTTCATTATTATTTGATACTGTCTTTTATTTTTAAAAACTATTTATTTATTTGAGAGAGAGAGAGAGAAAGAGGTAGAGAGAGAGAATGGGTGTGCCAAAGCCTTCAGCCACTGCAAACAAACTCCAGATGCATGCATCTCATTGTGCATCTGGCTTGTGTGGGTCCTGGGGAATTGAATCAGGGTCCTTTGGCTTTGCAGGCAGGTGCCTTAACCGCTAAGCCTTCTCTCCAGCCCAAGAGTTTTTATTTTAACCTTGGTATTTTTTTCACTTCAGCTTCTTGTCTGACAGAGAAGTAATATGAGGTAGGTTCTATGTTAATAAAATAATATTTGGGGCTGGAGAGATGGCTCAGCAGTTAAGGCACTGGCCTGCAAAGCCAAACAACCCGGGTTCAGTTCCCCAGTACCCACATAAACCCAGATACAAAAGGTGGCATGTGCATCTGGAGTTCGTTTGCAGGGGCTAAAGGCCCTGGTGTACCCATTCTCTTTCTGTCTTTCTCTGTCTCTCTATGGTTGTAAATAAAGAAATAAAAATAAATTTACATGGGTATTGGGGAATTGAACTCGGGCTGTTAGCTCCCAAGAACTGTATTTTAAAAAAACATTATTTATAGTTGGGCGTGGTGGCGCACGCCTTTAATCCCAGCACTCAGGAGGCAGAGATAGGAGGAGTGCCGTGAGTTCAAGGCCACCCTGAGACTACAGAGTGAATTCCAGGTCAGCCTGGGTTGGAATGAGATCCTGCCTTGGGGAAAAAAAACCAAAACATTATTTATTATTTGACACACACACACGGAGGGGGGTGTGCGGAGAAACAAAGAGAAAGTGTATACAGGTGAGCCAGGGTCTTCTGCCACTGAAGATGAACTCCAGATACATGTGCATCTGGCTTTATGTGGGTACTGGGGAATTGAATCTACGCCATTTGGCTTTGCAAGAAAGTGCTTTTAACCACTGTGCTGTCTCTCCATCCCAATAGTATACAAAGTTAGCTTGTCCTACAATTTCTTTCTTTTTTTTTTTTTCCTCCTCTTTGGGTTTTTTTTTTTTTTTTTTTTTTTTTTTGGTTTTGCAAGGTAGGGTCTCACTCTGGTCCAGGCTGACCTGGAATTAACTATGTAGTCTCAGGGTGGCCTCGAACTCTCTGCAATCCTCTTACCTCTGCCTCCCGAGTGCTGGGATTAAAGCCGTGCGCCACCATGCCCGGCTTCTTTTGGTCTTTTTTTTTTTTGGTTTTTCGAGGTAGGGTCTCGCTCTAGCTCAGACTGACCTGGAATTCACTATGTAGTCTCAGGGTGGCCTCGACCTCGTGGCGATCCTCCTACCTCTGCCTCCCGAGTGCTGGGATTAAAGGCGTGCGCCACCACGCCCGGCTATTTCTTTTGGTCTTTTAAAGGCAGAGTCTCTCTGTAGCTCAGGCCAACCTGGAACTCACTCTGTAGCTCCAGGCTGGCCTTAAATTTACTGTGATCCTCCTACCTGAGCCTCCCAAGTGCTGGGATTAAAGGCAGGCATGTGCCATCTTGCCCGACTACTTGGTAGAACTCTATTCATATCAACAGCTATTTTTTTAAATTTTATTTATCTGCAAGGAGAGAGAAAGAGAAGAGAAGAGAGACACACAGACAGAGAATGGGCATGCCAGGATCTCTAGCCACTGCAAATGAACTCTAGATGCATGTGCCCCTGGCTTACATGGGTTCTGGGGAATTGAAACTGGGTCCTTTGGCTTCACAGGCAAATGCCTTATCTGCTAAGCTATTTCTCAGCCCAGCTATTTTTTTTTTTTTTTTTCTGAAGTAGAGGCTGTTGCTTAATGGTGAAGAGGTTTGTTTCTAAATGTGTGTTTATATGTGTTTAAATGTGTTTATATAATGATAGTACTCAGTATATACTCAGTATATCAGAAGTTGACCTATAGCATTGATTCTTGGTGGTGCTCTACAGTCCAATTGATGGCCACGTGCACTTGTTTGAGCACTTGAAATGTGGTTGTTATGAATTGAGGTGTGTTTAAAATATGTACTGGATTTCCCAAGATAGTATAGAAAAGAAAGTAAATTTTCTCATTAGTTTATTTCAAATTGATCACTTGTTAGAATTATAATATTTTGCATACATTGGGTTAAATAAGAATATTGTTAAAATTAATTTTACCTCTTAATCTTTTGTAATATAGCTACTAAAATACTTAGAATTACCTTATATTGGAGGAAGATAATGGCGGCTTGAGCGAAATCTCTGAGCAGGCACTGGGCTAGAGGTGGGTCTCAAGCAGAGACTCCTTGGAGGTAGCCTTGAGAGTGGTGGCCATGGAGGCATGGAGATCCTTAGTGGCAATGGCAGCGACGAGAGAGTCACATCCTGACCCTGAAACTGAAATTGAACAAAGACAAAATCCTGTTGATTATATTTCAATACTATGTCATAACAGTCAAATAATATTCCCTTTGTTCATCAAGATGGAAAATTCAGATTCTAATGATAAAGGAAATGGTGATCAGTTTGCAGCACAGAGCAAGAAGCCAAATGGACTGATTCCCTGCCAGATTTGTGTGCCACCTTGTGCACTTTGCTTTACATGGGTACTGGGGAATCAAACCCGACTCCTTTGGCTTTGCCAGCAAGCAAACACCTTAACCACTAAGCCATCTGTCTAGCCCAGTTTATCCACTTTTAAAGCATAGTATAAACCATTTGCAGCAATGTACTTGGGAGGTAGAGGTAGGGAGGTAGGAAAATAAGGAGTTCAAGGCCAGATTCATCTACATACAATTTGGAGGTCAACTTGGGCTACATGTGACCTTGACTTAAAAAGTAAAAAGGCTGTGTGTGGTAGTGCACACCTTTAATCCCAGCAATCAGGAGGCAGAGGTAGAAGGATCACCATTTGAGGCCACCCCATGCTACATAGTGAATTCCAGTTCAGCCTGGGCTATATTGGGACCCTACCTGGAGAAACAAACAGACAAAACAGTAAATAAATAAGGGTTGGGGAAATGGTTCAGTAGATAAAGCGCTTGCCATGCAAGCATGAGTACCTGAATTTGGTTACCCAGAACTCACAAAAGCCCAATCTTTGGACCTCCTAATTTTAACCAGGGTCCCTTATTTCATATGTTGTAGATACCCTGAGTAAGTATTTCCATGCAATTACTTTGTGCTTTGAAATATAAAATTTACAAGAACTGTGGAGGACATGTCCAAAATTGTTCTACTGTCATTATGAAAGTTTACTTTAAAAATAACTAAGTTCTACAGGAGGAAAAATCTTAAATCCTTAATAGTCAAGAGATCATTAGGAGTCTCAGTGGTAGAGGGCATACACAAGGCCTGGGGTTTGAGCACTAACCCTGAAAAAAAAACCCTCCAGAAAACAAATGCTCAGAGAATTGTTTGGTTGACATGTATTAGGCATCCAGAATTGGGTTCGGGAATTATTACTATTTTTAAAAATATTTTATATTTATTTATTTATTTGAGAGAGGGAAAGAGCAGACTCAGAGAGAGAGAATGGGCACACCAGGGCTTCCAGCCACTGCAAATGAAATCCAGATGCATGCGCCACCTTGTGCATCTGGCTTACGTGGGTCCTGAGGAATCGAACCAAGGTCCTGTAGCTTTGCAGGCAAGCTCCTTAACAGCTAAGCCATCTCTCCAGCCCTTATTTTTGTATTTTAGACAATACACCATTTGAAGAATTTGAGGAAAGGACAAAGGAGGTCTTCTGTTCTTGTAACTCACACTGAATTGATGCCTGGCCAGATGGCAACCCATGAGGTTCAAAGACACATTTCTCACCATGCCAACGCACTGTGTCATTTTCACATCGCAGCAAGCATCAACCCTGTCACAGGTAAAAAATGATATTTTATTTCTTAGAAATATACAAATTGGAAGTAGTGCTTCTTTTATAATCTGGTTTTTATTTCATTATTATTTGATACTGTCTTTTATTTTTAAAAACTATTTATTTATTTGAGAGAGAGAGAGAGAAAGAGGTAGAGAGAGAGAATGGGTGTGCCAAAGCCTTCAGCCACTGCAAACAAACTCCAGATGCATGCATCTCATTGTGCATCTGGCTTGTGTGGGTCCTGGGGAATTGAATCAGGGTCCTTTGGCTTTGCAGGCAGGTGCCTTAACCGCTAAGCCTTCTCTCCAGCCCAAGAGTTTTTATTTTAACCTTGGTATTTTTTTCACTTCAGCTTCTTGTCTGACAGAGAAGTAATATGAGGTAGGTTCTATGTTAATAAAATAATATTTGGGGCTGGAGAGATGGCTCAGCAGTTAAGGCACTGGCCTGCAAAGCCAAACAACCCGGGTTCAGTTCCCCAGTACCCACATAAACCCAGATACAAAAGGTGGCATGTGCATCTGGAGTTCGTTTACAGGGGCTAAAGGCCCTGGTGTACCCATTCTCTTTCTGTCTTTCTCTGTCTCTCTATGGTTGTAAATAAAGAAATAAAAATAAATTTACATGGGTATTGGGGAATTGAACTCGGGCTGTTAGCTCCCAAGAACTGTATTTTAAAAAAACATTATTTATAGTTGGGCGTGGTGGCGCACGCCTTTAATCCCAGCACTCAGGAGGCAGAGATAGGAGGAGTGCCGTGAGTTCAAGGCCACCCTGAGACTACAGAGTGAATTCCAGGTCAGCCTGGGTTGGAATGAGATCCTGCCTTGGGGAAAAAAAACCAAAACATTATTTATTATTTGACACACACACACACGGAGGGGGGGGGTGCGGAGAAACAAAGAGAAAGTGTATACAGGTGAGCCAGGGTCTTCTGCCACTGAAGATGAACTCCAGGTACATGTGCATCTGGCTTTATGTGGGTACTGGGGAATTGAATCTACGCCATTTGGCTTTGCAAGAAAGTGCTTTTAACCACTGTGCTGTCTCTCCATCCCAATAGTATACAAAGTTAGCTTGTCCTACAATTTCTTTCTTTCTTTTTTTTTTTCCCCTCCTCTTTGGGTTTTTTTTTTTTGTTTTTTTTTTTTGGTTTTGCAAGGTAGGGTCTCACTCTGGTCCAGGCTGACCTGGAATTAACTATGTAGTCTCAGGGTGGCCTTGAACTCTCTGCAATCCTCTTACCTCTGCCTCCCGAGTGCTGGGATTAAAGCCGTGCGCCACCACGCTCGGCTTCTTTTGGTCTTTTTTTTTGGTTTTTCGAGGTAGGGTCTCGCTCTAGCTCAGACTGACCTGGAATTCACTATGTAGTCTCAGGGTGGCCTCAACCTCGTGGCGATCCTCCTACCTCTGCCTCCCGAGTGCTGGGATTAAAGGCGTGCGCCACCACGCCCGGCTATTTCTTTTGGTCTTTTAAAGGCAGAGTCTCTCTGTAGCTCAGGCCAACCTGGAACTCACTCTGTAGCTCCAGGCTGGCCTTAAATTTACTGTGATCCTCCTACCTGAGCCTCCCAAGTGCTGGGATTAAAGGCAGGCATGTGCCATCTTGCCCGACTACTTGGTAGAACTCTATTCATATCAACAGCTATTTTTTAAAATTTTATTTATCTGCAAGGAGAGAGAGAGAAAGAGAGAAGAGAGACACACACACAGAGAATGGGCATGCCAGGATCTCTAGCCACTGCAAATGAACTCTAGATGCATGTGCCCCTGGCTTACGTGGGTTCTGGGGAATTGAAACTGGGTCCTTTGGCTTCACAGGCAAATGCCTTATCTGCTAAGCTATTTCTCCAGCCCAGCTATTTTTTTTTTTTTTCTGAAGTAGAGGCTGTTGCTTAATGGTGAAGAGGTTTTGTTTCTAAATGTGTGTTTATATGTGTTTAAATGTGTTTATATAATGATAGTACTCAGTATATACTCAGTATATCCAGAAGTTGACCTATAGCATTGATTCTTGGTGGTGCTCTACAGTCCAATTGATGGCCACGTGCACTTGTTTGAGCACTTGAAATGTGGTTGTTATGAATTGAGGTGTGTTTAAAATATGTACTGGATTTCCCAAGATAGTATAGAAAAGAAAGTAAATTTTCTCATTAGTTTATTTCAAATTGATCACTTGTTAGAATTATAATATTTTGCATACATTGGGTTAAATAAGAATATTGTTAAAATTAATTTTACCTCTTAATCTTTTATAATATAGCTACTAAAATACTTAGAATTACCTTATATTGGAGGAAGATAATGGTGGCTTGAGCGAAATCTCTGAGCAGGCACTGGGCTAGAGGTGGGTCTCAAGCAGAGACTCCTTGGAGGTAGCCTTGAGAGTGGTGGCCATGGAGGCATGGAGATCCTTAGTGGCAATGGCAGCAACAAGAGAGTCACATCCTGACCCTGAAACTGAAATTGAACAAAGACAAAATCCTGTTGATTATATTTCAATACTATGTCATAACAGTCAAATAATATTCCCTTGTTCATCAAGATGGAAAATTCAGATTCTAATGATAAAGGAAATGGTGATCAGTTTGCAGCACAGAGCAAGAAGCCAAATGGACTGATTGAATCGGAAAGAAGCTTTTTTTAAAAAAAAAATATTTATTTATTTGAGAGAGAGAGAGAGAGAGAATGAGAATGGGCATGCCAGGGCCTCCAGCCACTGCAAATGAACTCCAGATGCATGTGCCCCCTCTTGTGCATCTGGCTTACATGGGTCCTGGGGAATCAAACCAGGGTCCTTCTGCTTTGCAGATAAGCACCTTAACTGCTAAGCCATTTCCTCCAGCCCGGGAAGAAGCTTTCTATCAATTTGTAAACAACCTGAGTGAAGAAGGTTATAGATTTATGAGAGATAACAATTTACTAGGCACTCCAGGTGAAAGTACTGAGGAAGAGTGCTGAGAAAACTACAGCAGATTAAAGAGGGTCCCCGCCACAAACCTCAGATGAAAATAGAGGTGGTAATGCCTCAGAAGATGTATCTAATAATGACTCTATAATAGACTGGCTTTACTCTGACAGACAAACTGGAAATATGACAAGAAGTGGTTAAGAGGAAACCAATCTTGGAGAGCAGTGAGTTGGACTAATTTAAACAGTGGTGATTTTAGATTTAGTATAGAAATAAATGTTAACTGCAATAATGGGAGCCAAACCCCAGAGAATGAAAGCGAACCATCTACAAGATGTCCTAATGGAGAAAATGTGGAAAACAACAGACAAAGGCAAGTGGAAAACGTAGGATCTGAATCAACATTTGCCAGATCATCTCTGTCAGAACAAAATTCAACTGAAGCATTAACAGGAGAAGTGCCATCCACAGAGGCCAGAGGAGTGAAGAAGCAGGAGCTGAGGGTGATGGCGCATGTCTTTAATCCCAGCACTCGGGAGGCAGAGGTAGGAGAATTGCTGTGAGTTCAAGGCCACTCTGAGACTACATAGCGAATGCCAGGTCAACCTGGGCTAGAGCGAGACCCTACCTTGAAAAACCAAAAGAAAAAAGAAAGAAAGAAAGAAAGAAAGAAAGAAGCAGGAGCCCAGACCATTGGAGAACCAGAGTGCAAGGGCTGAAAGAAGTAGGTCGCCTCTGAGACATCCAACAAATGAAATTTCATGAAGATCTCATTATAGTATTTCATCTGAGTTTTGAGAACCCTTTGGTAAATGAGACTGAGGGCAGTTCTAGAACCTGGCACCACATGACTTTGAGACAACAAGTAACTGGGCCTGAATTGCTAAGCAGAGGCCCTTTTGCAGCTTACAGATCAAGAAATGCTAAGGAACAGGTTCTTCAGACTTAGCTGGCAGTGGTGAATGTACAGGATTGGGACAGAGACCTCCAACCATAGTCCTTGGCCTTCAAGTAAGAAGAGTTCGTCCTGGAGAATATCAGCACAGAGATAGCATAGCTAGCAGAACTTGGTCAAGGTCTCAGACACCAAACAACACTGTCACGTACGAAAGTGAATGAGGCAGTTTTAGTTACACATTTTCACGTTTTGAGCAGGCAGGCATGAGAACCTATGTTAATACCATCAGGATCCCCATTCGTAGAACCTTAAATACTGGACTAAGTGAGACTACATCTGTGCTTTGTATTTAACCACCTGCTTCTATGAATTTCAGTCAAATCCCAGAATACTCCTGTGATAGGGAGGTCAGTGTTTCAAAATACTTATTAAAAGGCCATTTTAGCCAGGCGTGGTGGCACATACCTTTAATCCCAGCACTTGGGAGGCAGAGGTGGGAGGATCGCCCTGAGTTCGAGGCCACCCTGAGAATACAGAGTGAATTCCTGGTCAGTTTGGGCTAGAGTGAGACCCTAAAAAAAAATGCCATTCTTGGGCTGCAGAGATGGCTTAGCGGTTAAGGCATTTGCCTGAAAGCCAAAGGATCCTGGTTCAATTCTCCAGGACCCATGTAAGTCAGATGTACATGGGGGCGCATGCATCTGGAGCTCGTTTGCAGTGGCAGGAGGCCCTAGTGCTCCCATTCTCTCTATCTCTGCTTCTTTCTCTCAATCAAATATATAAATAAATAGAATATTTTTTAAAAGGCCATTCTCTTTTTTTTTAAATTTTATTTTTGTTTTTTTGAGGTAGGGTGTCACTCTAGTCCAGGCTGACCTGAAATTCACTATAGTCTCAGGGTGGCTTTGAACTTATGGCGATCCTCCTACCTCTGCCTCCCGAGTGCCGGGATTAAAGGCGTGCTCCACCATGCCCAGCAAAAAAGGTCATTCTTAACAATTTGCTAGAATGCAGTGGTACCTTGTGGTCAACATTTTTATTTACAGGATGGAGGATACTTTTATTCTGTATTTTGTGAATGAAAATAATTGTAATTTGCCTTAGTTTTTTTTTTTAATGTATTTTTATTTGAGACAGAGAGAGAGAGAAAATGGGTGTGCCAGGGCCTCCCGCCACTGCATTTGGACTCCAGATGCATGCACTACTTGTGCAGCTAGCTAGCCTGTGTGGGTCCTGGGGAATCGAACCTGGATCTTTTGGCTTTGCAGGCAATCGTCTTAACTATTAAGCCCTTTTTGGTATTTTGAGATAAGGTCTCTCTATAACCCAGGTTAGCCTTGAGTCTTTCATTATCCTGCCTCAGGAAAATATGAAGATGTAAAAAAAAAAGTGTGCCACCATGTCCAGCATGGTCAACATGATCTTATATCACAATTATATTCTAAGAATATCTTTTTTTTTTTTTTTTTCGGGAGGATTGGTAGGGTCTCATTCTAGCTCAGGCTGACCTGGAATTCACTATGTAGTCTCAGGGTGGCCTCGAACTCACGGCAGTCCTCCTACCTGTGCCTCCCGAGTGCTAGGATTAAAGGCGTGCGCCACCACACCTGGCTAAGAAATTCTTTTAAAAAAGATATTCTTAGCCAGGCATGATGGCGCACGCCTTTAATCCTAGCACTCGGGAGGCACAGGTAGGAGGATCACTGAGAGTTCGAGGCCACCCTGAGACTACATAGTGAATTCCAGGTCAGCCTGAGCTAGAGTGAGACCCTACCTCGAAAAACAAAAAACAAAACAAAACAAAAAAAAGCAAGTTCTTTATAATGATAACTTGTTTTTAAAGTGCTGGTAGGTTTAGATTTTTATAAATTTTAACATTTTCAAAAGCAACTTTTCTTGAATTATTGACTATGATGAAGATCTAACTTCAAAATTCAATTAGTGCCAGATGTGGCAGCGCATGCCTTTAATCCCAGCACTTGGGAGGCAGAGGTAGGAGGATCACTGTGAGTTTGAGGCTAGCCTGGATCTACAGAATGAGTTCTAGGTCAGCTTGGGCTAGAGAGAGACTCTGCCTTGGGAAAAACAAAAAACAACAAAAAATGCAATTAGTAATAGTTTACAATAAATTCTGTGCTGTAAAGCTTGGCTTTTTTTTTTTTTTTTTTTTTCGAGGTAAGGTCTCACAATAGCCCAGGCTGACCTGGGATTCACTATGTAGTCTCAGGGTGGCCTCAAACACACTGTGATCCTCCTATCTCTGCCTCCCAAGTGCTGGGATTAAAGGTGTGTGCTACCACGCCTGGCTTAAAGCTTGGTTTTTAACTGTATATACTGGTTAGAATACAGTGAGATCACAGGATTGTTCTCTTCTACGTGGATAAAAATGGAGCCTGAAAACTGGATTTTTAAATTTTTTATTTATTTATTTTTTGTTTTTTGAGGTAAGGTCTTGCTCTAGCCCAAGCTGGCTTGGAATTCACTGTGGTCTCAGGCTGGCCTTGAACTCAAGGTGATTCTCCTACCTCTGCCTCCTGAGTGCTGGGATTAAAGGTGTGCACCACCACATCTGGCTAGATATGTTTTATAGCTATTGGTTTTACATTCCAGTTTCATATATGTATTTTAATTTATTTGCAAGCAGACAGACAGACAGACAGACAGACACACACACACACAATGAATATGGGTACATCAGGGCCTCTAGCCACTGCAAAACAACTCCAGATGCATGTGCTGCCTCCATGCACTTCTGCCTTACGTGGGTACTGGAAAATTGAACTTGGGTCATTATGCTTTACAGGTAAGCACCTTCAGTGCTGAACTATTACTAGCCCCTTCAGTGTCTTTACTAAGCTTCACTTTTGGCTAGTTTTATCCATATTTACTCTAATTTATGTTCATTATTATTATTTTTTGAGGTATAGTCTGACTTTAGCCAGGCTGATCTGAAACTCACTTTGTAGTCCCAGACTGGCCTTGAGTTCACAGTGATCCTTTGCCTCCAAAGTGCTAGGACTAAAGGTGTGCACCATCATGCCTGGTTCATTATTATTATTATTATTTTCATGTATGGTCTTGCTCTAGCCCAGTCTGACCTGGAATTCATTATGCAGTCTCAAGCTGGCCTCAAACTCACAGCGATCCTCCTACCTTATCTTCCCGAGTGCTGGTTTAAAAGTATGCACCACCATGCCTGGCTCACTATTATTATTTTTAAAAATATTTTTATTTATTTGATGGAGAGAAAGGAGAGGAGAAAGAAGGGAGAGAAGGTGGTAGGGGGAGAAGAGAGTATGGTCACACCAGATTCTCTCTTGCCATTGCAAACAAACTCCAGATGCATGAACCACTTTGTACATCTGGTTTTATGTGGGTACTGGGGAATTGAATCAGGGCTGTTGGGCTTTACAAGCAAGTGCCTTTAACTACTGAGCCATCTTCCCATCCCTTATGTACATTATTTTAAAAATGAAAATGTTTGGCATCATGTATTTATAGATACTGTATTATCAACTTTTAGTTTGGCCAAATTGATGGTTAAATACAAATAATTTTGTATTGTTAGGATTTTTCCTCTTTGCCATATATATATTTTTTTGAGGTAAGGTTTCACTGTAGTCCAGGCTGACCTGGTATTCACGATATAGTCTCAGGGTGGCCTCGAACTTGTTTGTTTGTTTTTTTAAGGTAGGTTCTTGCTGTAGCCCAGGCTGTAGTCCCAGGGTGGTCTTGAACTCATGGTGATCCACCTACCTCTCGAGTACTGGGATTAAAGGCATGTGCCATCACACTTGTTTCAAAGACTTTAATTTGTGTTTAATCTGAACTGTTCTGTAGCATAAATTAATTAAATGGATTTTTTCCTATACTTAGAATCTGTATTCTTTTATTTTTTTAAAATTTATTTGAGAGAGAGGAAGACAGAGAGTGAGAGAATGGGCAAGCCAGGTTCTTCAACCATTGCAAATGAACTCCACCTTGTGCATCTGGCTTATGTGGGTCCTGGGGAATTGAACCTGGGTCGTTTGGCTTTGCAGGCAAGCACCTTAACCACTCAGCAATCTCTCCAGCCCATCTTTTCTTTTCCTTCTTTTTTTTTTGTTTATTTGAGGTAGGGTTTTACTAGTCCAGGCTGACCTGGAATTCACTATGTAGTCTCAGGGTGGCTTTGAACTCATGGTGATCCTGGTGCTGGGATTAAAGGTGTGTGGCACCACGCTTAGCTCTCTTTTTTTCTTTTTTGAGGTAGGAACTCACTATTCCCAGACTGACCTTGAACTCATAGCTATCTTCCTACCTCTGCCTCCCAAATGTTGTGCTGAAAGGCATGTACTACCATGGCTCAGCTATATTTTCTTTCTTTTTATTTTTAACATTATTTCTTCCCAACTTCAAGGAAAGTTTCAAATATTCAGAAAATTGGAGGCCAGCCTGAGACTACATAGTTAATTCCAGGTCAGCCTGGACCAGAGTGAAACCCTACCTTGAAAAACCAAAAAAAAAAAAAAAAAAAAAATCAGAAAATTGGGTGAATAATACAGTGAATACTTTCATATCTTCCACTCAGTTCCAACCCTTAACATTTTACACAGTTGCTTTTTCTGTTTATATGTACTTGTGTGCATTCATGTAATCTTATGTACATATCTATGAGGTTGCTCATTACCCTTACATACTTTATCAAGTATCTCCTAAGCAGAAGGAAATCCTAACATAATCACAATATAGTTATTATCTATGAACTTTGTTATACATTTTTTCTTTTTTTTTTTTTTTTTTTCCAAAATAGGGTCTCACTCTAGCCCAGGCTGACCTGAAATTCACTATGTAGTCTCAGGCTGGCCTTGAACTCACAGTGAATCTCCTACCTCTGTCTCCTAAGTGCTGGGATTAAAGGCATGTGCTGCCATGCCCAGCGCTTACAGATTTCCATAGCATCTACTTTCCAGTTCATATTTAAAGTTTTCTAGCTAAAAATATTAAAATATCATACTAAAATATAATCTTTTTTTTGTTGTTTCTACAGATATTCCAAATGTCCTGGTTGGCACTTCATTTAACATTGATGATGGAAATGGGGGTTTTGTAGTTCATTGGTTAAACAACAAGGAATTTCATTTTACATCATCTATTGAAATATTTATGCACCAATTGCGAAAACTTTCTGAAAAACAATTAGATCATGAAAGTGATGATGCAGATAGAGAAGATGAAGACCGTTCACAAGAGGACAGAGAAAGGGGTTTACATGTGAAATTAGACCATGGTTTGTATCCTGTATTTAATTGTTTTCTCTAAGAACAACTTTCTGTGGTACCTTTTTTTTTTTTTTGGAGAGAGACACAGAGAAAGAGGGAGAGGGAGACAGATAGAGATGGGCATGCCAGCAGCCTCTCAGCTGCTGAGAATGAAATCCAGATGCGTGCGCCCCCTTGTGGTCAAGTGTGGCATTGCGCCCTTGCGTCACTTTGTATCTGGCTAAACGTGGGACCTGGAGATTGGAACCGCTGGAGATTGGAACCAGTGTTCTTAGGCTTAGGAGGCAGGCACCTTAACCGCTAAGCCATCTCTCCAGCCCACCATCTCTTTTTTTTTTTTTTAAATTATAAGCATAGAAAGAGAGCGAGACAAGAGAGAGATAGAGAATGGGCCTCTAGCCATTGCAAATGAACTCCAGATGCATGCACTGCTTTGTGCATTTGGATTTATGTGGATACTGGGGATTTGAACCTAATTGTTAGGCTTTGCAGGCAAGCACCTTGATCACCGAGCCATCTCTCCACTTTTTAAAAAACATTTATTTATTTATTTTAAAAACATTTTTATGAGCTGGGCATGGTGGTGCATGCCTTTAATCCCAGCACGCAGGGAGGCAGAGGTAGGAGGATCACCGTGAATTTGAGGCCACCCTGAGATTACATAGTGATTTCCAGGTCAGCCTGGGCCAGAGTGAGACCTACCCTCTAAAACAAAAAAACAAACCAAACCAAACATTTTTATTTATTTATTTATTTGGGATGGAGAGAGAAAGAGGCAGAAAGAGAGAAAGAGAATGGGCATGCCAGGTCCTCCAGCGAACTCCAGACACGTGTACCCCCTTGTGCATTTGGCTTATGTGGGTCCTAGGGAATTGAACCTAGGTCCTTTGGCTTTGCAGGCAAGAGCCTTAACTGCTAAGCCATCTCTCCAGCCCTTTTAAACTTTTTTATTGCCAGCTTCCATAGTTTTTTTTTTTTTTCCCAAGGTAGGGTCTCGCTTTGCCCAAGCTGTCCTGGAATTCACTATGTAGTCTCAGGCTGGCTTGAATGCACAGTAATCCTCTTACCTCAGCCTCCTAAGTGCTAGGATTAAAGGTGTATGCCACCATGCCCTGCAGCTTCCGTAATTATACACAATAAGGTATGATAATTCCCTCTCCCACCCCATTCTCCCTCTCTCAAATCCACCCTACATCAATTATTCATTTATTTTTAATTTTTTTGAGGTAGGATCTTGCTTTAAACCTAGGCTAGGCTGACCTAGGCTGACTTAGAATTCACTGTGTAGTCTGAGGCTGGCCTTGAACTCACAGTGATCCTCCTGCCTCTGCCTCCTGAGTGCTGGGATTAAAGGCATGCGCCACCACACCCGGCTTAATTTTTGTTGTTGTTGTTTTTTTTTTGTTTTTTGGTTTCTTGAGGTAGGGTTTCACTGTAGCCCTGGCTAACGTGGAATTCACTGTGTCATTTCAGGGTGGCCTCAAACTCATGGCGATACTACTACCTCTGCCTCCCAAATGCTAGGATTAAAGGCATGCCTGGCTCCCAGGTCTTAATTTTGTTTTTGTTTGTTTTTGTTTTTGTTTTTGAGGTAGGGTCTTACTCTCTAGCCCAGGCTGACCTGGAATTCACTATGTAGTCTCAGGATGGCCTCAAACTCACAGTGATCCTCCTACCTCTGCCTCCTGAGTGCTGGGATTAAAGGTGTGCGCCATCATGCCTGGCTCAGCTCTTAATTTTGAGACAAGGTTTTGCTCTGTTTCCAAATTGGCCTCAAACTTGTGATTCTCATGCTTCCCGAAAAGCTGGGATTATAAATTTGTGCCAGTGTGCCAGGCAGACTCCTTCTATATAGTTTTGTTATTACTTTGAATAATGCATACTTTGGAAGCTATATTCTTCTTCTTTTAATGAGACAAGCCCGACAGACTGGCCTTTTTTAAAATGTGAGACCATGTGCACACGAGAGGGCGGCGAAGGGGGAGGGAAGAAGGGAGGGAGGGGGAGAGAGAGAGAGAGAGAGAGAGAGGAAGAGAGAATTGGCATGCCAAGGCCTCCAGCCACTGTAATTGAACTCCAAATGTGTGTGCCACCTTGTGCGCATGTGAGACCTTGTGGTTTGCATCACCTTGTGCAACTGGCTTATATGGGATCTGGAGAGTTGAACATGGGTCAGGCTTTGAAGGCAAGTGCCTTAACTGCTAAGCCATCTCTCCAGCTCTGGAAGCCATATTATTATTATTATTGTTGTTATTATTATTATTATTATTATTATTATTATTATTATTTATTATTGGAGAGAGAGAGAGACGGAGAGAGGGGGGGAGAGGAAGACAGAGACGGGCATGCCAGCAGCCTCTCAGCTGCTGCGAAAGAAATCCAGATGCCTGTGCCCCCTTGTGGTCAAGTGCAGCATTGCGCCCTTGTGTCACTTTGCATCTGGCTGAACGCGGGACCTGGAGATTGGAACCGCTGGAGATTGGAACCAGCATTCTTATGCTTAGGAGGCAGGAACCTTAACCGCTAAGCCATCTCTCCAGCCCGCCATATTATTTTTGGAGGACTGGTTTTGCTAATTGTCATAATGACAACATGAGTAAAATTTTTGACTTTTCTGAAAATACTAAACAGTAATTTTTCAATTCAGGAAGAAAATAGTATTTGTGGCTATATAAATTGGAAAAAGTTTCTAAAGAAATTTTTCATAGTATTATTTAATACATATTCTCATAAGTGTATTTTTCTGATTCAGAATTATCCCTGGATAGAGAATCTGAGGCAGGTACATGCCCAGCGCTTACAGATTTCCATAGCATCTACTTTCCAGTTCATATTTAAAGTTTTCTAGCTAAAAATATTAAAATATCATACTAAAATATAATCTTTTTTTGTTGTTTCTACAGATATTCCAAATGTCCTGATTGGCACTTCATTTAACATTGATGATGGAAATGGGGTTTTGTAGTTCATTGGTTAAACAACAAGGAATTTCATTTTACATCATCTATTGAAATATTTATGCACCAATTATAAAACTTTCTGAAAAACAATTAGATCATGAAAGTGATGATGCAGATAGAGAAGATGAAGACCGTTCACAAGAGGACAGAGAAAGGGGTTTACATGTGAAATTAGACCATGGTTTGTATCCTGTATTTAATTGTTTTCTCTAAGAACAACTTTCTGTGGTACCTTTTTTTTTTTTTTTTTTTTTGAGAGACACAGAGAAAGAGGGAGAGGGAGACAGATAGAGATGGGCATGCCAGCAGCCTCTCAGCTGCTGAGAATGAAATCCAGATGCGTGCGCCCCCTTGTGGTCAAGTGTGGCATTGCGCCCTTGCGTCACTTTGTATCTGGCTAAACGTGGGACCTGGAGATTGGAACCGCTGGAGATTGGAACCAGTGTTCTTAGGCTTAGGAGGCAGGCACCTTAACCGCTAAGCCATCTCTCCAGCCCACCATCTCTTTTTTTTTTTTTTTAAATTATAAGCATAGAAAGAGAGCGAGACAAGAGAGACAGATAGAGAATGGGCCTCTAGCCATTGCAAATGAACTCCAGATGCATGCACTGCTTTGTGCATTTGGATTTATGTGGATACTGGGGATTTGAACCTAATTGTTAGGCTTTGCAGGCAAGCACCTCGATCACTGAGCCATCTCTCCACTTTTTAAAAAACATTTATTTATTTATTTTAAAAACATTTTTTTATGAGCTGGGCATGGTGGTGCATGCCTTTAATCCCAGCACGCAGGAGGCAGAGGTAGGAGGATCACCGTGAATTTGAGGCCACCCTGAGATTACATAGTGATTTCCAGGTCAGCCTGGGCCAGAGTGAGACCCTACCTCGAAAAACAAAAAAAACAAACCAAACCAAACATTTTTATTTATTTATTTATTTGGGATGGAGAGAGAAAGAGGCAGAAAGAGAGAAAGAGAATGGGCATGCCAGGTCCTCCAGCGAACTCCAGACACGTGTACCCCCTTGTGCATTTGGCTTATGTGGGTCCTAGGGAATTGAACCTAGGTCCTTTGGCTTTGCAGGCAAGAGCCTTAACTGCTAAGCCATCTCTCCAGCCCTTTTTAAACTTTTTATTGCCAGCTTCCATAGTTTTTTTTTTTTTTCCAAGGTAGGGTCTCGCTTTAGCCCAAGCTGTCCTGGAATTCACTATGTAGTCTCAGGCTGGCTTGAATGCACAGTAATCCTCTTACCTCAGCCTCCTAAGTGCTAGGATTAAAGGTGTATGCCACCATGCCCTGCAGCTTCCGTAATTATACACAATAAGGTATGATAATTCCCTCTCCCACCCCATTCTCCCTCTCTCAAATCCACCCTACATCAATTATTCATTTATTTTTTATTTTTTTGAGGTAGGATCTTGCTTTAACCTAGGCTAGGCTGACCTAGGCTGACTTAGAATTCACTGTGTAGTCTGAGGCTGGCCTTGAACTCACAGTGATCCTCCTGCCTCTGCCTCCTGAGTGCTGGGATTAAAGGCATGCGCCACCACACCCGGCTTAATTTTTGTTGTTGTTGTTTTTTGTTTTTTGGTTTCTTGAGGTAGGGTTTCACTGTAGCCCTGGCTAACGTGGAATTCACTGTGTCATTTCAGGGTGGCCTCAAACTCATGGCGATACTACTACCTCTGCCTCCCAAATGCTAGGATTAAAGGCATGCCTGGCTCCCAGGTCTTAATTTTTTTTTGTTTGTTTTTGTTTTTGTTTTTGTTTTTGTTTTTGTTTTTGAGGTAGGGTCTTACTCTCTAGCCCAGGCTGACCTGGAATTCACTATGTAGTCTCAGGATGGCCTCAAACTCACAGTGATCCTCCTACCTCTGCCTCCTGAGTGCTGGGATTAAAGGTGTGCGCCATCATGCCTGGCTCAGCTCTTAATTTTGAGACAAGGTTTTGCTCTGTTTCCAAATTGGCCTCAAACTTGTGATTCTCATGCTTCCCGAAAAGCTGGGATTATAAATTTGTGCCAGTGTGCCAGGCAGACTCCTTCTATATAGTTTTGTTATTACTTTGAATAATGCATACTTTGGAAGCTATATTCTTCTTCTTCTTTTTAATGAGACAAGCCCGACAGACTGGCCTTTTTTTAAAATGTGAGACCATGTGCACACGAGAGGGCGGCGAAGGGGGAGGGAAGAAGGGAGGGAGGGGGAGAGAGAGAGAGAGAGAGAGAGAGAGAGAGAGAGAGGAAGAGAGAATTGGCATGCCAAGGCCTCCAGCCACTGTAATTGAACTCCAAATGTGTGTGCCACCTTGTGCGCATGTGAGACCTTGTGGTTTGCATCACCTTGTGCAACTGGCTTATATGGGATCTGGAGAGTTGAACATGGGTCAGGCTTTGAAGGCAAGTGCCTTAACTGCTAAGCCATCTCTCCAGCTCTGGAAGCCATATTATTATTATTATTGTTGTTGTTGTTGTTATTATTATTATTATTATTATTATTATTATTATTATTATTGGAGAGAGAGAGAGACGGAGAGAGGGGGGGAGAGGAAGACAGAGACGGGCATGCCAGCAGCCTCTCAGCTGCTGCAAAAGAAATCCAGATGCCTGTGCCCCCTTGTGGTCAAGTGCAGCATTGCGCCCTTGTGTCACTTTGCATCTGGCTGAACGTGGGACCTGGAGATTGGAACCGCTGGAGATTGGAACCAGCATTCTTATGCTTAGGAGGCAGGAACCTTAACCGCTAAGCCATCTCTCCAGCCCGCCATATTATTTTTGGAGGACTGGTTTTGCTAATTGTCATAATGACAACATGAGTAAAATTTTTGACTTTTCTAAAAATACTAAACAGTAATTTTTCAATTCAGGGAAGAAAATAGTATTTGTGGCTATATAAATTGGAAAAAGTTTCTAAAGAAATTTTTCATAGTATTATTTAATACATATTCTCATAAGTGTATTTTCTGATTCAGAATTATCCCTGGATAGAGAATCTGAGGCAGGTACAGGATCATCAGAACATGAAGATGGAGAAAGAGAGGGAAGTCCTAGAACCTATTCACGACCTAGCATCCCAATACCATTGCCGACAGTCCTGCTGGATCGCAAGATTGAAATGCTGCTGACAGAGTGGAATAGGAACCCTGACATGCTGTTCACCATACACCCTGTAGATGGCACCTTTCTAGTGTGGCATGTGAAGTACTTGGATGAATATAATCCTGGAATATTTCGACAAGTTCAGGTATATTTTCCCAATGAAAAAACTGTATTAATTAACAAATGAAATAGATGTTATGTAGGACTTAAAATTTTTCAGAATTATTAAACAATCTGTTTTTAAAGTTTAGAGAGATTTTTATTAGATTTAAAGAAGGAAAGAGGAGAGTATACAGAGAGCTCTTGCCCATGAGAAGGCAGGAGTGGGATAAAGCCCAACTAGAGAGCCAAATTGGGGTCATTTATATGTTTTATTTATTTATTTTGTTTTTCCAGGTAGGGTCTCACTCTAGCCCAGGCTGACCTGGAATTCTCTATGTAGTCTCAGGGTGGCCTTGAACTCATGGCAATCCTTCTACCTCTGCCTCCCAAGTGCTATGCCACCACACCTGGCTTATTTATATGTTCTAAATGGGGCCTGAGATAACTAGTCACTATGCACAATGTCAGGTTCAGGTTTTTTTTTTTTTTTTTTTTTTTTTTTTTTTTGGTTTTTGCAAGGTAGGGTCTCACTCTGGTCCAGGCTGACCTGGAATTAACTATGTAGTCTCAGGGTGGCCTCGAACTCTTGGCGATCCTCCTACCTCTGCCTCCCGAGTGCTGGGATTAAAGGCGTGTGCCACCACTCCCGGCCAGGTTCAGGTTTAATCCTTCCAGGAATTTTGTTTTGTTTTGTTTGGTTTTCCAAGGTAGGGTCTTGCTCTAGCCCACAGGAATCTTTTTGTTTGTTTTGTTTTTCCAAGTAGGGTCTCACGCTAGCTCAGGCTGACCTGGAATTCACTATGTAGTCTCAGGATGGCCTTGAACTCACTGTGATATTCCTATCTCTGCCTACTGAGCGCTGGGATTAAAGGCATGTGCCACCATACCTGGCTGACAGGAATCTTTAAATATTTTATTTACTTATTTGAGAGAGACAGACAGATATTCAGAGAATGGGTGTGCCAGGACCTCCAGCCACTGCAAACAAACTCCAGATGCATGCACCGTGTTGTGCATCTGGCTTACATGAGTACTAAGGAATAGAACCTGGGTTCTTAGGCTTTGCAGGCAAGCTCCTTAACTGCTAAGCTATGTCTTCAGCCTCCTTCCAGGAATTTTAATTTAGAAAAGGTGAACTTTTCTTTAGAGAGGGATTTAAACAGTTGAGTTTAAAGAAAAAGAGATCTAGTGAACTCCTTTAGACAGCAAGAGATAAGGGGAAACCAGATCCTTCTCTGACCTCTAGCAAAGTGAAGACTGCAAGGGCAGGTTCAAGGACATTCCCTGCTTTAACTTACAAGGGCACTGTCACTCCTAAACTGCCTTAACCCTTGCTCTGAGGAAGTAACCATAGTTCAGTTAAGGAATTGGGGTGAAAACAGATGGCTTTTTTCAGCTGAGTAGAGTCTTTGGGTGTGCCAGTTGGATGACCTCTCCATTGCGTCTGTCTAAGGGACCCTGAAAGTGCATTGGTATAATGAAGGAAAACTGTCTTAGATAAATATGTTGGGGAGAAAGAATAAGAGAAAGGAGCTGGGGAGAAGTGGGCACTTTCAGGCCTTGGAGGGTGATCAAGCAGACCCAGGTAGATGGAGTTAAGTTGTTATAGGACTATTTGAGTGTGGGGCTGACTGTGAGCAAGAGGAGATAAAGTTAAAATAGCAAATGAGCATACAAAGTCTAAGAATTAACAGAAGGACTATTATAAGAAATTAAATAGCCAATAATTTCTCTTTCACCATGAAGATCAAGAAATCCATTTATAAAGCTGTTCACCAAATGAGGTCATGGTGTCTGGCATGGTCTATACTATTTTTGTAGATATTGTAAAGCAGATGAGACATTACCAGAATTGTCAAGAATACATATACAGAATTTAATTTTGATAATAGTACAGATGTTGCTCTTAGTTGATGTGACAATTAAAAATATATTTTAAATATTTTTATTTATTTATTTGAGAGCAAAAGAGGCAGATAGAGAAAGAAAGAGAGAGGGAGAGGGAAAAAATGGGCATGCCAGGCCTCTAGTCACTGCAAACGTACTCCAGATTAATGTACCACCTTGTGCATCTGGCTTAAGTGGGTCCTGAGGAATTGAAGCTGGGTCCTTCCTTAGGCTTTGCAGGCAAGCACCTTAACTGCTAAGCCATCTCTAAACCATTTTATTTATTTATATGTGCACACACATGAGAGAGAGAGAGAGAGAGAGAAGGGCGAGGGAGAGAGAAAGAATGGGTATGTTAGGGCCTCCTGTCGCTGCAAATGAACTTCTTGGGCATGTGCCACTTTGTGCATCTGGCTTTATGTGGCTACTAGGAAATCAAACCAGGACCATCAGGCTTTGCAAGCAAACATTGTTAACCACTGAGCCATCTCTCCAGCCTCCACTTTTGTTTGTGATAAGTAACTGAGAAATAATACTTGTTCTTGCTTCCAAAGAGGATCACTGACCATACTAGGTATTTGTAAACCTAGTTAGTTCAAAGAAAGTGAATTTTGTTTTTTATTTTCGAAACACTGACTATTTATATGTTGATTTTTCTGGGAATTTGTACTCCCCCCCCGTGGTAAGGTATCACTTTAGCCCAGGTAGTCCTGGAACTTACTCTAGTTCCAGGTCAGCCTCAAACTCACAGTGAGCCTCCAACATCTGCCTCCTAAGTACTGGGAATACAGGTGTGCACCACCATGCCCAGCTTATACTATTCTTCATAAAATTAAGAAAACTACCCTGAAAATACATTCAGCTTATTTAATTACTTATTTATGAGAAATTGTCTCATGTAGGCTGGGTTCCAACTCACTTTGTGGCTCAACTCAGCCTTAATTAAACTGAGTTTTCTGCCTCTACCTCCAAAGTGCTGGGATATATGTGTGCACCACCATATCCAGCTTACATGACAATAGAACACACGCAATGTTTTTATTATATGCTTCTGAACATTACAGACTTCTTTGGGTTCTTTGTAAATTAATGAATAGATTTGAAAACTTATGACCCAATATTTGTTATAACTTAGAGGATTTTGTTTTACTTCAAATAAGGTATGAATTTGCATTTAAAATCTTAATGAATGAATGTTTTATCTTCAGTTTTTAAAAATTTATTTATTTTTAATGGGAGAGAGAGAGATAGAGATAGGGAGGGAAGGAGGATGAGAATGTGATAGGCATGCCAGGGCCTTCAGCCACTGCAAATGACCCCAGATGCATGTGCCATTCTGTGCATCTGACTTTACCTAGGTACCAGGGAATTGAACCTGGGTTGTTAGGCTTTACAGGCAAGCACCTTAACCACTGAGCTCTCTCTCCTGCTCCTTACCTTCAGTTTTATAGCTAATTTATGCTACTTTCATCTGTTATCTTTCTTAGCCTTATTATAATTTGAATCCATGATTGTGGTTCTTTTGATATATAAGCAAAGTGTTTGAAAATTTTATTTTCTATCTTGAGACATGAATGATGACATATTACATAATTATAAGAAAGGAATTCAACCATGCAGAGGTTAAAATGATATTTTTTCTAGGAAGTTGAAATTGGGTATTTTGAAAATGAATTGATTTAAAAGATTATTTCTGAGAGAAGGCAAACTCCTTACACTGAATCATGTATTTATGTTTTCAGGTTTCTTTTTCTTCTCGGATTCCTGTTGCATTTCCCTCTGGTGATGCAAGCTCACTTAGCAAAAATATCATGATGTATGCCTGCATAAATGCTACGAAAGATTCCTACCATCCTCTGTTACACCACAAGCTGATGCCTATAGACAGCCCTCATGATTCACAGCCATTCTCTAGGTCACACAGTACAGATATGAACATCTTAGCTCCCACAGTGATGATGGTGTCTAAACATATAGATGGGTCTTTGAATCAGTGGGCAGTTACTTTTGCTGATAAGTCTGCCTTTACCACTGTCCTAACTGTGTCCCACAAATTTAGATATTGTGGCCATCGATTCCATCTCAATGACTTGGCATGTCATTCTGTTTTGCCACTGTTACTGACGTCCTCCCATCATAATGCTCTGTTGACTCCTGAATTTGATTGTCAATGGGACTCAGACAGTAAATTAAATAGATTAATAGATCCCCTAAAACATACAAAAGGTTCATCAAAACAGCCTCTTAGAAATGCAGCAACCCGTACATTTCATGACCCAAACGCAATCTACAGTGAACTTATTCTATGGCGTGTAGACCCAATAGGACCTTTGTCTTATACGGGAGGAGTGTCAGAATTGGCACGAATTAACTCTTTACATACCTCAGCCTTTTCTAATGTGGCATGGCTTCCAACTCTTATTCCCAGTTATTGTCTTGGTAAGTGTTCATTGTAATTGTGAAATTAATATAAGCTTTAAAGCTATTGTTAGATACAAAATAGTTTATCTTTTTATTTTACTTTAAAAATTTTAAGTAATTTTATTTATTTGTTTGTTTGTTTACACATGTATGTATGTATGTATGTATGTATGTATGTATGTATGTATATATGGGTGCATCAGGGCCTCTTGCCTCTGCAAATGAATGCCAGAGGTTTGTGTCATATATTTTTAAATTTTTTTTTCAATTTTTATTTATTTATTTGCAAGCAGAGAGAGAGATGGAAGAGAGGCAGACACAGAGAGAATGGGCACTCCAGGGCCTCAAGCCACTGCAAATGAACTCCAGATGCATGCCTCTTGCGCATCTGGCTTACGTGGGTCTTGGAGAATTGAACCCGGATCCTTTGGCTTCACAGGCAAACGCCTTAACTGCTAAGCCATTTCTCCAGCCCATTGTGTCATATTATTTTAAAAATTATATATTTATATATTTGAGAGAGAGAAAGAGGTAGAGGGAGAGAGAGAGTGAGAAAGAGAATGGGTGCACCAGGACCTCCAGTCACTGTAAACAAACTCCAGATACATGTGCCTCCTTGTGCATCTGGCTTATGTGGGTCCTGGGGAATCGAACTGGGGTCCTTTGGTTTTGCAGGCAAATGCCTTAACTGCTAAGCCATCTTCTCCAGCCCTGTGTCACATTTTTATGTCTGGCTTATGTGGGTGGCTTGGAGATTGAACTAGGGCTAGGAATGCTTTGTAAACAAGCTCATTTAACCACTGAGCAATATTCCCAACCTCTATTGTTTTAAATTTTGAGATAGCATATTTTTCTTTCTTTATTAGTTACATACATACTCAGTATGTAAACAGCACATGTTGGTACCATCCTTAATTCTTGTCCTCCCCTCTCCCACCAATCTTGGGCTAGAAGAGGGCTTACACCTATTAAATTCTCTCTAATAATGGTTATCCCACTTATCCAGTGTTGACTTCACTCTCCATTGGAGAATCTGCTTCTCTTTTTGAGGTAGTGTTTTGCTATGTAGCCCCTGATAGCCTAGCATTTGGTATGTAGATCAGGCTGGCCTTGAACCTGTGGCAATCCTGTTATTTTGCTTCCTAAGCCCTGGGGTTGGATCTTACTGCTTCTGCCATCCAAGCTCTGGGACTATAGGAATGGACCACCATGCTTGGGTTTACAAAATGGCTTATAGTTGTCATTATATAGAGCAAGGGTCTTGCTCTAGCTCAGGCTGACCTAGTATTCACTATATTGTCTCAGAGTGGCCTCAAACTCTCATTATTCCTATCTCCATCTCCCAAAGGCTGGGATTGAAGGCATGTGCCACTATACATGGCAAGACCCTTTTTACTAGGCAGTTAAATGTAGGTATACAGTTATCATTAAAATTTTTAAATTATTTAAATGTTTTCCCTCTCATAATCTGTTTTTCTGCTGAACTTTTGGTTAATAAGTTATTTCTATAACTTGTGTCTGCTTAATTATGATTCTGGACCACAGTTGTAGTCAGCTCTATGTTGCTGGGATGAACATCCAAACCAGACACAGTTTATGGGAGGAAGGGATTTATTTAAAGCTTACAGATCCAGGGGAAGTTCCATCATGTGGCATAAAAAGCTGGCTCCCATTCATAAATCCAAGCAGAGAGACACCAACAAGTTGCCAGTATCATAGGTAAGCACAGCCAGAGCTTAAATTCTCTCTGCATATCTTTAGGCTGGAAATCAGACCCACCTCCAAACACACCTTAGGGCTGGACCCCAGGATCCCCCCACTCCCAATGATACTTCTTCCAACCAGGAGGCTAGAAATCCAACTTACAAGCTTTAATAAAACACTTGACTCTATGGGGGTCATACATTCAAATTACCAAAATAGTTATGCCTTTTAAAAAGAGAATATTTGTTTCACATGTTTTAGTCAATAATAAAACTCTCCACTATAACTCAAAGCCTTTATCTTCTTTTCCCAGGAACCTATTGCAATTCTGCAAGTGCTTGCTTTGTTGCTTCTGATGGCAAAAATCTGAGACTCTATCAAGCTGTGGTAGATGCAAGAAAACTTTTGGATGAACTGTCAGACCCAGAAGCTTCCGTAAGTATTTTCAGGTTTTTTTCTAGGCTGATCAGGCAGTCTCATTTTACTTTTTCTTAGATCATTATTTGTTAGTGTTTAGGGAATGAGAATACACACACACACACACACACACACACATATTTTTGTGAGGCAGCGTTTTACTCTTGTCCAGGCTGATCAGGTACTCACTCTATAGCTACAAGCTGGCCTGGCACTCCTGGAGATCCTCCTACCTCAGCCTCTCTAGTGCTGGGATTATAGGCATATGGCACCACATCTGGCTGAGAATATGTTTTTGGCTACATACATATAACACACACACACATTTTTAAAAAAGATTTTATTTATTATTTATTTATTTGAGAGAGAGAGAGAGAGAAAGAGAGAGAATGGGTGCGCCAGGGCCTTTAGCCACTGCAAATGAACTCGATGCATGTGTCACCATGTGCATCTGGCTTACATGGGACCTGGAGAATTGAACCTGGGTCCTCATGCTTCTCAGGCATGCACCTTAACTGCTAAGCCATCTCTCCAGCCCTAACACACACATATTTGACAGAACTTTTTTCTTTATTTTTCTTTTGGCCCTCTACCCCCATGGCCCAGTGCACTTGCTGCCCCCCCCCCTGCACAGACCCCTCCAGATGATGCTACTCCCCATACCTACTAATGCTGGTTTGGCAGCCCCATGAGCAGATAGCCAGCTTGCCAGTGGCCACTCTCTGGCTCAGGGCTGGGGGGTGGGTGGGTGTGGGAGGCTGGGCAGAACTCTTTTCTTAATTTGCATTCCAAAGTACATGAATTAAAATTTTAGCCAGTCTGGGTGAAGACCCTACCTCAAAAAGCAAACAGTGTACATACTATACATCAATATATTTAACATATACAGGAACAAATATATAATTTTGCTGAAATACTTTTGATTTTCTAGTTTGGTTCTTTTAATCTCACTTTGCTCAAAAAGATTTTAAGGCATTTTTATCAAAGTGTGGGTTTACATTAGAAAATCTTAACTTATTCTGAGCAGACAACTCAGTGGATAAGGTGCTTTTCTTACAAGCATGAGTACCTGATTTGAGAATTAAAGAACTCATGTAAAGCCGGATACAGTAACACAAGCTTCTATAATCCCAACATACCTATGGTGAGATGGAAGGTGGAGGCAGAATTCCCTGGAACTTCTCAGGCCAGCTAACCTGACACATGTAGTGGCAGATTGCAGAGACCTTGTCTCAAAACTGACACCTGAAATTGCATGCATGTATCTGTACCCCAGAACCCACGTAAGCCAGATGCAGTGGCTGGAGGCCCTGGCGTGCCCATTCTCTCTCTCTCTCTGCCTCTTTCTCTTAAATAAATATAAAAATTAAAAAAAGGAAAGAAAAGAAACAACAACAAATTATGTATGTATGTATGTATGTATGTATGTATGTATGTATGTATGTATGTATATATATATATAGGGCAGCGGGAGAAAAAGAGAAGGGGTGAACAAAAAAAATTGAGTTTTTCAACAGTCACCTTTAAAAAGTCTGTATTATGTTGTGTTTAGCCCTATCTCATTCTGGTAATTCTATAACTAGACTGTAGCTCATATATTTAGTTAATATGTAGATTTGAACTTTGAATTTTCCATTTACCTATGAAGACATGTCTACCTGTTCTATTAAAAATGTTTTCGTTTTTTTAGCTGGGTGTGGTGGCACATACCTTTAATCCCAGCACTTGGGAGACACAGGTAGAAGGATTGCTGTGAGTTCAAGGCCAGCCTGGGACTGTAGAGTGAGTGCCAGGTTAGTTTTGGCTACAGTGAGACCCTAGTTTGAAACAACCAAAAAAGCTCCCCAAAAATACAAAAAAAAAGTTTTCTTTCTTTTTTTTTTTTTAAACAAATGCTGTATTTGAATTGTCTGCCTTTAAGAGGCTTTTAATTTAGTTGAGAAGAGATATTATTAATAGCTATGTGTGGTGGTACATACCTGTAATTTCAGTACTTGGAAGGTAGAGGCAAGAGGATCAGAAGTTTAAGATTATCTTTGTTCCCCTCCCCCACCAAGGTAGGTTCTTGCTCTAGCCCAGGCTGACCTGGAATTCACTGTGTACTCTCAGGATGGCCTTGAACTCACAACAGTCCTCCTACCTCTGCCTCTGGAGTGCTAGGATTAAAGATGTATCACCACGCCTGGCTACCCTTGGCTTTATAGTGAGTTCTGAAGTCAACCTGAGTTAGATGAGACTGTATCAAACAAACAAAATAAAAAAGAAAAGTATTGTTACTAGTAAGTGTTCAAATACCAGTTTAAAACTGATGAAGAGATGTATAGGGATGTTATGTAAGTAAATGCCAAAAGTATGGACAAGAAATGTTAAATAACTTAGAACAAAGAAAGATCAGATATGATGGCATGGAAGTCTTTAAGTTTTTGAGTATGTGTGTGGTATATGTGTATGTTTGTATGCTTAGTTGTGTGTGTTTGTGTGTATGCTTGTGTAGGAGGTCGACATTGAATGTTTTCCTAAATAACTCCCCACCATATAAAATTATTTATTGATTTTGAGCCACATTGTTTTTTGAGGCAGGGTCTGTTTTTGAAACTGGAGCACAAAAAAAAGGGGGCGGGCTGGAGAGATGGCTTAGCGGTTAAGCGCTTGCCTATGAAGCCTAAGGACCCTGGTTTGAGGCTCGATTTCCCCAGTACCCACATAAGCCAGATGCACAAGGGGGCACATGCATCTGGAGTTCATTTGCAGTGGCTGGAGGCCTTGGTATGCCCATTCTCTCTCTCTCTCTGACTCTTTTTTCTCTGTCTGTTGCTCTCAAATAAATAAATAAAAATAAAACAAACAGTAAAAAAAAAAAAAAAAACTGGAGCTCACTAATTTAGCTAGATTAGTCAGCCAGCAGGTCCTGGAGATCTCCCTCCTCCCTTATTTTCAGTATAAATTAGCTTAAACTTTAAATAATGTTATTAATTTTAATATATTCAATTATTTTAATGATCTTGAAAAGTTGACCATTAAAAACACATGAGTCAGGTGTGGTGATGCATGCCGTAATCCCAGACTTGGGAGGCTGAAGTAGAAGGATTGCCATAAATTGGAGTGCAGCCTGGGCTGGAGTGAGACCTTGCCTTAAAAACAAACAAACAAACAAACAAACAAACAAACAAACAAACAAACAAAAAAGAAAGAAATGTACATGAGAAGCTGGGCATGTTGTTGCATGCCTTTAGCCCCAGCTAAGGGGATAAAGGCAGAAGGAGCACTATGAGTTCAAAGCCAGCCTGGGCAAGAGTGAGACCCTGCCCAAAAAAAAAAAAAAAAAAAAAAAAACTCTATGAGAACATGTTTATATCATTTTTTTTTTCCTTTCAGGTTAGTCAAGTCATTCTTAGATCTTGCATTTAAATGTTTCATCTTTTATTCACTAATTTTTACATGACCATTTTTTTTTTTTTTTTTTTTTTTGCGAGGTAGGGTCTCACTCTGGTCCAGGCTGACCTGGAATTAACTATGTAGTCTCAGGGTGGCCTTGAACTCTCAGTGATCCTCCTACCTCTGCCTCCCAAGTGCTGGGATTAAAGGCATGCGCCACCACGCCCGGCTATGACCATTTATTTTAACATACTGCATTGAAATATTTATATTGTTTTTTGGTGCCTCCTGAAATTTTACTTCCAAGATGAATTCTTTACCTTCTTCTACCTAATTCCATTATTTTGCACTCTTTCTTTTGGGCTTTAAGTTGCAAAATCAACTAGGTGCCTTGAAATTATGTAGTATTTATGTAAATATTGTTAGTTTTTTTTAACATATATATATATGTGTGTGTGTGTGTGTGTGTGTGTGTGTATTTTTTAAAGATTTTATTTTATTTATTTATTAGAGAAAGGGAAAGAGAGGGAGGGAGAGGGAGAATGGGCATGCCAGGGCCTCCAGCCACTACAAATGAACTCCAGATGCATACAACCCATTGGGCATCTGGCTTACATGGGACCTGGAGAATCGAACCGGGATCCTTAGGCTTTGCAGGCAAACACCTTAACTGCTAAGCTATCTCTCCAGCCCTATTTTTTTTTTTTTTTTGAGGTAGGGTCTCACTCTAGCCTAACCTAGAATTCACTGTGTAGTCTCAGGGTGGACTTGAACTCACGGTGATCCTCCTACTTCTGCCTCCCAATTGCTAGGATAAAGGTGTGCACCACCATGCCTGGCTTAAAAATACTTTTTTAAATTTTTACTTATTTATTAGAGACAGAGAAAGGGGGAGGAGAGAGAGAGAGAGAAAGAGAGAGAGAGAGAGAAAGAATGGGCATGCCAGGGCCTCTAGCCTCTGCAAATGAACTCCAGATGCATGTGCCACCATGTGCATCTGGCTTACGTGGGACCTGGAGAATTGAACCGGGGTCATGTGCCTTAACTGCTAAGCCATCTCTCCAGCCCTAAAAATATTTTTATTTGTTTATTTGCAAGAGAAAAATAGGAGAGAGAATGAGCATCCTAGGGCTTCCTGCAAATGAATTTCAGTCACACGCACCACTGTGTACATCTGGCTTTGCATGGGTACTAGGGAATCAAACCCAGCACATCAGACTTTGCAAGCAAGCACCTTTAATCACTGAGCTCTCTCTAATTAACTTTAATTTTTTAAAAAGATTTTATTTTTATTTATTTATTTATTTATTTATTAGAGGTAGAGAGAGGGAAAGGGAGAGAGGGAGAGTGAGAATGGGTGCACCAGGGCCTCTAGCCACTGCAAGCAAACGAACTCCAGACGCGTGCACCCCCTTGTGCATCTCGCTTACATGGGACCTGGAAAATTGAACCAGGGTCCTTAGGCTTCACAGGCAAACTCCTTAACCACTAAGCCTTCTCTCCAGCCCTCTAATTAACTTTAAAAGTGAAAATGAGAATGGAAAGCTGAAATATTTCTTTGAATTTATTACTTGCCATTGTCAAGTGGGGTAGGGGTTAATGTCCAAAGTTAATGTCATTTTGACAGAAGACTCAAAAATTGGTTATAATTAACATTTTACTTTTTTTTTTTGGTTACAGAAACTTATTGGAGAAGTGTTTAATATTGTGAGCCAACAATCCACTGCTCGACCTGGCTGCATCATTGAACTTGATGCAATAACCGACCAAGTAAAAACCTGCCTGTCAATGGTGACATTAATATGCTTTATTTAGTATTCTTTTGTTGTTGTTGTTGTTTTTTTTTTCCTTTGGTTTTTTGAGATAGGGTCTCAGTCTAGTTCAGGCTGACCTAGAATTCACTCTGTAGTCTCAGGGTAGCCTTGGACTCACAGTGATTCGCCTACCTCTGCCTCCTGAGTGCTGGCATGAAAGGTGTGTGCCACCATGCCCGGCTTGTTGGTTTGTTTTTTGAGGTAGGGCTCACTCTAGCCCAGGCTGATCTGGAATTCACTCTAGTCTCAGGATGGCCTTGAATTCACAACAATCCTTCTACCTCTGCCTCCCGAGTGCTAGAATTAAAAGTGTGTGCCACCATGCCCAGCTTTATTTAGTTTTTTTTGTTGTTGTTGTTTGTTTTGTTTTTTTGAGGTAGGGTTTCACTCTCACTCAAGCTGATCTGGAATTCACAATGTAGTCTCAGGGTGGCCTCGAACTCATGGTGATCCTTCTACCTCTGCCTCCTGAGTGCTGGGATTAAAGGCATGTGCCATCATGCCCGGCTTTATTTAGTATTTTTTATATGCATCTGATGTATTTCAGTCCCAGAAAAACAATTCTCTTTGATATTAAACACAGCCAACATATGTTGATTCCCAAGGTGAAAACCTACTAGTGATTCAGGAATTATTAACCTCCATTTGAAAAATATATATATCTTTATTTTTTGTTTAAAGGAGGTTTGATTCAGTTAGGGAAACTGACCCTGGTGTTGAAATGCTGAGGGAAATTGTTAGTGCAGCTGCCTAGAGGCTCCAGTGGAGAGTTCTCCTTTTATGTTATTACTTATTTCCACTCAGTAGAGGTTGCACAGTGTCTGCTTGCCTAGGCCTCAGATTGGATATTTTATTATTTGAGAAAGAGAGAGAGAGAGAGAGGAAGAGAGAGAGGAAGAGAATTGACACGCCAGGGCCTCCAGCCACTGCAAATGAACTCTAGATGTATGTGTTACCTTGTGCACCTGGCTTATGTGGGTGCTGGGGAATTGAACCAAGGTCCTTTGGCTTTACAGGCAGGTGCCTTAACTGCTAAGCCATCTCTCAAGCCCCCAGCTGGGTATTTTTATGAGGTCCATTAAGATGAAGGTGGAAGTAGTTTCAGAGTTATTTTACTTCATAGTCATAGCTCTGAGTATAGTCAAGCTTGCCCCCTAGTTCCTGTCTCGGAGAGGAGAGGCTTTCCTGCCACAAATTTATAAAACCATGTTCTCAGACTAGGGGATAGAATTAACACAATCATGTAAACATTTAAAAGATTGTTTTGAGGAAATAACCACTTTTTTTTTTTTTTTCCCAAGGTAGGGTCTCACTCTAGCCCAGGCTGACCTGGTATTCACTCTGAATTCTCAGGCTGGCCCCGAACTCATGGTGATCCTCCTACCTCTGCCTCCCCAGTGCTGGAATTAAAGGCGTGCACCACCACACCTGACAAGAAACCACATTTTTAAAACAAGAAAATGAAGAACAAAACAAATATAGAGTTAGCCTTACTTGCTTGGAGAAAATGTAATAGTTTCTACTTATGTGGAGAAGTTACCACATCAGCTCTTCATAGCAGAATAGCAGAACTACGTCTGTAAGACTTGAGTTTCTAATGATGCCTCCTAGGAACTCTTCTTTACACTTTATTTTGTTATATCATTTCATTTATTTGCATGTGTGTATGTGTGAGAGCTCAAGTATGCCTGTGCATACCCCAGGATCTCTTGCCACTGCAAATGGAACACAGATGATTGCTTCACTTATTTTTTTGAGGTAGAATCTTGCTCTAGCCCAGGCTGACCTGAAATTCCTTATGCAGTTTCAGGCTGGCCTCAAACTCACAGCAATCCTTCTGCCTCTGCCTCCCAAGTACTGAGGTAAAGGTGTACACTACCATGCCTGGTTTGCTTCACTTTTTATTTTATTAGTTTCTTTTGTTTATTTATGAGAGACAGTGAGAGAGAGAGGATGAGAATGCCAGGACCTCTAGCTACTGCAGACTAATTCCAGATGTATGTGCTACCATGTGCATCTGGCTTATGAGATATGAGATAGGAAGATTTTGAGGAATTTTCTGAGATTTTAATTTTTGTTGGTGTTCTCAAGTGGAAGTGGAAAGGCTACTCATTTCTGTATTAGTGTAGTGACCCATGTGTAAGTAGCACAGCCCTTGCTAGACAGTCATGAAAATGGTTAAGGTCACCTAACTGCTTTTTTTTTTTTTTTGGTTTTGCGAGGTAGGGTCTCACTCTGGTCCAGGCTGACCTGGAATTCACTATGTAGTCTCAGGGTGGCCTCGAACTCTTGGCGATCCTACTACCTCTGCCTCCCGAGTGCTGGGATTAAAGGTGTGCGCCACCATGCCCGGCTTACCTAACTGCTTTTTAATTTTATGGGTACTTTTTCTTTTTTTGTTTGTTTCCCTTTTTAAAATGTTTTTGCCGGGCATGGTGGCACACGCTTTTTATCCCAGCACTTGAAGGCAGAGACAGGAGGATTGCTATGAGTTTGAGGCCACCCTAAGACTACATAGTTAATTCCAGGTCAGCCTGGAATAAAACAACAAAAAAGTGTTTTTATTAGCAATTTTCATGCATATACATAATATATTTTGATTATAGTCCCCCCCCTTTTTTTTGAGAAGCAAACCTGATGATCTGTTTCCATTAAGTCCTTTCTGTACTACTGGTGTAGTACCTTTGAAAGTAATTTTTCTCTGATGCAAAATGGTTTTTTTACTGCTGCTTTTTTCTAGTTAGTAGATTAAGAATAGAAACCGGAGAGTATTTTTTATACATTTATTTATTTTTTAAAGATTTATTTATTTATCAGAGACCGAGAGAGGAAGAGAGAGAGGAAGAATGGGTGCGCCAGGGCCTCTAGTCACTGCAAACAAACTCCAGATGCATGTGTCACCATGTGATTCTGGCTTATGTGGGACCTGGAGAATTGAACCTGGGTCCTTAGGCTTCACAGGCATGTGCCTTAACTGCTAAGCCATCTCTCCAGCCCTATTTTTTTTTGTTAGTGTTGGGGTGCTGGTTGGTGGGAAATAGGAAATTTCAAATATAAAAATTTATGACTTCTTTCATATTTGCAGTGTGGCTCACATACACAGCTACTTCATGTGTTCCAAGAAGACTTCATTATAGGATATAAACCGCATAAAGAAGATATGGAGAAGAGGGAAACAGAAGTATTTTTTCAGCCATCCCAAGGTACTTTTAAAATGAGTCTGAATTTTCTTACCTTAATCATTAAAATAAAAGGACGGGCTGGAGAGATGGCTTAGTGGTTAATGTGCCTGCCTCCTAAGCCTAAGAACGCTGGTTCCAATCTCCAGGTCCCACGTTTAGCCAGATGCAAAGTGACGCAAGGGCGCAATGCCGCACTTGACCACAAGGGGGCACACACATCTGTATTTCGTTTGCAGCAGCTGAGAGGCTGCTGGCGCGCCCATCTCTATCTGTCTTCCTCTCCTTCTCTCTCTGTCTCTCTCCAAAAAAAAATAAATAAATAAAAATAAATAAATAAAAGAACAACCCTCCAAGCTTTCATCTGGCATAGGCCTCTAGAAGACACTCTCTTGACTTTTGGCAAATTCATTACTTAATTCTGTCAAGGTTGCTTGTTTGTAGATGAAGGCTTATGATGAAAGTTACATTTTGAAAGAAGGTTTACTGGCAACATAGACTTTTGCCAATAATTTTATAAGCAAACAAGTTTATTTTGAAAAGTAACTTCAATTATTCAAGGCCATAATTAATTACTTTGGTAAAATTTCTCTGTGGTATCTTAAGGAAACCAGGTGATTTTAGTAGGGATTTAAAAGTTTGTGATAAATTGCCACAGACCAGTGATAAACATAGTAAGATACTAAGTTGTGTTAAGGTAGATACCCTACATAAGAGTTAAAAAGAACCATTATTCAGTTTCCCATTCTGAAATGTAGTATTTCTTTTCCTTTTTTTTTTTTTTTTTCGAGGTAGGGTCTCATTCTGGCCCAGGCTGACCTGGAATTAACTATGTAGTCTCAGGGTGGCCTCCAACTCACAGCAATCCTCCTACCTCTGCCTCCCAAGTGCTGGGATTAAAGGCGTGTACCACCACGCCCAGCTTTTCTTTTCCTTTTTAAAAAGAAAATAGCTTTTATGGTGAGACCTTTCAAAAACAAATATTGTTTAGTTTCAACTTTTTAATTTAGCTTTAAATATTTATTTTACATTATAACTTTTAATTTTTTATTTTAATTAATTAATTTATTTGAGAGAGTGAAAAAGAGACAGATAGAAAGAATGGGTGTACCAGGGCCTCTAGGTGCTGCAAATGAACTCCAGATGAATGCGCCACCTTGTACACCTTGCTTCATGGGTTCTGGGGAATTGAACGTGGATCCTTAGGTTTCTCAGGTAAGCACCTTAACCACTAAGCCATCTTTCCAGACTTATAATTTTTTATTTATAATATTGTCATGCTCTATTAAAATGATAACATCCCATTATTTTTTGTGAGGTGGGATCTTACTCTAGCCAGGGCTGGCCTGGAACTCATTGCAATCCTACCTTAGCCTCCCAAGTCCTGGTTTTAAAAGTGTGTACCACAATGCCTGGCCTAGACATCTAACTTTAAGAATTAGTTTTCAGAGCCAGGCATGGTGGTGCACGCTTTTAATCCCAGTACTCGGGAGGAGAGGTAGGAGGATTGTCATGAGGCTACCCTGAGACTGCATAGGGAATTACAGGTCAGCCTGGACTAGAGTGAGACTCTACCTCAAAAAACCAAAGGAAAAAAAAAAGGAGAATTAGTCTTCAGGACTGGGGAGATAGCTCGTGGATGAAAGGTGCCTGCTTGCAAAGCCTGTCAGCCCAGGTTGAGTTCACCAGCACCAACATAAAGCTGGGTGTAAAATGACACATGAATGATATATGTGCACCTCCCTACATATACACATGTATAAGTAAATTAGAAAAAGAATTAGTATCTATGATAAATAATTTTTTAGTTTCAAAGAATTTCCACATCCTCCCTCCCTCCCTCCCTTCCTTCCTTTTTTTGAGGTAGGGTCTCACTCTAGACCAGGCTGACCTGGAATTCACTATGTACTCTCGGGGTGGCCTCAAACTCATTGTGATCCTCCTACCTCTGCCCCCCGAGTGTTGGGATTAAAGGCGTGTGCCACCATGCCTGGCTTTCTTTTTTTTTTTTAAATTAATTAATTTATTAGAGAGAGAGAGGGATAGAGTGAGTAAGAATGGGCATTCCAAGCTGGGTGTGGTGGCGCACGCCTTTAATCCCAGCACTCGGGAGGCAGAGGTAGGAGGATTGCCGTGAGTTCGAGGCTACCCTGAGACTACATAGCTAATTCCAGGTCAGCCTGGACCAGAGTGAGACCCTACCTCGAAAAAAAAAAAAAAAAAAAAAAAAAAAAAAAAAAAAAGAATGGGCATTCCAGGGCCTCTAGCTACTACAGATGAATTTCAGATGCATGTGCCACCATGTGTATCTGGCTTACATAGGATCTGGAGAATCGAACCTGGTCCTTAGGCTTTGCAGGCATGCACCTTAATTGCTAACCCATCTGTCCAGCTCCAGATACTTTATTTCTTTTTTTTTTTTTTTTTTTTTTTTTTTTGGTTTTTGCGAGGTAGGGTCTCACCCTGGTCGAGGCTGACCTGGAATTCACTATGTAGTCTCAGGGTGGCCTCGAACTCTCAGCGATCCTCCTACCTCTGCCTCCCAAGTGCTGGGATTAAAGGCGTGCGCCACCACGCCCGGCTTCTTTTTAAAAAATATTTTTTATTTGAGAGAGAGAAAAAAAAATATATCTGCCTGCCTGCCTATCTGTCTGTCTGTCTATCTATAGAAAGAAAATGGCATGCTAGCACCTCCAGTCATTGCAAATGAACTCCAAATGCATGTGCCACCCTGTGCGTCTGGCTTATGTGGGTACTAGGTAATTGAACCTGGGTCCTTTAGCTTTGTAGGGCAAGCACCTTAACTGCTAAACCATCTCTCCAGCCCACTTTATTCCTTCTTGGTATTTTTTTTTAAAGTTTATTTTTTATTTTATTTTATTTTTTATTTATTTGAGAGAGAGAGAGAGAGAGAGAGAGGGAGAGGGAGAGAGAGAGAGAGAATGGACATGCCAAGGCCTATAGCCACTGCAAACGAATTTCAAATGCATGTGCCACCTTATGCTACTGGTTTATGGCTTATGTGGGTCCGGAATCAAACCTGGGTTCTTTGGCTTTGCAGGCACTTAACCACTAAGCCATCTCTCCAGCCTTATTTCTTTCCTTTTTTGTGTGTGTTTTTTTGAGATAGGGTCTTGGTCTAGCCCAGGCTGACCTGGAATTCACTATGTAATCTCAGGGTGGCCTTGAACTCAAGGCTATCCTACATATGCCTCCCAAGTGCTGGGATTAAAGGCTTGTGGCACTATGCCCAGCTGGTATTTCTTTTTCTTTTCTCTTTTGAGGCAAGCCCAAGACTGGCTTTTTTTTTTTAATGTGAGAGTAAGAGAGAGAGAGAGAGAATTGGTGCGCTAAGGCCTCTAGCCACTGCAATCAAACTCTAGATGTGTGCGTCCCCTTGTGAGCATGTGTGACACTGTGTGTCTGGCTTACATGGAGCCTGAAGAGTTGAACATGAGTCCTTAGGCTTTGCATGCAAGGACCTTAACTACAAAACCATCTTTTTAGCCCTGATATTTCTTTTTTAAAAAAATATTTTTTATTTATTTATTTATTTATTTGACAGAGAAAGAGGAAGAGCGAGAGAGGGAGAAAGAATGGGTGCACCAGGGCCTCCAGCCACTGCAATCAACTCCAGATGCATGCGCCTCCTTGTGCATCTGGCTAATGTGGGTCCTGGGGAATTGAACCTGGGTACTTTGGCTTTGCAGGCAAACACCTTAACTGCTAAATGATCCCTCCAGCCCTAGTCCTGATATTTCTTTTTAAAAATAATTTATTTGCAAGGAGAGAGAGAGAGTGTGTGTATGTATGTGAATGGGCACATCATGGTCTCCAGCTGCTGCAAACGAACTCCAGATATATGCGCCACTTTGTGTATCTGGCTTTATGTGGAATCAAACTGGGTTGCTAGGCTTTGCAGGTAAGCACCTTAACTGCTGATCTATCTCTCAGCCCTCTTCTTGATATTTCTTAAGTTTCTGCTAAATCAGGCCAAAAGATTTTCTTAGTGTTTGTTGGTTTTCCTTTATTTTTTTGTGTGAATTTTCTCTGTATATTTTTCTGGTTTTATAGATGTTTTCTTTTCTTTTTTTCTTTTTTTTTTTTTTTTTTTTTTGGTTTTGCAAGGTAGGGTCTCACTCTGGTCCAGGCTGACCTGGAATTCACTCTGTAGTCTCAGGGTGGCCTTGAACTCATGGCGATCCTCCTACCTCTGCCTCCCGAGTGCTGGGATTAAAGGCGTGCGCCACCACACCTGGCAGATGTTTTCTTTTTTAAAGTTTATTAATTAATTTGTTTGAAAGCAGAGAGAGATAGAAGAGTGACAGAGAAAATGGGTGTACCATGATCTGCAACTACTGTAAATGAAATCCAGATGTATGTACCATTTTGTGCATCTGGCTTTATGTGGGTATTGGAGAATTGAACCTGGGTCTTTAGGCTTTGCAGGCAAACACCTTAACCACTAAGCCATGTGTGTATTTTTCCTCTTCTTGGCCTCTACCCTATTCTATACTTTCTAAGTTTTTTGTTTATTTATATTTATTTATTTATTTGAGAGTGACAGACAGAGAGAAAGAGGCAAATAGATAGGGAGAGAATGGGCATGCCAGGGCCTCCAGCCCCTGCAAACAAACTCCAGATGCATGCACCACCTTGTGCATCTGGCCTATATGGGTTGAGCCTCAAACTGGGGTCCTTGGGCTTCATAGACAAGTGGCACATGAGTCGTGTATGTGCACCTCCCTACATATACACATATATAAGTTAATTAGAAAAAGAATTAGTATCTATGATAAATAATTTTTTAGTTTCAAAGAATTTCTAGATACTTTATTTATTTATTTATTTATTTATTTATTTTCTTTTTGAGGTAGGGTCTCACTCTAGCCTAGGCTGACCTGGAATTCACTATGTAGTCTCAGGGTGGCCTTGAACTCACAGTGATTCCCCTACTTCTCTGCCTCCTGAGGGCTGGTATTAAAGACCACACCCAGCTTTTTATCCCTTTTTATATAAAACCATCACATTTATGGTGGTTTTATTCTTCCAAAGGCCTTACCTCTAACACCATAATCAAGTTAAGTTTCTACATTCTTAATATTTCACAATAGAAATTACATTTGAACATGAGTTTTTTTTTTTTTTTTTTTTTTTTTTGAGAGACAGAGGAAGAGGAAAACAGATAGAGATGGGCGCGCCAGCAGCCTCTCAGCTACTGTGAACGAAATCCAGATGCGTGCGCCCTCTTGTGGTCAAGTGTGGTATTGCGCCCTTGCATCACTTTGCATCTGGCTAAACGTGGGACCTGGAGATTGGAACCAGCGTTCTTAGGCTTAGGAGGCAGGCACCTTAACCGCTAAGCCATCTCTCCAGCCCAACATGAGTTTTTCATAGCATTTCCTTTTCTTTCCACATCTGTGCATATCAAGAGGTGTTTAGCTTTTAATTTTTTCTAACCCTATAGACATACATTAATTAATTATCTTTTTCCTTTGAATAATAGGATATCGCCCACCACCATTTTCAGAAAAGTTCTTTTTGGTGGTAATTGAGAAGGACAGCAATAATTATTCTATTCTCCATATGTGGCACCTTCATCTTAAATCTGTACAGGCATGTTTAGGTAAGTAACTATAATTTCATATAAAGGTGATATCAAATAAATTAATATCATATAATTGTTTGGTCTTTAAAGTTCTGAGGAACTATAAATTGAGTTTATTACTTAAATATATCTTGTACTTACTTTGGCAGCACATATACTAGTAGATTAGCATGGATTAGCATGGCTCCTGCACAAGGATGACATGCAAATTCATGAAGCGTTCCATATTTTAAAAATTTCTTTGTCAAGGTTAATTTTTCTTATTAAAAAAATTTATTTATTTGAGAGAGAGAAAGAGGCAGAGAGAGAGAGAGAGAGGGGTGTGCCAGGGCCTCTAGCCACTGCAAACGAACTCCAGATGCATGTACCCCCTTGTGCATTTGGTTTATGTCCTGGAGAGTTGAACTGAGATCCTTTGGCTTTGCAGGCAAATGCCTTAACCACTAAGCCATCTCTCCAGCCCAAGGTTAATTTTTCAAATATTTTTACATTTTTATTTTACTTGAAAGGTGAGGGGGGTGGGAGGGATGGAGAGTGAGAGACAGAGAGAGAAAATGGATACGCAAGGGCCTCTTGCCAGTGCAAACAAACTCCAGATGCATGTACCACTTTATGTGGGAATCGAAGCTGGGCTGTCAGTCTTTGCCAGCAAATGTCTTTAACCACTGAGCAATCTCTCCAGTTTTTTTGTTTGTTTGTTTTGTTTTGAGACAGGGTCTTACTGTGTATCCAGGTCTGGCTGAGAATTCTAGATCCTCCTGCCTCAGCCTTCTAATTGATAGGTTTAAAAGATATATGCTGTCATGTTCAGCTTTTGACAGATTTTTAATTACAGGGTCATAAATCATTAATTAAATGGGCTAATCCTAAAAATAAACTAGTCCATGGGTATATTAGATATATTAAAAATAGCTTATTTTTCTTACTTTTTAATATTTACTGAATAGCTTTTATGAATGTTTCTAGATGCTCTGTGTACAAGTCAGCTCTGCCTATAGAATCAGTATTGTGCAGTGTTTGTAGACTAATGTTGTTGCTATTTTGGATAGCATGGGCACCCGTTTAAGCATCATAAAATGAAACAGTTGCTGTTTGGTAAAACAATTGCACATTTTAAGCTTATACACCAGATGACTTTAGAGAACATTATATCATACATCAGTATGGATGGTCATACTTATGCTATCCACTTTCAAATTAATCTAATAACTTAAGAAATCTATAACATGAAAAATGAAATCAATAAGATTATTTAAAAAATATTTTATTTTTATTTATTTATTTGAGAGCTGGAAAGGGTGGAGGAGAGAATGGGCGTGCCAGGGCTTCCAGCCACTGCATACCAACTCCAGATGCATGTGCTACTTTGTGCATCTGGCTTATATAGGTACTGGGGAATTGAACCAAGGTCCTTTGGCTTTGCAGGCAAGTGCCTTAACTGCTAAGCCATCTCTCCAGCCCTAATAAGATTATTTTTATGTGGTGTTTGGAATGGTATGTACTATCTTGTATCTGGGCCAGTACTCCTATCAATATACTTCTAGTCCAGTATACCCTAGATCCAGTTTTTTCTTGGTTTAAAATATAATTTCAGGCCAGACATGGTGGCAAGCACCTTTAATCCCAGCAATGAGGAGGCAGAAGTAGGAGAATCATTATACATTTGAGGCTAGTTTGGGGGTACAGAGTGACTATCAGGTCAGCCAGGGCTAGAGTGAGACCCCACCTTGAAAAAATAAAATAATACCAAACAAAACAACAAGAACAACAACAAACAAACAAACAAAAACCCTGCCAGCTTTTCAGGAAGTAATTCTCAACTCACCAGAGAATGTGGTATTTTCTAGAATTGAGTGCAGAGTTAGGAGTGGCTCTAAAGAGAAATACAGAGTTAGCAATAGATCCTTGTGATAGGATTAACAACCATTTTCTACTTTTAGTCTCCACCACCTATGAGGGGAATATCTCACTGTTGTTCCCCTAAAGCTAGTGCCAGGATAGATTACTTCCTTCCTTGTTTATAATGGCAGATAGTAGAAGGTCACAGACAATGGGATTATAGTAAGACTTTGCTTTTTTCTTTTCCATATTTTCTTTTCTTTAAAAAAATTTGTTTATTTATCTGCATGTGTGTACATGTACGGGGGCACCAGGGTCCCTTGCCACTGCAAATGAGTGCTTCATATAGCTTTATGTGGATGGCTGGCTTTGCATGCAATTATCTTTAACCACTGATCCATATCCCCAGTCCCCCCCCATATTTTCTTTCCTTGCACAAGATGCATATTTAGAGTAGTTTCTGTGTTTATAGGAGGAGAAATGATGTAGTTCAACTTTATTTTGTAGATGAAAAAGTAGCCATATGGTTGATGTGCCTTTCTTAAGAAAACAGAACCAGGGTTAGGACTCTTGAATCTTAAGTATCTGTAGTCTTTCTCCATTTATAAAAAATGTGTTCCAGGCTGGAGAAATGGCTTAGCAGTTAAGGCATTTGCTTGCAAAGCCAAAAGATCCCGGTTTGATTCTCCAGGACCCACATAATCCAGATGCACAAGGGGCACATGCATCTGGGGTTCATTTGCAGTGGGTAGAGGTCGTGGTGTACCCATTCTCTCTCTGTCTGCTGCTCTTCTAGCTCTCTTTCTGCTTGCAAATAAATAAATAAAATTTAAAAAATTTGTTCCTATTTCATATTAAATGCCCACCATTATAAGATACATTGACATATTTACCACTCACCAGAAACAGAAGAGTTGATTGTCTCTTTGGTGTTCTGGATCTCAATGAGATGTCCAAAGCAATAGGAGATTATTCCTGCTCTCATGGAGAGAGACACACACACAGATAAACAGTGTGAAGTATGCCTTATTTGACAAAAGTTCAGATAACTAAGTCTTTTACAGTTTTCCTTGGAGTAAGATGAAGGTTAATAAGCATTATAAATCATGCCAAGTAATACTGTCTTAAATCTATTTGGTCCTTTAAAAAACATTTATTTGAGGGCTAGAGAGATGGCTTAGCGGTTAAGTGCTTGCCTATGAAGCCTAAGGACCCTGGTTCAAGGCTCGATTCCCCAGGACCCACGTAAGCCAGATGCACAAGGTGGCATGCATCTGGAGTTCGTTTGCAATGGCTGGAAGCCCTGTTGCACCCATTCGCGCTCTCTCTCTCTCTCTCTCTCTGTCTCTCTCTCTCTCTGCCTCTTTCTCTCCCTGTCTGTTGCTCTCAAATAAAAGAAAATAAAAAATAAACCAAAAAAATAAAAAAAATTAAAAAAAAAACATTTATTTGAAATTACTATCTGTTTGAGCACTTGCAGTTAAGAGATAGCATTCCAGTGCCTTGTTTGCCACTAACTAAATTATATGACCTTAGTTCTCCCAAATTTGAATGTCTTCACTTGAGGCAGTATATTATTTCTCAAAGTTTGACTCATGCCTCATCTGTTTCAGAAACAGGCTGCTGAATGAAAGTACAGATGACCAATGTCTATGTAATCAGTGTATCTAGGGTTAGGTATAAGAACTTCTGAATTAATGCATTCCTTATTGCATTTTAAAAGTTACAGACGCTGAAATATGTAACTTACTTTAGCTCTCCCTTTTTGTGACTCTCCCTCACATGATCCATGTCAGTTGTGCTGAGAAGGAACAAAATAGCTTAACTGATGTTATTACAGACAAGAAATCTCTCAAACAAAATTGTCTCTTTTTTTTTACTGTTTATTTATTTTTTTTTTATTGACTTTTATACTTACATACAAAAAAAAACCCCACCTGATATTTCCCTCCCCTCCCCCATTCCACTTTAGAACTCCAGTCTCCACCATATCCCCTCCCTGTCTCCATTAGTCTCTCTTTTAATTTGATGACATCATCTTTTTCTTCTATTTTGAGGATCTTGCGGAGTATTGCTAAGCACTGCAAGGTCATGGATATCGAGGCCAATTTCTGTCTGGGCAGTTGCATTGTAAGAGGTCATACCCTTCCTTTGGCTCTTACACTATCCGCCCCCTCTTCCGCAATGGTCCCTGAGCCTTGGAGGGTGTGACAGAGGTGTTTCAGTGCTGGGTACTCCTCCATCCCTTCTTTTCAGCACTAGGTTGTCTTTTGGGTCATCCCAGTGGCCATCACCATCTGAAAAGAGAAGCTTCTCTGACCAGAAGTGAGAGTAGCGTTAATATGTGAACATGAACATTAAGTGTAGTGCTTTCAGGGCATCTTGGTGGGAGTAATACATACATTTAGTCAGACAAGAGCAGGCTCATACCCCTAAGGCTCATGACCTCACCTATCAAAACAAAATTGTCTTAAAGCTGCTTTGTGTGGTGGAAATTTTAGGTGGAGAATCACACTGCCCAAGGGGCACTTGTCCTTCATTAAGAAAAGTATATCTGTTCATTTTCAAGGTTATAAGTGAAGGTTCAAATAGCAGCATCTAATTAAGGAATGCAAAGTAAGTACATTTCAAGGAAGGCATGTCCATCTGTCACATGCCTTTAATCCCAGCACTCCAGAGGCAACGGTAGGAGGATCGCTGCCATGAGTTTGAGGCCACCTTGAGAATACAGTGATTTCCAGGTCAGCCTGGGCTAGAGTGAGACCCTACCTCAGGGAAGAAAAAAAAAAGTTGTAGGCAAAAGGTAACTAATTAGGGACCTTAAAGAGAGTACACTTGGGGATTGTTTCTAAAAGCTAATCATAAAAGGAGTTTATACTTGACAGAGAAGACAGAGGAGTTAGAATTAGGATTTCCCATCCTGCATGCAGGGGAGGCAAGAAAAATTTGGCCAACATGTCAGCCTTGTTAAACAGAACTGAACAGCAGGGAATATATGAAGATAGCTGGAGATTAGCATCATTCCAGCAAGGTAGGTGTGGAGTGGTGGTACATGCCTTTTTATTTATTTGAGAGAGAGAGAAAGAGGCAGAAGAGAGAGATAAGGGGGAGGGAGGGAGAGAGAATGGGCGCCAGGACTTCTAGCCATTGCACAGGAATGCCAGATGCAAGCGCCTTTTCGTGCATCTGGCTTACGGGGGTACTGGGGAATGGAACCTGGGTCCTTAGGCTTTGCAGGCAAGTACCTTAAGTGTTAAGCCATCTCTCTAGCCTGGTGCATGCCTTTTTAATTCCAGTGCTTGGGAGCCAGAGGTAGGAGGGTCACTGTGAGTTTGAGACCAGCCTAAGACATAGTGAATTCCAGGTCAGCCTGGGTTAGAATGAGACTACCTTGCAACCCCTCCCCCCCAAAAAGTTCAACTTTGAATCCTAACAGTTAATATTATATTTATCAAGTTAACCAAGGAAAAGTCTAAAAATTGACTTTGTCTTCTAGGAAGTAGAAGTATTCCTTCCTTCCTTTCCTTCCCTCCCTTCTTTCCTTCTCTTCCCTTCCCTTTCCTTCCTTTTCCTTTCCTCCCCTCCCCTCCCCTCCCCTCAGTTCCCCTCCCCTTCTTTTCTCCCTCCCTCTGTTCCCTCCTTCCTTCCTTCCTTCTCTCCCTCCCTTCTTTTCCTTTCTTCCTTTCCTTCCTTTCCTCCTTGCTTTCTTCCTTCCTTCCCTCCTTCCCTCCCTCCCTTCTTTCCTTCCCTTCCCTTCCCCTTCCCTTCCCTTCCTTCTTTTCCTTCCCTCCCTCCCTTTCCTTCCTTCCTGCCTCCCTCCCTTTCTTCCTTCCTAGAAGAGAGAGAATGGGTGCACCAGAGCCTCTAGCCACTGCAAATGAACTCCAGATATATGTGCCACCTTGTGCATCTGGCTTATGTGGGTACTGGGTAATAGATCTTGGATCCTTAGACTTTATAGGCAAGTGCCTTAACCACTAAGCCATCTATCCAGCCCAAAATTACTTTTAAGAAGCTAAATTCCTATTCTTTTGTTTTTGAAACAGGGTCTCACTCTAGTCCAGGCTGACCTGGAACTTACTCTGTAGCTCAGGCTGGTTTTGAACTCATCATGGTGATCCTCCTACCTTATCCTCCCAAGTGGTCTGGGACTAAAGGCATGTCACTATGCCTGGCAAAGAAGCTAAATTTAATAATAAAATACTCTCTTGTATTGGGGAGATAGCTCAGTAGTTAAAGGTGCTAGCTTATAAAGCCTGATGCCTTGGATCTGATTCTCCAGAACCCATGTAAAGCCAGATGCACAAAGTGGTACATGCATCTGGTGTTCATTTGCAGCAGCCAGAAGCTCTGGTATGCACATATGCACACTCACACACTGTCTAATAAATAAAAAATATTCTCTAGATCATGTTATAGAAGTGATAAGAATGCATCTTATAATTTATTTTCAAAGCTAAAGCTTCAGAAGATGTTTCATCTGGCAGTCTGCTTTTAGTCCCTGGACAGAAGAATATGGATTCTTCCCCAGAAACCTCCCCTACTGTGAGCCCCATGCCACATTCTTCATCAATTGCCAATCTTCAAACTGCTAGTAAACTTATTCTGAGTTCTAGACTGGTATACAGCCAGCCTCTGGATCTTCCAGAAGGAGTTGAAGTAATAAGAGCAACACCTTCAGCAGGTAAGGTGTCTCAGACTGAGCAGTTAAAGCGCGGAGATGAAATGGATGAACTCTGATGTATGTGCTACAATGACATTGTGATATTTATTTTCATGTAATCATCTGTTTGTTTGGCATGTCTTTGTTAGTACTAATCTCTTGTGATAAATGTAATTAGTTGGACAAAACTTGTATCTTCCTCCCTCCTTCCCTCTCCTTTCTCTCTCTTTCTCCTTTCCTCTCTCTCCTCCCTCTCTTTTGATTTTTTCAAGACCCAGGCTGTCCTTGAACTCATGGCATCCTCCTGCCTCAGCTTCCTGAGTGCTGGGAGTATGGGTATGAACTACTATACCCAACTCAGAAGATTTCATGTATCTTTTTTGTTTTTGTCAAGGTGGGATCTCATTTTAGCCCATGGTTGCCCTGGATCTCTCTCACCTTGTAGTTCCAGGCTGCCCATAAACTCACAACAATCTTCTTACCTCTGCTTCCTGAGTGCTGGGACTAAGGCTTGAACCAACATGCCCAGCTAAAATGTCATATGTCTTTAATGTAAGGAATCTTGTTTCCAATTTGATAGCAGGCATTAATCTATAGTCTAGATTATCTAAAGGCTAGGGCATTTAAAAGTAAATTACAATGACCATTTATGCATGATGAAAATAATATTTAGAATGAAATTCTCTTTTTTATATATTTATTTGCGAGCAGAGAGATACAAAGACACACACACACACACACACATACACACAGAGAGAGAGAGAGAGAGAGCGCGCAAATGGGTGCACCAGGGCCTCTAGCCACTGAAAATGAACTCTAGATACATACACCACTGTGTGCATGTGTTTTATGTAGGTACTGGGAAATTAAACACAGGTTGTTAGGCTTTGCAGGCAAATGCCTTAACTGCTGAGCCATCTCTCAGCCCATAGAATGAAATTCTAATTGGGCATTGTAGCACACAGCTTCAGATTCGCTGAGATGAACTTCCAGACCAGGCAAAGTTACAGAGGAAGAGTTATTTATTGAAGCTTACAGATCCAGGGGAAGTTCCATAATGGCAGAAGAAACTGGCCTGCCTTCACAGGACCAAACACAGAGAGAAAAGCCACAAGCCAAAAACCACACAGCACAGCATACTTCAGGAACTCCAGCTAGGCACACTTTGCATATCTTTAGATTGAAATCTCAAACCCACCACCACACCTTAAGATGTACCCAGTGACATTGCCTCCAACCAGGTGGATGCAGATGCAAACTACAAAATAATAAAACCATCTATTCAAACTACCACAGGCATACTGTGATGAATGCATTTATAAATTATGGCAGATAACACATTAAGGATTAACTTGTTTCTTTACTTTTGAATGTTATTTAATGCTTGTCCCATTTAAGCTTAATTATCCTAAAGACAAATTAAGTACAATAATTATTACACATCTTGAATTTGCCAGTGGATTGTTCAAGACTTCCATAATTATCTTTGCAAATGAATATTTAATGTAGGACACTAATGAGGAGGAGGACCACAGAATAGCTTTTAATTTATCACATTTTAGAATTTTATATGATTATGACTATCTGCCTTTCCCTTTTTAAAGGTCATCTGAGTTCCTCTTCAATTTATCCAGTGTGCCTTGCACCTTATTTAGTGGTTACAACTTGTTCAGACAATAAAGTACGGTTCTGGAAATGTTGTATGGAAACCAACCCACAGTGCAATACCAGTGATGAGAAAGAAACCTATAATTGGAGGCGATGGCCCCTGATGAATGATGAAGGAGAAGATAATAGCAGTACAGTGAGCATCGTGGGAAGACCTGTTGCTGTTAGCTGTTCATATACTGGCCGGCTTGCTGTGGCTTACAAGCAACCTATCCACCACAATGGTTTTGTTTCTAAAGAATTTTCTATGCATGTTTGTATATTTGAATGTGAATCAACGGGAGGGTCAGAATGGGTTTTAGAACAAACAATTCATCTTGATGATTTGGTTAAGGTTGGGAGTGTACTTGATTCAAGGGTCAGTGTTGACAGTAATCTGTTTGTATATAGCAAATCAGATGCACTTTTAAGCAAGGATAGATACCTCATTCCAAATATCAAGCATTTAGTACATTTGGACTGGGTGTCTAAAGAAGATGGTTCCCACATTCTTACAGTGGGAGTTGGTGCTAATATTTTCATGTATGGGAGACTTTCAGGAATTGTAACTGAGCAAACCAACAGTAAGGATGGAATAGCTGTCATTACTTTACCACTAGGTGGTAGTATCAAGCAAGGAGTTAGATCCAGATGGGTTCTTCTTAGATCTATAGACTTGGTGTCTTCTGTTGATGGCACACCTTCACTGCCTGTTTCTCTCTCTTGGGTAAGAGATGGGATACTGGTGGTGGGGATGGATTGTGAAATGCATGTATATGCCCAATGGAAGCATTCTGTCAAATTTGGAGATGCTGAAGCTGATAGTACAAATGCAGAAGAAACAGTAATGCAAGATCATTCTGCCTTTAAATCTCATATGTTGGCAAGAAAGAGTATTGTTGAAGGAACAGCTCTTGCTGATGATGTTTTTTGCTCACCAACTGTAGTTCAAGATGGCGGCTTATTTGAAGCTGCACATGTACTTTCCCCAACTCTCCCACAGTATCATCCAACTCAGCTGTTAGAATTGATGGATTTAGGGAAAGTTCGAAGGGCTAAAGCCATTCTCTGTCATTTAGTAAAATGTATTGCGGGTGAAGTTGCAATAGTTAGAGATCCTGATGCAGGAGAAGGAACTAAGCGACATCTTTCACGGACTATTAGTGTAAGTGGCAGTACGGCAAAAGATACAGTCACCATAGGAAAAGATGGTACTCGAGACTATACTGAAATAGATTCTATCCCTCCGCTACCACTATATGCATTGCTTGCTGCAGATCAGGACACATCCTACAGAATTTCAGAAGAGAGCACAAAAATGCCACAGAACTATGAGGATTATATTGAAAGGCACCCAGATGATCACTATTCAGAGCTGTTCCAAATCCAGGATATAACAACGGATGACATTGATCTAGAGCCAGAAAAGAGAGAAAGCAAATCAAAAGTAATAAATCTTTCTCAGTATGGACCAGCATACTTTGGGCAGGAACATGCCAGGGTACTTTCAAGTCATCTTATGCACTCAAGTCTTCCAGGCCTCACCCGTTTGGAGCAGATGTTCCTTGTAGCCTTGGCTGATACAGTTGCTACCACCAGTACAGAGCTTGATGAGAATAGAGATAAGAATTACTCAGGTAATGTCTCACCAAACATTTATAAATTTATCATTAATAGAAGTATTATCTGTAATGCCTTACATGTTGAATTGTGATCTTTAACTCTTGCAAGGGAAAAAAAGCCAATGGATAATTATTATTATATAATATACTTGTTTGTAAAAGAAAATACAGTTGCATATATGACATCATGGATTGGTGTTATCTGTGGATTCTCACATGAGTTCCCACCCTGAATACTTTGTATGATTTTGGATAGATGGGGTCTTGTTTTTTTTCAAACAGATTGATTGTTATAGTTTTTCTTTGGGGTGATAAAATGTCCCATTTGGGATATTGGTTATAGAATTATGAGACCTCTAGGGATCTAAACTTGCTTATTTTTCTATTTCAAGACATAAGTAACTTTTTACAGTTACATAATTGTTTCCAGAGGTTTCTTTTTTCTTTTTCTTTATTTTTGCTTGCTTGTTTGTTTCTCTTTTTCTCCTCTCCTCTCTCTCTCCCTCTCTTTTGATTTTTTCAAGACCCAGGCTGTCCTTGAACTCATGGCATCCTCCTGCCTCAGCTTCCTGAGTGCTGGGAGTATGGGTATGAACTACTATACCCAACTCAGAAGATTTCATGTATCTTTTTTGTTTTTGTCAAGGTGGGATCTCATTTTAGCCCATGGTTGCCCTGGATCTCTCTCACCTTGTAGTTCCAGGCTGCCCATAAACTCACAACAATCTTCTTACCTCTGCTTCCTGAGTGCTGGGACTAAGGCTTGAACCAACATGCCCAGCTAAAATGTCATATGTCTTTAATGTAAGGAATCTTGTTTCCAATTTGATAGCAGGCATTAATCTATAGTCTAGATTATCTAAAGGCTAGGGCATTTAAAAGTAAATTACAATGACCATTTATGCATGATGAAAATAATATTTAGAATGAAATTCTCTTTTTTATATATTTATTTGCGAGCAGAGAGATACAAAGACACACACATACACACACACATACACAGAGAGAGAGAGAGAGAGCGCAAATGGGTGCACCAGGGCCTCTAGCCACTGAAAATGAACTCTAGATACATACACCACTGTGTGCATGTGTTTATGTAGGTACTGGGAAATTAAACACAGGTTGTTAGGCTTTGCAGGCAAATGCCTTAACTGCTGAGCCATCTCTCAGCCCATAGAATGAAATTCTAATTGGGCATTGTAGCACACAGCTTCAGATTCGCTGAGATGAACTTCCAGACCAGGCAAAGTTACAGAGGAAGAGTTATTTATTGAAGCTTACAGATCCAGGGAAGTTCCATAATGGCAGAAGAAACTGGCCTGCCTTCACAGGACCAAACACAGAGAGAAAAGCCACAAGCCAAAACCACACAGCACAGCATACTTCAGGAACTCCAGCTAGGCACACTTTGCATATCTTTAGATTGAAATCTCAAACCCACCACCACACCTTAAGATGTACCCAGTGACATTGCCTCCAACCAGGTGGATGCAGATGCAAACTACAAAATAATAAAACCATCTATTCAAACTACCACAGGCATACTGTGATGAATGCATTTATAAATTATGGCAGATAACACATTAAGGATTAACTTGTTTCTTTACTTTTGAATGTTATTTAATGCTTGTCCCATTTAAGCTTAATTATCCTAAAGACAAATTAAGTACAATAATTATTACACATCTTGAATTTGCCAGTGGATTGTTCAAGACTTCCATAATTATCTTTGCAAATGAATATTTAATGTAGGACACACTAATGAGGAGGAGGACCACAGAATAGCTTTTTAATTTATCACATTTTAGAATTTTATATGATTATGACTATCTGCCTTTCCTTTTAAAGGTCATCTGAGTTCCTCTTCAATTTATCCAGTGTGCCTTGCAACCTTATTTAGTGGTTACAACGTGTTCAGACAATAAAGTACGGTTCTGGAAATGTTGTATGGAAACCAACCCACAGTGCAATACCAGTGATGAGAAAGAAACCTATAATTGGAGGCGATGGCCCTGATGAATGATGAAGGAGAAGATAATAGCAGTACAGTGAGCATCGTGGGAAGACCTGTTGCTGTTAGCTGTTCATATACTGGCCGGCTTGCTGTGGCTTACAAGCAACCTATCCACCACAATGGTTTTGTTTCTAAAGAATTTTCTATGCATGTTTGTATATTTGAATGTGAATCAACGGAGGGGTCAGAATGGGTTTTAGAACAAACAATTCATCTTGATGATTTGGTTAAGGTTGGGAGTGTACTTGATTCAAGGGTCAGTGTTGACAGTAATCTGTTTGTATATAGCAAATCAGATGCACTTTTAAAAGCAAGGATAGATACCTCATTCCAAATATCAAGCATTTAGTACATTTGGACTGGGTGTCTAAAGAAGATGGTTCCACATTCTTACAGTGGGAGTTGGTGCTAATATTTTCATGTATGGGAGACTTTCAGGAATTGTAACTGAGCAAACCAACAGTAAGGATGGAATAGCTGTCATTACTTTACCACTAGGTGGTAGTATCAAGCAAGGAGTTAGATCCAGATGGGTTCTTCTTAGATCTATAGACTTGGTGTCTTCTGTTGATGGCACACCTTCACTGCCTGTTTCTCTCTCTTGGGTAAGAGATGGGATACTGGTGGTGGGGATGGATTGTGAAATGCATGTATATGCCCAATGGAAGCATTCTGTCAAATTTGAGATGCTGAAGCTGATAGTACAAATGCAGAAGAAACAGTAATGCAAGATCATTCTGCCTTTAAATCTCATATGTTGGCAAGAAAGAGTATTGTTGAAGGAACAGCTCTTGCTGATGATGTTTTTTGCTCACCAACTGTAGTTCAAGATGGCGGCTTATTTGAAGCTGCACATGTACTTTCCCCAACTCTCCCACAGTATCATCCAACTCAGCTGTTAGAATTGATGGATTTAGGGAAAGTTGAGAAGGGCTAAAGCCATTCTCTGTCATTTAGTAAAATGTATTGCGGGTGAAGTTGCAATAGTTAGAGATCCTGATGCAGGAGAAGGAACTAAGCGACATCTTTCACGGACCATTAGTGTAAGTGGCAGTACGGCAAAAGATACAGTCACCATAGGAAAAGATGGTACTCGAGACTATACTGAAATAGATTCTGTCCTCCGCTACCACTATATGCATTGCTTGCTGCAGATCAGGACACATCCTACAGAATTTCAGAAGAGAGCACAAAAATGCCACAGAACTATGAGGATTATATTGAAAGGCACCCAGATGATCACTATTCAGAGCTGTTCCAAATCCAGGATATAACAACGGATGACATTGATCTAGAGCCAGAAAAGAGAGAAAGCAAATCAAAAGTAATAAATCTTTCTCAGTATGGACCAGCATACTTTGGGCAGGAACATGCCAGGGTACTTTCAAGTCATCTTATGCACTCAAGTCTTCCAGGCCTCACCGTTTGGAGCAGATGTTCCTTGTAGCCTTGGCTGATACAGTTGCTACCACCAGTACAGAGCTTGATGAGAATAGAGATAAAATTACTCAGGTAATGTCTCACCAAACATTTATAAATTTATCATTAATAGAAGTATTATCTGTAATGCCTTACATGTTGAATTGTGATCTTTAACTCTTGCAAGGGAAAAAGCCAATGGATAATTATTATTATATAATATACTTGTTTGTAAAAGAAAATACAGTTGCATATATGACATCATGGATTGGTGTTATCTGTGGATTCTCACATGAGTTCCCACCCTGAATACTTTGTATGATTTTGGATAGATGGGGTCTTGTTTTTTTTCAAACAGATTGATTGCTATAGTTTTTCTTTGGGGTGATAAAATGTCCCATTTGGGATATTGGTTATAGAATTATGAGACCTCTAGGGATCTAAACTTGCTTATTTTTCTATTTCAAGACATAAGTAACTTTTTACAGTTACATAATTGTTTCCAGAGGTTTCTTTTTTATTTTTCTTTATTTTTGCTTGCTTGTTTGTTTGTTTTTCGAGGTAGGGTCTCACTCTAGCCAGGCTGACCTGGAACTCACCATTTAGTCTCAGGGTGGCCTTGAACTCATGGTGATCCTCCTACCTCTACCTCCTGAGTGCTGGGATTAAAGACGTGTGCCACCACACCCGGCTCTCTTTTTATTTCTTAGAGAGAGAGAGAATGGGCATGTCAGGACCTCTAGCCACTGCAAATGTACTCTAGATGCATACTCCATCTTGTGCATTTGGCTTACATGGGTACTGGGGAATTGAACCTGGGTCCTTAGGTTTCATAGGCAAGCTTCTTAACTGCTAAGTCATCTCTCCTGTCCCCAAAAGGTTTCCTGAGAAAGACTTTTCTAGATGTTTAATGTAAGATGTATCTTGTCTCTTAAAACTCGATTTTATTCTCTCCTGTGCATATAGTTGAAGGTAATGGGGTTGATTATAAACAATGGAATGGCCTTAACATAGGAAACCAAATTACTGATCATTCATTCAGTATTGTGAAGGAATAAAGAATTACTATGTGTCATGTACTTTATGCACTTTATCCCATGTAATTATCATAATTTAATAGTAGGTAATTATTATTACACATATATTTTTTATTTTTATTTTCATTTATTTATTTATTTGAGAGAGACAGAGAGAGGGAGAATGGGCATGCCAGGGCCTACAGCCACTGCAAATGAACTCCAGATGCATGCGCCACCTTTTGCATCTGGCTTACATGGGCTTGGGGAATTGAACCGGGGTCCTTTGGCTTTGCAGTGACTGATCTAAGATAATAGTTATTAAGAAGCAGAAATAGGCTTGTGGAAAAATTGTTGTTTTCAAGTCTATATTTAAAAAATCTTCATAAGATTTCCAAATTTGAAGGTGAAAAGCCAGTTAGAAACATTTTTTATAGGTTTATACTCTTGCATTATTTCCCTTCTGTAGATTAAAATACCAAGAGAGTTTAGAAGGTTTTGCTTATAACCTTTTTTTCTAAGAACTATTTTATGAGGGGAAAGACAACTTTCACTATTATGAAGTTGTGTATAGTAGACAAAATTCTCCCCAGACTAACTGTAAGTCTTTGTTTTATACTTAATATATGTTAGAGGTTCTTTCCTTTTCTTTTCTTTTTCCATTTTTTGAGGTAGGGTTTTGCTGTAGCCCAGGCTGACCTAGAATTCATTATGTAGTCTCAGGATGGCCTTGAACTCAGGGTGATCCTCCTACCTCTGCCTCCCAAGTGCTGGGATTAAAGGCTTGAGCCACCATGCCTGGATGTTAGAGGTTTTAATCTAGAAGATTAAGAAGGTAGGCATTATTTGTTTGTTGCTGAGCAATCTGGATGAGTTTACTAAACGCCTAATTTTCTGAGGCCAGTCACTGTGTGTAGATACTGATGTATGTACTCTGCCTAAGTGTATGGCCTGGAGGATGTTACTACAGGAGAAGGGTTCTTAATAACAAGGTCTACCTAGCATGAAATGTTTATCCTTTAAAAATACACATTTTTGTAAAATGACAACCATAATGTTTTGAAAACTACAAAAAGTTAACCAACAGAGGAAAATTAAATGCAAAAAGTTTAACTTTCTGATATAAAACTGTATCATTGAAAAAAAAAACACCAAAAAAAGCCCAATTAAGAAGTTGGGCATAGTGGCACATACTTTTAATCCCAGCACTCAGGAGGCAGAGGTAGGTGGATTGCTGTGAGTTCGAGGCCATGAGACAACATAGTGAATTCCAGGTCAGACTGAACTAGAGCGAGGCCCTACCTCAAAAAAACAAGCAAACAAACCAAAAAACAACCCCCCCAAATAAAAAACTGTATCATTGGCTAGCAATGTAAAAATCGCTTATTCTAGCCATAGTAAATATTCATGAGGTAGATAAGACAGAAACGATTATTTCCCTTTTATAGTTAAGAGACTGAAATTAGAGATGAAATGAATTGCATATCTCAGCCAAAGGATTCTAGGAGAATTCTTGTGCTTGTTTAGGTGAGACAACAGGCTCCCCCGCCCCCTTTTGTAACACTTGTTATTGACCTAGGTCCTCACTCACACTAGGCAGGCATTCTATTGCTGGCTATATTCCCATCCAGTGATAGGCATTATTGACTGCTTTCTCTGATACTTCATATCTAGCACATTGGCAAATACTGTCATATATAAGTTCTGTTATGTATAGAATTCAGTGATTTCTCATCACTTCTGTGGTCATTACCCTAGCTCTGTTACCTTTGGCTAATTCCTGACAGAACAGCATCAGTCATGTCAGTGATCCATTTGAAACAAAATCACATCCAATGTCTCCCCTGCTCAGCATACACCAGTACTTCCCATGTCATGTTAGAATAAAGTTTAAGTCTTTGCTGTGGTCCATATGGCTCATTTCTATTCCCTGGCTCATGTGGGGTTCTTTGATGCCCACAGATACACAAGAACTCCCCTTTTTAGGGTCTTACTGTTATTTTTTGTGTGCAAAATGCTCTTTCTCCAGAGATTTATTTCATTTTTAAAAGATTTTATTTTTATTTGTTTATTTATTAGAGACAGAGAGGGAGAGAGGGGAGAATGGGCGTGCTAGGGCCTCTAGCCACTGCAAATGAATTCCAGATGTATGCACACCATGTGCATCTGGCTTATGTGGAACCTGGAGAATCAAATTGGGGTCCTTAGGCTTCACAGGCATGCGCCTTAACCGCTAAGCCAACTCTCTAGCCCTCTCAAGAGATTTATGCATTCCTCATTCCCTTGGTTCCTCAGATTTTTGCTCAAATTTCATCCTATTGCAAAATTCTTCCCTGGCTCCATTCTATAAAAACAGCACACTTTTATTTCAGCACTCCCTCTCTCCCAATCCTGCTTTCTTCTCCTGCATAGCATTCATTCCCATACACAATAGGCAAGCCCAGCAAACTGGCCTTTTTTATGCAAGGGAGGGAGGAAGGAGGGAGGGAGACCTAGAGAAAGAGAGAGAGAGAATTGGTGTGCTAGGGCTTCCTGCCACTGTAACCAAGCTGCAGACACATGTGTCACCTTGTGCACATGTGTGACCTTGCACACTTGTGTCACCTTGTGCATCTGGCTTATATGGGACTTGGAGAGTCCTTAGGCTTCACAGGCAAACGCCTTAACTGCTAAGCCACCTCTCCAACCCTCATATATATATTTAAATTAATTAATTATTATTTACTAGGAGAGAGAAAGAGAGAGAATGAGAGTAGGCATGCCAGGGCTCTTACTACTGCAAACAAACTCCAGATGCATGTAACACTTTGTGTATCTGGCTTTATGAGGGTACTGTGGATTTGAACCTGGACTGTTGTTAGGCTTAGAAGCAAGCACATTAATCATTGAGCTATCTGTTCAGCCCCCATTCTCGTGTGTGTGTGTGTGTGTGTGTGTGTGTGTGTGTGTATTTTTTGTTGTTGTTATTTTGTGGTTTTCAAGGTAGGGTCTGCAGCTCTAGCCTAGGCTGACCTGGAATTCACTATGTGAGTCTCAGGGTGGCCTTGAACTCCTGGCAACCCTTCTACCTCTGCGTTGAGTGCTTGGGATTAAAGATGTGCCACATCTGGCTTCTCATATATTTTTATTATTAACTGTCTTAATCACTGCCCTAGTACCTAAACTATGCCTCACATATAGTAGATGCTTAACCTTGTTGAGTTACTGAGTAAATAGCTGAGTGAATCTAGGTGATGGGAAATAGAAATGGAACTTTTGACAATTTAAACATGCCATTTTTTTCTGGAAAACATTTATTTCATTCTTTGAGCACCTCCTACATATCACTTTTTACTTAGGGGCTATCAGTGCTTTTATTTTTTTTTTTTCAGGTAATGTCTCACTCTAGCCCAGGCTGACCTAGAACTCACAGTGATCCTACCTCTGCCTTCCAAGTGCTGTGTTTAAAAGGCATGGGCCATCATGCTCAGCAGTGTTTATTAGTTTTCATTAAACTTGTCATTGTTTCAAGTTTGGACTAAGTGGTATATAATTTGTATAAGTAAATCTGTGGAAGCATGGTGAAATTTAACTTATCTCTAACACCTAGCTTAGAGAAACAAATTTAAAATAGTTTAAAAATATTTTATTTTTATTTATTAGAGAGAGAGATGGAGAGATGGCGAGAAATGGGCATGCTAGGGCCTCTAGCCACTGCAAACCAACTCCAGATACATGTGCATCTGGCTTGCATGGGATCTAGGAATTGAACCTGGGTCCTTAGGGCTTCACAGGCAAGTGCCTTAATCTCTAAGCCATCTCTCCAGCCCCAGATTTAAAAATCTTTTCATAGTATTTTAGTCAAGTCTAGAAAATGTTACTTGTCTAATTATTATAACAAATTATTTCACTTTAGTTATGTATTTCCTATCTGTAAATCTCATCTCAATTTTGTAAACTCACAGTGATCCTACCTCTGCCTTCCAAGTGCTGGGGTGTGTTTAAAGGCATGGGCCATCATGCTCAGCAGTGTTTATTAGTTTTCATTAAACTTGTCATTGTTTCAAGTTTGGACTAAGTGGTATATAATTTGTATAAGTAAATCTGTGGAAGCATGGTGAAATTTAACTTATCTCTAACACCTAGCTTAGAGAAACAAATTTAAAATAGTTTAAAAATATTTTATTTTATTTATTAGAGAGAGAGATAGAGATGGCGTAGAGAGAATGGGCATGCTAGGGCCTCTAGCCACTGTGAAACTAACTCCAGATACATGTGCATCTGGCTTACATGGGATCTAGGAATTGAACCTGGGTCCTTAGGCTTCACAGGCAAGTGCCTTAATCTCTAAGCCATCTCTCCAGCCCCAGATTTAAAAATCTTTTCATAGTATTTTAGTCAAGTCTAGAAAATGTTACTTGTCTAATTATTATAACAAATTATTTCACTTTAGTTATGTATTTCCTATCTGTAAATCTCATCTCAATTTTGTAGGAGTTTTTGTTTGTTTGTTTTTCGGAGGTAGGGTCTCACTGTAGCTCAGGCTGACCTGGAATTCACTCTGCCTCCCAAGTGTTGGGATTAAAGGCATACGCCACTATGCTCAGCTTCATGTAGGGTTTTTAAGAGTTCTATCTGACTTGATTAATGCATTGAACTGCAAGTTTCATTTATTATGAGTAACCATAACTGCTGTTGTTATTGATGCTAATAAGTAATTTTATTTTCCAAAATTAAATCAGTTTGTGGCCTGTTGAATTCCTAAAATATTTCTGCTTGAAATTACAGGAGGAGACACCTTAGATGAATGTGGTTTGAGATATTTATTAGCAATGCGCTTGCACACATGCCTTTTAACATCACTGCCTCCTTTATACCGAGTACAGCTACTTCATCAAGGTATTTCACTTACTATTTGACCCTTTGCACAACTTATATTTACTACTGAAGTGTTAGTATGTTCATGTTTGTTTATACAGTAGAAGGTGGATCATAAATGCATTCTTATCAGTTGCCTGAAGATCTTCCTGTCACATAATAATTTCCACTTGCTATTTTCTTATATATCCTCATCTATGCCCTGTGACTTGCTCAAATAGCTTGGTTTCTGACATTTTACTTGCTAACATTGCAATAGCACAGGGAGTAAATATATGCCTGAGGCGTAATAACCCAAAGTGCCTCTCTACAAGGTGGCTCTGCATTAGTCTGATGTCTTTAAAATTATGTAAATTTTGTTCTGTATAGTATTTCCTTCTCTACCTTCTTCCTTACCTCCTTCCTTCAGGGTCTTACTGTTTAGCCCAGGTTGGCCTTGAACTTGTAGTGATACTCTGCCTCAGTCTTCAAGTGCTAGAGTTACAGCCATGCTCCAGCAGGTTTAGCTGTATTTCTTTTTCCTTCTCTTCTTTTCTCTTCTCTTCTCTTTTCCTCTCCTCTCCTCCTCTTCTCTCCTCTCCTCCTCTTCTCTCCTCTCCTCTTCTCTCTTCTTCTTTCTTTCTTTTTTAAATTTTGTATTTATTTATTTATTTATTTATTTATTTATTTATTAGCAACAGACAGAGAGAGAAAGAGGCAGAGAGAGAGAGAGAAAGAGAGAGAGAGAATGGGTGCACCAGGGCCTCCAGCCACTGCAAACAAACCCAGATGCATGTGCCACCTTGTGCATCTGGCTTTACGCGGGCATTTAGGGAATTGAGCTTTGAACCAGGGTCCTTAGGCTTTACAGGCAAGCACTTAACTGCTAAGCAATCCTCCAGCCCTCCTTTTCTTCTCTCTCTCTCTCTCTCTCTCTCTCTCTTTGTCAAGGCAGGGTCTTGCTGTAGTCTAGGCTGACCTGGAATTCACTATGTAGTCTGAGGCTGGCCTTGAACTCACAGCAATCCTCTACCTTGGCCTTCTGGGATTAAAGGAGTATATCATCACACTGGCTGTATTTATTTTCATATAAGCATTAGAACCTGGACTGTTGTTAGGCTTAGAAGCAAGCACATTAATCATTGAGCTATCTGTTCAGCCCCCATTCTCGTGTGTGTGTGTGTGTGTGTGTGTGTGTATTTTTTGTTGTTGTTATTTTGTGGTTTTTCAAGGTAGGGTCTCGCTCTAGCCTAGGCTGACCTGGAATTCACTATGTAGTCTCAGGGTGGCCTTGAACTCCTGGCAACCCTTCTACCTCTGCGTTCGAGTGCTGGGATTAAAGATGTGTGCCACCACATCTGGCTTCTCATATATTTTTATTATTAACTGTCTTAATCACTGCCCTAGTACCTAAACTATGCCTCACATATAGTAGATGCTTAACCTTGTTGAGTTACTGAGTAAATAGCTGAGTGAATCTAGGTGATGGGAAATAGAAATGGAACTTTTGACAATTTAAACATGCCATTTTTTTTCTGGAAAACATTTTTTTCATTCTTTGAGCACCTCCTACATATCACTTTTTACTTAGGGGCTATCAGTGCTTTTATTTTTTTTTCAGGTAATGTCTCACTCTAGCCCAGGCTGACCTAGAACTCACAGTGATCCTACCTCTGCCTTCCAAGTGCTGTGTTTAAAGGCATGGGCCATCATGCTCAGCAGTGTTTATTAGTTTTCATTAAACTTGTCATTGTTTCAAGTTTGGACTAAGTGGTATATAATTTGTATAAGTAAATCTGTGGAAGCATGGTGAAATTTAACTTATCTCTAACACCTAGCTTAGAGAAACAAATTTAAAATAGTTTAAAAATATTTTATTTTTATTTATTAGAGAGAGAGAGAGAGATGGCGAGAGAGAATGGGCATGCTAGGGCCTCTAGCCACTGCAAACCAACTCCAGATACATGTGCATCTGGCTTACATGGGATCTAGGGAATTGAACCTGGGTCCTTAGGCTTCACAGGCAAGTGCCTTAATCTCTAAGCCATCTCTCCAGCCCCAGATTTAAAAATCTTTTCATAGTATTTTAGTCAAGTCTAGAAAATGTTACTTGTCTAATTATTATAACAAATTATTTCACTTTAGTTATGTATTTCCTATCTGTAAATCTCATCTCAATTTTGTAGGAGTTTTTTTGTTTGTTTGTTTTTCGAGGTAAGGTCTTACTCTAGCCCAGGCTGACCTGGAATTCACTCTGCCTCCCAAGTGTTGGGATTAAAGGCATACGCCACTATGCTCAGCTTCATGTAGGGTTTTTAAGAGTTCTATCTGACTTGATTAATGCATTGAACTGCAAAGTTTCATTTATTATGAGTAACCATAACTGCTGTTGTTATTGATGCTAATAAGTAATTTTATTTTCCAAAATTAAATCAGTTTGTGGCCTGTTGAATTCCTAAAATATTTCTGCTTGAAATTACAGGAGGAGACACCTTAGATGAATGTGGTTTGAGATATTTATTAGCAATGCGCTTGCACACATGCCTTTTAACATCACTGCCTCCTTTATACCGAGTACAGCTACTTCATCAAGGTATTTCACTTACTATTTGACCCTTTGCACAACTTATATTTACTACTGAAGTGTTAGTATGTTCATGTTTGTTTATAAGCAGTAGAAGGTGGATCATAAATGCATTCTTATCAGTTGCCTGAAGATCTTCCTGTCACATAATAATTTCCACTTGCTATTTTCTTATATATCCCTCATCTATGCCCTGTGACTTGCTCAAATAGCTTGGTTTCTGACATTTTACTTGCTAACATTGCAATAGCACAGGGAGTAAATATATGCCTGAGGCGGTAATAACCCAAAGTGCCTCTCTACAAGGTGGCTCTGCATTAGTCTGATGTCTTTAAAATTATGTAAATTTTGTTCTGTATAGTATTTCCTTCTCTACCTTCTTCCTTACCTCCTTCCTTCAGGGTCTTACTGTTTAGCCCAGGTTGGCCTTGAACTTGTAGTGATACTCTGCCTCAGTCTTCCAAGTGCTAGAGTTACAGCCATGCTCCAGCAGGTTTAGCTGTATTTCTTTTTTCCTTCTCTTCTTTTCTCTTCTCTTCTCTTTTCCTCTCCTCTCCTCCTCTTCTCTCCTCTCCTCTCCTCTCCTCTCCTCTTCTTTCTTTCTTTTTAAAATTTTTGTTTTTATTTATTTATTTATTTATTTATTTATTTATTTATTTATTTGCAACAGACAGAGAGAGAAAGAGGCAGAGAGAGAGAGAGAGAAAGAGAGAGAGAGAATGGGTGCACCAGGGCCTCCAGCCACTGCAAACAAACTCCAGATGCAGGTGCCACCTTGTGCATCTGGCTTACGTGGGTACTAGGGAATTGAGCTTTGAACCAGGGTCCTTAGGCTTTACAGGCAAGCACTTAACTGCTAAGCAATCCCTCCAGCCCTCCTTTTCTTCTCTCTCTCTCTCTCTCTCTTTGTCAAGGCAGGGTCTTGCTGTAGTCTAGGCTGACCTGGAATTCACTATGTAGTCTGAGGCTGGCCTTGAACTCACAGCAATCCCTCTACCTTGGCCTTCTGGGATTAAAGGAGTATATCATCACACTGGCTGTATTTATTTTCATATAAGCATTATGTTCTAAGCTGTCAACAAGTAAAGCTGACGCTTCAGGGAGATCTGCCTTGTGGCCTCAGGGCATTTGCATAGGTCCTGCATGCAGCCAAACCCTAATATGAAACACATGATTTATAATCACTTCTTTCTTACAAATAAAAAAGTGAAACTAGAAATTAAAGTGATTGCCCCAGGGTACAGGACTTTTTGTTTGTTTGCTTGTTTTTGAGATAGGGTCTTACTTACTCTAGCCTAGACTGACTTGGAACTCATTCTGGCTTTGAACTCAAAGAGATCCTTCTACCTCTGCATCCTAAGTGCTGGGATCAAAAGTGTTTGCCACCATGCCCGGCTAATAAGGACTCTATTTGTAGGCATGGAATTAGACCCTCAGTCAAGTGCTTATTTCCTTACACTCTATTCCTTTTGAAACTAAAAGCTCTATATGGGTTTAGAATATAGGCTCTACAATTCTGGGCTTGTTAGACTGTTGTCATTACTACTGTCACTTCTCCTTTTCTATCTTAATGTTCTTTGAAAATAAGATCTGTTGTAGTTACCTTCTCATTGCTGGGATAAAGCACTAGACCAAAAGCAGCTGATGGGAGGAAAGGTTTTTATTTTGGCTTACAGTCTGGAGGGGAAGCTTCTTGATGGCAGGGATAAGCATGGTATTAGCAGACGATGAACATCACTTTTTTCACAGCAGGTGGAAAACAGCAGCAGGAGAGAGAGCCTCATACCGGCAAGGGCAGCTGGCTATAAGACCCCTAAACCAACCCCAACAACATAACCTCCTCCAGCAAGGCTCCACCCCCCCCCCAAATTGCCATCAGTTGGAAACCAAGCATTCAGAACACATGAGTTTATGGCAAACATTTGATTCAAACCACCATAAGATCTAATACTTTAATATTTTTTATTTTGTTTTTGAGGCAGCGTTTTGTTATGTAACCCTGGCTGGCTTGGATATTTATTTGGGAGACAAAGAAAAAAGGCAAATAGATAGAGAGAATGAGTACGGATATGTCAGGGTCTCCTGTCACTGTGAACAAAGTCCAGATGCTTGTGCTCCTTTGTGCATCTGGCTTTATGAGGGTACTGGGGAATTGAAAAAGGGCCATCAGGCTTTGCAAGTAAGCACCTTAACCACTCAACCATCTCTCTAGCCCCTTTCTAATATTTTTACTTTTTATTTTTTTTGTTTTTTTTGAGGTAGGGTCTCACTGTAGCTCAGGCTGACCTGGAATTCACTATGTAGTCTCAGGGTGGCCTCAAACTCATGGCGATCCTCCTACCTCTGTTTCCCAAGTAATGGGATTAAAGGCATGTACCACCACACCTAGCTTTTTATTTTATTTATTTATTTACTTATTTATTTTATTTTATTTTATTTTATTTTATTTTATTTTTTGGTTTTGCGAGGTAGGGTCTCACTCTGGTCCAGGCTAACCTGGAATTAACTATGCAGTCTCAGGGTGGCCTTGAACTCTCGGCGATCCTCCTACCTCTGCCTCTCGAGTGCTGGGATTAAAGGCGTGCGCCACCACACCCGGCTTTTTTTTTTTTTTTAAATTATTGTTTATTTGCAAGAAGAGGAGAGAGAAAGAGAGGGTATACCAGGGCCTCTTACTGCTGCAAACAAACTCCAGATGCATGCATCATTTTGTGCATCTGGCTTTATGTGGGTACTAGGAATTTGAACCTAGGCTGTCAGACTTAGCTAGCACAAGTGCCTTAACCACTACGCCATTTCTACAGCCCTAGTGATTTTTAATTTCTATTTTTATCTGGAAGTAAAGAAATTATTTAGGAAAATGAGATTTGGACTTTATGTATCCTATAACTGATCTTGTATTTAGAAGCTTATAGAATCCTGGATGATGACAGACTTTCTTTCATTAGTTTCTAGTTCAAAATGTCTTTTAAAATGAATGAATACATAACTATGTAAAAGATTACTTAGCTGTTCTTGATGCATTTCTGAAGGTTATTACTTCATTTCCAATTTAGGTGTGTCTACCTGCCATTTTGCCTGGGCTTTTCATTCTGAGGCTGAGGAAGAACTGATCAATATGATCCCAGCAATTCAAAGAGGGGACCCTCAGTGGTCTGAGTTACGAGCTATGGGAATAGGTTGGTGGGTGAGGAATATTAACACACTTCGAAGATGTATTGAAAAGGTAACTTCATTGGATTTTGAAGCTAAAAAATCTTTTTTTAAATGTCAGTCTCTCTACCTCTGTGTTTAACATCCAGTGTACTTTATTTATTTATTTATTTGAGAGAGAGAGACAGAGAGAGAGAGAGAGAGAGAGAGAGAGAGAGAGAGAGAAAGGGTGCACCAGGGCCTCTAGCCACAGTAAATGAACTCCAGATACATGTACCACCTTATGCATAGGAATCAAACTCAGGTCTTTAGGCTTTGCAGGCAAGCACCTTAACCACTGAACCATCTCTCCAGCCCTTGTTTTGTTTTTTGGTACAAAGTCTCATATAGCCCAGGATGGCCTTGAGCTACTTTGTAGCTAAGGCTTCTACTCCCAATTGCTAAACATACACACATGTGTGCACAAATGCGCGCACTCACACACACACACACCAAAAAAAAAAAAAAAAACCTTAAGGGAAAAAACACACTATCTTTCAGAAAGCCTAATGTAGGCAATTAGTTTGTCTTGAGAATCTTGAGAATTTTTTTTTGTTGTTGTTGTTTTGTTGAGGTAGGGTCTCACTCTTGCCCAGGCTGACCTGGAACTCACTGTGTAGTCTCAGGCTGGTTTCAAAATCACAGGGATCCTCCTTCCTATGTGGTGGGATTAAAGGCTTGTACCACCATGCCAAAAAGAGAGAGAGAGGATGAGAATGGGCACACCAGGGCCTCTAGTTGTTGCAAAAGCACTCCAGATGCATCTAGCTTTATGTAGGTACTGAGGAATTGAACTCTGGTCATTAGGTTTTGCATGTAAGTGCCTTAACAGCTGAGCCATCTAACCAGCCCTTGAGAATTTAAAATTTTAAATAAAAATTTTTAGATTCCAAAATCTTGATCTTTCTAAAATGTCCATGTAGCATATCAGTTTTTTATTAGCTATACTAAATTTATAATATATCTATGGAATAGATGCATTTCCATTACTAGTTGAGGTGTCTTATTTTAAGAAAATATAAAGATCTGGGTGGGCATGGTTGTACATCCTTGTAATCCCAATATGCCAGAAGCTGAGGCAGGTTCTCAAATTGGAATGTAGCCTGGGTTACATAGAGAGTACCATGCCAACCTAGGCTTCATAGTGAGTCTTATCTAAAAAAAAAAAAAAAAATGAGCCAGGTATGGTGGTGAATACCTGTAATATTAACATTCAGGAGGCTGAGAAAGGAAGATTGCCATAAATTTGAGGCTTCCTGGGCTACATAGTAAAACTGTGTCTCAAACAAACAAAAACCTATTGGGTATAGTTATACACACCTGTAATCCTAGCATATGAAAGGTGGAAGCAGGAAGTCTAGGAGGTCAAGGCCAGACTCTGCTACCCAGTGAGTTTAAGGCCAGCCTGAGATAAACACATGAAACAGTGTCTCAAAAAATGTGTTTCTACCTATATGTGTGTATAATTGATATTTACCACTGATGTCTCTATCAGTACTAGTTGAGAGAGGCTTAAAATGTGAAATCACATTTATCATAAGCATTTTAACTTTTATAAAACATTGTATGTAGTATGTTGAATCTTTAAGAAATCTTAAAAATGTATTAAGGCCGGGTGTGGTGGCACATGCCTTTAATCCCAGCACTTGGGAGGCAGAGGTAGGAGGATTGCCCTGAGTTTGAGGCCATCCTGAGACTACATAGTGAGTTCCAGGTCAGCCTGGACTAGGGCAAGACCCTACCTCGAAAAAACAAACAAAAAATTTATTGAATATTCTGTTGTCATTCATTTTCATGTCATTTTCTGTGTTGCTTTTTTTTGGATCTAAAATTATATTGTAATGGGGCGAGAAAGAAAGGGAGAGAGAGAGAGAGAGAGAGAGAGAAGGGAGAGAGAGAAAGCTGGTGCGTGCACCATAGACAGAGAGAGAATTGGGGAAAAAAGGGAGATGCATGCACCTGTACTGTGTTAGTTTTATTGCTACTTGTGATTTCTTTTTCCTTCATTTGCTGTGTGATCTTAGGCTGTTCACTTAAACCTCTGTGTCTCAGTCACCTCATCTATAAAATGAAGCTAGATGGATGTAGTGGTTCACTACCATAGTAAAAGGTGCCTAGACCAGTGTGAGGTATATGGTAAATAGCCAATGAATGCTTTTTAATTTTTTGTTCGGTTTTTGGTATTTTTGAGGTAGGATCTTGCTCTAGCCCAGGCCTGGAATTCACTATGTAGTCTCAAGCTGGCCTTGAACTCACAATGATCTTCTTACCTCTGCCTCCCAAGTGCTGAGATTAAAGGCATGCACTACCTTGCCTGGTCTGTTTTTATTGTAATTACTGACATGCAAGTGACTGTCTCTAGGAGCATTCATTACAAGCTACTGGAGACTGGAATTGAGCCTAGTTTTTCTCATTTTCATGGTTTCTGTCAACCATGAAAGCAGCAAGGAACATTAATAGTTGAATTAGCTGATTGTAATTCTTTTGCCAAATTGTTAAAATGCTATTTTATTTACTTCTTAGGTTGCCAAAGCTTCTTTTCAAAGGAACAATGATGCCTTAGATGCCGCATTATTCTACCTTTCAATGAAGAAGAAAGCAGTAGTATGGGGTCTATTTAGGTAAGTTGCCTCAACACTTAACAGGATTGAATGGAATGAAAATTGTGTTTTGGATAAAAAACCTAGTATTTTAGGAACTTATTAGTTGTATGAGCTTAGTCATAGCAATTTACTATCTTATGTCTTGGTTCTTTTGTCCACAATAAAAGGGCAAAATATCTTTTCAATTTAAACTAAAAGTTGGGATGCTGTGAAAAAAGTTGATGAAAGCATATTGGAATGGAAAGAATGGTCTTGCTTCCTATTGGTGTATATATATTGCATTCTTTAGAAGAGGTGCTCAAAACATCTATGACTAAAGCTATTAGTCTTCTTTTATTTTTTTTTTTTTTCTTTTCTTTTTTCAAGGTAGGGTTTCACTCTAGCTCAGGCTGACCTGGAATTCACTATGTAGTCTCAGGGTGGCCTTGAACTCGTGGCCATCCTCTTATCTCTGCCTCCTGAATGCTGGGATTAAAGGCATGCGCCACCACACCTGCCAATTCATGTGTTTTTAATTTTTTTATTTATTTACAAGCAGAGAGAGAGAGAGAGAGAGAGAGAGAGAGAGAGAAGAGAGGCAGACAGAGAGAGATTGGGCACACCGGGGCTTCTAGCCACTGCAAACGAACTCCAGATGGATGTGCCCCTTGTGCATCTGGCTTATGTGGGTCCTGGAGAATCGAACTAGGATCCTTTGGTTTCACAGGCAAATGCCTTAGTTGCTAAGCCATCTCTCCAGCCCTATTAGTCTTCTTTTAGGTGGAGGTGTGAATTTTTCAATTTTCACACATTCTATAAAAATCAAAATGGTTTTAAAACCTTTTTATTGACAGCTTTTGTAAGTACAGACAATAAACCATGATAACTCCCTTCCCCACTTCCATTCTTCCCCTTTTGAATCTACCCTCCATCAAATCACAGCCACTTTCCAATTAGTCTCTCTTTTATTTTGATGTCATCATCTTTTCCTCCTATTATGAACATGTTGTGTAGGTAGAGTCTGACACTGTGAGGTCATGAATATCAAGTCCATTTTGTGTCTGGAAGATTCCTTTTTTTATTTTACAGATGGGGGGGGGAGAGGAGAGGAGAGAGAGAAATGGCATACCAGGGCCTCAGCCACTGAAATTGAACTCCAGATGTTTGCGCCACCTAGTGGGCATGTGTGACCTTGTGCTTGTCTCACCTTTGTGTGTGTGGCTAAGGTGGGATCTGGAGAGTAGAATGTGGGTCCTTAGATTTCTCAAGTAAGTGCCTTAACTGCTAAGTCATCTCTCCGGCTCAAGATTGCTTTTTTCTTTTTTTTAAATAATATTTATTTTTTGTGGGGGGCAGATAGAGAAAGAGAGAGGGAGAGAGAATGGGCTCACCAGGGCCTCCAGCCACTGCAAATGAACTCCAGACGCATGTACTACTTTGTGCATCTTGTTTACATGGGTTCTGGGGAATTGAACCTGGGTCCTTTAGCTTTGCCATCTCCCTAACCCTGGAAGATTGCTTTGTAAGCATTTCTGCCCTTCCTTTGGCTCTTACATTCTTTCCTCCACCTCTTCTGCAGTGGACCCTGAGGCTTGGAGGGTGTGATAGAGATGTCTTAGTGCTGAACACTCCACTGTCACTTCTCAGCACTATGGTGATTTTTGAGTGACCTCAGTGATTACTGCCATCTGAAAAGGGAAGTTTCTCTAGCCAAAAGTGAGAGTAGCATATATGGGTGTAAACATTTTAAAAAGTGCTTGAAGGGCAGTTTGGTGGGCATAATACATGCATTTAGCCAGACAACAGCAAGTATTACTCCCCTAGGGCTCATGACCTCCCTTTCCATAGGCTTTTGACTAGGTTTTCATGTATTTCCTCCTGTGGAGTGGGCCTCCAGTCCAATTAAAGAGTGGTTGGTTTCCCTCATAACAGACATGCCACTGTTGCACTAGTTGGCACATTTGGCCTGGCTGGCTAATCTTAAGGCTTGCGGGTCTACTGCTATTGAACACCATTGATGACTTCTCTTTCCCATAGGGCTGCATGCAGCTAGCTTTTTCCAGCTTTCTGACAGTTGCTCAACAGGGAGGAAGTTTCAGCTCAATCTTGATTTCTCAGTGACCTGAAGCCCAAGGATGTGTAGTCTTCAGCAATAGGCATCTAGTTCTGGTGGGCAACCAAGAGCCCTGGAAAAGTAAAAATATTTTAAATTTATTTGATATTTGTGCTCTGGTTTCCAGGTCACAACATGATGAAAAAATGACAACATTTTTCAGTCACAACTTTAATGAAGATAGATGGCGTAAAGCTGCTTTGAAAAATGCTTTTTCTTTACTTGGAAAACAACGCTTTGAACAATCTGCTGCTTTTTTCTTGTTAGCTGGTTCATTGAAAGATGCCATAGAGGTATAAATCAATAACTGTGCTAGAAAATACTTGTAATAGATAAGGGTTTTAGAGGAGATTGCAATTTTTTGTCATATGTTTGTAAGGACAGAGAATAACTACAGAGAATGCTTTAAAGTAGCACTGTGATGCATGAAATTATAAATAATCCAAGGGAGAAGTATAATTTTTTAACAGAGATATGGGGAATGAATGTGAAGAGGTACACTGAATTCTTTTATTATATAATCCTTTCAGGTAACTATGAGATTAATTATTTATATTCTGTTTATTTGTGGTATTTTCCTTTTGGGTTATTGACTATCACTATGAATAGTCCCAACAGGCGAAGGAAAAACAGAACTGAAATTAATACATGTGCTGGGTGTGATGGTCCATGCTGTAATCTCCACACATGGGGGGTAGAAGCAGGAGGATCATTGCAAGTTTGAGGAGAGCCTGGTTTACATAATGAGTATCAGGCCAGCCTAGGCTACAGAGTGAGACCCTGTCTCAAAAACTAGTTATGGGAGAGAAAACATGATAGAAGAAATGGAATCCTCTAATACAATAAAGATACTTTAAGTTTAAAATTAGTGTATTTTTACAGTTAAACTTGAAAGATTTCTGTAATGAAAAATGCTTCAAATTTTTAAATGATAAACTTATTTCAGAAGATATTCAAGTACAGAGGAGAGATTTTAAATGAGTTGAGATGATCATATTGTGGAAATGATCTGATTCTCAGCATTAGTGTTATATTTGAACCACACATCTAAAGAGGAAGAACAGAGGGTGTGACTAATTTTTAAGTTGTCATTATGTGAGTAAAGGTTCTTTTAAGGTAGTGTAAATTGGGGCTGAAGAGATGGTTTAGTGATTAAAGGCACTTTCTTTTTTAAAAAATTTTTATATTTTAATTTTTTCACTTATTTATTTGAGAGAGAGAGAGGGGGGGGAGGCAGGCAGATAGAGGAAGAGCTTGCCAGGGCCAACAGCCACTGCAAGCCAGACACATGCGCTACTTTGTGCATCTGGCTTACGTGGGTCCTGGGGAATCGAACATAGGTCCTTTGGCTTTGCAGGCAAGCGCTTTAACCGCTAAGCCATCACTCCAGTCCCTAAAGGCACTTTCTTGCAAAGCCTAATGGGTTCGATTCTCCATTACTTAGGTAAAGCCAGATGCACGAATAGTGCATACGTCTGGAGTTCATTTGTAGTATCAAGAGGCCCTGGCACACTCGTTCTCTCTCTGTCTCTCTGCTTGAAAATAAAATAATAAATAAAATATTAAAAAATTAAATGGGGAAAGTTTTCACAAAAATCCATATAAAGAAAAAATAAAAACAAAAATGAATAAAGAAAATGAAAAAGAATAAAATAGAAGCCAGGTATAGTGGCACATGTCTTTAATCCCAGCACTTGGGAGGCAGAGGTAGGGGGATCACCATGAGTTCAAGGCCACCCTGGGACTACATAGTGAATTCCAGGTTAGCCTGGACGAGAGTGAGACCCTACCTAGAAACCCCCCCCCAAAAAAAGGAATAAAATAATAAAGTTTATATGAAAACATAATTGGAAATTAAGAGGAACTGATATATAAATTTAAATGTTTTCAGTATGAGTTAAAAAATGATTGTTATTAATTTAAATTAACCTAAGTCTGCGATAATACTAGCATATACTAGCATACTTTGTTTTATGCTTTTTAAGTAAATGATCATTCTAGGTTATAAGTTACTAAATTGTAGTCTTTTTTTTTTTTTTTTTTTTTTTTTTTTTCTTTTTCAAGGTAGAGTCTCACTAGTCCAGGTTGACCTGGAATTAGTCTTAGGCTGGCCCTGAACTCAGTGATCCTGCTACCTCTACCTTCCAAGTGTTGGGATTAAAGGTGTGTGCCTCCATGCCTGGCTGCTATTCTATTTTTTTAATTTAAAATTTTTTTTATTTTTTGTTTTTTCCAGGTAGGGTCTCACTCTAGCCCAGGCTGACCTAGAATTCACTCTGTATTCTCAGGGTGGCCTCAAACTCACGGCGATACTCCTACTTCTGCCTCCTGAGTGCTGGGATTAAAGGCGCACCACCACACCCAGTTTACAATATTTTTATTTACCTAAAAGCAGAGAGAGAGAGAGAAAGAGAGAGAGAGTGCATATTGGCATAACAGGGCCTTGTTCTGTTGCAAATGAATTCCAGATACATGTGCCACTTAGTATATCTGGCTTTACATTGGTAGTAAGGGAATGGAACCCAGGCAGACAGGCTTTGCAAGCAAGCACCTTTAACCATTGAGAAGTCTTCCAAACCCTAGTCTCTTATTATTCCTTTTTAAAAATCATTCTTTTTTTAAAAAAATTTTTATTTATTTATTTGTAAACACAGAGAGAGAGAGAGAGAGAGAATGAAAGAATGGGTATGCCAGGGCCTCCAGCTGCTGCAAACAAACTCCAGATGTATGTACCACTTTGTAATCTGGCTTTGCATGGGTACTGGGGAATCAAACCCTGGCCATTAGGCTTTATAGGCAAGCGCCTTAACTGCTGGGCCATCTGTCCAGCCCTCTCTTATTCTTTTTTCTTTTTTTTTTTATTCGAGGTAGTGTCTCATTCTAGTCCAGGCTGACCTGGAATTCACTATGTAGTCTCAGGGTGGCCTCGAACTCACAGTGATCCTCCTACCTCTGCCTCCCAAGTGCTGGGATTAAAGGCGTGTGCCACCATGCCTGGCTTCTCTTATTATTCTTGTTGTTTCGTAATCTCTTACTGTCTCAACCTCTGGATACCCTCTCTACCATGAGAACATAAATAGTAGACTATTTTATGGTGTCAATGGGATATTTCATATCTTCAAATAATTATCACAAAGAAGCTAAATATTTCTTAATATTTAAATTTGCAGGTGTGTCTTGAGAAAATGGAAGATATTCAGTTAGCCATGGTTATTGCCCGTTTATATGAATCTGAATTTGAGACTTCATCTACTTATATATCCATCTTGAATCAGAAAATTTTGGGTTGTCAAAAGGATGGCTCAGAATTCAACTGCAAAAGGTTACATCCTGACCCTTTTCTACGAAGTCTTGCCTATTGGGTAATGAAAGATTATATTCGAGCCTTGGACACACTACTGGAGCAAACGCCAAAGGAGGATGATGAGCATCAAGGTAGACATTTTATGGTTTTCTTCATATGTTTTTAAGACAGTTTCTAAGCTTATATTATTTAGATTTAAAAAATCACTACCAGATTTTATTTTCTTGAGAGATTTCCCTCTTCCCCTCTTTTTTATATTTATTTATTTGCAAGCAGAGAGATAGAAGAGAGAATGAGCATGCCAGGGCCTCCAGCCACTGTAAATGAACTCCAGATGCATGCACCTCTTGGAGCATCTAGCTTTATGTGGGTACTGGGGAATCACACTCAGGTTGTTAGACTTTGCAGGCAAGCACCTTAACTGCTAAGCCATCTCTCCAGCCCGCCTCTCTCTTGTTGTCTGTCTTTTTTTTTTTTTTTTTTGGTTTTTCGAGGTAGGGTATCACTCTAGTCCAGGCTGACCTGGAATTCACTATGTAGTTTCAGGGTGGCCTCAAACTCATGGTGATCCTTCTACCTCTGCCTCCTGAGTGCTGGGATTAAAGGCATGCACCACCATACCCGGCCTTGTTGTCTGTCTTATGTTGGACTGTACCTCACTATACAGCTTAGGTTCCTCAGCTGTGCACCATGAAACCCCTAGATTTAATTTTCAAATTGGAGAAATTCTGTGGCTAAAAGATTAGTACTAGGGGCTGGGGAAGTGGCTTTACAGTTAAGGTGCTGGCCTGTAAAGCCTAAGGACCTAGGTTTGATTCCCCAGAACCCACGAGATACACAAAGTGGTGCATGCCATCTGGAATTCATTTGCAGTGGCTGGATGGCCTGGTATGCCCACTCTTTCTCTGTGTGCCTTTTTATCTCTCTCTATCATTCTCTCTCTAAATAAATAAATAAATAAATAATTTTTAAAAAGATTAGTCCTTACAGTATTTGTAATAAAATTTGCATCTTATTGTAATTTGAATAACATTGAGAAGACTTCATTCACATTTTTATTCTATCATATTTGAGAATATGAAATAGGGTCACCATATTCCAATTTTATCTATATTAGAATGTTTGCCATTTATCAGCTCTTTTTTTTCTCTTTTGCTTTAAAAAAATTTTTTTATTGACAACATACATAATTGTAGACAATAACCCATGGTTATTCCCTCCCTCCTCCCACTTTCCCCTTTGCAACTTCACTCTCCACCATATCCCTTCCCCCTTTCTATCAGTCCCTCTTTTATTTTCACGTCATCATTATTACCGCCTATTATGATGGTCTTGTATAGGTAGTGTCAGGCACTGCAAGGTCGTGGCTATCCAGGCCATTCTGTGTCTGGAGGAGTATGTTGTAAGGAGTCCTACCCTTCCTTTGGCTCTTACCTTCTTTCCACCACCTCTTCTGCAATGGACTCTGAGCCTTGGAAGATGTGATAGAGATATTTCAGTGCTGAACAGTCCTCTGTCACTTCTTCTTAGTACCATGGTGCCTTCTGAGTCATCCCAAGGTCACTGCCATCTTAAAAGTGAGAGTAGCATTAATATATGGGTATGAACATTAAGAGAAGTGCTTATGGGCAGTTTGGTGAGCATATTTATATGCATTTAGCTAAACAGCAGCAGATGTATACCCCTGTTGCATGACTACCCCTGTTGCAGGTTTTCAGTATCAGGGCCTCCAGTCCAGTTAGAGACGGTTGGTTTCCCCCATAACAGACATGACACTATTGCACCTGTTGGCTCATTTGGCCTGGCTGGCCAAATTTAAGGCTTGCAGTGTCCACTGTTGAGTATCTTCATTGGTGATTTCTCTCTCTCCCATTGAACTGCATGCAGCATAGCCTTTTCCAGCTTTCTGTCAGCTGGTCTACATGGAGGAGGTTTTCAGCTCAGCTCCAGCAGGATTTCTCAGAGACCTTGCAGCCCAATATGTGGAGTCTTCAGCATTAGGGTCTTACCATCTGTTCCTGGTGGGAGACCAAGGGCCTCAGCAATGGCCTGTAATGTTTGGGAGGCATCAATGACCTCCCTGGCCAACAACTCACTGGAAAGTATCCCACCCCTGGCATTGGAAATTTTCTAGTAACAATCTATGGCTTCTGAGTGTTCCATTGTCCGAAAAAAGTAGGTTTCCATATGACTTATTTATATCCTCTTAGATTTGATTGGCCCTCCCTCCACCTTTCCTTTACTCAATACCTTCCCCTGACCTCACTTAGGCCTTTTCACCCCATTAATCTGTTCTTCTACTTACATATATACAATATTATCCTATTAAGTCCCCCCTCCTTCCCTTTCTGTTCCCTTTATAGCCTCTTTCTAGCTTATTGGCCTCTGCTACTGAGTTTTATTCTTACTCACATAGAAGTCCAATCATTTGTAGCTAGGATCCACATGTGAGAGAGAACATGGGCCTGGGTTACCTCACTAAGTATAATCCTTTCCAGATCCATCAATTTTCCCACATATATCATTTTTCTTTACCACTGAGTAGAGCTCCATCGTATAAATATGCTACGTCTTCATTATCCACTCATCAGTTGAGGGATAGCTAGGCTGGTTCCATTTCCTAGCTATTGTGAATACAGGGGCAATAAACATGGTCGAGCAAGTATCTCTAAGGTAGTGAGACAAGTCCATAGGATATATGCCTAGGAGTAGTATAGCTGGGTCATATGGTAAATCTATTTTTAGCTCTCTCAGGAACCTCCACACTGATTTCCACTATGGCTGGACCAGATTGCATCCCTACCAACAGTGTAGAAGAGTTCCTCTTTTTCTGCATCCTTGCCATCATTTATTGTCATTTGTTTTCAAAGTGCTGGGATTAAAGGCATGCACCACCATGCCTGGCTTATTTATTTATTTTTAAATATTTATTTGCAAGCAGAGAGAGAGAAAGAGAGAGATTGATTGTGGGTGCACCAGGGCCTCTAGCCCACTGCAGATGAATTCCAGATGCATGTGGCATTTTCTACATCTGGCTTTATATGTATACTTGGGAATTGAATTGGGCTGTCAGGCTTTGTAAGCAAGCACTTTTAATGGCTATGCCATCTTTCCAGCCCTATGTCTGGCTTTTTATGTGGGTGCTGGGGATCAAACTTAGGTCCTTATGCTTACAAGCCTGTGCTTTTATCCACTGAGCTATCTTCCCATCTCCTCATGTTGAACTTTCTAATTCAAATATAGATAAAGTTCTTTTTGGGTTTCAGTTTCATGTTCTATAACAAAAGGGTTGTATTCTCATGGCATTAGCATACTTATTTGTTATATTCATGGGATCTTTTCAGAATAAGGATACCCACATGTGTGTCATAACATAGTGACTGAGAATAAACTTTCAAAATTATTATTTTATGGTATATTTTGCTAAAGATATATATCTATCTTATATATGTATTATATATGTATATTATATACATATAGTCAAATATGGTATTTTAAAGTCATTTTTTTGAGAGAGAGAATGGGCATGCCAGGGGCCTTTCAGCTTCTGTGAATGAACTCCAGATGTATGTGCCCTTTGTTCATCTGGCTTAAGTGGGTCCTGGGGAATCGATCTGGGGTCCTTAGGCTTCGCAGGCAAATGCTTTAACTACTAAGCCATCTCTCCAGCCATTAAAGTCATTTTTTAAAAATTTTTTTTATTTTTATTTTTATTTTTTAAATAAATATATATTTTTTATTTATATTATTCTGATTTTACATTCATAGTATTGGTTCCATTGTCCTCCTCCCCGTCCTCCCACTTTCAAAGGGGCCCTCATCAATGGGGAATGTGGATCGTGCATTGTGAGTTTGCTCAAGAGTTCTGGTGGATAGGCCCCAGTCTCTGTGCATAATGCCCCAACTTGTGACTCTAACAATCTTTCCGCCCCCTCTTCCACGAGTTTACCTGAGCCACATTGGGGTCATTTTAGTTCTGCTTCCTTGATGAGGTTTTGGGAGCCTCTGTGTTTCTGGATATCTGGCTTAGTTGGAGTTGGATGTTCTCTGTGTTTATCTCCTTCAGCCTTTTTCTGGTGTTGTGATCGCCTTGAGCGCTGTATTCTTGCCCTTCCCTTGTGTTGTTCTATGGTTTCAGCTGGTGAGGTGTGGTTAGCTGATCCTCCCTTCAGGTTCGTTGTCCACCTGAAAAGAGATAAGCAAATTCTCCAATGGAGAGAGAAGTTAGTACTAGATAGAAGGGATAACCATATATGTTTTGGAGGGAACTTTATATGCATTGGCTCTCTTCTAGCCCACATTTGGTGGCCTCTAGATCTTGGAGACTGAGCTCATTTTTTGTACATGGCTTTGACTTATTTCCCAGTTCCAGCAATGAGTTCCATTCCACTGAATGGATTTATTAGCCAAATCAAGAGCAGTTGGTTACCCACCATGGCTGTTTGCCACTACTGCACTTGTATGAGCATTACGTCAGATTGTTTCCTGCTGGGTATCTTAGACTGCAAGTTGTTTGGACCAATGTCAGACATTTTCCCCCAGTTGCTCATGTAGCACCCTCTGGTACTAGACTAGCTAACTGTCTGGGGACTGGCCTTCTTCCATATTCTGGCCAGGTCTCTCTCTGTGTTTGGTCTCACACACGTATGCTGTCTTCGACAGTAGGGTCTTACCATTAACCTTTGGTGGGTCACCAAGTACTCTGACCAAAGTCTGTCTTTTTTGGGGACCTTGTAGGTGTTTCAGATCAACAGCTCATTGTGGAAGTTAACCCCCTGCTGGCACTGGGAGTTATAAGTCTGCACCTAGGAAGGTGAGGGAGGAAAAAGATATATAATGTAAAAGAGAAAGTGAGTATAGAGAGGAGAGGGAGGGAGGGAGAGAGAGAGAGAGAGAGAGAGAGAGAGAGGGAGAGAGAGAGAAGAGAAAGAGAAGCAGGACAAGATTAAAGTTGGCCTTCATCATGTTCTCTCCAGGTTCCTGTGGTTCGAGTATTCCCTCTGTAGGCCTGCTGAAGGATCACTGTTTTAGCCTGTTGTTCAGAGTAAAGGGTTTTTTAGTATTTTTCCCTTTTGGGTCCCAATTTGTATCATTATTTTTAAAAATATTTTATTCATTTGAGAGAGAGAGAGAGAAAGAGGCAGATTGTGTGGGGGGGAGAGAAGAGAAGAAAAGAAAAGAGAAGAGAAAAAATGTGTATGTCAGGGCCTCTAGCCACTGCAAACATGCTCTAGATACATGTGCTACCTTATGCATCTGATTTTACATGGGTATTAAGGCATCAAATGTGAGTCCTTTAGCTTTGCAGGCAAGTGCCTTAACCACTAAGCCATCTCTCTAACCCCAAAGTCATTATTTTATAATGTAGGCTATGCTACCAACTTGAGATACGAATTCTCATTTATTTCTGTTTATTTTTGTCAATTACTTGTTTTTTCAAGGCAGTATCTCACTTTAGCCCAGGCTGACCTGGAACTTACTCTGTAGTCCCAGGCTGGCCTTGAACTAATTAATGGCAATCCTCCTACCTCTGCCTCCCAAGTTCTGGGATTAAAGACATGTGCTACCATGCCTGGCTATGAATTGCTTTTTAAAAACGAATTATTAAAAAATATATAAAATATTGATAAGCTTTTAGAATAAAATATATAAAGCCAAGGTATTTTTTTCAGAGAAATTTGCCTTCTTTCCCTCTTCCCCTTTCTTCTTTTCTTAAACTAATTTTATGTGTTTTCTTGCCATTTGAAAATACAAGTAAATATGCATGTGTTTATATCCTCTGTTCACAGTTTTTTTTCTTTTTTTTTTTTTTAAATATTTTATTTTTTATTTATTTATTTGAAAGAGAGAGATACAGAAATAGCCAGGTAGAGAGAGAGAGAGAGAGAAAGAGGGAGAATGGGTGCGCCAGGGCCTCCAGCCACTGCAAACGAACTCCAGATGCATGCACCCCCTTGTGCATCTGGCTTACCGTGGTCCTGGAGAATCGAGCCTTGAACCGGGGTCCTTAGGCTTCATAGGCAAGCGTTTAACCGCTAAGCCATCTCTCCAGCCCTTTTTTTTTTTTTTTTTTTTTTTTTTTTTTTTTTTTTTAGGTAGGGTTTCACTCTGGTCCAGGCTGACCTGGAATTAACTATGTAGTCTCAGGGTGGCCTCGAACTCTCGGCGATCCTCCTACCTCTGCCTCCCGAGTGCTGGGATTAAAGGCGTGCGCCACCACGCCCGGCTTTTCTTTTTTAAAATTTATTTATTTACTTATTAGAGACAGAGAAAGGGAGAAAGAGAGAGAGAATGAATGGGCATGTCAGGGCCTCTAGCCACTACAAATGAACTCCAAATGTATGCACCACCATGTGCATCTGGCTTATGTGAGTCTTAGGGACTTGAGCCTCGAACCAGGGTCCTTAGGCTTCACAGGCAAGCACTTAACCAATAAACCATCTCTCTAGCCCCTCTGTTCACAGTTTTAGATAAAAGGTTACTTGGAGCTGAGCATGGTGGCGCACACCTTTAATCCCAACACTCAGGAGGCAGAGGTAGGAGGGTTGCCATGAGTGCAAGGGTACCCTGAGACTACATAGTGAATTCCAGGTCAGCCTGGGGTAGAGTGAGACCCTACCTCGAAAAACCAAAAAAAAGTTACTTGGAATAATTTCTGCATCTTGTTTTCCTTCATGCACTCTGCCCATTTGGGGAAATTCTTTTTTATTTCAGTTGAATAGTTTTTTTTTTTTTTTTTTTTTTTTTTAAAACATTTTTTATTTATTTTTATTTATTTGAGAGAGAGAGGAAGAGGCAAAGAGAAAGAGAATGGGCGCGCCAGGGCCTCCAGGCACTGCAAAAGAACTCCAGACACATTCATCCCCTTTGTGCCTCTGGTTTACATGGGTCCTGGGGAATCGAACTGGGGTCCTTAGACTTCGTCGGCAAATGCCTTAACTGCTAAGCCATTTCCCCAGCCCTTTTTTTTTTTTTTTTGTTTGTTTTTGAGGTAGGGTTTTGCTCTAGCTCAGGCTGGCCTGGAATTAGACTCAGGGTGGCAATCCTCCTATCTGTGCCTCTCAAGTGCTGAAATTAAAGGCATGCACCTCCATACCTGGCTTAGTTGTATAGTTTTTTTTTTTTTTGAGGTAGGGTAGGGTCTCACTGTAGCCCAGGCTGACTTGGAATTCACTATGTAATCTCAGGGTAGCCTTAAACTAATGGTGATCCTCCTACCTCTGGGGCTAAAGGTGTGTGCCACCATACCCAGTTTCAAAATATTTTTATTTTATTTATTTATTTTACTTATTTGAGAAAGAAAGAGAAAAAGAGACAGATAGAGAATGGGCACACCAGGGCCTTTAGCTACTGCAAATGAACTCCAGACATATGTACCACCTTGTGCATCTGTTTTTACATGAGTACTGGGAATTGAACCTGGGTCCTTAGGCTTTGCAGGCAAGTGCTCTAACCTCTGCGCCATCTCTCCAGCCCTCAGTTATACAGTTTTAATGACTATGTGAATACCATACTTAGCCAATAAGTGGCTTTTATTTTGAGGGAATTTTAACATATTTTATTCTTTTGTAATATAAGTGCAAATTAACAGAGTAACTTGTGATTTTGTTTGATTTCTGTAGTTATCATCAAATCTTGTAACCCTGTGGTGTTTAGTTTTTACAACTACCTTCGAACACATCCTTTGCTTATTCGAAGAAGTCTTGCCTCCCCTGAAGGAACTTTCTCAACCTTAGGTCTCAAAACTGAAAAGAACATTGCTGATAAAATTAACCTTATAGAAAGAAAACTATTCTTTACCACTGCAAATGCTCACTTTAAAGTTGGATGCCCTGTTTTAGCCTTGGAGGTACTTTCTAAAATTCCCAAGGTAACCAAAATATCTTCCTTACCTGCAAAAAAAGATCAGCCTGACTTTATTTCTATAAGGCTCGGCAGTGGACTTTCTCAATCAGAAACTCAGAGCCATGGCAATGGCAGTTCCGGCGCCGACTGGTCAGCTGTAACTTCATCCCAGTTTGACTGGAGTCAGCCGATAGTTACAGTTGATGAAGAACCTCTGAATCTTGACTGGGGTGACGATAATGATAGTGCCTTAGAAGAGGAGAATGGTATGGGTGGGTTAGTAATGAAAACTACAAATGTCCAGGGAAAAGATAGACAAGATGAGAAGGCCTTAGAACCTGGCATGTTACTGACACCTCAGGAGGAGGAGCATCCCGAAGGTGACACTGAAGTTGATGTGATTGCAGAGCAGCTCAAGTTCCGAGCTTGCTTGAAGATCCTTATGACTGAACTGAGAACTTTGGCTACTGGGTATGAAGTAGATGGAGGAAAGCTCAGGTTTCAGCTTTACAACTGGCTTGAGAAGGAAATTGCTGCCTTGCATGAGATATGCAATCATGACTCAGTTATTAAAGAATATTCCAGTAACACATATTCCAAAATAGAGAGTGATCTTCTGGATCAGGAAGAAATGGTAGACAAACCAGATATTGGTTCTTATGAGCGTCACCAAATAGAAAGACGGAGACTGCAGGCTAAACGAGAGCATGCAGAAAGACGAAAATTGTGGCTGCAGAAAAACCAAGATCTCCTAAGAGTATTTCTTAGTTACTGCAGCCTTCATGGGGCCCAAGGTGGTGGTCTGGCCTCAGTAAGAATGGAACTCAAATTTTTGCTACAAGAGTCACAGCAGGTATGGACATCACTTTTGTTTTCAATCCTGGCTAGTCCATCAATTTAACAACTACTTCCAGTTGGAGCCATAAAACTTTTTACAGTTGAATCTAAATATAGTCAGCTCCTCTAGTCATAGGAGGCAAGTATTTGTACTCAGTGTGGTTTTCTTAGATGAGTCTTGGTAATTGGACATACACTCAGAAGCTAGAGAGCATGGCTCTTCATCTTTGTATCTTCTGCACCTAGTATGGTACCTGGTACATGGGAGATACTCAATAAATGTTTGAGTATATTACTTTTGGCCAAGGATTTATTTCCTGTGGTTTTTTTGGGGGGTAACTGTTGTTTTTTTTTTCCTCCATTTTAACTGCTTTGAAAAAAATAACTCATTGTCACCTACAGGAAACTACAGTAAAGCAGCTCCAGTCTCCACTGCCATTGCCAACCACCCTACCTCTGCTTTCAGCAAGTATTGCTTCAACAAAAACAGTCATAGCTAATCCTGTGTTATACTTAAATAATCACATCCATGATATACTTTATACTATTGTTCAGATGAAAACACCACCTCATCCCAGTATTGAAGATGTGAAGGTAATAGAATGTTTATGATCATTTGATATGGTACATACTGAGAAGGTAAACATGTTATTCTTGTATGTTCCTCAGTTTGAATGTATTTTTAAATGCTCTTATATACTATTTTTCACTTCCAGTGAGTTCAACACTATCTAATGAATATAACTTATAGTATGCATTCTTCTTATTTCTGGAAAAGCTACAGTATTCCTTTAAGACAAGATACCTTTTGATAATAAAACTGATTTATTAGGCAGTATTCTTGCTACTTGATTTTCATTCAGATTTTTTGTTCTTAAATGAACCCTTAAATAAGTTAGAAATATTTATGATACATTGTTTACATACAAGAGTATTTGAAACTGTAAATTGAGGGAAGAATACCTGAACGAGAATAAAGATTGATGAGAATGGTTTTGGAGAAAATGTCCTTGTTACTGTTTCACTAATGATTCTGTCTTAGAGGCTGTGCAGTTGGTAGGGCAATCATTGTTTTCAGAGTTACTATCCCAAATTCAGTGTATACCCTGTGCTGAAAACTTAAAAACTGGTAAATTCCAAGAAATAAGAAGGAGTTTAGTAGGGCCTGGGGAGAATTTATTTTTGTTTGACAGGCATGCATGATCTCCATTAGTATATTCTTCTGAAGGATCTCATTTTTACTGATTGTATTAAGCTATTAGAGTTCGAATCCATAGCATGAACCAGAGGTTCTTAAATTATTTGTTAGGTAAACATGTAGAAAAGATAAAATTTTGTTTATTTTTATTTATTTTTTAAAAGATTTGTTTTTATTTATTTATTTACTTATTTATTTATTTATTTGAGAGGGAGAGAGAGAGAGAAAGAGTGAGAATGGGCATGCCAGGGCCTCTAGCCACTGCAAACGAACTCCAGATGCATGTGCCACCATGTGCATCTGGCTTTCGTGGACCTGGAGAATCGAACCAGGGTCCTTAGGCTTCATAGGCATGTGCCTTAACCACTAAGCCATCTCTCCAGCCCTATTTTTATTTAAAAAATGTTTATTTTTATTTATGTATTTGAGAGAGAGAGAGGTGGGAAGGGGGGGTGGAGAGAGAGAGAGAATGAATATGGGCACACCAGGGCCTCCAGCTACTATATATTTTATTTTATTTATTTGAGAGAAAGAGAGAGAGAGAGAATGGGTGCACCAGGGCCTTCAGCTGCTACAAACAAACTCGAGACGCATGTGCCACCTTGTGCACCTGGCTTACATGGGTCTTGGGCAATCGAACCTGGGTCCTAAGACTTTGCAGGCAAATGCCTTAGCCACTAAGCAATCTTTCCAATTCAGAAAAGATAAAATTTATGTAAGTCCTAAGTAAGTGTTTCCGGTTTCTAGAAATTTGGATAAGGCTTTCAAAGAGCATGAAACTTTATAAAGTCCCTTCAAATTTTATGAATCTGAAAATGTGATTTCAGGTGCTTGAGAAATGGCTTAGCAGTTAAGACATTTGCCTGCAACTCCAAAGGATCTTGGTTCAAGTCTCTAGGACCCGCATAAGCCAGATGCACAAGGGGGCGTATGCATCTGGAGTTTGTTTGCAGTGGCTGGAGGCCCTAGTGTGTCCATGCTCTCTCTCTCTCTCTCTCAAATAAATAAATAAAATATATTTTTAAAAAATGTAGTTTCAGCCGGGCATGGTGGCGCATGCCTTTAATCCCAGCACTCGGGAGGCAGAGGTAGGAGGATCGCCGTGAGTTCGAGGCCACCCTGAGACTCATAGTTAATTCCAGGTCAGCCTGGACCAGAGTGAGACCCTACCTCACAAAAAAAAAAAAAAAAAAAAAAAAAAAAAGTAGTCTCAGTATGGCATTTCAGATTTGATTTTCAGTATTATATGGAGTTTTAAACTTTCTAACCCCCAATTTTTTTAATTGAGGTAAGGTTTCACTCTAGACCAGGCTGACTTGGAATTCACTTTGTAGTCTCAGGGTGGCCTTGAACTCACAGCGATCTTCCCACCTCTGCCTCCCAAGTGCTGGGATTAAAGACATGCACCACCATACCCAGCTAAACCCTAAATTTTGAGACATTTCTTATGTGAACTAATTTTGATAAACTAAATTTGCTCTCTGAAAAATCAACCATTTCACACAGTAATTGATATAGTCACGTTTTTAATTGATATTATTTTCAAGGGCAATTTAATAAGGAAAGTGTAAATTTAAGCTCTGATACTTAGTTTCTCTTTTTTGCACATTATTATTAAATTGTAAGGGCTGGAGAAATAGCTCAGTGGTTAAAAGGGCTTGTTTTTAAAGCCTGCTGGTCTGGATTTGGTTCCCCGGTACCCATATAAAGCCAGATGCACAAAGTGGCATGTGCATCAGGAGTTCGTTTACAGTGGCAAGACGGCCTGGCATGTCCATTCTTTCTCTTTCTCCTTGCCAATAAATACATACATAAATAAAATATTTAAAAACATTTTTATTTTGCTTATTTGCAAGGAGAGAGAGAGAATGAGAATGAATGAGAATGGGCATACCAGGGCCCCTTGTCACTGAAAAGGAATTCCAGATTCATGTGCCACTTTGTGCATCTGGCTTTGTTTGGATACTAGGAAATCGAACCTGGGTTCTTAGGCTTTTCAGGCAAATGCCTTAACTACTGAGCCATCTCATCAGCCTCTCCTCTCTGCTTTTATTTTTTAAAAGGTAATTATACAATGTAGGATAAATTGTAGTATTATCAACCTTGATCTTTGCTCAGGGCATGGTAAATGTTAGGCTCACAGTAAGTATATATTTGACAGAGACAAATCTGAATCATTCAGCTTTGTCATGGGCATGTGTGTACAGGTAGATTAGTTATTTTAAAATTTTAAAATCAGAATTGGTAGTCTTATCTAGGATTCAGTCTTATTTATGATATTGCTAAGATCCTGAATATTTTCTAACTTTTAAGATACTACTATGTATAGAAGTGTTAGTATGAACTGTAATTGTGGCTGTTTTGGTTTTAGGTGCACACACTTCATTCACTAGCAGCATCACTTTCTGCATCAATTTACCAAGCATTATGTGACAGTCATAGCTACAGGTAAAAAAAAAAAAAAATCACCCCAAATAGTATTAATGCAGCAAAATCCAGAGTTATTATTAAAGTTCTGTTTCCTAGCAACTGAAAAATAAAAACCAATATGACTGATGTGTACTTTAACTGATAAGATAGAATCAGAAATAGCATATTTGTTTAGTTATCACCCAGTAATACAAGAGAAATATAGAAATGCCAAATAATAAATACAAATGATCTTAATTACCATATTTTTGTTTCCATGAAAAAATTTATTGTCCAAAATAATGTATGCTAAGAAATTTTCCTTAGGAATGATTTCTTTTTAGCCATTGGATTAGTTTGTATTTGTTTAACTGGTTTGCCATCTCTCCAGCTCAAAAATACATTCTTAAAATTTAATTATTAAAATAAATTTTACTTATCCTTTTGTGTGAAGTAGAAGTCTTTGGAAGTGATATCAATTCTTTTTTCTTATTATTGTTTTAGAAATTTATTTAATTTTGTAGTGCTGAGGATTGAACCTAGACTTTTGCACATACTATGCAAGCTTTCTCTTTAGCCTTCTTTTTATTTTTTAAACTTAAAAAAACTATTTATTTATTTATTTATTTGCAAGCAGAGAGAGAGATAGAAGAGAGGCAGACAGAGAGAGAATGGGCACGCCAGGGCCTCTAGCCACTGCAAACGAACTCCAGATGCATGTGCCCCTCAGGCATCTGGCTTATGTGGGTCCTAGAGAATTGAACTGGGATCTTTTGGCTTTGCAGGCAAATGCCTTAACCGCTAAGCCATTTCTCCAGCCCTCTTTTTATTTTTATTTATTTATTTATTTTATTTTATTTTATTTTATTTTTTTTGGTTTTTCGAGATAGGGTTTCACTCTGTTCCAGGCTGACCTGGAATTAACTATGTAGTCTCAGGGTGGCCTCAAACTCACAGCAATCCGCCTACCTCTGCCTCCCAAGTGCTGGGATTAAAGGCGTGAGCCATCATGCCCGGCTCTTCTTTTTATTTTTAAAAGTTTTTTTTTTCTTTTTTTGTGGTAGGGTCTCATTCTAGCTAAGGCTGACCTGGAATTCACTATATAGTCTTCGGCTGGCTGCCAACTCACATTAATCCTCCTACCTCTGCCTCTCAAGTGCTGGGATTAAAGGTGTAAACCACCAAGCCCAGCTTCTTTTTAAATTTTAAGACAGGGTCTCACTAAATTGCCCATACTGGTCTGTAACTCACCCAGTAATCCAGGAAGAACTTAAATTTGTGATCCTCTGTCAGTCTTCTGAGTAGCTGGGGGGTTATAGGCCTGAAAAGTAATGCTTTTACTTAGAAAGGAAAGTAGATTTTAAGGGACATTTGGTCTTTGTTTTAGATAATCCTAAAATTTGACTCTCTAGATTTTAATTTGTATTTTTAATGCACAGTTAAGCTTGTACAATTCTGTAGAACTAAGAGCAATAAACTAGTACCCTGAAACTATCTACTGTGTCTTAGACCAAATATGGTCTCCGTATCTTAGACTGCAAAAATTTGAGTGCAAATAGAATATATTTAAAATATACCAAAAATATTCTTTAAAAGAATATAAGACTAAATTTCACCTGTACAATGTAGTAAGATTCAATACTTTGTTTTGAAAACCTATCAGTAAACATTTGTAACTAATTTCAAGAATTTTCGGGGGGATATGATGGAGAGTGAAGTTTCAAAGGGGAAAGTAGGGGGAGGGAGGGAAATAACATGGGATATTGTCTGCAATTAAAGAAGTTGTCAATAAAAAAATTAAAAAATTAAAAAAGAATTTTCTAAAATAAGTTCTCCTTAAAATAATGATTGAGTATTAAAACTTGTTTTTCTTCATAATCTGAAATAAAGAATATGTATAAAGTGCATGTGTTCATTACCTCTAGTAGGGTGGTAAATAACTGAACTATTTGTTTTAGCAGTCAAGCAGAAGGAAATCAATTCACAGGAATGGCTTATCAAGGACTTCTTTTAAGTGATAGGCGAAGACTGAGAACAGAGAGCATCGAAGAACATGTGACACCCAACTCACCTCCTGCACAGTGGCCAGGTGAGGATTTCACTGGTTTTGTGTTGCTGTTTTTCTTCTAAATTCATTTTACAAAGGCAGTTCCTTTTTTAAAGCTAGGTGGCCCAGTTTCTGATTGTTGCTTTTCTCTTTTTTCTTTCTTTCTTTTTTGTTTTTTTTGGTTTTTCAAGGTAGAGTCTCACTCTCTAGTCCAGGCTGACTGGAATTCACTGTGTAGTCTCAGGGTGGCCTCTAGCTCACAGCAATCCTCCTACCTCTGCCTCCTGGGGGCTGGGATTAAAGGCATGTGCCACCTTGCCCAGCTTTTTTTCCCTTTTATTTCTTTTGAGGCAAGCCCAACAGACTGTCCACCCCCTTTTAATGTGAGAGAGTGAGAGAGACAGAGAGAGATGGAGAGAGAGAGAGAGGGAGGGAGAGAATTGGCGTGCCAGGGCCTCAGCCATTGCAATCAAACTCCAGATGTGTGTACCACTTGTGAGCATGTGTGACCTTATGTGCTTGTGTCACTGTGTGTCTGGCTTATGTGGGACCTGGAGGATCAAACATGAGTCCTTAGGCTTGGCAGGCAAGCACCTTAACTACTAAGCCATCTCTCCAGCCCCTGATTGGGGGATATGAGAAAAAGAGAATATGGAAGCTGGGCTTTGATCCCAGTACTCAAGAGGCAGAGATAGGAGCATCACCATGAGTTGGAGGCCAGCCTGGGACTACAAAGTGAGTTCCAGGTCAGCCTGGGCTGAGCTAGAGTGAGACCTTACCTCCAAACCCTCCTTCAGAAAGAAAAAAAAAAAAAAGAATTTGGGCACACCAGAACCTCTTATCACTACAAATGGATGCTGGATGCATGTTCCACTTTGTGCATCTGGCTACTGGGAAATTGAATCTGGGTCTGAAAGCTTTCCAGCGAATATCTTTAACTGCTGAGCCATCTCTCCAGCCTGAGTTGGTGAATTTTTGTTTGTTTTTGATAATGTTTTCTGCTATGGTTTTGCAGTTCTTTTGTTTAAAATTTTTATTTATGTATTTATTTATTTGAGAGAGCAAGAGAAGGAAAGAGGCAGACAGACACACACAAAGAGAGAGAGAATGGGCACGCCAGGGCCTCCAGCCATAGCATATGAACTCCAGATTCATGTGCCACCTTGTGCATCTGGCTTACATGGGTCCTGGGGAATCGAACCGACATCCTTTGGCTTTGCAGGCAAATGCCTTAACTGCTAAGCCATCTCTCCAGCCCAGCAGTTTTTAAGTATTATAATATTGTCAGAAGACTCTGAAAGTTAATACTTAAAAACAAGCATAAAAAGGAGACTTAAGAGCCGGGCGTGGTGGCGCACGCCTTTAATCCCAGCACTCGGGAGGCAGAGGTAGGAGGATCGCCGTGAGTTCAAGTCCACCCTGAGACTACATAGTGAATTCCAGGTCAGCCTGGGCTAGAGTGAAACCCTGCCTCGAAACCCCCCCCCCCAAAAAAAAAGGAGACTTAAATACACTTCATAAGGGTGAATTCATCATCTCCATTTTCCTCTGAAATTCTGGATTAGAGTTCTATTGGTATCACAGACCCACTTTCACAAATTAGAGATAATACATTTCTTTTCAAGAGTGTAAATTTATATGCCAGGATAGGAGTGACAATTCTGTGCATATATGGTGTGACATCATTCATTCTCTGTATGTAACTAGCCCCTTTCTCATTTTTTTTTTTTTTTTTTTTTCGAGGTAGGGTCTCACTCTGGCCCAGGCTGACCTGGAATTAACTATGCAATCTCAGGGTGGCCTTGAACTCACGGCGATCCTCCTACCTCTGCCTCCCGAGTGCTGGGATTAAAGACGTGCGCCACCACGCCCGGCACATTTCTTTTTCTTTTTTGGTTTTTCGAGGTAGGGTCTCACTGTAGCTCAGGCTGACCTGGAATTCACCATGTACTCTCAGGGTGGCCTTGAACTCACGATGATCCTCCTACCTCTGCCTCCCAAGTGCTAGGATTAAAGGTGTGCGCCACCATGCCTACCTCTTTCTCATTTTTTATATCATCATTTTCTCCATCCATATCTAACCCTGCTTAGTTTCTAAGATAAGATGAGATCAGGTATGTTCAGGGTGGTATGGCCACAGACCTCATAGTTTTTAAGCTTTCTCCATACACTTCAGTAACCTAGCATGTTAAATTAATTTAAGCATAGATTTCAAGAAGCATTAGCTATCTTGAATAATTTTACACTTACAAAAAATAGTATAAAGAATTTTGGTATAATCATCCATATTCCCTCCGATAACATTTTATCATACTTGATTTGTTATTTGTTTCTTCTCTTCTAGTTGTTATGTCTCTGTGTATATTCAAGTTTTTTTTTGTTTGTTTGTTTTGTTTCTTTTGGTTTTTCATGTAAGAGTCTCACTCTCTAGTCCAGGCTGACTGGAATTCACTGTGTAGTCTCAGGGTGGCCTCTAGCTCACAGCAATCCTCCTACCTCTGCCTCCTGGGGGCTGGGATTAAAGGCATGTGCCACCTTGCCCAGCTTTTTTTTCCTTTTATTTCTTTTGAGGCAAGCCCAACAGACTGTCCACCCCCTTTTAATGTGAGAGAGTGAGAGAGACAGAGAGAGATGGAGAGAGAGAGAGAGAGGGAGGGAGAGAATTGGCGCGCCAGGGCCTCAGCCATTGCAATCAAACTCCAGATGTGTGCACCACTTGTGAGCATGTGTGACCTTATGTGCTTGTGTCACTGTGTGTCTGGCTTATGTGGGACCTGGAGGATCAAACATGAGTCCTTAGGCTTGGCAGGCAAGCACCTTAACTACTAAGCCATCTCTCCAGCCCCTGATTGGGGGATATGAGAAAAAGAGAATATGGAAGCTGGGCTTTGATCCCAGTACTCAAGAGGCAGAGATAGGAGCATCACCATGAGTTGGAGGCCAGCCTGGGACTACAAAGTGAGTTCCAGGTCAGCCTGGGCTGAGCTAGAGTGAGACCTTACCTCCAAACCCTCCTTCAGAAAGAAAAAAAAAAAAAGAATTTGGGCACACCAGAACCTCTTATCACTACAAATGGATGCTGGATGCATGTTCCACTTTGTGCATCTGGCTACTGGGAAATTGAATCTGGGTCTGAAAGCTTTCCAAGCGAATATCTTTAACTGCTGAGCCATCTCTCCAGCCTGAGTTGGTGAATTTTTGTTTGTTTTTGATAATGTTTTCTGCTATGGTTTTGCAGTTCTTTTGTTTAAAAATTTTATTTATGTATTTATTTATTTGAGAGAGCAAGAGAAGGAAAGAGGCAGACAGACACACACAAAGAGAGAGAGAATGGGCACGCCAGGGCCTCCAGCCATAGCATATGAACTCCAGATTCATGTGCCACCTTGTGCATCTGGCTTACATGGGTCCTGGGGAATCGAACCGACATCCTTTGGCTTTGCAGGCAAATGCCTTAACTGCTAAGCCATCTCTCCAGCCCAGCAGTTTTTAAGTATTATAATATTGTCAGAAGACTCTGAAAGTTAATACTTAAAAACAAGCATAAAAAGGAGACTTAAGAGCCGGGCGTGGTGGCGCACGCCTTTAATCCCAGCACTCGGGAGGCAGAGGTAGGAGGATCGCCGTGAGTTCAAGGCCACCCTGAGACTACATAGTGAATTCCAGGTCAGCCTGGGCTAGAGTGAAACCCTGCCTCGAACCCCTCCCCCCCAAAAAAAAGGAGACTTAAATACACTTCATAAGGGTGAATTCATCATCTCCATTTTCCTCTGAAATTCTGGATTAGAGTTCTATTGGTATCACAGACCCACTTTCACAAATTAGAGATAATACATTTCTTTTCAAGAGTGTAAATTTATATGCCAGGATAGGAGTGACAATTCTGTGCATATATGGTGTGACATCATTCATTCTCTGTATGTAACTAGCCCCTTTCTCATTTTTTTTTTTTTGGTTTTTTTCGAGGTAGGGTCTCACTCTGGCCCAGGCTGACCTGGAATTAACTATGCAATCTCAGGGTGGCCTTGAACTCACGGCGATCCTCCTACCTCTGCCTCCCGAGTGCTGGGATTAAAGGCGTGCGCCACCACGCCCGGCACATTTCTTTTTCTTTTTTGGTTTTTCGAGGTAGGGTCTCACTGTAGCTCAGGCTGACCTGGAATTCACCATGTAGTCTCAGGGTGGCCTTGAACTCACGATGATCCTCCTACCTCTGCCTCCCAAGTGCTAGGATTAAAGGTGTGCGCCACCATGCCTACCTCTTTCTCATTTTTTATATCATCATTTTCTCCATCCATATCTAACCCTGCTTAGTTTCTAAGATAAGATGAGATCAGGTATGTTCAGGGTGGTATGGCCACAGACCTCATAGTTTTTAAGCTTTCTCCATACACTTCAGTAACCTATGCATGTTAAATTAATTTAAGCATAGATTTCAAGAAGCATTAGCTATCTTGAATAATTTTACACTTACAAAAAATAGTATAAAGAATTTTGGTATAATCATCCATATTCCCTCCGATAACATTTTATCATACTTGATTTGTTATTTGTTTCTTCTCTTCTAGTTGTTATGTCTCTGTGTATATTCAAGTTTTTTTTTTTTGTTTGTTTTTGTTTTTTTGGTTTTTCAAGGTAGGGTCTCACTCTGGCTCAGGCTGACCTGGAATTCACTATATAGTCTCAGGGTGGCCTCGAACTCTCGGCGATCCTCCTACTTCTGCCTCCACAGTGCTGGGATTAAAGGCGTGCGCCACCACGCCCGGCTCAAGTATATTTTTGTGGGTGTATATGTGTGTGGCATGTGAGTGTGTGTGTGGAAGCCAGGAGTCCATGTTAGGTTGTCATCTTCCTTTAAAAAAATCATTTATTTATTTATTTAAGAGAGAAAGAAAGAGGCAGATACTGAAAGGGAATAGGTACACCAGGGCCTCCAGCTGCTGCAAATAACTCCAGATGCATGCGCCATCTTGTGCATCTGGCTTACATGGGTCCTAGGGAATTGAATCTGGGTCTTTTGGCTGTGCAGGCAAGTGCCTTAACTGCTAAGCCATCTCTCTAACCCTTACTTTTTTGAGGTAGGATTTCTTACTGAACCTGGAGCTCACCAGTTTGTCTAGATTAGCTAACCAGCATCATTACCTCTTGCCATTGCAAAGAATGCCCATCTGGCTTTATGTGGATGGCTGGGGAATTGAACCTGGGGCATCAGACTATAAGCAAGCACCTTGAACTTCTGAACCACTTCCCAGTTTTTAGCATTTTTGAAAATATATTTTATTTATTTATTTATTTGAGAAAGAGAGAATGGGCATGCCAGGGCCTCAAGGCCACTGTAAATGAACTCGACATGTGTGCCACCTTGTGCATCTGGCTTACATGGGTTCTGGGGACTCAAACTTGGGTCCTTTCGTGTACAGGCTGCCTTAACCACTAAGCCATTGCTCTGGCCCATTTTTTAAACCATTTTTTAATTTAAAAAATTTAAGGTTCAGGGAGACTTTATTATAGTTTAGAATTTTAGGAGTGAGAAGAGAGGGGGAGTTTAAGCCTAGAAAGTAAAAGAAGGAAGCAAAACAGGGCTTTGGCTCAGGGAGGTGAGAAGGGATTTCAGAAGCCCCAGATTTTAATTCTATCAACATTTTAATTTAATTTATTAACATTTAACATTTAATTCGAATGTTGATACAATACTATCTTCTAGTCTTTAGACTAAATGTCTATATGTCTAAATGTCTATATGTCTGTCTATATGTGTAAATGTCACTGTCCCACTGATATCCTTTTTCAGGCCCTTGTAATATTTGGTTATAATTTTGAATTAGTCTCCATGAATTAGGACTTCACGTTTTCTATTGTTCTCCCTTTATTTTTCATTCCTTCCCTCCATCCTTCTTTTTTTCTCCTTCCTTCTCTGCCCTCTCCTCTCCTTCCTCCTTTATTTCTCATTCTCTCTGTCTCTTTGGATGACAGGATTGCTAGGTAGCATAGCCCAGGCTGGTCTTGAATTCATGATCCTCTTGCACTTTCTGAGTGCTAGGATTATAGACATGTGCTACTGTGCTTGGATCTCTACATCTTTTTTTTTTTATTGACATCTATACTTACATACAAAAAAATACATGATATTTCCCTCCCTTCTCCCATTCCCTTTTAGAACTCCAATCTCCATCACATCCCCTCCCTCTCTCCATTAGTCTCTCTTTTAATTTGATGTCATCATCTTTTTTCTTCTATTATGAGGGTCTTGCAAAGGTATTGCTAGGCACTGCAAGATTATGGATATCAAGGCCAATTTCTGTCTGGACAGTTGCATTGTAAGGAGTCACACCCTTCCTTTGGCTCTTCCATTCTATCCGTCCCCTCTTCCGCAACGGGCCCTGAGCCTTGGAGGGTGTGACAGAGATGTTTCAGTGCTGAGCACTCCTGCATCCCTTCTTCTCAGCACTATGTTGCCTTTTGGGTCATCCCAGTGGTCGCCATCTGAAAAGAGAAGCTTCTCTAACCAGAAGTGAGAGTAGCATTAATATGTGAATATGAACATTAAGTGTAGTGCTTTCAGGGCAGCTTGGTGGGAATAATACATACATTTAGCCAGAAAAGAGCACGCTTTATACCCCTAAGGCTCATGACCTCCCCTGCCATAGACTTTTGCTTAGGTTTTTCAGTACCAGGTATGTATTCCCTCCTGTAGAGAGGGCCTTCAGTCCAATTATGGAGCAGTTGGTTACCCCAAGAGCAGACATGCCACGATTGCACCCGTTCAGTCATTGGGCCTGTATGGCCAAACTTGAATTTTCAGTGTCCACTGTTTTCACTGATGACTTCTGTCTCCCATATGGCTGCATGCAGTGCAGCTTTTTCCAGCTTTCTGTTGGCTGATCTACAAGGAGAAGATTTTCTGCTCAGCACCAGCTTGATTTCTCAGTGACCTTGCCTCTCAGGCAAGAGATGTCTTCAGCAATAGATAGGTTTTACCATCTGTTTCTCAAGGTAAACCAAGGGCTTTGGTAATAGCCTTTAATGTTTTGGAGGCTTCCAGACCTCCTTGGCCAACAACTCACTGGAAGGTATCCCATCCCAGGCACTGTGAATCTCTACATCTTTGTCTTTCCTGATGTTGACACTTTTGAGGATTATGTACTGTCTGGTTAGTTTTAAAGACTGCCACTTGGCTCAGGATTTTCTGATATTTTACTAATGTTAGATTCAGGTTATATATTTTTGCCAAGGAAATCACAAAAAAAGATGTGCCCTCATTATTGTGAAGATCTAGAGGCATGATGTCAGCTGTTCCCATTATTTGATTACTTGCTAAGGTGGTTTTTCTATATAAGGTTGCTGCTTTTTCCTTTGTAATTGATTGGTATAATTTGAGGTAACAGCACAAGATCATGTAAAGTGTCAGTTTTTAGCCCCCAATGATGATTCCTGTCTTTAAGTCAAATACTACTGTGGAGTGACTAGATGACAATTTTCTAATTCTATCATTTTTTACTGATTAGTTGAAATTATCCTGTAAAGAGGAGCTTTTCCTTTTACACTTTTAATTTAGTAATTGATTCATTAAATCACTATAGACTAGTAGGTTCTTACTGTATCCTATAGATTATAATCATTCTCATTATTTTTGTTTTTCAAATTATGGAAATGCTTATTTTATAGAATATAGATACATAATTGTAGTTAAATTACAGATTCCTTTGCATTTTTCTTTTGGCACTTTATGCTGATATTTTATGATATTCTTCACTTTTACAGGTGTGAGCTCACTTATTAATCTCTTGAGTTCTGCCCAAGATGAAGACCAGCCCAAACTGAATGTTTTGTTGTGTGAAGCTGTTGTTGCTGTTTACCTAAGTTTATTGATACATGCTCTTGCCACAAATTCCTCCAATAAATTATTTCGGCTTGCTGCCCACCCATTAAATAATCGAATGTGGGCTGCTGTTTTTGGAGGGGGTGTAAAACTTGTTGTGAAACCTCGAAGACAATCAGAAAGTATTTCAGGTAAGATAAAACTGTTACTAATTCCTTATATAAATGTAATTAATCTCTAATGCTAAAGTAAAAAAAATTTGTAATGTCTTAAGGCATTTTACATTGAAAACCAATGAAGTGTTAAGAACAATCACTCTTATGATGTTTTTATTTTTTAATAGCCTAATGTATGTTTTTAATGACTGAAATTCCTAACATAAAGTCCATCAATGTAAATAGCAATGAACACAAACATTTACATCAGGGGCTAAGATGGCAATTGTAATCTTTTTTTGTTTTGTTTTGTTTTTTCAAGGTAGGGCTTCACTCTAGTCCAGGCTGACCTGGAATTCACTCTGTATCCTCAGGGTAGCCTTGAACTCACGGCGATCCTTCTATCTCTGCCTCTCAAGTGCTGGGATAAAAGGTGTGTGCCACCACACCTGGCTGGTAATCTTTTTTAATAAATATTTTTACTTATGAGAGAGAGAGAATAAGAATGGACATGCCAGGGCCTCTTGCCACTGCAAACTCCAGACACATAATGCCAGTTTGTGGTAGAGCCATTTTAGAAGAAAGATACAATCAGTCAGTAAAGTACTTGCCTCACAAGCATGAGTATCTGAGTTTGAGCCCTGTACCTATGTGAAATATCAGATGTGGTAGTGTGCACCCATAATCAGAGACAGGAGGATCCCTTGGACTCATTGGCCAGCCAATGTAGCTGAATTGGGAGCTCTACATTCAGTGAGAGATACTGTGTCAAAAAGAGGTTGATGGTGTATCTGAAGATGACACCTAAGGTTGTCCTCTGGCCTCCACATTTACCTGCACAAACATGTACATCTATACATTTATGAACATATGAACATGAATACACACATAAAAAGATAAAATTGGCCAGACATGGTGGCATATGCCTTTAATCCCAGCACTTGGGAGGCAGAAGTAGGATTGCCATGTGTTTGAGGTCACCCTGAGACTACATAGTATGTTGCAGTCAGGTTCGCATTGCTGGCAGAAAATACCCAACCAAGAGCAGCTTGTGGGGAAAAAGGTTTATTCTGGCTTACAGACTTGAGGGGAAACTCCATGATGGCAGGGGAAAACAATGGCATGAGCAGAGGATGGTTATCACCTCCTCACCAACATCAGGTAGACAACATCAACAGGAGAGGGTGCCAAACACTGGCAAGGGTAGACTGGCTATAACACCCATAAGCCCGCCCCCAAAAATACACCACCTCCAGGAGGCATTAATTCCCAAATCTCCATCAGCTAGGAACCTAGCATTCAGAACACATAAGTTTATGGGGGGCACCTGAATTAAACCACCACATAGTGAATTCCAGGTCAGCCTGGGCTAGAGTGAGGTCCTACCTAAAAAAAAAAAAAAAGAAGAAGAAGAAAAAGAAAAAGATCCAATTTATTACCTTTGTTTTGGACATGTTTGAAGAGGTAAAAAGAGCAGAAAGGTAAGTGTAAAGGAGAAGGCAATGTGTAGGAATGCATTCTTAATTAGATAAATACTTATATAAGTCCTCAGAGTCATATAGAAGTTGGCTTTAGATCATGTATAGATTACCATTTCAATTATTCACATGGTTTTAAAAGTTCCATTTGTGTGTGTGTGTGTGTGTGTGTGTGCATGTGTGCGCACACGCACACACATGTGGATGTATGTGTTTTTTCCTTATGAGCAAGTGAGAATATATTTTAAACCCACTTTTTAAGCTGATAGGATTTGGGATGTTATAGAGTGATGTCATGGGAAGATTTTCTTTTTAAATCATCTGCAGAAATGGTCACATTACAGATGGGGAATGAGTGGCACAAAGAGTGTAAATGACACATTTCAACCTTTGTCATCACTGCCAGTGGTTGAGTTAAAAGAGATCCCTATGTAAGTTACATTAAAAGAAGTGATAGTACCAATTCCCATGCTTCCACTCTCTTTATATGTTGCTATCTTAAACACTTTCTTCATCCCTAATTATAATCCATTTTAAACAAAAGTTTTCTGCCAAATCATTTCTTTCTGTTCTTGAATTTTCTATATATATATATTTTTTAATTTTCTGTATTTTGATTATGGTAATTCTTTGAATTATTTTCCCTTCAATACTGGGGATAAAACCCAGGGCTTTGTACATGCTAGGCAAGTGCTTTATCACTGAGCTATATGCCTATCCCTATTTATGGTAATTCTATCAACTCATCCATGTTTAAAACCTCTATGAATGCATTTACTTTTGCAGTCAGTCATTCTCTTATCTACTAAGTGCTAAGCAACGCACTATGCTTTAGAAGCCCTTACCATATGAAGGTTACACCTCATGAAGGTAGACAAACAATAAATCAATCATATGATATTTTAGGCATGGTAAGAATTGTGACAAAAACAAAGCAGGATAAGTGTAAAGAGTGATGAGGGAATGGAGGAGAGACCAATTTAGTTACGGTGGTTAGAAGATAATTTCTGATGACCAAGCATTTTGAGCAGAGCCTTATGGAGGTCACTGATCAGATCACACCTGCAGATATCAAGGGTCAGATCATTCTAGGCACATGGAACAGTTAGCAAAAGTTCTGTTACAGCACTGGGTTATCTTTCTCCAGGAACTTCAAGAGGCGATCAGAGCTATCATGAACAAGATTAGTGTGTGAGGTGGGATTAGAGGAATAATTTGGGCAAGGTCTTTTAGGGTTTTGTGAATCATCATTGATACTTTGGTTGTGTTTTTTTTATTTTTAAAAATATTTTATTTTTATTTATTTATTTGAGAGAGAGAAAGAGGCATAGAGAAAGATAGATACAGAGAGAATGGGCACACCAGGGCTTCCAGCCACTGCAAATGAAATCCAGATGCATGGGCCACCTTGTGCATCTGGCTTATATGGGTCCTGAGGAATTGAACTGAGGTACTTTGGCTTTGCAGGCAAGTGCCTTAACCATTAAGCCATCTCTTCAGCCCATTTCAGTTGTTTTAAGCAGAGAGAAAATTACTGAAAGGTTTAAGCAGAAGAGTAATAAAATCTAATTTAGATTTTCAAAAAAGTTACATTAGATACTTTGTGGAGAATAAGCTATAATAGAATAAAATTAAGCTTTTGTGAGTTAGTGGTGCTTTACCATCAAGTATGAGTGGATAAATGACATGGTATTTACATATGGTAGGTAGACTGTCACCCAGGCATGCAAAGAAATGAAGTGCTTATACATGTTAAAATGTGCATGAATTTGAAAATACTATGTTAAGTCAAAGAAATCAGACACATAAGGTCACATGTTGTCAACTGTGCATGTATAAAATATCTAGAGTAGATAATTCTATAAGTCAGAAGGCATATGAAGTGAACAATTACTTAATAGGTCTGTGCATCCCATTTAGGGCGATGATAGCTTTGGAACTGTATTAAGGTGGTCCTAGCACCAGATGCAGATGGACCAAATACGACTGTATTACATTCTTTAAAATGGCTAGTTTTATGTTATATAAATTATATATATATATAAAGATTAAAAAATAACAGTCATAGGCAGAGAGAAAAGAGGTTCTACTTGACATAAATTGCTGATGGGTTTGTTGTACTCTCTGGCCCTCCCATATCCAATTATTTCCTCAATCCTTTTGATACTTTTTTCTTGTTGTTGTTGTTTTGAGATAGAGTCTCACTCTAGCCCAGGCTGACCTGGAATTAACTATGTAGTCTCAGGGTGGCCTCGAACTCACGGCAATCCTCCTACCTCTGCCTCCCGAGTGCTGGGATTAAAGGCGTGTGCCACCACGCCTGGCTTTTGATACATTTTTTAAAAGTATGTTTCATATTATAACCCTTTCTTTGGTTTTCATCATTGACCATACTACTTCAGACCCCTCTCATGCCATCTTCTATCTTATTTTCTACGGGATCAAATACCACACTTCATCATGTGGCTAGCGTGACAAGCTATAGCTAGAATTGTCTGTAATGTATCTTTCCCAGCTTCAGATCCATGGGCTGGTCCTGGTCTAACTCTAGGAGCTGTCATTATTATTACTGCTCTTCTGACTCCTGTCTGTGTGCTTCACCCCTAATTTACACAAACCTACTTTAGACATTTATTACTGTACATTTCCCCCTTCCCTTTTGGGCTTCTGCATTTTTGTAGAGACATTCATTATATTGTCCTTCCTACTGCATGATCATTGAATCTTTCTTGAAGTGCATAGTTAGACACAGCCACTCTCGTTAATACTTACTGAGTATACCATTTCTGTAATTCATCTTTATGGAATCATTTTAATCCATAGTCTATGTAATAAATATGTGAGTCCATGGAAAGATACCCCCATGTTTCTTTGCCATGACATCTGGAACTCTGATGTAATAACATTTAGGAACTCAGATAGGAGATCCAGAACAAGACATGGCAAGAGGAGGATGAAAAGAAAAGTTAACTGTGTGAACTAATAATGGAGAATAAATGCTGATTTTTAATCTTATTCAGCACCCCCTGTTCCTTCTGAAGACATAGATAAACACCGCAGAAGATTTAACATGCGAATGCTGGTCCCTGGAAGACCCGTAAAAGATGCTACCCCACCACCAGTGCCTGCAGAAAGACCATCTTACAAAGAGAAATTTATTCCTCCTGAACTTAGTATGTGGGATTACTTTGTTGCAAAGGTAAGGGTATGAAGGTATGATAAGTGTGTTTCATTGACTCGTGTGTGTCACATACAAATGAGGGGGTAGCTTTTGGATTCAATCACCTTGTTTTAAACACTTAGTTTCCCAAATCCAAAAACAGAATAGTCCTAATAGATTTGGGAATGATCAAATACTTGATGATAGATGAGAAAAATTAAGATCATATGGGACATAGGTATAAACCAAAGATTACTTTACTAACATATAGTGTCATTCTTTTCTAGTGATAGGATTCTTGTGTTTATGATGCAGTTTTCCCTCAACTCATTATCAGTAGTTCCCCTTGGTCAGCATGGAATTAGAGGAAAACAATAGATATTGGGGTTTGATAGGCTGTGGTAAAATACCATGACTTATCACTATTTCCACAAAGTGGAGAGAACATCTCTGGGGAAGAATACATGTGGGGACTGTTTCCCTTATAGACCTACTGTGCCAGGTACATGCTAATATGGCACTTGCTTTTCAGTTCATTGCCTTGATATGTTTCCCTCTTACCGTGCATTAACACTGTCATCACCTTACTGTATGTTCTCATGAGGAAATACATTTGCCTCTTTCTACTTCTGATTTTTTTTATTAGATCTCATCTTAGAATTTTTTGAGGCATTGAACTATTCTGTTTTATAAGAAATTGGCTGATCTTGAAAAGTTTTTGAAATTGAGTTTGAAGAGTAGTTTTACAAACTAAAAAGACTTTGGTTATATAATGGTCCACAAAATATGGCCTCAGAACAAAAGCAGCAGCAGTGCCAAGGAACTTGTGAGAAATGCAAAATCTTGTGTTCTCCTTTCTAACTTGATTGTTCTTTGATATTCAGAAAGCCCATGGAATCATTAATGTGAACGATAACATTAAGATTTGTAAATGGTCATGTGACAGCTTATTTTTATTTTTAAAATTTTTTATCATCTTATTTATTTATTAGAGATAGAGTGATGGAGAGGGAGAGAGAGAGAGAGAGAATATGGGCCTGCCAGGGCCTCTAGCAACTGCAAATGAACTCCAAATGCATGTGTCACGATGTGTGTCTGGCTAATATGGGACCTGGAGAATTGAACCTGGGTCCTTAAGCTTTGCAGGCAAGCGCCTTAACCACTAAACCATCTCTCCAGCCCTTATTTTTATTTTTTTATAAATGTTTTCTCCTGATTAATGTAAAGCTGTGATAATGGAAAATGCAAAGTATAAAGAAGGAATATAAGCCAAGAGAGTGGTACATGCCTTTATGTCTAGCACTTGAGAGTTTGATGTCTAGCACTTGCATTAGGGGAAAAAAAAGAAAAAGAAGATTTAACATAGGCACACTTGCTCTAATCCTTTTTATTCACATTAAAAATATATATAATTGAAGCCAGGTGTGGTGGCACACACCTTTAATATCAGCACTTGAGAGACAGAGGTAGGAGGATTGCTGTGAGTTCAAGGCCACCTTGAGACTACACAGTGAATTCCAGGTCAGCCTGAGCTAGAGTGAGACCCTACTTCAGAAAAAAAATTATACACAATTTATATGTAATTTTTTTACATATATATATATAATTGAATCATTCTATGTAGCTTTATATTTGGCTGCTTTCAGTTAATATGACAAGGCAAGTAATTTCCTGTACCATGAAACACATGTATAGGGCTGGGGAGATGGCTTCATAGTTAAAATCACTTGCTTGCGTAACTTACAGGCCCAGGTTCGATTCCCTAGTACCCATGTAAAGCCAGGGGCACAAAGTGGTGCATGCATCTAGAGTTTACTTGTAGTGGCAGGAGGCCCTGGAGTGCCATTTCTCTCTCAGCTTGAAAATTAATAAATAAAAATATTTTAAAAAATCATATAACCTGCACTTAACAAAAACCTTTGTTATAGTAAGCAAAAGGATAAAGGAGAAACAATAACCTCTCAATCCTTATCTACCATCTACTTTAAATTACCAACTCAGTGGACAGTTTTGTTTCATTGAATCTCTATCTACATTAGATTGTTTAGTAGCCCTGGCTGACTTGAAATTTGCTATGTAGCCCAAACTGGCCTTGAACTTGCCTCAGTCCTTCTGCCTCAACCTCCTGACTATTGGGATTACACACAACTGGTCAGTATTTAACTTTTTAAAAGGATTTTGAAGCTGAATGTGGTGGAACAACTGACATAGCTGTTTTAATCCTAGTAAGCATTAGGGGAGATAGGGGCAAGAATATATAGTTTGAAGCTAGCATATGCTGTCTTGAAAAAACAAAAACAACCAAATAACAACACAAACCCTTGGAAAGGCCTGGAGAGATGACTTAGCAGTGTAAGGCACTTGTGTACTAATCCTAAGGACCCAGGTTGGATTCACCAGTATGCACGTAAGCCAGATGCACATGGTGGCATATGCGTCTGGAGTTTGTTTGCAGTGGCTAGAGGCCCTGGTGCACCCATTCTCTCTCTCTCTCTGCTCTCTCTCCCCCTCTCCCAAATAAATAAATAAAATATTCTTTTAAAAAACCCTCGGAAAATAGGTTTTTGAACAGAATCATACTTGTATAACATGAAGTATCCAGCATTTACATTTTCCCTGTATCTTTTTTTTTTTCTTGAGGCAGGGTCTCACTGTAGCCCAGGCTGACTTGGAATTCACTCTGTAGTCTCAGGCTGGCCTCGAACTCATTGTGATCCTCCTGCCTTTGCCACCTGAGTGCTGGATTAAAGGTGTGCGCCACCAGACCTGGCTCCCCTGTATTGTTTGTAGAGTTGGTTTTTCCAATCTAGAATCTAAAATAAGATTCATAGGAAGTAGCTGTTGTATTAAATCTCTTTTGGGGGGCCTGTGGTCTCATGTAACCAGGCTTTTCTAAAAGTTGATATGTAGCTGAGGATAACCTTGAACTCCTGCCGCCACCTTTCAAGTGTACCACCATGCCCTGTTAAAAATAGGGAAGAGAGGGCTGGAGAGATGGCTTAGTGGTTAAGGCGCCTGCCTCCTAAGCCTAAGAATGCTGGTTCCAATCTCCAGCGGTTCCAATCTCCAGGTCCCATGTTTTAGCTAGATGTAAAGTGATGCAAGGGCACAATGTTGCACTTGACCACAAGGGGGCGCACGCATCTGGATTTCGTTCACAGCAGCTGAGAGGCTGCTGGCGCACCCATTCTCTATCTGTCTTCCTCTCCCTCTCTCTCTGTCTCCCTCTCCCTCTCTCTCTCTCAAAAAAAAAAAAATAGCCGGGTGTGGTGGCGCACGCTTTTAATCCCAGCATTCGGGAGGCAAAGGTAGGAGGATCACCGTGAGTTCGAGGCCACCCTGAGATTACATAGTGAATTCCAAGTCAGCCTGGGCTAGAGTGAGACCCTACCTTGAAAAACCAAAAAATGAAAAAAAAAATAGTAAGAGAGCATATGTGCCTTTACACTCATTAGCATTAATTTAACTTAGAGATTAAAAATTTTATCCTTTTTTTTGGGTGGGGCTTTTTAAGGTAGAGTCTTACTCTAGCCCAGGCAGACCTGAAATTCACTAGGTAGTCTCAGGCTGGCCTTGAACTCACAGCTATTCTCCTACCTCTGCCTCTTGAGTGCTGTGATTAAAGGCCTTTATCCTTTGAGTGACATTAAAATTTTAGTAAGTTTATTGTTTTTTCCAGGTTGATTGTTCATATTCTTAGTGAATTGTCTACTGTGATTAAGTATTTTTTTTAATTTTTATTTATTTATTTGCAAGCAGAGAGAGAGAGAGAGAGAGAGAGAGAGAGAGAAATAGAAGAGAGGCAGACAGAGAGAGAATGGGCATGCAAACCAACTCCAGATGCATATGCCCCTCATGCATCTGGCTTACATGGGTCCTGGAGAATTGAACCTGGATCCTTTGGTTTCACAGGCAAACACTTTAACCGCTAAGCCATTTCTCCAGCCCAAGTATTTTTACATTATTTATTAATATCATTAAGTTTTCTTACTTGTGATACCTTGTTTATTTGCTTTTTCCTACTTGCTTTTTAATTTTGTTTGATGGTTTTTTTAATTTAAATTTTATTTTCACTTTTTTGTTTTTGTTTTTCAAGGTAGGGTCTTGCTCTAGCTCAGGCTGACCTGGAATTCACAATGTAAACTCAGTGTGGCCTTGAACTCATGGCAATCCTCCTACCTTTGCCTCCTGAGTGCTGGGATTAAAGGCATGTCCCACCATACCTGGCTTGTTTGATGTTTTTATTGCATAGATTTTTAAAGTTTGTTTTATGATATTTACTCCTACTTTTCCTCATTTATTATTTTTCATCAAAAAAAGCTTTTCTACTAGTTTTATTATTTTCCTCCTGTTTTCTTTTTTAACTTTTAATTCTCGTGTTTGTCTAAAATAAAGTGAAGATCAGTATTCATGTCCTTTAAAAATATACTTTATTTGAGAGAGAGAAAAAAAAAAGAGAGTATGAGCACACCAGGGCCTCTTGCCCTATAAACAAACTATAGACACTTGCTCTTGTAAACAAACTATAGATACATGTGCCACTTTGTGTATCTGGTTTTTTGTGGGCACTGGGAGACTGAACCTGGAAGGCAGGTTAGAAGTGAGCACCTAAAAAAAAAAAAAAAAAAAGAAGTGAGCACCTTTAACTGCTGAGCCATCTCCCCAACCCTTCAGCATTCTCTTATTCTCCACATAGCAAAATAGCTGTCTTAACATGACTCATTAAATAACCCTTCCTTTCCCCACACTGGTATAGGATGTTGTCATAGGATGTTGTCTATGTCATAGATTAAATACTAGGCCTACTTTGACTATCTCTTTGTAGGCATTAAAATCTAGAATACATTCCTTATTTACTTATTTTAATATCCATCAATGTAGTATTTTTCATATAAAAACGATTGCCCATTTTCCCCTATGAACCTAGAAACATAAGTTTTCAAAGAAAAGGAAAAGAAATTCTTATGAAGTTATTTTTTTTTTCAAGGTAGGGTCTCACTCTAACCCAGGATGATGAGGAACTCGTTCTAGTTCCAGACTGGTTTTGAATTCACTATGATCCTCCTATCTGTTTCCTGAGTGCTGGGATTAAAGGTGTATGTGAGCACACTTGGCTATGAAGATTTTTAAAAAATTGTAGTTAAAGCTTTTTAAATTTAACTTACAAAATTATAATTACTCCACATTTCAGCCTTCTGATATAATAGCTATAGAAGGATTTACAGTTCTCTTCACCATGGCTCTCTCAAAAAAAAAAATTTTTCTTTTGAGGTAGTGTCTTGCTCTAGTCCAGGCTTATCTGGAATTCATTATAGAGTCTCAGGGTGGCCTTGAATTCACAGCAATTGTCCTACTTCTGCCTCTGCAGTGCTGAGATTAAAGGTGTGCACCACCACACCTGGTATCATTTAAAAAATTTTTTTAAATTTATTTATTAATTTTGAGGGGGAGAGAGAATGGGCATACCAGGGCCGCTAGCCACTGCAGACAAACTCCAGAAGCATGTGCCTCTTTATTCATCTGGCTTTACATGGGTACTAGGGAATCAAACCAGGGTCACTGGGCTTTGCAGGCAAGCACCTTACCTGTTAGCCGTCTCTCCAGCCCTCTTTTTGGAAAATTTATTCATTCATTTGACAAATTCTTACATATATATTTTCGAGAGAGAGAATGGATACACCAGAACCTCTTGCTGCTGAAAATGACCTTGTGTATCTGGCTGTATGTAGATACTGGGAAATCAAACCCAGAAAAGCAGGCTTTATAAGCCAACATCATCATCATTATTATTATTTTTTTTTTTTTTTTGAGGTAAGGTCTCACTCTAGCCCAGACTGACCTGGAACTCACTCTGTAGTTCTAGGCTGGCCTCAAACTCAGTAATCGTCTTACCTCTGCCTCCCAAGTGCTGGATATTAAAGGTGTGGGCCACCACACCTGTCTTTTATAGTTTTTCATTAGATGTTTTATACCTTTCAATGTATTGTTTTTCTTTAGGCCTTTCTAATAGATTTATCTATCTATCTATCTATCTATCTATCTATCTATCTATCTATCTATCTATTTGTTGCTGTTTTTCTACTTTTTTTTTTTTTTTTTTTTTTTTTTTTTGTAGGGTCTCACTCTGGTCCAGGCTGACCTGGAATTAACTATGTAGTCTCAGGGTGGCCTCGAACTCTCGGCGATCCTCCTACCTCTGCCTCCCGAGTGCTGGGATTAAAGGCGTGCGCCACCACGCCCGGCTTGTTTTTCTACTTTTTTGAGGTAAGGTCTCACTGTAGCTCACACTGATCTGGAATTCACTGTGTAGCCCCAGGCAGTCCTTGAACTCATGGTGATCCATCTCCTTCTTTCTCCCAAGTGCTGGGACTAAAATTGTGCACTACCATGCCCAGCTCTAATGTTTTATTGTTGATATATCAGAAGAAAACTATTGATTTAAAAAAATGTTTCTCTTGTGTCTACTCAGTTCTTTTATTGAATTTGAGATTTTTTCTGGTGATTTTGACTTTTATAACTCTAGTTTCATCTGCAGAAGAAAAATTTTACTTAGGTTAACATTATTTAACACTTTCAATTTTAAATTAGAGCAAAATATATTTTAAAATAGTTATAAAATTATAGAGGCTAATTTGAACATTTTAAAATGTTCTTTATAGCCGGGTGTGGTGGCACTCGGGAGGCAGAGGTAGGAGGATCGCCGAGAGTTCGAGGCCACCCTGAGACTACATAGTTAATTCCAGGTCAGCCTGGACCAGAGTGAGACCCTACCTTGCAAAACCAAAAAAAAAAAAAAAAAAGTTCTTTGCAAAAAAAAAATTATAGAGGCTGAAGATATGGCTACATGGTTAAAGGCACATGCTTGCAAAAGCCTAATGGTCCAGATTCTATTCCCCAGTACCCACATAAATCCAGATACACTAAGTGGTGTATGCATCTGGAGTTGGTTTGCAATGGCAGGAGGCCTTGGTGTGCCCATACTCACTTTTTCTATGTCTGCCTCTTTCTCTTTGTTTCTATCTCTCTCAAGCAAATAAATAAAATATTAAAAAACATAAAACATTTATAAAATTATATATTTCAAAAAGTTTTACCTTTTATTCCAGCCATTTCTTCCTTTGTCTGATAGTGGTGTTATATATGATTCTGATGAAAGTGTTCACAGTGATGATGAAGAAGATGATGGCTTTTTTTCAGACACACAAATACAGGAACACCAAGATCCAAATTCCTACAGGTAAAAAAGCCCCCCCTTCCCTTTTGACCTTTTTCAGGAAAACCTGATGTTATTTTTGTTTGTTTTTTGTTTGTTTTTTTCTGATGAAGCCCAGGCTGACCTGGAATTCACTATGAAGTCTTAGGCTAGTCTTGAACTCACAGCAATCCTCCTATCTCTGTCTCATGCATTCTGGGATTAAAGGTATACACCACCACGCCTGGCCTATAATTTATTCTTCTGTTGAAGAATTTGTGAATTCTCACCTCCCCCATTTTTTAAATTTTTTTCAACTTTTTTATTGACCATAAAATTACTAACAATAAACCATGGTAATTCCCTCTCCTATGCCATTTTCCCCTTCACAAATCCACTCTCCATCATATCTCCTCCCTCTCTCAATTAGTCTGTTTTATTTTGATGTCATAATCTTTTTCTCCTATTATGAGGGCCTTGTGAAGGTAATGCTAGGAACTGTGAGGTCATGGATATCGAGGCAAATTTCTGTCTGAGCCATTGCATTGTAAGCAGTCCTACCCTTCCTTTGACTCTTACATTCTTTCTATCACCTCTTCTGTAATGGACCCTGAGCCTTGGAAGATATTATAGAGATATTTCAGTGCGGAATACTCCTCTGTCACTTCTCAGTAGTATGGTGCCTTTTGGGTCATCCCAGTGGTCACCACCATCCTAAAAGAGAAGATTCTCTAATGAAAATTGAGAGTAGCATTAATATATGGGTATGAAAGTTAAGTAAAGTGCTTACTGGGCAGTTTGGTGAGCATAATACATGCATTTAGCCAAACAATAAAATTTTATTTATTTGAGAGAGAGAAAGAGAGACAGAGGAAGAGAATGGGTGTGCCAGGGTCTGTAGCCATTGCAAATGAGCTCCAGATGCATGTGCTACTTTGTGCAGCTGGCTTTATGTGGATACTGAGGATTCAAACCTGGGTCCTTAGGCTTTGCAGGCAAGTGCCTTAACTGCTGAGTCACCTCTCCAGCCTCATATTATTTTTTAAATAACATTACTATCATGGATTTATAGAAAAATTGAGATATTTTCAGGTTGGGAATTTTGCACCTTTGTGGTATGTTTCTAGAAAGAATACTTCATATCAAGTTTCAAAGATTTAGCTGTCATGCAGATTATAAAACTTAATAGTCTTAGAAAAAATACTTTGTTGATGTGGTATTAAAACTTAACACATTACTTATCAGTGTGTTATTAGTATTAGTGACTATGTGATACATTTTTCCACTAGGCAATTTTCAAACATTGCCAATGTGATACATTATTAAGTATCTTTTTTACTTTTCAAAGACTATAAAGAAGCCATTTTGTATAATAAAAGAGGCAACTTTTAAAATTTTATGGACTTAGAGATGGGGGGCAGGTGAGAGGGAGAGGAAAGAGGGGGGCACAATATGGGCATGCAAGTGCCTCTTGCCTCTACAGATGAACTCCAGACACATGCATTGCTTTGGGCATCTGGTTTTTTTTGTTTGTTTTTTGTTTTGAGGTAGGGTCTCACTCTGGCCCAGGCTGACCTGGAATTAACTGGAATTAACTATATAACTTGAACTCATGGCGATCCTCCTCCCTCTGCCTCCCAAGTGCCAGGATTAAAGGCATGCGCCACCATGCCCAGCTGGCATCTGGTTTTTGACATGTACTGGGTGATAAAACCCTGGCCAGAAGGCTTTGCAATCAAGTACCTTTAACCACTGAGCCATCTCCCAGCCTAGTATCAGCTTTTTGGGAAGTTGGAGATTGACTAAACAATTGAGAGGGAACACCACTGTGTTATTCCCATGCTTTTATTTTTCAGTTGATTATATTTCTCTCCTCCCTGAACAGCTGGGCTCTTCTACATTTGACGATGGTCAAGCTGGTATTACACAATGTCAAAAATTTCTTTCCCATTGCAGGACTGGAATTCTCTGGTGAGTGTGAAATTTGCAAGTAATGTTATTAACTATCATAAATTGCTATCAAGTTAATACTATAGAATCATGGTCTATATAGAAGATTTGAAAGAGCAGGAATCCAGGTGAAGCTAAATATTTTTCTCAGTTCATTTTAGGGAACTGGCCTTCTGTTTCGTTGTAAGCATTAGTAATACAAACGATACAGATTAACATCTTCAGATTTATTTGTGTTTTCAGAAATATTGGCATGAAGAATGTAGAGTTTATAAATGTCAGGCTTGCTGCGGAAGCAGCACTCTTGCTTATCTTGCCAATCCCTCTGTGATTTCACCTGGGCCCTAATTGATGTACGAGAGGTGACTCATCTCATGATAGGGAGTCAGCTATCTTTTCTTGTCGTGATAGACTTTGGTTGTTCTCAGTTTTTGCTGCCTTCTGTAAAAGAAAAACAGATCCAATGGAGAGTGAAATCAGCATTGGTTAAAGGGGATAAACATAGGTAATTAACAGAGGTTTTGATGGGTGTAGCCTCTCTTTTGGCCAAAGACAAATGGGAAGTTTTCATTGGAGTCCATGATTGCAGCAATCAATATTTTTTCCCCAAAATAAATGACACATTCTATTGCCCTTTAGAGCTTCCTGTGACATCACCATTGGGAATTGCTGTAATTAAAAACCTGGAGAACTGGGAACAGATCCTGCAAGAGAAAATGGATCAGTTTGAAGGTCCACCCCCTAACTATGTCAACACATACCCAACTGACCTCTCAGTTGGAGCTGGGCCAGCTCTTCTTCGAAATAAAGCAATGCTAGAGCCTGAAAATACTCCATTCAAGTAAGAAACTGGAATGTCAATGACAGGATAGCTTGTTTTAATTTCCCTGGGAAACAGTTTGATAAAGTACTTCAAATAGTGTTCAAACACTTCAATCATGGATTTATAGAAAAATTGAGATATTTTCAGGTTGGGAATTTTGCACCTTTGTGGTATGTTTCTAGAAAGAATACTTCATATCAAGTTTCAAAGATTTAGCTGTCATGCAGATTATAAAACTTAATAGTCTTAGAAAAAATACTTTGTTGATGTGGTATTAAAACTTAACACATTACTTATCAGTGTGTTATTAGTATTAGTGACTATGTGATACATTTTTCCACTAGGCAATTTTCAAACATTGCCAATGTGATACATTATTAAGTATCTTTTTACTTTTCAAAGACTATAAAGAAGCCATTTTGTATAATAAAAGAGGCAACTTTAAAATTTTATGGACTTAGAGATGGGGGCAGGTGAGAGGGAGAGGAAAGAGGGGGGCACAATATGGGCATGCAAGTGCCTCTTGCCTCTACAGATGAACTCCAGACACATGCATTGCTTTGGGCATCTGGTTTTTTTTTGTTTGTTTTTTGTTTTGAGGTAGGGTCTCACTCTGGCCCAGGCTGACCTGGAATTAACTGGAATTAACTATATAACTTGAACTCATGGCGATCCTCCTCCCTCTGCCTCCCAAGTGCCGGGATTAAAGGCATGCGCCACCATGCCCAGCTGGCATCTGGTTTTTGACATGTACTGGGTGATAAAACCCTGGCCAGAAGGCTTTGCAATCAAGTACCTTTAACCACTGAGCCATCTCCCCAGCCTAGTATCAGCTTTTTTGGGAAGTTGGAGATTGGACTAAACAATTGAGAGGGAACACCACTGTGTTATTCCCATGCTTTTATTTTTCAGTTGATTATATTTCTCTCCTCCCCTGAACAGCTGGGCTCTTCTACATTTGACGATGGTCAAGCTGGTATTACACAATGTCAAAAATTTCTTTCCCATTGCAGGACTGGAATTCTCTGGTGAGTGTGAAATTTGCAAGTAATGTTATTAACTATCATAAATTGCTATCAAGTTAATACTATAGAATCATGGTCTATATAGAAGATTTGAAAGAGCAGGAATCCAGGTGAAGCTAAATATTTTTCTCAGTTCATTTTAGGGAACTGGCCTTCTGTTTCGTTGTAAGCATTAGTAATACAAACGATACAGATTAACATCTTCAGATTTATTTGTGTTTTCAGAAATATTGGCATGAAGAATGTAGAGTTTATAAATGTCAGGCTTGCTGCGAAGCAGCACTCTTGCTTATCTTGCCAATCCCTCTGTGATTTCACCTGGGCCCTAATTGATGTACGAGAGGTGACTCATCTCATGATAGGGAGTCAGCTATCTTTTCTTGTCGTGATAGACTTTGGTTGTTCTCAGTTTTTGCTGCCTTCTGTAAAAGAAAACAGATCCAATGGAGAGTGAAATCAGCATTGGTTAAAGGGGATAAACATAGGTAATTAACAGAGGTTTTGATGGGTGTAGCCTCTCTTTTTGGCCAAAGACAAATGGGAAGTTTTCATTGAGTCCATGATTGCAGCAATCAATATTTTTTCCCCAAAATAAATGACACATTCTATTGCCCTTTAGAGCTTCCTGTGACATCACCATTGGGAATTGCTGTAATTAAAAACCTGGAGAACTGGGAACAGATCCTGCAAGAGAAAATGGATCAGTTTGAAGGTCCACCCCCTAACTATGTCAACACATACCCAACTGACCTCTCAGTTGGAGCTGGGCCAGCTCTTCTTCGAAATAAAGCAATGCTAGAGCCTGAAAATACTCCATTCAAGTAAGAAACTGGAATGTCAATGACAGGATAGCTTGTTTTAATTTCCCTGGGAAACAGTTTGATAAAGTACTTCAAATAGTGTTCAAACACTTCAAACTTTGAAACTGCAATTAAGTTTTAGCATTGTCTAAGGAATGCAACAGAAATCTGAACAGAAAATTATTTTACCTAGAATTTTCTGTAATTCAATAGATATATACTATATTATTGTATATATGGCATCCTTGACTTTTTTTTCCTTTTTTTTTTTTTTTTTTTTTTTTTTTTTTGAGGTTTCCCTTTAGCCCAGGCTTCCTAGAATTTATGTAATCCCTCACGGTGATCCTCCTAGGGGTGCTGACCTAGAATTCACTATGTAATCTCAGGGTGGCCTTGAACTCACGGTGATCCTCCTACCTCTGCCTCCTGGGTGCTGGGATTAAAGGTGTGTGCCACCACACCCAGCTAAAAAATCCTTTACTTTTTTATTTTACTTTATTTTATTTTTTTAAAAATTTTATTTTTATTGACAACTTCTTTAATTGTAGACAATATCCCATGTTATTTCCTTCCCTCCCCCACTTTAAAATCCTTTACTTTTAAAAAACATGTTTGACAGTTTTCATAAATATATATAATGTATTTTTATAATAGAAACTTTAATTTTATTTATTTATTTTATTTATTTGAGAGAGAGACAGACAGACAATGGGTGCAACAGAGTCTCTAGCCACTGCAAACAAACTCCAGATGCATGCTCTACCTTGTGCATGTGGCTTACATGGGTCCTGGGAATCAAACCTGGTTCCTTAGGCTTTACAGGTAAGCGCCTTAACTGCTAAGCCATCTTTCCAGCCCAATAAATATATATAATGTATTTTGATCATAATCTCTCCATTGGAAAAGACCTTCACTATCTCCTATATTTCCATTTTATTATTTTCATAATTTGTAGAGAAAGTTTTTTATAATCTCCATATCCTATTAAGGTGTTACTGTCTTTTTGTGTGTTTTAGCCTGGACAGATTTTCAAAAAATATTTTTATTTATTTATTTGCAAGCAGAGAGGGGGAAGGGAGGGAGAGAATGGGCTCACTAGGGCCTCTGCTGCTACAAACGAATTCCAGACACATGTGCCAACTTGTGTATCTGGCTTTATGTGGGTACTGGGGAATCGAACCCAGGTCATTAGGCTTTGCAGGCAAACACCTTAACCTCTAAGCCATCTCTCCAGCCCCAAATTAAGGATTTTATTATTGTTTTGATGTTCTACATACCCATCTCAGCTCTTTTTGGGTAAGCCCCATCTTATAAAAAGTCATTTTGGGCTGGAGAAATGGCTCAGCCATTAAGGCATTTGCCTGTAAAGCCTAAGGACCTGGGTTCAATTCCTTAGTAGTACCTACATCAAGCCAGATGCACAAAGTGTCACATGCATCTGGAGTTCCTCTGCAGCAGCTGGAAGCCCTGGTGCTCCCCATTCTCTCTGTCTGTCTTCTCTCTAGCTCTCTCTGCTGGCAAATAAATAAATAAAAATATTTTAGGGCTGGAGAGATGGCTTAGTGGTTAAGGCGCTTGCCTGCAAAACCTAAGGACCCATGTTTGTCTCTCCAAATTGCACAAAGCCAAACACACAAAGGTGAGGCAAGCGCAAGGTCGCGCATGCCCACTAGGTGGCACAAGCGTCTAGAGTTCTATTGCAGTGATTGAGGCCTGGGTGCGCCAATTATTTCTCTCCCGCTCTTTCTCTCTCTCTCTCTTTAAGATAAAAATGAAATAAATAAAATTAAAATATTTTTAAAACGGAATTTATCATAAAAACATAAAAATTGGGCTGGAGAGATATCTCAGTGGTTAAAGGCATTTGCTTACAAAGCCTTATGGCCTGGTTCAATTCTTTAATACCCACGTAAGCCAAATGCACAAAATGGCACATGCATCTAGAGTTCATTTGCAGTGACAAGATGCCCTGATGTACCCATTCCCTCTCTCTCATTTTCTCACTCTCTTCCATATCTCTCTGTGCTTGCAAAGAAATAAATAAAAATTTAAAAAACACAAAATTAACATTGTAATTGGTTAAACATGTTGTTTCAATACATGTATACATTCTGTAATGTTTAAGTTAGATTAAGCATAGTAGCTCTTGCTTTGCTTCAAAGTAACCAGTTGTAGTTAAGAGAATTGCTTATAAGCTGGAAGGACCAAAGGTTTAGGTCATTAGAAATGCAACATTACTTTATATTTATCCATATGCACCAGTGTACTTTTACCAACAGGAAAATGTAATGTGTAATTTTAAAAGAAAATGAGATTTAATTGATTCTCCTATCAACCAGTTCATTCAGTCTAATTAGAGAATTAATTATCATGATAACTAAAAAATTTTAAAAATTTAAAAATTTTGTTAACCTTAATGCTATCTCCTTTGAATAGCTTGTGGGGTTTTAAAGCAAGTATCTGCAAAATGAAATATATTTCCTGTGCTAAAGTAGTGTGATAATGTCAATTGTTTATTTACTAGGTCCCGGGACTCTTCTGCACTTCCAGTCAAACGACTCTGGCATTTCCTTGTTAAACAAGAAGTCCTTCAAGAGACGTTTATTAGATACATTTTCACTAAGAAAAGAAAGCAGAGTGAGGTATTTTGAGAATTTTTTCTTATTTTTTAACATTCCTAATTGTCAATGCTTGATTTATTTTGAAATTTTATTTTTAGTTAGAACTTGCTCCATTATCTTTAGATATCCTAGATAATTGCCAGTTTTTGCAAAGCTTCTTATAATTCTCTCTAAACCTTAAAAGAGTTATTATTTCATACTAATGAAACAATATAAATTCCATGATAATCAAGTGAAAACTGGTAATTCCATGAAAATATTTGCTGCTTGACTTTCACATCTAATAACTTTGCAGTGGACATTTTAGGATCTTAATTATAAAGAGTATACTCTATAATATGATTCTCTAAATATTGAGTTTAAAAAATACAATATAGCTCTTTAAAAGCATTTATTTTTATGTTTTGGTTTTCTGAGATAGAGTCTCACTCTAGCCCAGGCTGACCTGGAATTGACTATGTAGTCTATTTAGTGATTCTCCTACTTCCACCTCCAGAGTGCTGGGATTAAATGTGTGTTCTACCATACCTGGCTTTTAAAAGCATTTTATTAGCATTTATAACCTAATAGGTTTAGATATAACAAATTGCAGATAATTTTGAGAACCTCTTCACCTCTCTTAGTCTCCCTTCCATTGGAGCTTTCAATCTTTACAGTCTTGGACTCAGTAGGCCAAGCTGTGGTTTTACTGTGTTTCTTCAAGCAGATGGTTCCTCACAAACAGGAAAATGTGGCAGAGATACCCAAATACTTTTCAGATTACTCTGTAAGCATCTTGGAGGTTCTAGGGAGGGAAAGTACACATCTCGGAACGGGCATGGAAGGATTTTTATTATCCACCTTTGTGAAGTTTAGAGCACTAAATGAAATGGCTCTCCAATAGAACTCTCTGTATCTATGTAGCCTAGAAGAGTAGTCATCAGTCATATGGTTGAGCCATTGCAGTGTGGCTCAGGAGCTGAATTTCTAGCTCTGTTTAATTTTAACTAATATAATTTTAAGTAGCACATATAGTTAGTGGCTAATGTACCAAATAATGCAGATCTGATGAAAATTTGTTTCAATTAAGAAAAAAATTGGAAAATATTTAAAGCTATTAAAAATTGGTCACTAGGCTCAGAAATGTACAAAATTTATTAAAATGATGCAACAGGAAGAATACTTTGTCTTTTACATTATGAGGAAGTATTAATCAATACATTTGGTAAATTCAATGACTTGATTATTAAAATTGGTAGCCTAATCCTTAAAAATAGCAAAATACTAGCTAATTCTAAAAATTTAAGATATTTCTCTCAAATATTAAAAATTTAGACATGTCTATAAAGAAGATAGTTTTTTGTTTGTTTGTTTTTTTTGTTTTTCGAGGTAGGGTCTCACTCTGGCCCAGGCTGACCTGGAATTAACTATGTAGTCTCAGGGTGGCCTTGAACTCACGGCGATCCTCCTACCTCTGCCTCCCGAGTGCTGGGATTAAAGGCGTGCGCCACCATGCCCAGCTAAGAAGATAGTTTTATTCATCAAATATGTTAAAGAAAAAAGGGAAGCATTTGTGACTCACCTAACTGATGAAGGGCAAATAGATTATTCAGCAGTTTGACTTTCACTGAGTTAGCCACCCTCACACTGACCATCCTCCTGTGTGTTCTTGGGTGCTTCATCAACTGTCACAGCCTAGGGTGGCCCTCAGGGTAGTGTCAGAGAATTTGAAAGGCTATTTAGGCTGGAATTATCACATGGAGAAATCTGAGGCAGAGTTAATGCTCTGTTCATACCTTCTGAGAGTTCCACAGCAGAGCAGGAATATTTTATCTGATTGTACCCTTCCCTAAGGACCTGTCCATAAGCCAGGAACAAGAGTTACTATTATTTATTTTATATGCCTCATTCTCTCAAACATTTATTAATGAGAATAATCCTGTGAAACTCAAATTCCTTAATGAATAAAAGTGAAATAAATATCAGTGCAGGGCTGTTGGAACTCACCTGTCATTCTAGCATTTGGGAGGTAATGCAGAAGGATCTCATGTTCAAGGCCAGCTTGGGCTATTGAGACCCTACCTCAAAAAAAGGAGGAGAAAGGGCGGGGGGTTTGGGTCAGGATCAGTGGTAGAGTGCTAACCTATCATATGCAAGGCCCTGGGTTCAGTCTCTAGAGCTGGACAAAGAAAGTAATCTTTACTTTTAGAAATTATAGTTTTAAGAAATTTGTTACATAGTGGTATTCAAATGACTCATTTTAAAGTTTAGAGAGACTATCAGATGAAGAGAAGGAAAGAGGAGAAGAGTACAAAGAGCTCTTGCCCATGTGAAAGTGGGAGTGGGGTTAAGTCCACCTAGAGACCCAAATTTGGGTCACTTATATATGGGGGCTGAGCCAATCTCTGATGCCAAATTCAGATAACTGATTTTTATTTTGAAATAGCTTGTATGTTTTCATGTGTATGTCATAGTCATAACAACTTTAATTTTGCCTTTTGTGCTTGTATGTTTATCTGATGACATTTGGTTTTATACAGTTTGATTTTTTCTTGATTTTTCAAATGAATGTTTGTCATCTTTAAATGATGACCACTCTAGTTTGAAGCTTTTTGTAATTTAATTTCATGCATGTTTTGTGTTTGTGATGGTGTGGTGTTATGTAGTCTGTAGAAGAACATGTGGAGCAGGTCAAACAAAACTGCGTAGCAGAAGATTGCCACGTCAAGGTAGTCTCCCAAGCTCTTCTCTGTTCATGGAGCTAACCACTCCTACCTCCCCGTCTGATCTCTAATACTAACCATTACTGCTCAACTGGATAAAGAATCAGAGAACTTTTTGCTTCCACCCCACCTGAAGACATAGGATAGGAGGTGCTTTCTGTGTCCATCCAGCTTGTGCTCTGCCTGGCCATTGGGTCTTCTTTCTTGTTCCATCTCTACTTTGGTCATTTTTAAAAGTCTGATCTTTCTTCTTGATTCTGCCTCCTTTCCTCCCCATCACTTCTGATGCTAAGTTGCTGTACCTTTCTCTCATCAGTCTTTGTAATTCCTTCTTTCCAAATTCTCCCTATTCCCATTTCCTTACCCTTAAAAGTGCTTCATCTCTTATGTGGCTCCTTTGACTTTCTGTAATTTTTCCTCCGCTCTGTCCTCTTAACATAGACATAGACACATTTTATTACAGAATATTTATTAATTTTTGGAATATTTAAAAAATATATTACTGCTATAAATCTTTTGTGACTGTGAATCAGTACCTTATAATCACAATGGAAATCTTTATAATTGGGATAATTGATTCTAGGGAATCCAAGCTAATTTTCTAAAACTAATTCTCAACACACTAACAGTACTCTCGCTTTTTTACTTGCTGCTGTTGCTACAGTTTCTTCTTATCCAGCTTTTAAATTTCATGTGTATTTCTCTGTGTAGAGCCACACAGAACACAGCAGCAGCTAACTCTCAGCAATGTTTTATAGGTTGAAGCTGATCTGGGCTATCCAGGAGGAAAGGCAAAGGTCATTCATAAGGAATCCGACATGATCATGGCATTTTCTGTTAACAAGGTAAACATTGTAGTCATTATAAAAAAAATTGAATGTTTAAATGAAATTGCTCAAATCATTGTTCTGCCTTTGCTTTGCAGGCAAACCATAATGAAATTGTTTTGGCTTCAACACATGATGTTCAAGAACTTGATGTCACTTCTTTACTAGCCTGTCAGTCATATATATGGATTGGAGAAGAATATGACAGAGAATCCAAAAGGTATTTCTCATAGCTAATTATAAATGTAGTTTTATTTCAGAATTGTACCCACTGAATTGGTGGGTTTTGAGAAATGTACCTCTTCAGGTGTGTAAGAGTCAAACATGATTGGTTTAGCTGACAATAAAAGGCTTTGCTTGCATTAATAAATAAAATACTCAATTTTTTCCATTAAACTTTCTTTTTTAAAGAATATATATATTCTTATATATATTTAAGAATATATATATATATATATACATATATATATATTTATATTTATATTTATATTAGAGACAGAGAGAGGGAAAGAGAGAGAGGAAGAGTGAGAATGGGGGTGCCAGGGCATCCAGCCACTGCAAACGAACTCCAGATGCATGTGCCCCCTTGTGCATTTGGCTTATGTGGGACCTAGAGAATCGAACTGGGATCCTTAGGCTTTGTAGGCAAATGCCTTAGCCACTAAGCCATCTCTACAGCCTCCATTAAACTTTCCATGGTGTTTTAACCAGAATAATCTCTGACATGAACGCCCAAGGCCAAAAATTCCCATTTGACATTAAATAAGAATAATCTCTGACATGAAGGCCTAAGGATAAAAACTCCCAGTTTTAAAGTGAGACCCTACCTTGAAAAACCAAAAAAAAAAAAAAAAAAAAAAAACCTCCCAGTTTGACATTTAATCCTAAGGAAATGTCAGGAATTACATGATGTTCCTTAAAGTTAGCTGGTCTGGATAATGAAAGCAAATAGTATATACAAATATGTTAGAGTGTTGAGTCAATCAAATCTTCTGAGTAATTCTATAGGGTTTCTTCTTAATTACCACCTGATCAACATATCTTTTAAAAAATTTTATTTTTATTATTTCAGGGTAGCGTTTCACTCTAGTCCATGCTGACCTGGAACTCACTCTGTAGTCCCAGGCTGGCCTCGAATTCACAGCAATCTTCCCACCTTTGTCTCCGAAGTGCTGGGATTAAAGAAATATGCCACCACGCCCGGCTCAGTATATCTTTTTTTAAGAAACCTTTTTATTTATTTATTTGAGAGACAGAGAGAGAGAGAGAGAGAGAGAGAGAGAGAATATGGGTATGCCAGGGCCTCTTAGCCATTGCAGAGGAACTCCAGATGCATGCAACACCTTGTTTATCTGGCTGACATGTATCCTGGGGAATCAAACCGGGGTCCTTTGGCTTTGCAGGCAAGCTTCTTAACCACTAAGCCATCTCTCAATCATATCTTTTTATTGGTAAAAATGTAAATTCAATTTTCATTAACATGTTGGATACATCATACAGAAAGTTTGACAAGACTTGTTTTGTTTTGTTTAGGTTTTGGTTTTTTGAGGTAGGGTCTCACTCTAGGCCAGGCTGACCTGGAACTTACTATATAATCTCAGGCTGGCCTCAAACTCACAGTGATCCTCCTACCTCTGCCACCTGAGTGCTGGTATAAAAGGCGTGCACCACCATGCTAGGGTTTGTATGACTTTTATTTACCCTTCCTCTTGCATGGTGCCCTGAGGGCCTCTCTCCATGTTTTGTTGAATTCTACCTTTTCTTATAATATTATATAAGTGTATAATATCAGCAGGTTTTAGTTACAGATCAGAGTAGATAAGACCACAGAATATGGTACTCCATCATCAAACTTACATTCAAATTCTTTTCTTTTCAGTATTGTTTAGCATGCTGTGATTTAATGCATTAGAGGCATCATGAAATAGTGTTGTTAATTTATTTGTGCATGTGTATGTATGTATGTTTGTATTATTGATGTGCCAGGACTTCTTGCTGCTGCAATCAAATGTCAGATGCATGTGCCACTTTTTGTGTCTAGATTTATGTGGGTGCTAAGGAATTAAACCTGAGCCAGCAGGCTTTGCAAGCAAGCACCCTTAATGCTGAGTCATCTTCATAGCCTTTATATTCACATTTAAAAAATATTTTATTTTATTTATTTATTTTTGAGAGAAAGAGAAAGAGGCAGAGAGAGAAAGAGAGAGAGAGAGAATGGGCACACCAGGACCTCCAGCCACTGCAAATGAACTCCAGACACATGTGCCACAATGTATATCTGGCTTACGTGGGCACTAGGAAATCAAACTTGGGTCCCTTGACTTCACAGGCAAGTACCTTAACCACTAAGCCATCTCTGCAGTCCAGTATTCACATTTTAAAAATTTATTTATTTAAGAGAAAGGAAAAAAAAGGAGAAAATGGGTACATCAGGGTCTCTAGCCACTGCAACTGAACTCCAGACTCATGTACCACCTTGTATTTCTGGTATAAGTGGGTACTAGGGAATCGAACCTGGGTCTTTGGCTTCACAGGCCAAAGACTTTGTGGGCAAGTGCCTTAACCACTATGCAATCTCTCCACATTTTTATGTGTTGATAAAGTAATTGGCCAGATATAGTGCACATGCGTTCAGTCCCAGCACTTGGGAGGCAGAGGTAGGAGGATCACTGTGAGTTCGAGGCCATCCTGAGACTACATAGTGAATTCCAGGTCAGCCTGGGCTAGAGTGAGACCCTACCTCAACAAACCAAAAAAAAAAATTTTTTTAAATTAATTGGTATTTTATGATTTTTTTCTTTTTGAGACAAGGTCTCATGTTGCTTAAACTGGCCTCTAATCCACTATGTAGCTGAGGATGACCTAGAACTGATCTTCTAGCCCTCACTTCTGCTGGAATTGTGGGAAATGCTGTTGGGATTGTGGGCATGTGCTACCATGCTTGTCTTTAAGAAATCTTTTTTAAAAAAATATTCATTTACAAGCAGAGAGAGAGAAGAGAGACAGACAGAGAATGGGTATGCCAGTGCATCCAGCTGCTGCAAGCAAAGTCCAGATGCATGCTCCACTTTGTGCATTTGGCTTTACATGGATACTGGGGAATTGAATCTAGCCTGTTAGGTTTTATAGGCAAGTATCTTAACTGCTGACCAATCTCTCCAACCCCATGAAATGTTTTTTTTTTAAGTAAATGTTTGTTTTATTTATTTATTTTATTTTATTTTATTTTATTTATCTATTTATTTATTTATTTGGCAGACAGGGAGAGAGAGAAAATGGGTGTGCCAGACCTCTAGCCATAGCAAAAAACTCCAGACGCTTGTGTCCCCTTGTGCTTCTGGCTAACGTGGGTCCTGGGGAATTGAACCTGGGTCCTTTGGCTTTGCAGGCAAATGCCTTAACTGCTAAGCCATCCCTCCAGCCCCCAAGAAATCTTTAAAGTGGTATTTTTAAAAATTATTAATTATGGGCTAGAATTGTGACTCAGTATTAGTGTACTTGTCTATCATGTGTCAGTCCCTGGGCTCAATACCCAGCATTCCCCCATCCCTGCAAAAGGTAGTTGGCCATGGTGGCTCATGTCTTACTTCTAGCACTTGGAAGTAGATGAAGAAGAATCTCAAGTTCAAGGCCAGCCTTTGCTACATAAGTGAGACCCTGTCTCAAAATCAAAAACAAATATGTGAATGGAAAATAAAATAAATTGATATATGGGATATCTATGGGAAGGGATCATTTAATATTTATATATAACTGAAATAACACTAGCATTAAAATACTTTAAAACAAGCATTTATTCTAATTTGTGCCGCAATAAAGTTGCTCTCACAAGGCTGGATAGATGGCTTAGTGGTTCAAGTGCTTGCCTGCAAAGACTAAGTACCCAGGTTCGATTCCCCAGTACCCACATGGTAGATGCACAAGGTCGTATAGGTGTCTGAAGTTCATTTGCAATAGCTAGTGGCTGTGGTGTGCCCATTCTTTATCTCTATCTGCCTTTCTCTCTGAAATAAATAAATAAAATTTTTTTTTTAAATTGTTACTCCCGGGGGCTGGGAAAATGGCTTAGTGGTTAAAGTATTTGCCTGTGAAGCCTAAGGCCCTGGTTCAATATCCCAGGACCCACATAAGCCAGATACACAAAGGGATGCATGTGTCTGGAGTTCATTTGTGGTGGCTGGAGGCCCTGGCGTGCCCATTCTCTTTCTATCTGCTCCCAATAAATAAATAAATAAATAAATAAATAAATAAATAAATAAATGTTAATCCTATGTATAACACATTAGAGTGAATTTATATTTTGTTTAAAGGGAAAAATTAGTACTAAAATTTACTAATCAGGATTTGTTCCTGTTTTTATCAGTGGATATACTATTTTTGTAGAGAATGTTTTATGGGTATATAAAATTTTCACAATTGGATTTGTGTTAAGAGGGAATGGAACATTCAGAGTAATGTATAACTATTGTCCACAGTTCAGATGATATTGATTATCGTGGTTCCACCACAACCCTTTACCAACCCGGTGCGGCCTCTCATCCTGCCAATCAGGTGCATCCTCCTCCATCTCTACCATGGCTGGGTAGTGGACAGACAAGCACTGGAGCAAGCGTGGTATGTCATTCACTCCTACACATGGTTTCTGGATATGGGCTCCTGAATTGATATTGAAATAACTCTAAAGGTGGTAATAGCTTTCATTTATTGTTTCTCAAGGGCATGCTTTTCCACTCATCAACCACAGGTGGGGAGGTCTATTATCATGTTATAGATGAGCAAATTGAGGCACACAATAGTAAGGCAAAGTCCAAAAGGAGTTCATGTCGACTTATATTTGAAAGTGCCTAAGTAGTTGAAGGAGTTCTGGTCTTATGTTCTGAAGAATCTGGAGGTCAGTTTGGTTTGGTGACACATACCTGTAATTACAGAAATCAGGACACTGAGGTAGGAGAATTGTAAGTTTGAGGCTAGCCTGTGCTTCATAAGCAGACCCTGAATCAAAAAAAAAAAAAAAAAAAAAAAGAAAAAAAAAAAAAAAAGAAAAGTTGTTCCTGATTGTCTTCAGGGAGGGGCCCTTGGAGGAAAGTCTCTTATGTGACTCCATGAAGCTGTTTATCACCTTGTAGTCTTCACAGGCAGGCCGGGGACTGCTTTGTAACCTGTTCACATAGGTGTTCTGTGTGAACCAGTTCAGAAAATCCACAACAGGGTTTATCTCACTAATAAGTTGTAATTGAATATATAATATCACTTCCTCATCTTTTCTGGATAAACAAATGAATTTGTTTTTTGTTTTTAAAGCTTATGAAAAGGAACTTACACAATGTTAAGAGAATGACTTCACACCCTGTCCATCAGTACTGTGAGTATCTTATTTATGATATAAGGATTTCAAATGTCCACTATCATTTTGAGGTGGATATATAGAAGTTATCAGAACTCTCCAGTTTCTTACTTGCTGCCTTTTCTTTATGGTTCAGATCTTACAGGTGCTCAGGATGGCAGTGTACGAATGTTTGAGTGGACACGGCCTCAGCAACTTGTCTGCTTCCGTCAAGCTGGCAATGCAAGAGTTACTAGATTATATTTCAACTCACAAGGCAACAAGGTTAGTTACTGGAGTTACTGCTAAACTTACGCCAAAAGAATAGTGGATATGGAGGTTGAAATGTATATTAAAACTGTTTCTTAAAAAAAAAATTCATGGACCCTACATTTAAGCTGAGCATTTTCTTGAATTCTGTTTATATTTTCTCTTTTCTTTCAATGGAAACATAAATCCACACAATTTAGTATGGGTTAATCAATCATCCACTTAAAGGTACCAAAAACAATGTGAAAGTAGAGAATTTTGCTTTTGTTGAGTAATGGGGCCCATCAGCACCATCAGGGTCTGAGATGCCTGTAGAGAAGAAAAGCAGTGAAGTGCTGTGGAAAAGCAGAAGGTGACAGAGAAGTTGGGATACTAGGACTTTTCTGGGAAGCACACAGAGGCAGCTATAGACAGGATGTCTGTAAAGTGGGGTCTGAGTAAATCTCCTTTCCATAGATTTTACCTTTGACAGGAATCTGAAAGCTGTTTTTAATGTGTACACCATTCTTACAGTGTGGGGTTGCTGATGGAGAGGGTTTTCTGAGTATCTGGCAAGTTAATCAAACTACATCAAGTCCTAAACCATACATGGTAAGTGCCCAGAGTGCATACATGGAACATGTTGTTTATGAAGTGTCTGATTTAGACATGGATCGCATTAGTGATTGGTTCTGTTGAGAAATGGATAGTTCTGCCTAGCAGTCATATCCTGGCACAGCTCTGTACCCTGATTTTAGACTGAAATTACCTCAAAAAGCAAAAAAAAACTTACTTTTTATCTTTAAGGGTAAGCATGATATATGCTTTTAAGGGATTTTTCTATATATGGTCTAAGTTAGAATATCTTTTTATACTTTTTTCCATTTTAAAAATTAACTTCTTAGTGATAGAATTTTATAAAGTGTGCCAGGTGTTGTGGTGCATGCCTTTAATCCCAGCACTTGGGAGGCAGAGGTAGGAGGATCACCGTGAGTTCAAGGCCACCCTGAGACTGCATGGTGAATTCTAGGTCAGCCTGAGCTACAGTGAAACCCTACCTCAAAAAACAAAACCAAAAAATAAATAAATAAAAAGAATTTTATAAAGTGTATATTAGGATTCAAACAGGTTCTAAGCATCTCTTCTGATTTCTTCCAGATTTTTTGCTTCTGGCCATATTATAATGTAATCCCAACAGACTACTTCACTTATTAATCCCATTCATATTAATGATAGTGAGACAAGTATGTGTTTACTTAGTGTGGGTGTGGCACAGGAGGGGAGAAAGTGATACTTTCCATGTTGCATGTTCCTGTGTAAATTTCTGGCCTCATGCAAAGGGGAGCTCAGGAACTTGAACCTTCTGGGTCCAGATTGACTAATCAAATGCTTTTAAATATTCCTGTAGAGTATATAGACATGTTTTAATTACATATGTAGGACAAGAATATTTCTCTTTAATTAGTACACTATAGATTACCATAACTATTGAGAAATACAGATAATCTTGTTTATGTTTTTGCCTTCAGTATTGTCACTCCAGGCAGAAAAATGTCCATTTTATTTTATTTTTATTTTTTTTTTTTACTTATGAAAAATGAAACCATATATAATTGAGTTTTTACTACTAGAAAAAATATCTACCTATATTCACCTATATGGTATAATTCATAATACATAATACATAAAAAGTACCTAAATCTTTCAAATCTCCAGTAAAACCCTGAATTCATACTTTCTTCTTTCTTTCTTTCTTTCTTTCTTTCTTTCTTTCTTTCTTTCTTTCTTTCTTTCTTTCTCTCTCTCTCTCTCTCTCTTTCTTTCTTTCTTTCTTTTTGGAGAGAGACACAGAGAGAGAGAGAGAGAGGGAGAGGAAGATGGGTGCGTCAGCAACCTCTCAGCTGCTGCAAACGAAATTCAGATGCGTGCGCCCCTTGTGGTCAAGTGCTGCATTGCGCCCTTGCGTCACTTTGCATCTGGCTAAACGTGGGACCTGGAGATTAGAACCACTGGAGATTGGAACCGGCATTCTTCTTAGGCTTAGGAGGTAGGCGCTTTAACTGCTAAGCCATCTCTCCAGCCCTGAATTATTTCTTTTATAAAATTTATTTTTATTAGTTATGGACATATTATTAGTATGTAAACACCACATGTTGGTACCATCCTTTCCCTCCTTGCTGCCCCTTTTCCGAAGAGCCCTCCTCATTGGGGATGCAGGTCATCTCCATGGAGATTGTAGGTCATGCTTATTCTGATATCCTTCTTTTGGGCCCTCACCTGGAAATTTCTTATCATCATCTGATCCAACAAGAAAGTCATACCTGACTTAGTAGATGGTTTCCCATATTGATGGAACCTTTTTGAGTAACCTTAGGCCTATGAACTTTGTGTAGGATGACCTTCAAAATTGTGCTTATTGGGCTGGAGAGATGGCTTAGCGGTTAAGGTGCCTGACTCCTGAGCCTAAGAACGCTGGTTCCAATCTCCAGGTCCCACGTTTAGCCAGATGCAAAGTGACACAAGGGCGCAATGCTGCACTTGACCACAAGGGGGCACACACATCTGGATTTCCTTCACAGCAGCTGAGAGGCTGCTGACGTGCCCATCTCTATCTCCTCCCTTTCTCTCTATCTCTCTCTGTGTCTCTCTCCAAAAAAAATTTTGTACTTATTACTGGTAAAGTTCTTCATCTGAGGGTGGGTGCATGGAGCGCAGAGGGGTCAAGGAAGGTGTGCTTGCATTTAGGTTGCAACATTAGCTTGATTACATCCCTTGCCTTGCAGTCTAAGGCTAGATGGGCATATAAGAGTTTTCCTTCTTTTGTTATTATGATTTATATTATTTAAAGTTTATCACATATATTCAAGGTCATTAGCACTAAAATTATTTGAGCCTTTTATATGATCATATGGCTTTTGAAAGTTCATGTGCTTTGTTTGAGGTGGGGTTTTTGTAGCCCAGACTGATTTTCAGATTTTAGGCTGAAATGATCCTCATGCCCCAGTCCTCTGTGTAGCTGGAAATACAACACTCCACTGTGCCTAGTTGGTTTCATCTGGAGGAGGCTGAGGGGTCAGCCTTCTCACCATTGTGGATCTGTGTCCCTCCCTGCCTATCCAGACTGAGGTTTTTGTTTTTCGGTTTTTCTAGGTAGGATCTCACTCTAGCCCAGGCTGATCTGGAATTCACTATGTAGTCTCAGGGTGGTCTTGAACTCATGGTTATCCTCCTACCTCTGCCTCCCGAGTGCTAGAATTAAAGGCGTGCACCACCACACCCAGCTCAGACTGAGTTTTAAAAAACTGTTCTTACTGGGTGTGGTGTCACACACTTATAATCCTAGTACTTGAGAGTTTGAGGATCATGAGTTTGAGGCCAGCCTGGGCTACATACCAAGACCTGTCTAAACAGCTACAACAAAAATGTTTTTACTTATGAACCTGGTTCATTACTAGCAGAACTATATTTGTACCATACCAGATGTTACTGGATGTTTAGGTAATATCAGCTATGCTTTGTTTTCCATAGAGTTGGCAGTGCCACAGTAAAGCCACAAGTGACTTTGCATTTATTACCTCTTCAAGTCTAGTTGCAACATCTGGACAGTCCAATGATAATAGGTATGTTGACAGAAGCACAACAAGAATAAGAAAAATTTAGGTACAAAGCTGTTTTTGGCCAGAAAATAAGGATTGCTTTTAATAGGGTTTTTCTATCCCAGGAATAAAAAACCATGTTGTTATGTAGTGCTTAGAATGGTTTTCCTTATCAAAAAGAGAAAGGCAAAAGGAAAACTTCTCCTTGTGTATCAGGAAACATGTATAATATTATGTTGAAGGTATTTAGTCTTAAAAAAAATTGTTACTAATACCGTAAGATTCTTCAGAACTAGCGAGCATTTGATACTATAATCATCATTTTTGGCATTTTCCCCTGTATAGCTTTCTTTGGTAACATATGCCTATGAATAGTGTTTCTGGTTTCCCTGCAGTGGATATTTTCTTGGGGTGTAGAAGCACTCGGGAAGTCATACCCCAACTTACCTGGAAGGATAATGGGAAATAGATGGGACTAGGGGCACAGTGACAGGTGGGGCCTTGTAAGACAGGCTGATATGATGGTAAAAGGGATATATCTATATAAGAGTTTATCCTTTTTACCTAGTCTCTGTGCCTGTCCCCATACTATTTGAAAATCTCTGCTTTATAAATGTGATTGAACAAACAAGCCTAAATTAAATAAAAGTGTTTGACTTGTAGGTAAATTTGTCCCTAGTGGTGATTTAGAACAATTTTTTACACCATACCTTTTTGTTTCTTTAAAAGAAATGTATGCCTCTGGGACACATTAATATCACCTGGAAATAGCCTCATTCATGGTGAGTGATGGTTGATGACTTCTAGTGCATTCATGAAGGTTGCTCTTCTAGTGTTATTTTACTTAGTTAACCCAGTGTTTATTCACAGGTTGATGTAGAGAAATATTTAAAATAAGTAATTAAAAATTATTAACAAAAAACCAGAATGTCTGGGGTTTGGGAAGATGGCTCATTAGTTAAAGGTACTTGCAAAGCCTACTAGCCCGGCTTCAATTTCCTAGCCACCCACATAAGCCATACACAAAAAGTGGTATATGTCTGGCCTTTGTTTGCAGTGGCAAGAGCCCCTGGTGTGCACCACCCCCCATGCAAGTGCACACACAAATAAAAAAATAAAAATTAAAATGACTGGCTATGTCACTGAGGTAAATGAATGTGAACATAGAATTCTAACTAGATAGAATAGTGGATTTTTTTTTGAGGTAGGGCCTCAATCTAGTCCAGGCTGACCTGGAACTCACTATGTAGTCTAGGGGTAGCCTTGAACTCACAGCGATTCTCTTACCTCTGCCTTGAGTGCTAGGATTAAAAGTGTGCCACCACACCTGGCTGCTTTTTTTTTAATTTGAAAGAGAGAGAGAGAGAGAGAGAGAGAGAGAGAGAGAGAGGGAGAGAGAATGGGTGTGCCAGCGTCCTCTCAGCCACTGTGAATGAACTCCAGATGCATGTGCCCCCTTGTGGGCAAGTGCGGCATTGCACCCTTGCATCACTTTTGCATCTGGCTAAACATGGGACCTGGAGAATCAAACGGGCATTCTTGGGCTTTGCAGGCAGGCGCCTTAACCACTAAGCCATCTCTCCAGCCTTTTTTTTTTTTTTAAATGAGATCACTAGACAACTGGGGAAGGTTGGCTTAAAAAATCTGTGTCTGTGTATATATGAGTGTGTTGAGTGTGTGAGTGTGGGCACATGTGTTCCATGGCACATGTGTGGAGGTCAGAAGACAGCTCTCAGTGTTGGTTCTTGCTGTCCACTTTGAGGCATGGCCTCTTCTTGTTCACCATGGCATATGCCAGGCAGGCTGGCCTATGAGCTTCTGGGATTCTTCTGTTTCTGCTGCCTATCGTGCCATAGGCTCACTGAGATTACAAATCCTTGTTACTGCATCTGGCTTTATGTGGGTTCTGAGAATCTAAACTCAGGTTGTTAGGCTAGCACAGCAAGCACTTTCACCCACTGAGCCATCTCTCCAGCCTTTCTTCCAAATTCTGAATCCATCATTAGATAAATCCATTGAGAAGGCAGAGTCCTTGTGGTTCAGTCACCTCTTGGTAATTGGGTCTAGCAGCTGGGGCATGTTTTCAACACTTTATCTTGAAATTGTATAACACTTGGAATGAAAAAGTGCACTGTTAAATTCTATATTGTTAAATGTGCATTAAAACACAATTAGAATTTCCAAGATAGAAGCTGCTTTGGGAAAGTCTATTGCTGGTGGTGTTCTTCAGGTTTCACATGCCATGACCATGGTGCCACAGTGCTTCAGTATGCACCAAAGCAGCAGCTCCTGATATCCGGAGGTCGGAAGGGACACATCTGCATTTTTGACATCAGACAGAGACAGCTAATGCACACCTTCCAGGCACATGACTCAGCTATCAAGGCTCTGGCTCTGGATCCCTGTGAGGAATATTTTACCACAGGTTCAGCAGAAGGCAATATAAAGGTGAGTTAATCCAAGAAGCTGAGCATATGCTCTGCTTCAAGACTGGCTGAAAAGAGAAAACCAAGCCAAACCAAACTACTCTACTTTGAAATGATGGCCTCGAAATAAAGCTTTGTGGATTTGTGGATTCAAATGATTCAGACGTGTTGCCCCACACCTTACTTCTGTGTGGCTATAATCAAATTCAATGGACTTGGAGGTTAGTATGAGTATAATGCTTTAAGGATATCTTGGGAAGGTTTAGAGGTGTGGGTCAATGGTAGAGTAATGTTTAATACGTACAAGGCCCTGGACTCAATTCCCCAGTGCTAATTACACAAAAATTTCTTTTAAAAGGTAAAGGATTTTGTTTAGGGTAAAGTGTTTGAGGCTTTTGTTTTGTTTTGCAACCCAGTATTGGGCTTTGAGCCTCATGAATGCTAAGCAAGCATTCTACTAATGAGCTATACCCCCAGCCCCAGGGGTTTGGGTTTAATTAATACATGGGTATTTTGGGCAAAATCAGTTTGGCTTGTCAGAATGGGATGAGAATTTGGCTGAGGGAAAGTTTCCAGATAAGTGAAGTAGTACTGTATTTATTCTCTGTTCTACTAGGGCCTAGCTTAACATAGAAACATTTCATGGAATTAATTGATAATAATAATGATTAATTGATAATAATAAATATTAATTGAATTAGTGTTGGAATATGTGATTATATTAAGCTAAAAAAGAGTATGTTGCTAGGTGTGGTAGTGCATGCCTTTAATTTCCCAGCACTTGGGAGGCAGAGGTAGGAGGATCACCATGAGTTCGAGGCCAGCCTGAGACTACTTGGTGAATTCCAGGCCAGCTTGGGTTAGAGCGAGACCCTAACTTGAAAAAAAATCCAAAAAAGTCAGACATGGTTGTGCACGCCTTTAATCTCAGCACTTGGGAGGCCAAGGTAGGATGATTGCCCTGAGTTCAAGGCCACCCTGAGATTACATAGTGAATTCCAGGTTAGCCTGGACTACAGCAAGACCATACCTCAAAAAACAAAACAAAACAAAAACCAAGAGAGAGAGAGAGAGAGAATATGAAGAAAGGATTTTTGTTTGTTTGTTTTGTGGCATGGTCTCACTCTAGCTCAGGCTGGCCTCAAACTCACTCTGTAGTCCCAGGCTTGCCTCAAACTCATGGCAATCCTCCCACCTTTGCATACCTAGTGCTGCTGGGATTAAGTGTGAGCTACCATGCCTGACTAAAGAGAAATTTAAAAGTAGGTTTAAAGTGTAATACAGAAAATGAGTTATGTCTGGTATTATTGCTTCCTGTCAAGTAGAATTGGGAAAGCAGAGTGGGCAGGAAAGTTGGGCTTTGTTGAGATTTGTTGGGCCAAGGAGCAGAAGTGAAACCCATGTTTTGACTTTTGTTCTTTCTTTTTAACAACTTACTATCTGTTTTCTCTATAACTAGGTTTGGAGACTGACAGGCCATGGCCTGATTCACTCATTTAAAAATGAGCATGCTAAGCAGTCCATATTCAGAAACATCGGAGCGGGAGTCATGCAGATCGACATCAGTCAGGACAATCGGATCTTCTCTTGTGGTGCAGATGGCACGTTGAAAACCAGGGTTCTGCCCAGTGCTTTTAATGTCTCAAATAGAATTCTTGACATTCTGTAGTCTTAAAGATTGGGACTCTATTTTTATATATATTTCAGTTAAAGAACAATGCAGGGTTTAGGCAATTCTGCTTTTGAAGCAGGTGTTAGCATCTTGAAAACAATACAGAGAATCTCTGTGTAGAATCTGAATCTGATCCAAACTGTTACACTGAAGATTGCCTACCCAGGTTGGTAGAATGCATGTGTCTTGTCATAATGCTGACATTATTAAAACAAATCAACCTTGTATTGTATGAAAAGAAGCTATTCTTCATAGCATTTAGCAAACTTGATTCAGAAAACATTGGAGGTTAGCTAACAGAAAGTCAAAATGATGAGCAGGATCTTTATACCAATTAGAGGAAGAAAATGTTGCTGATTTGGGTGTTTCTTCTTGCTCTTATCACTGAATGAAGCATGCCTGCTGTCTCCTCATGGTGACTGAAGGATAACTAAAAGGGTTAGATGCTGTAGTCCAGCAGAACTAAAAGGATTAGATGCTATAGTTCAGCAGAAGAACTCCCTTAGCTATTGAGCAGTGCATAGTGACCTGTTCCCTGTTGTCAGAGGTCATTCCCATTCTTTCCTGCTGAATATTTTTTTCCTGTTAGTGTTTTTAACTGAGCTAGTACTGTAATTTGCAGGTGAGTGCAAACACAAATGCAATGTTTCCCTCATGATTTGCACATTTACATTTTTTGGACTGCTAGTTTTTCTATTAAAATATTTGCCTTCATGTTAGGAATGTAATATGTGAACATGACATTATTTGTAGTTAACCAAAACATACCTTCTTAGTCCAACTTAGTACTTTTTCTTTTCATGTATTTAAGATTAAAAGGCTATGTTGTAACTACACCAATAGAACATTTCATATCAGTTAAAATGAATGTTAGGCTTTTTGTGGCCAGTTAATAGTTGATGATATTGGTGATATTATTTATTGCCACAGCCTATTGTATAAACTATGCAGAGCTAAATATTATTTGCTTGTAAAATATTAGCCAATGTCATTCTATTTTGATGTATTTCCTTGATTATGACCAAAAATTTATTGAGATATTGAAACTGATGTCTATGTGTGTTTAAATGTTTACCAGCAAATTGTCTCATCATGTTAATGAGAATGTTTAATGCCTGTTTGGTTAATAGTGAAATATAATGGTACAAAAGCACCTTTTTCTGAAGGCAATGTGATGTTCATGCTGTGAAATATATATGTAAAAGAAAAATAAATGTTATTTGTTAGAGTTTGATTTTAGTTTTGTCTACTTAAGTAGACTGGTCTGGAATTCTTTGACACTATAAGAATTCAGGTAATTTTTATTTTATTGTTTATCTATTTATTTATTTATTTGTTTGTTTGTTTGTTTGTTTGCAAGCAGAGAGAAATAGAGAAAAGATAGAGAGAATGGGTACTCCAGGGCATGCTGCAAAGGAACTTCAGATGCCTGCATCACTTTGTGCATCTGGCTTTGCATGGGCATGGGGAATCAAACCCAGATCATTAGGCTTTGCAGGCAAGTTCCCTAACCACTGAGCAATCTCTCCAGGTTGAAATAATTTTTAATAAAATGATTATTAGGGAATTTCAAAGCTTTAGGCAGTTTGTTTACAAATATTTACCAGCCACCTGATAGACCAGAAGCCATTCTAACAAGACAAAAGCACTTAGCTTGGAGGTTTGAGTAGGAAAGGGTCTTTTCACTCAAGCAATGATTAGTCACTGAATGGGGGCATTCAGCCTAGGCTCAGTGATTCAGTGCACCTCTGACAATTCTTGCAGGGGCTGACAGCAATCCCAGCACCAGCACAGAAAGTCATGCCTGAAGTGGATCCAAGTAGCCAGTGCAGCTCAAAGTCACATTTGTGGAGGAGAGAACAGATATTTAAGGAAATTCTGCATCTCAATAATTAAGTGAAATAGTGTATCCATCTGCCCCAGAAGTGATTGGCATTCTTTTGTGGGGAGTGTTCTCTAGGCACTGTAATCCTATCAGTCATGAAGCTTAAGCACAAGGATTGCCACAAGTGTGAGGCCAGTCTGGGCTACAGTATGAGACCCTGTCTTAAATACAAATAAAACCAAAACAACAAAAAAAGAAACAACACAAAGGGATACCCTTGAAAAACATGGTCAAAGTTTATTATGTGCACTTTCCAGTGACAAGAACAAAACCCGTCCTTTGTCCGTGGTAGAGTGAGGTGGGAAACCTGAGAAAGTCAGGAAACATGTCTTTAATGGACTCTAGCATTAAGCTGTACTATGGGGTGAGTATTAGGGTTACTTTCCTAAACTTCAAAATGAATTTTGGTTTGAGCCTCTCATAAAGGTCCTACTTACTGTTAGCCTCTTCTAGTCCTGTGACTGAGGGTGAGGCTTCTCAGCAGGCAAGCTTAGGATACTGACAAGCCAGACTGCCAGACCCTAGAGTCAGTTTAACCACTTGGTAACTGAAACTTAGCTCAGTGTCTGAGGTCAACCTTGCATTGTTTAGAGGGAAAAGCAATGAGATTGAGAGATTCATTTCATCCTTATTTAAAGTTACAGTTAGCAGCTACAAGATTAGGTATCTCTAAATTACATGCATTTAAAGGGGCAGGACTACTGATTTCTTGGGATTCTCTATTTTGTAATATTTTAGTGACAAAAGTGATGAGCAGGGCAGAAATGCTTCTAGGGAAGGTGATTGAGTGTCCTAGGTGAGGGCAGCAGATTCTTGAACTGTTTCTCCTTTATTAAGGGCAGCTTTAGTTTAATGCATTGTATAACTAAGGGGCTATTTTTTTGGTGATGTGACTAGTCCCTACCTAACCAAACAGAGCAGCACATAGAAACCATTGACATTGTGTCCCTGCTCATGTCTAAAGCCCTAGGTAAAGCCTTAGGGACATGGTCAGTGGTTCCCTACAGGGACAAACTATAAAGAGGACAATTATAATTTGTTAAGAATTGTATAATTCTCAGAGCATTTGACATAGAATAGTCAAAGAAGGTAAGTAATACTTTCATCTTTCACAGATGAATCAGAGGCTCCAAGGAATTGAGACTTGCTCAAATTTATATAAAGATAGTTTTTTTTTAATTGTAATTTTTATTCTTGGCCCCAAATATATGTATTTTTTGAGGTAGGGTTTCATTCTAGCCCAGGCTGACTTCGAACTCACTCTGTAATCCCAAACTGGCCTCAAACTCACAGTGATCCTCCTACCTCTGCCTCCAGAGTGCTGGAATTAAAGGCGCGTGCCACCATGCCTGGCCGAATATGTTTTTAGTTGCCTTGTCCATGCTCATATTATCAAATCTTCACTCCATTTATGTCTCTATCCAGTTCTAGTTACTACATTTCCATTATTCATGTTTTCGTATACTAAAAGTTTTCAGTATTTGGAAGAAAATTGAAAATTGTGAGTTTTTATATTTCTACAGAGGAGTAAATAAGTGTGTATATATATGGACACATTGGGGTCTTTAGCTATTGCACAGGAATGCCTATCTAGCTTTTTACATAGGTGGCTGGGGAATTGAACCCAGTCCAGCAAGCAAGCACCTTTAACTGATGAACCATCTCCCTAACCCCTCAGGTTGTTTTCTTCTTTTAGATTATTACACATCTTTGACAAGAGGTAAAGATAATACACTTATCTCAACATGGAATTATACTCAGCAATTATTATTTTATTTTCTAATTAAAGTTAAATGAATTACACCTGAAAAGACATCCATTGTTATCACTGGTCATTCAGAATCTGTGGTTACAGATTGGAAAATTAGGGCTCCTGGCATGATACACAAGGTCATAGGCAGCTGGGTGAGGCTGAAATGCCCATCACTTGTTTCTCCAGATGCTTGGTGCCAGAAACTAACCTGCATGGCTGAAAATGTTTCTTTAAGAATTGTGCTGTCATATTTGACATTTTACCTTGTGACCCTGAGAGCAATGAGACTGTGAAGGTGTCCCAGATGTTACAGTTACAGAACTCATGTAGAAATTTTCAGCCTGGAGCCCTTTCACTGTCTTAATACTGTGCCTCATGATACATGGAGGAGGCCAGAGCCATCTGCACGGCATCAGTAGGACCTTTTTGTGCTTTGAAACAGGTCTATCCTGGCTTTGAGGTTGGAAGGGAAATGACCTTTAGATCCCAGAACTAGAGAATTATTTGGCTTCATTCTGACATCAGAAGTACAGAGATTTAGAAAATGCTTTAAAGCAACTCTATTATTAAAACAGCATTGCACTTAAACACATTAGTTTGGCTTCCTGTTTTGGTGAGCCTTGAACTTTTAATTTTTTTAAAATCAGGGCTGGAGAGATGGCTTAGCGGTTAAACGCTTGCCTATGAAGCCTAAGGACCCCGTTCAAGGCTCGATTCTCCAGGACCCACGTAAGCCAGATGCACAAGGGGGTGCATGCATCTGGAGTTCGTTTGCAGTGGCTGGAGGCCCTGGCGCACCCATTCTCCCTCTCTCTCTCTCTGTCTCTCTCTACCTGGCTATTTCTGTATCTCTCTCTTTCAAATAAATAAATAAATAAAAAAATAAAATATTTAAAATCAACTCCTGTTGGGAGGAAAGCTAAGTAAAATGTTGTTTTTATTCTCTAAAGATAAATTGCCAATCAGATTATAAAATTACCTGCCTTATCAGTCAGCTTTAGTTATTCTCATATACTGTACCATTGCAAAAAAAAAAAAATCCCACTATGGGCTTATCTAATGGTGAGCACACGATTCCTTGCCCACAATTAAGGGAGTCAGAGTCAGGTTCATTGGCATGTGCCAGTGGTCTCAACACTCAAGAGGCTGAGGCAAGAAGATCAATTGAGTCCAAGAGTTCAGGACCAGCTGGGCAACATAGACCCTGTCTCAAAAAAATTCCTCATATATCAAAACTGGGAATCGGGGCTGGGCGTGGTGGCGCACTCCCAGCACTTGGGAGGCAGAAGTAGGATTGCCATGAGTTCGAGGCAACCCTGAGACTACATAGTGAATTCCAGGTCAGCCTGGGCCAGAGTGAAACCCTACCTTGAAAAACAACAACAAAAAAAAAACTGGGAATCATATGCATTTTTCTAAAAGAAAGGAAATATGTGCTAATTCAACAAACTTTTTCTAACAATATATACAATTAGTATTGTATATATTATCACTAACCCTGCTATTACTAGGTCTGTGTCCAGGTCTACTTAATTCAGAAACAGTAGCAAATATTTAGATACTTTAAGTGAACACTACATTCATTAGACACAGTAATCAAACATGAGACTCTTTGTTATAACAAATAAATCTGAGTATTTTTAAAATTTGTGCTAACATGATAGAATCAATGTAATTGAAAAATTGGGGGAAAGTTTCAGAAACCCATTATCTTAAGAACTTGACAATAACAAATGCATCACTATGGGCTTTGGGCATGTTGTCAGGGAGTGGGGAGATTTGAGCAGATAAACCTACACATCCCTTATGGGGGCATTGCCAGGGGGTGGAGAGATTTTTTTTTTCAAGGTAGGGTCTCACTGTAGCCCAGGCTGACCTGAAATTCACTGTGTAGTCTCAGGATGGCCTTGAACTCAAGGTGATCCTTCTACCTCTGCCTCCCAAGTGCTGGGGTTAAAGGTGTGCCCCACCAGCCCGGTGGGTGGGGAGATTTAAACAGCAAAACCTTCATATCCCCTAAGCTTAGAAACACTACTATTACTAAAGTATGAACCAGGACTCAGGGGCAGTGAGAATGGAGTTGAACTTAGAGAAAAAGTTTGAGAGGAGTTGCTGGCTGAACTTGACTTGATGGTTTTCTTAGACCCTTCCTGGCTGCAGGGGCAGTGAGTTTTCTGGGTTCCTCTTCACTCCCAGTAGCGCTGCTTGGAGCCCCATGCTAGATTGACATGTGGAAGGGCACTTGGAGCAACTTAATCAAATCCTTTTCTTGGTATTCAAGAATACCACCAGATACATTTTGGAAGATTGTTTGGGAAACTCCCTAACTGCTATTGTGGTGGGCCACTGACTTCATTTTATTTTGATTTTAGTCTTCCCCTCTAACAAAACTCATGCCACTTCCCAGTCTGAACAAAATGAAACAGAGCTTGGTGTACAAGCCTTTTCAAAAACCAGGCTTTTTTTATTCTAGAGCAAAGATAGCAGCAAGCTTTCTACAGAGGGCCAAATAGTGATGTTTTAGGACTTTTTTTTTTTTTTTGGCTGCTGTCAAGCAAATCAGTTTTAGAATGATTCATAACTTGACTACATTTCTTAAAACTATTTACAGAGGGCTGGAGAGATGGATTAGTGGTTAAGTTGCTTGCCTACAAAGCCAAAGGGCCCAGGTTCAATTCCCCAGGACCCACATAATCCAGATGGACCTGGAGGCCCTGGTGTGCCCATTCTCTCTCTCTCTCTCTCTCTCCTCTCTCCCCCCCTCTCTCTCCTTCTTTCTCAAATAAATAAATGAAAAACTATTTACAGAAACAGGATATGGGCGGGCTTTGGCCCTTGAGCCATAATTTGCCCACCCTTGCTCCAGAGTATAGGTAAGCATACATAGTGCCTGCTTCCATGGTTCTAGCCAGATTAATGCCTATTCACTCAGTGTTTGGTATCTGGTTGCAAATCCAAAGTTGTATGAGAAGCGACCACCCTAACCAGAGGATTCCCAGAAGCAAATTGACATAATCAGAAATTGACAGGCACCCAGAAGGACCCAAGGGAGTTTTATTTAGAAACCTAAGCCTGCAATTCTTCATGACTTTTACCAATCTGGGATTTTCAATTAGGAGCTGAGGACAGCAGCCATTCTCTGGTAGAAGTTGTTCATTCAGAGAAAAGTACTGTTATGGACAACATGGTACTTCAAACACTTTAAAAGGTCAGTGTACCTTCCCAACATACCAAATGTGAGTCATAACTAAGAAATTCATTGCCACAGTTAAACTTGTTTCACATGTGGCTAAAAACTATAAGGCAGAGCCAAATATATACAATTTGTGTGAAGAGTAAGAGCTGAGAATCACAGAATTTCCTTTGATAGAGGAAATCCTATCAATCACACCCAGCCATTTCATATTATCAATGGGAAACCAAGGCCCAAGAAGGAAAGAGAATTTGCTCAGATAGTTTGTGGAAGAATCACCCCAATATCTCAGCCATTTCAGCTTCCATTCTGTAGCTATTAAACTAAGCGATGTGGTTTAAAAAGGGACTTGCTGGCTATATAAATGCTCATGGCATGGGGCTATGCGCTAAGTACCTGGCTACCCTTAAAGACAAGCTTTCTGTTGGGCTAGAACAGGCCCCAGAAAAAATGCGATCAGAAAGCTACACATCACTGGTTTAATGCTGCTGACAAAAACTGCACAGGATAAAGCATTAAGCGACCATCTTCCCATGAATATAAATGCTGATCCCTCTTATTGTATGACAACATGGCAAGAACAGACTGGGAAGTTCTTAGGTCAAAGTTTGCATTGATTTGTTTTTCTGCTAACAAGTCAAAGGCAAATGTTATCCTCATATCTTTGGTGTCTGTGACATAGAGGATTCCTTGCGCTATGAAGGCATTGCCAGCTTTGGATTTGGGGTACGTGGTATTGATGTGTTGAAGCACTGAGAATGTCCTCACATCAAGCTGTGCTACCAGAATGCTCATACCATCCATGCTGGAAGCATAGATTATCCACAGGCCCTTCTCATCTACAGCGAGGCTGAAGTAAGTCTTGGAATTTGCAAAAAGGTATTTTCGATCAAAATACAAGGCATTTTCAAGCTTCAGTGTTTGAGATGTTTCTTTGTCAAATTCAAATCTGAAACATGTTTAAAAAAAGACGTATTACTATTTTTGTGGACAAAGGTTATTTATTTAACTCCTTATTAAGCTAAGGTAATAGGTCTTGTCTAAAAAGCTCCAGGTAATTCCTGTTCTACTGGCTTCCAACTTGCTGCAATAGTGTGTTAGGGACTATGCTCCCTGCTGTCAGAATGAATTTGCATTTAAGTGACTCCTTTTTAGTCCTGAGTCCCTGGGAAATCACTTCACTCATCTTCAGGTGTGCTGACCTCTTGCCATACCCTCTCAAAGATTCTTAGCATTGCAAGAGGCTGTGAAAATGACCTCATCCAGTCCTTTCCTTTCACAATGGGAAAAAACACTAGTCCTAGACTAGTCCTAGTCCCTGAATATAATAGGTAAGTAAGTAGAAGACCTAGAAGACCCAGAGTTTGAACTTCCTTTTTTTTTTTTTTTTTTTTTCGAGGTAGGGTCTCACTCTGGCCCAGACTGACCTGGAATTAACTATGTAGTCTCAGGGTGGCCTTGAACTCACAGCGATCCTCCTATCTCTGCCTCCTGAGTGCTGGGATTGAAGGCGTGCGCCACCACACCCAGCCTTTTTTTTTTTTTTTTTTTAAGACAGGGTCTCATATAGCCCAGGCTGACCTTTAAATATTATGTAGCTAAAGATAATCTTGAACTCCTGATCCTTCAGCATCTAACTCCCAAATTCTGGGGTTACAGGTGTGCTCCAACATACCCAATTTTATGCAGTCTAGGGGTCAAATCACGTGTACTAGGCAAGCACTCTTCCAACTGATTAACCAATCCCTGAACTTCATTTTTTTTTAACCTCTAGTTTGCCAGTTATTCCTTTATTCCAGAAGAATAGAGTTTTGGGGGGATCATAGTATTTTAAATTAAAACACACACACACCACCAGCTGAGAAGTAGCAAAGTCAGGCTGCAAAGATAATTTTCTCATCAGATAGAAGGCTAATAACTAAAACGAGCATGGAATTCAATGCTTCTTAGCTTATGAGTGCTGTCTGATTTTCTAGACTCCAGAAGGAATTAAGTGACTTAAGATTCAAGCACTCCTTAAGCCAGGAATGACGATTCAGGGACATTAGGCTAAAAGAAAACACTGGAGGTGCCATTGCACAGCAGAGGGCATAAGGGACTTGTAAATCTGTGAGGGGTATCTGAGCAGAGTGAATCTGAAGTTGATGAGAAACAAAACAAAACAAAATAACAATAACAAAAAAACTTGCAATAAATCTAAGAAGAGGCCAGAAAATAGTGATGGCTGGTGGGGGAAGGGAATACTTCCATTTCAGCTCATTTGCATTCCCTTCTATCTCCCTCTGAGCATTTAGAATTTAGTACTTCCCTTGGGTGGCTGTGTTTCTTGTGAGGCTTGTCTCTCCTGAAAGAGCAGGCTCTGATTTGGGCCTATAGCTCTTTCAGCTCCCAGCCTATGACTTAGCAGAGAGCTGGGCTCCCGACAGTTCCCTTAAGCAGTGTCACACGATTGCACTTCATTAGGAAACATTTTCAGAGCCAGGCTTGGTGACACAAGCCTGTAATCCTATTTACTGAGGCAGGAGGATAACAAGTTCAAGGCCTGCCTGGGGCAACTTAGCAAGAATTGTCTCAAAATAATTTTTTTTTAAAGTCTGGGGAAAGATAGCTCAGGGGTTAAGTGCTTTGCTTGGCTTGCAAAGCCTCCAGGTTCAATTCACCTTTACCCTTTTAAAGCCAGATACACAAAGTAACACATGCACCTGGACTTCATTTGCAGTGGCAAGAAGCCCTGGCACCCCCTTGTTCTCTCTCTCTAAAATAAGAATATTTAATGAAAAAAAATTTAAACAATGGCTGGAGAGATGGCTTAGCCATTAAGGCGCTTGCCTGCAAAACTAAAGGATCCTGGTTTGGTTCTTCAGGACCCACGTAAGCCAGATGCACAAGAGGGCGCATGTATCTGGCGTTCCTTTGCCGTGGCTGGAGGCCCTGGAGTGCCTCTCTCTCTCAAGTAAATAAATAAAATATATTTAAAATTTTTAAACAAAATCCTTATCAGAGTGGGATGTAGAGGTGTATACCTATAATCTAAGCACTTGTGAGATTAAGGCAGGAGCATCATGAGACCATCCTGGGCTGTGTAATAATGTTGTGTCTCAAGAGAAAGAAACACAATAACAAAAAGCCCTCCTTCTATCATGGAGTGCCACCTTGCTAATAAAGGGAGTTCTAGTTGTTTACTTTCTCAAAGGGCAAGAAAGCTTCATTACCACTCCATGTCTCCTTCCTACCTTGGACCTTCCCCCATGGGTCCAGCTCCATAGCAAACACAGACTACAGGCAGAGGCTGGGGCTTGGGGATCTCACTCTATCTTGCCATTCATTTAGTCAATAAAACCTGATTGGTCTCCCTGGAGCATATAGATGACAAAAACAGTCTCCACTCCTAAATATCTGGGGAAGGCAGCACAGGGATGGAGGGTGCTATCTGGGATGGGTGAGAAAGGTGCAGATGAAGGTTCGTGCTCTAGGTGCTCACCTTACTATAGTATTGGAGCCCCCTTTGTGGTAGTACAGAGAGTTGTTATAAACAGCATGCCCACATCCATGGAAGTAATGCGGGAGGTGGATGAGTGTATAACTGCCATTGAGAAGCGCAGGCTGGTCTTTGAATTCCTTCACCATGATGCCTGCAGGAGGGAACAGGGGAAAGGCTGTTAATGCTGTCATCAACCACAGCTGGAGAGTGAGGAAGGGAGGACTGTGCAAGGAGGAAAGTTGAGTACTCCATATATCCCCTCCTTAAGGTCCCTTATCAAATTGGGGTTTATAAGGTCTATAGTCATCATGCTGCTTGGTTCCTTCTCAGTATTTTGTTTAAATTGGATAGGCTACATTGCCCTGGTCATGGCTCTAGGGTCTCACGGGCAAAGCTTACTGCTGGCATATTCAAAGGAGGAAGTATTCTGTCCATTCATTTGTGCTTTTTTTGTTTGTTTGTTTTTTGAGGTAGGGTTTCGCTCTAGCCCAGGCTGACCTGGAATTCACTATGTAGTCTCAGGATGGCCTTGAACCCACAGTGATCCTCCTACCTCTGCCTCCTGAATGCTGGGATTAAAGGCATGTGCTACCATGCCCAGCTTATTTGTGCTTTCTAAAACAAGCAGCATTATACCAACGATAACTTGGATTTCAGACACACAGGCACAGAATGAGCCTGAAGGTAGTCAAAGATGTGATTGAAACTCAGATTTGGATCATCTATTGAGCAAAGTACCTGAAAAATGTTCAGTCACCCAAATACGGTCATCACTGTTGTTAGCAGACTCTCTTATCCAAGTCCCAAAAGTCTCTCTAACTTTTAGTACTTGGATTGGGTTTCCAATGGAAGTGATCATGGATTCTGCCAAAAGAAAAGAAAGTTACTTACCTGAAAATTATGACTTTAAGGCATACAATTTTGAATTTTGAAATAATTTTTTTTGGTGGGGCTGGGGTTTAAATCCAGAGCCACAACCGCACAACCATTGAGCCACACCCCCAACTCAGGATGCTTTGTGTTTGTACCTGTTTGTGGAGAATGGTGTTCATTGACTTTCTCATCAACTTTTCCCACCAAGGTATCATCATTTGGTATGGCACAGGTCTCACCTAAAATGGCAACAATAATCAAAGTAAATATTTTGTCATAGTAAGATTATGTAGCTGTATAACTATTACCCCCAGCTCTTTCCAGGCCCATAATCCCATGTGTAACCCTTACAATATGTCAACCAGGTTTGTTGTTTACTTGCTTTTAAATAATCCCAAGCCATATGTTTCCAAGTTTTCTCCTTGATTGGTAAACTCCCCAGCAAATTTTCCATGGCCATAGTTGTTAAGACAATGAAATCTAAAAGAATATCAATGCCTTAGTCTTTTTTGTGTTTCTACCAAAGACTACTACAGATGGGCAGCTTCTTTATTTATTTATGAGAGACAGATAGACAGAGAGAGACAGAGGTACATAGATAGAGAGTGGGTGCACTAGGGCCTCCAGCCACTGCAAACTCCAGATACATGTGCCATCTTGTGCATCTGGCTTATGTGGGTCCTGGGGAATGGAGCCTCAAACTGGGGTCCTTCGGCTTCACAGGCAAGCGCTTAACCACTAAGACATCTCTCCAGGCCCCAGATTGGGTAGTTTCTAATGAACAAGCTTCTGAAGGCTGGGGATTCCAAGATCCAGGGCCTGGTCTGGTGAGGTACTCTTTGTGTCACAACATGGCAGAATGAATCTGTTGAGAGGTAGCAGGAAGGGGGCTAAACTCATCCTTTATAAAAACTCTCTCCTGTGATAGTTGTAATCCACTTGTGAACTTGCCTCTTAAAGATCACACCTCAACATTGTTATGTTGGGGACAAAACACATGGGGCTGGAGAGATGTCCCAGCAGTTAAGGCCCTTCACCCTGGTGATCCCAGTTCAATTCCCTAGTACCCACTTATGCCAGATGCACAAAGCAATGCATGTATCTGGACTTTGTTTATAGTGGTTAGAGGCCCTGGCATATTCTATTATCTCTTCACTTCTTAGCCAAAAGGCTGAGAAGCGATGCCATCGTTTCTCTCTCTCTCTCTTTCTCTCATCTCTGCTTGCAAATAAGTAAATAAATAATAAAATATGCTTTTTAAAAAAAGTTTCCAACACACAATCTTGGATACATTTAACCACAATGTTCAGTAAAGGAGAAAAAGTAGCCCAGTTCAGTTTGTCTAGGCCCTGTGTAATCTGGAAAAGGGGCTGTGACACCTTTCTGGCCTCTTTGTTGGGTGGTGTCCTTTTCATAGATTTCATTGTTCTGGAAGGATTTTCACTTTCAGGGGATGTTTTGAAGGAGCAGCTTCTGAGATGAGTGGCCCACATTGCTATCTTCACATCAGCTGCATCAGGAGAGGAATCAGAAACTCAGAGGAAGGAGCCCATGGGCAGCTTGACTCAGAGACTTAGAGCCTTTCACCATCTTGCCATTTGTTGTTTCTCTGCTTGAAGACTTGTTTTCCTACAGCACTTTAGCAAGTGCCTGAGTGGTGTATAGCCTGTAGCACACCTGAGATATAACTCATCTTCCTTGTTAATGGTCCCTTAATGAGTGGGCTTGATCCAGATCGTTGGGAAAGAGGTGGCTTTGGGAGGCAGGTGGAGAAGGTCGAGAACAGGGCAAGTGGGAAGATGACAGGAAGGCCCTTAGGCTGGAGGTAGGGGCTGAGGACTGGTGTGGGCTGGGGAGATCAGATATTCTAAGAAAAGCTACTCACCTAGAAAATTTCTGAGGGGTTCAAATCACCTGTGCTCACTAGACAGAAAATAGCCCCTTGCTGTGACTAGGGAAGTTCAAAGAATAGTCTGAAGAGGTTTCTTTAGTAAAATAAAGGGTCCATAGCCCACATGAACTCTAAGCTTGTTTCTAGCTGGATGAGTCCTATTTCTCTAAGGTTTTCTGCAACTTGGCAGATCTGGGATGTGTGGCAACCCTCACATGTAGTCTGGCTGCCTCTGATTTCAACTGGACTCTCCACCTAGCAAACTAAGAAGGTTTAAGAAACAGAATTAGGAAGCAAGGGAGGTGGCTCAGTGGTTAAAGGTGCTTGTTTGCAAAGTCTGTCAGCCCAGGTTCATACCCCAGTGCCCATGTAAATGCACAAAGTGATGCATGCATCTAGAGTTTGCTTGCAGTGGCAAGAGGCCCTGCCATGCCCATTCTTATTCTCTCTTTCAAACAAATAAAGAAATGTACAACTGGAGCAGGAGAGGGCCAAGCTCAGATGTAAATACCCAGCAACTGAGGGCTCCTTCCCAGGAGGAAGAGTGGAAGACTCTCCCATGTAAAGCTTTGCCCACACAGCCACTTCACAGAAAGGCTAAACAGAGAGCACCACTTCCCTGGCTCTGGCTATTATAGCCGATCAAGCCTTTGGCAAATTAAATATTTGCACAAGTCAGTCAAATCCTCTTCTCCTAGGCAGAAGTCCCTACTTGGCTCACTGGAGGAAGCTGAACCCTGAGCTTACATGCCCCAGCAAACCAGACAGGCTTCTGCTCAGGTTAACTGCTGAGCAGAATCATTCTGGGGCCCCTTACTCATGGGAGAGAAGTCTGGTAGCATTTTTGAGAGAACAGATTTGCTTGCTCTGATAGCTGAATTCAGGCCCCTAACGTTTCTTCCAGAAAAAACAGCATCCCAAACAATGCAAACTGTTTAGAAATGTCAGAGAGAAACCTCAGTTGGGGTCCTCCTCCATGTCTGTGGCTGAAGTGATAGCCCTGAGTTGTGACCCTCATGGGTTAAGTTAGGCAATGCATTCTGGGTGACCTCACTTGGAAATAAGTTCTGATACCACTTTAGAAATATTTTCCATTAACATGATCCTTAACTTCTTTCCTCTTTCTTTCTTTCTTTCTTTCTTTTTCTTTCTTTCTTTCTTTCTTTCTTTCTTTCTTTCCTTTCTTCCTTCCTTCCTTCTTCCTTCCTTCTCTTTCTTTATTCTTTCTTTTTTGTCTTTTTCTTTCTTTTTTTTTTGTTTTGAGTTAGGGTCTCAGTGATCCTTAATTTCTAACAAACCTTCAATTCAAGCTGGGCATGGTGGCTCACACCTGTAATCCCAGCACTTGGGAGGTTAGAGCCAGGAAGATTGTTGTAAGTTTAAGGCCAGTTTGTGCTACAGTGCAAGACCATGTCTCAATAAATGGTGGGGCTGGAGAGATTGATCAGCAGTTAGGGTGCTTGCTTACAAAGCCTGATAGCCTGGGTTTGATTCCCTAATACCCACATAAAGCCAGGTGCACAAAGTGGAGCATATGTCTGGAGTTCAATTGTAGTGGCAAGAGGCCCTGGTACACCCATTCTCTCTTTCTCCTTGCAAATAAATAAAAAACAAAATTTTAAAAGCTAATTAAAATGCAAAAAGAAATCTGAACTTAACTTTGCAGCCAGGCATACTGGCACACATGCCTTTAGTCCTAGCACTTGGGATGCAAAAGTAGGAGGATCACCGTGAGTTCAAGGACAGCCTAAGACTACAGAGTGCCAGGTCAACCTGGACTAGAGTGAGACTCTACCTCAAAAAAAAAAAAAAAAAAAAAAAAAAAAAAAAAAAAGGATCAAACTAACCACCAACTAAACAAAGAAATCATAGCTACCCCTGTCATAGATTGGCTGAAAAATAAATTCTCTAGGCTTGCTGGAGATCAGGCTTTTTTTTTTCCCCTTGTCTGGCCTAAGTCAGGTCCCAAAGTACAACTTTCCATCTCTAAAAGAATAATAATTTGAGAACCAGCTCTTCATGGCCAGGCAGGCCTGAGTTTAAATTCCAGCACTACCACTTACTGAGCAACTTTGGTCAAGCTGTGTTGCTCCTTGGGTATCTCTTTTCTATATGTAAGTTGGAGACAACAAAGATACCAATAGCAATAGTAAAGATATTCAGGAGTCAAGTATGGTCAAGATATTCAGAGGAATTAAACACTTAGCATTATCCCTAGATACATCATCAGTGTCAAAAATTAGTGGTAGAGGGTTGTAGATACATCTCAGATGTAGGGAGTTAATGAGGCTCTGGGTTCCATCTCCCCACACCACTACTCTGTCTCTCCCTCTCACACACTTGTAGTGATGGTAGTGCCATAGTAACTATCTGTGGCTAGTTAACCAATTTGACTGTTCCACTATCTCCCAGAGATTCATTCAAGGTCTTCACTCTCCCATGAATTTGTTGCTATGAAAAGTTAATGGTTAGCCTTCAAGATACTGCCTTTAGGGGACCTGGTGAGACTGTACCATTCTTAAATTCTAATAATAAAAAGGCTGCTTTTCCCATAAACATGCTTCAGGGAACTCTCAAGATTTGGTCAACAAGCTTGGAGGATCATTAGTGCAAGAGGTGGGTTCTATGGGTCAGGGCTTAGTGACCTGGACACTGGTTGTTGAATATGTTTGGCTGCCGAGGGCCTTTAGATCTTCTGTTACCAGGGGGCCCTGGAGGGCCTGGGGGTCCAGGTGGGCCAGGAGGGCCTTGGTCACCTTTGGCACCTGGAGAGAAAGAAAGAAAGGGAGAAATTGATAAAGAGCTTTCCACAGAGATGGGGTTTCCTATGAGGACAAGAAAGTGAGCAGCTCTAGGGGCCCCACTGAGTTCACTCCTTCCCAGAGGTGACTTGCTTTAGCATCTGACTCTGATGAGTTGAGGAGCTTCCATAGTAGGTACTGAGGACCCACTATGTGCAGAGCCTGTGAGAATTTCATAAATCTTCCTCTCCTTCCATCTCCCTCCCATTCTCTCTCACTCTCTTTCTAATATATATATAGCATTATACATGGACACATATGTATACATAACCACAAACATACATGTATACATACATACATATTAGAACAAAGGGAGCTCTGAAACAAAAACTACAGAACTGCTGTACGTGGTGGTGCACACCTTTAATCGCAGCACTCAGGAGGCAGAGGTAGGCGGATCACTGTGAGTTCCAGGCAGCCTGTGTTAGCGTGAGACCCTATCTCAAAACAAAACAAAACAAAACAAAACAAAACAAAACTAAACAGAACAAATAATTAGCTATTAGCTAGGCATAGCAGTGTATATCTGTAATCCCAACAATCAGAAGGCTGAGGCAGGGAGAATAAAGAGTTCAAGATCAGCCAGGCGTGGTGGCGCACGCCTTTAATCCCAGCACTCGGGAGGCAGAGGTAGGAGGATCACCATGAGTTCGAGGCCACCCTGAGAATACATAGTTAATTCCAGGTCAACCTGAGCCAGAGTGAGACCCTACTTCGAAAAACCGGAAAAAAAAAAAAAAGTTCAAGATCAATCTCAAATACATAGCAATTTAATTTAATTTAAAAATAATATATTAATTGCAGAAATAGAAAATGAGTCTGAGCTTTCTAAGTTATTAGTGTCATAAGCTATTGACCACATAAATTTCATACATTAAAAAAAATAAGGGGCCAGGGAGGTGGCTCTATGAAAGGCTTGCAAACCCCATCCCCTGGGTTTGATTCCCCAGTACCCACATAAAGCCAGCACAAAGTGGCACATGCATGTAGAGTTCATTTGCACTGTCAAGAGGTCCTGGTGTGCCTATATTCTCTCTCTCTCTCCCAAACAAATAAAATAAAAATATTAGGTAGGAGATGGGCGTGGTGGCACACGCCTTTAATCCCAGCACCTGGGAGGCAGAGGTAGGAGGATCACTGTGAGTTCATAGGCCACTCTGAGACTACAGAGTGAATTCCGGACAGCCTGGGCTAAAGCAAGACCCTACCTCGAAAAACTAAGAAAAAAAAGAAACATTAGGTAGGTGGATTGCTGTGAGTTTGAGGCCACCCTGTGACTACATAGTGATTCTAGATCAGCCTGGGCTAGAGGGAGACCCTAACTCAAAAACAAAAAAAAGTAAGATAAAATTATATTTCACTTTAACCATATAATGCACACAATAGTAAGTATAATCATACACAAATCCACTATGAGATCAATTTATTTACACATAATAAGCATCAATATTTTAAGAAAAAAGATTTGAAATAGCATAGACTAGTTATTGTTACTTACCAGTATTATATTATGACAATATATTACAAAAATGACAGGAAATATTAATAATTATAAATGACAGAATTATTTATATTACATTCTAAATGCAAACTTTATTTACTTATGCAGACTTTATAACAGAAAATGTTAAACTTGAGTCTCAGAGTAAATGCCTACTCTTTTTATCTGTGTATTCTCATTTCAAAGAAATAACTTTAAGTCTCTCCAAAGGATTACATTTTTAAAAATGCAGGCAGAGAGCTAGAAAGATGGCTTAGCAGTTAAGGCGCCTGCCTGCAAAGCCCAAGAATGCTTGTTCAAATCTCCAGGTCCCATGTTTAGCCAGACGCAAAAGTGATGCAAGCTTACATTGTCATTCATGCGCACAAAGGGGCGCATGCATCTGGAGTTCATTCACAGTGCCTGAAAAGGCCCTGGTATGTCCATTCTCTCTCTGCCTCTTCCTCTCTCTCTCTTTCTCTCTCAAATAAAAAAACTGTAGGCAGAGTTTCTCATTCTGGATGCTCACTCTGCTGTTCTTTGTTGTGCTTGCCATGAGCTTTCAGGAAATTCTCCTGTCTCTGCCTCCCATCACAGAGTCAGAGTTAGAATGCTGGGATTACAGAAGACTGCCACAGCTTTTCATGTGGGTTCAGGTATTGAACTGAGATCCTCCAGCTTGAGCTGTGAATGCTTTATCCACTAAGCCATCTCCTCAGCCCATAGGGATTACTTTTAACATTAGCAATTTTTCTGTTTAGAACTCAAAATAGAAATCTTTCCTTCTGTCAGAAAGCCCAAAACTTAAACTCTCTATCAGGCTCTTGTTTAATGTTTTCTTCTTGGGTACAGTGAACTCTGCTTCACTCAAGCTGTCAACCTAATTATAGGCATACACAGATATAAAGACTTTCAAGTACATTTCAAACATTATTGTTGCTTCTGGATGACCTTTTCTTTCCTGCTGTTTTTTTCTTCTCTTTGATTCTTTTTGTTTTAGTTGCTTTGATTAGACCTTGCCCAAATGTAGAAGCAGAGACAGAAGAGTCAACTTTGACTTGATGACACCTTCTTGATTTGAATGCCTGAGCTACAACTGAAAAAGGCTTTTGCTTTTCCTTTCACTGAAGATTCTTTTACATCTCTTTGACTTCTATGAATTTCCTTCACTCTTTTCTTCTCCATCTTTTTGCACCACTGCTGAATCTCCAAAACTATATTCTTTTTTAAAATATCATTTATTTGAGAGACGGAGAAAGGGAGCGAGGGAGGGAAGGAGGGAAGAAAGAGAACAAGAAAAAGAGAGAGAGAATGGGTATGGCAGGGCCTTCTGCCACTGCAAACAATCTCTATATGCATTTGCTACTTTGTGCATCTGGCTTTACTTGGCTATTGGGGAATTGTACCCAGGCCATTAGGATTTACAAGCAAGCACCTTTAACCAGTGAGCCATCTCTCTAACCCAAAAATATGTTCTTAATATAGTAAAATAAAAAATCACTCTTTACTAGACTGAAGGCTTTGTTGGCTTGGATTTACTAGCTAAAAATCACATGTTTATGTTTTGATAATGATCATGAAATACTATACTTTCAGGGATCATTTCTATAGTTCGATAATGATCATGAAAAGCCACATTTCTCCAAGTACATCAGGAGTGATAAGTTTATTGCCCAATCATTTGGAAGCAAGTGCCTTTAACCAGTGAGTCATTTCTCCAGCCCTACACAATAATTTGGGTCCTTAAATTTTTTTAAGCTCATGTTGTTGAATTTTTCTTTATAGCAACCTAGGTATTGCTACAAAAATTCTTTAAACTGGGTGTGGTGTCACACAACTTTAATCCTAGCACATGGGAGGCAGAGGTAGGAGGATTGCTATGAGTTCAAGGCCACCCTGAGACGATAGAGTGAATTCCAGGTCAGCCTGGGCTACAGGGACACCCTACCTCGAAAAACCAAAAAAGAATTTATTTCCTAAGAACATAAGCAGCACCAAAAGGCAATGCATTTGTCAAGTTTGCTGAAATTTTCTAACTTCATCCATTCCTTCAGTGAAACACTAAGCTTTTATTTATGAGAGAGAGAAAGAGGAAGATAGAAAGCAAGAGAATAGGCACACCAGGGCCTCTAGCCACTGTAAACAAACTCCAGATCTATGTGTTACTTTGTACATCTGGAGTTATGTGGGTCCTGGGGAATCAAACTCAGGACCTTAGGCTTTGCAGGCAAGACACTGAGCCATCTCTCCAGCTCTGAAACTCTAATCTTTTATTTTGGTTGACACAGCTGGGTATAATATAGTCCATACAGCAGATACAAAGCACAAACTCTGATCTGGAAGATACATAGAGATTAAAAAAAAAAAAATCACCAATCCCTTAAAGATAAAGCTTCTTTTGTAAGCATTTTCTTTTCTAAGTTTTCATTTTGGCACAGAATATGGTTCCAAACTTCCTGATCCTACAGATATCAGGGAAGTCCTCAAAGCACAAGCTTTGAGTGGCTGAGTACTGTTTCAGGATCTATGTGCAGGTCCAGGGGAGTCCCCACACTACATCACCAGCAGCAGGCACATCACATACTGAGTGACCCTCCATGATTGCTCCCAGACAATATTTTATATTTTCATACTTACATACATTTGCCCAAACACTCCTTAAATTTTACCTATTTTGCATAGTAACATCTTGTTTATGAAGCAACATGTGCTAAATACAATTTGATCTTTTCTTGGTGCTTTAGTCTTACCAGTGGGTGTGAAAAAGAGCAGACAACCTGCCTTCAGCTGGTGGGAGAAGGCTGATGGGTGACTGATTCAGATGGTTGTTATCATCATAGATATCTAGGGACAGATGCTATGCCTCACTCCTTTTTGTTTACACATTTTAAACTATGGGCAAAGTCTCCTATTCATAAATGGTATCCTCGGGTATTTAATACATAGGAGTACATAAGTAAGATAATTATGCTTTTATGATATAGTCTCCAGAGTACCTTGACTTCTAAATTCTTCTGTATCTCCTCCTCCATGACATCAGGTTTGTTTTAAGAATTAAATTAATCAATTAATGAGGGAGGTATGTACATGCATGTTCATGTGTATGAATGTGGGTGCATGTATGCCATGACACATGTAGGTCAGAGGACAACTTTCAGATTATGGTCCTTGCCTTTCACCTCATTTGAGGCAGAGTCTCATTGTTGTTGTTCATTACTCTGCTCTGTTAGTGAGCTTCTGGGAAATTCTCCTGTCTCCACCTTTCTTCTTGCTGTAGGTGCACTGGGATTAAAATTTTTGTTTATTTATTTATTTATTTATTTGAGAGAGAGAGAGAGAGAGAGAGAGAGAGAGAGAGAGAGAATGGGCACACCAGGGCCTCCAGCCACTGCAAACGAACTCCAGATGCATGCACCACCTTGTGCATCTGGTTTACATGGGTACTGGGAAATGGAGCCTTGAACTGGGGTCCTAAGGCTTCACAAGCAAGTGCTTAACCTCTAAGCCATCTCTCCAGCCCAGATTCTGGTTTTTACATGGGGTCTGGGGATCTGAACTCAGATACTCAGAGCTGTACCAAATATTTACTTTTACTCTGGACTGGAAATCACCCGCTGAATTTTGCCCTAATTCTGTGGGGCAGGGCCTCCCCAATTCTAACTTTCCCCAAATCTGCTCTCATATTCCCCTCTCCTCCCATTAATAACTTTCTTTCCTGTTAATCATCATCTTACTTTCATGGTACTCTCCTCACTGAGTTAGAGATGCTTGCATGATCATAAGTGGAAGGATATTTACCATGGAACGGGCAACTTACAAGTGGCTATGCCACTGATGAACCTGACTTCCCTCTCCTATCAAACCTTAGCTGCCATTAGTTATTTTGGAGGTGTGAAGTCTCAATGACCTGTATTGACAGGCTTAATCTTGTGCAGACAAACACAGCTGCTGTGAATTCATGAGTATAATGACTATGTCATATCCAGAAGACAGTGTTTTGCAGTACTCTTTTCTATCCTCCTGTTCTTACAATTCTTTCTGCCTTTTTTTTTTTTTGACAAGGTGCCATTATGTGTCATACTCACATCAATCCTCCTACTTCAGCCTCCAGAGGGCTGGGATTTATAGGCATGTGCTACTACACCCAGCCAGCCATGGCTTTTAAATTTGAATTAGTTAAATGACTCATAGTAGATCCAAGGTATGGTCTTACCCACATGGAGAAATATACACAGCCGCTCCTCTTTGAAAATATAAAATTCTAAGCTGGGTGTGGGAATGCTTGCCTATAATTCCAGCACTTGAGAGATGGAGGCAAGAGGATCAGGTGTTTAAATTAGCCTTAGCTACAGTTTGAGGCTACGTGGAGCTTCATGACACCCTGTATCAACAAACAAACAAAACAAAATATTCCAGAACCTTTGCAAAATAGGAGCCACTGAGAGTCAATAAGGAGAGAGTAGCAGCAGTTCTTGGAAGGTAAGCCAGGCCAGTCTCTGGCCCCCGTACCCTCGAAGAGCAAAGGGAGCACCCCCCCTACCTGCCAGCAGCACATCATTGGACACGTCTCCTTTGTCTCCCTTTTCTCCCTTTTGTCCTGGAGGGCCCTCATTTCCAGGTGAGCCCAGTTCACCATGGTCCCCCTTTTCTCCCTTTTCCCCTGGATTTCCTGTGGTTCCAGGTAACCCTGAGGGGGAAAAAAAGACATATCAGCTTATTTTGCAAGAAATCCTGGTATATTGGTTTGTAATAATTGTACTTTGCAGTTTTGTTGAGCAGCTTTAGAAACCATACACCACAACCTTTCTAAGGCAGGAATATAGCCAAATGTTCATTCAAGAGTATTATCTAGGGCTGGAGAGATGGCTTAGTGGTTAAGGTGCCTGCCTCCTAAGCCTAAGAACCCGGTTCCAATCTCCAGGTCCCACGTTTAGCCAGATGCAAAGTGATGCAAGGGCGCAATGCCGCACTTGACCACAAGGGGGCGCACACATCTGGATTTCGTTCACAGCAGCTGAGAGACTGCTGGCGTGCCCATCTCTATCTGTCTCCCTCTCTCTCTCTCTCTCCGTCTCTCTCTCTCTCTCCAAAAATAAATAAAATAATAATAATAATAAAGAGTATTATCTACAGGCATCTCTGCCAAAATATTCTTAGAGAAATCTGACTGGGCCAACAGGGTGGAGAGACAGAAACAGTGGGAAGAAGGCTAGGAAGCCTAACTCGGAGTCTAGGGTGAATGGGTCACTTTTAGGAGTACTATGTTCTTTAGTTTATTTCTCACCACATAGTGGAGTGGGGGACCTGGGCAGTATTCCTGCTGTCCTTTTAGAAATGCTGAAGCCAGGTCTATAGTGTTTATTAATAGTGTTGCTAAGCTAACAACAAAGAGCCTATGACCAGCTGCTTCATGCTCCTGCTGCTATGCCCTCCTCAGCATGATGCGCTGCACCCTTCAGCTGTGAACCAGAATAAACCCTTCCACCTTAGGTTGCTTTTGTCAGGTATTCTGTTGTAGAAACAAGAAAATCAACTAACACAAGGCCTCTGATTCTCTTTTCATTTCCCATTTCTGTGACACTGTAGTGGAAAAGGCTTTAGTCACAACAGCAAAGCAATGAACTTGTTTTAGGACGGCCATTAACAGGGACAGTGATAGTATTAACAAAAGAGAAATAGTGGGTGAAATTTCTGCTTCTGTTTGAGAGGAGCTGTGACTAGGGAAATTGTTGTCTTCTGCCACACAGCTAGAAATCAGCCAAGAAGGGAGAACAGCATGTCTCAGCATGGACCACAGACATGGCAGGGCATCTTAGACTGCTCCAGCTTAATGCAGGGAACTAGTTCTCACAGCATGGGAAGAGGATCCAGCAAAGACTGGCAAACTAGGAGTTGAGAAGGCCAAAATCAATCTGCAGAGATGAAGATACTAAAATTTGCAGACTGAACAGCAGAGGGGAGATCTGTGTAGTATGGAAATAAAGGAAACTATGGTGAAGGCAACATTGAGAGAGCTTTTTCAAATGAAGTATGCTGACTAAGGTGGGACTCGTGTGATTCCAGCTGCTGCCTTGAAATTGAACTTTTTTCACTTCTTCTCTTTGATCTGAAGGAGGAGGGGACAGAAACATTGAACCTGGAGGTTCAAGATGCATATTGAAAGGTTCAGTGCTAACCCAACACTGGAAAAGATGAGGCAGGAAGGCAAGCCTGGGCTACAGAATAAGATCCTGTCTCAAAGCACAAAGTAGGGCTGGAGAGATGGCTAAGTGGTTAAGGCACTTGCCTGCAAAGCCTAAGGACCTGAGTTCAATTCCCCAGTACCCATATAAAACCAGATGAACAGAGTAGTGCATAATCTGGAGTTCGTTTGCAGTGCTAGAGGCCCTGGCATGCCCATTCTTGTTCTCTCTCTCTCCCCCTCTTTCTCTCAAATAAATAAATAATAAAAATATCTTTAAAAACACAAAGCAATGGGCTTCAGATCACTGAGAAATTAAGCTGAAGCTGAGCTTGAAACCTCCCTGCTTACTAGCTGTCAGAAAGCTGGAAAGAAGTATGCTGCATACAGCCTTTTCAGAGAGAGAAAAGTCACCACATGTTAAACCACAGTGGACCCTGAAAACCCAAAAATTGGCCAGCTAGGCCAAATGTGCCAACTGGTGTAATAGTGGCATGTCTGTTATTGGGGAAACCAACTGCTCTCTAATTGGACAGGAGGTCTGCTCCAGGGGAGGGAATACATGCCTGGTACTGAAAACCTAGTCAAAAGCCTATGGCTGGGTAGATTATGAGCCCTAGGGTAATAATTTCTGCTGTTGTCTGGATAAATGCATATATTATGCTCACCAAACTGCCCTCTAAACACTTTTTTAAAAAAATGTTTATACCAGACTTGTGTGTGAACTGGAACCAAAAATAGGTACCAGAAACCAGTAAGCTGGTAAAAGGCTATAAGGGAGGGAGGAAAGGGAAGGACTTAAGTGTATGGTAATGCACATATGTAAGTAGAAGAACTGATTACAGGGAGGGGAATGGCCTAAGTGAGGCCATGGGAAGAGAATGCATAAAAGAAGGGCAGGGGGAGGGTCAATCTAAATTCAAGATATTGTGAATAAGACTTATGTAAAATTACTTTTTTTGAATAAGGGCACATCTAGAAGCTATAGACTGTTACTAGAAAATTTTCAGTACCTAGGATGGGATACCTTCTAGTGAGTTGTTGGTCAAGGAGGTCCCGGTAGCCTCCAAAACATTAAAGGCTTTTCCCAACGCCCTTGGTTTCCCTTGAGAAACAGATAGTAAGACCCTGTTGCTGAAGACATCTCTTGCCTAAGAGGCAAGGTCACTGAGAAAGCAAGCTGGTGTGGAGCAGAAAACCTTCTCCCTGTAGACCAGCCAATTGAAAGCTGGAAAAAGCTGCACTGCATGCAGCCCTATGGGAGACAGAAGTCATCAGCAGTGAAAACAGTGGACGCTGAATATTCAAGCTTGGCCAGACAGGCCCAATGACTGAACAGGTGCAATAGTGGCATGTCTACTCTTGGGGTAACCAACTGCTCCATAATTGGAGTGAAGGCCCTCTCTACCGGAGGGAATAACTGGTACTGAAAAACCTAAGTAAAAGTCTATGGTAGGTGAGGTCATGAACCTTAGGGGTATAAGCCTGCTCTTGTCTGACTAAATGTATATATTATTCCCACCAAGCTGCCCTGAAAGCACTACACTTAATGTTCATATTCACATATTAACGCTACTCTCACTTCTGGTTAGAGAAGCTTCTCTTTTCAGATGGCGATGACCACTGGGATGACCCAACAGGCAAAATAGTGCTGAGAAGAAGGGATGGAGGAGTGCCCAGCACTGAAACACCTCTGTCACACCCTCCAAGGCTCCAGGACCATTGCAGAAGAGGGGGCGGATAGAATGGAAGAGCCAAAGGAAGGGTACGACCTCTTACAATGCAACTGCCCAGACAGAAATTGGCCTCGATATCCATGACCTTGCAGTGCCTAGCAATACCTCCGCAAGACCCTCAAAATAGAAGAAAAAGATGATGACATCAAATTAAAAGAGAGACTAATGGAGAGAGGGAGGGGATATGATGGAGACTGGAGTTCTAAAGTGGGATGGGGGAGGGAAATATCAGGTGGGTTTTTTGATATGTAAATATAAAAGTTGTCAACAAAAAATAATAATTAAAAAAAATTCCAACAGCAAAACTTAGGTTCTAAAAAAATAAAAGTTTTTTTAAAAAAATGTTTATACAGAGCTGGAGAGATGGCTTAGTGGCTAAGCTCTTGCCTGTGAAGCCCAAGGACCCTGGTTCAAGGCTCAATTCCCCAGTACCCATGTAAGCCAGATGCACAAGGTGGCATATGCAGCTGGAGTTTGTTTGCAGTGGCTAGAGGCCCTGGTGTGCCCATTCTGGTCTCTCTCTCTTTCTGCCTCTTTCTCTCTCTGTCTGTTGCTCTCAAATAAATAAATAATAATAAAAACAAAAATTAAAATGTTTATACCCACATATTAATGCTACTCTCACTTTTGGTTAGAGAAACTTCTCTTTTCAGATAGCAGTGACCATTAGGGTGACTCAAAAGTCACCATAGTGCTGAGAAGAAGTTCAGCACTGAGACATCTCTCTCTCTCTCTCTCTCTCTTTTTTTTTGGAGACAGAGAGAGACAGAGAGAGAGGGACAGGAAGACAGATAGAGATGGACGTGCCAGCAGCTTCTTAGCTGCTGCGAACAAAATCCAGATGTGTGCGCCCCCTTGTGGTCAAGTGTGGCATTGCGCCCTTGCATCACTTTGCATCTGGCTAAACGTGGGACCTGGAGATTGGAACCGCTGGTGATTGGAACCAGCATTCTTAGGCTTAGGAGGCAGGCACCTTAACTGCTCAGCCATCTCTCCAGCCTGAGACATCTTTTTTTTAACACAGTCTTCAAGGCTTAGGGTCTATTGTGGAAGAGGCAGCAGAAAGAATGTAAGAGCCAAGGGAAGGGTAGGTCTGTTTATAATGCAATCTTTGGGCTGGAGAGATGGCTTAGCGGTTAAGCCACTTGCCTGCAAAGCCTAAGGACCCCACATTCAACTCTTCAGATCCCACTTTAGCCAGACACACAAAGGTGAGGCAAGGGCAAGGTTGCACATGCCCACTAGGTGGCACAAGCGCCTGGAGTTTGATATTAGTGGCTGAGGCCCTGGCATGTCAGTTCTCTCTCTCTATCTTTCTCGTCTCTCTCTCTCTCTCTCCCTCTCTGTCCCTCTAAAATAAAATAAAATAAAATAAAATAAAATAAAATAAAATAAAATAAAATAAAATAAATATTTTATAATGCAATCTTCCAGACACAAAATGGCCTGGATATCATGACCTTACAGTGCCTGATACTACTTATACAAGACCCTCATAACAAGAGGAAAAAATGATGACAATAGAAGAGAGACTAATGGAAAGAAGAAGGGATTCAATGGAGGGTGGATTTGAGAAGAAGAGAATGGGGTGGGGATGGGAATTATCTTATTGTCTATATTTATTGAAGTTGTCAGTAAAACATTAAAAAAAGCAAAAAAAAATACAAGAAGTCATGGGGATATCATTCTGTTTATACATCCTTTTCTTTTTCTTTCTTGTTTTTGTGTTTGTGTGCATGTTTGTGTGTGTGTGCATGTGTGCGCGTGTTTATAGAGGCCTCGGGTATTCCTCAAGAATGCTTTTCATCTTTTTATTTATTTATTTATTTATTTATTTATTTGTTTATTATTTGTTTGTTTGTTTTTCGAGGCAGGGTCTTGCTCTAGCCCAGGCTGACTTAGAATTCACTCAGTATTCTCACAGTTTCCTTGAATTCACAATGACCCTCCTACCTCTGCCTCCCAAGTGCTGGGATTAAAGGTGTGTGCCACCACACCTGGCTACTTATTTATTTTTCAAGACAGGGTGTCTTACTGGCTGGAAACTCACCAAGTAGCTAGACGGTTGGCCAGAGGACCCCAGAGATCTACCTGTCTCTGACTCCCCAGTGCTGGGATAGCCCATGCCACTAAACCTGGCATTTTTTTCATGAGCTCAGAGATGGAACTCAAGATCTCATGCTTGCATGGTGAGCACTTGACTAATTATTGCCCCTGTCCTATATATCTTTTTCTTTGTTAGCCAGGTAGCTCCAACTAATTCTTAATACCTACACATGTTCCCACTTTTTTCTGCTTTCCTCAGAATACTAGTCAGTTTTCTAAGACCTCAAAGTTCCTTGAGCCAGGCGTGGTGGCGCACGCCTTTAATCCCAGTCCTCAGGAGGCAGAGGTAGGAGGATCGCCGTGAGTTCAAGGCCACCCTGAGACTACATAGTGAATTCCAGGTCAGCCTGGGCCAGAGTGAGACCCTACCTCAAAAAAAAAAAAAAAATCAAAGTTCCTTGACTTCTGAAGTTTCCCAGTTTGGATTGACTGACAGTAAAAAGAGCCCTGGGCTCCTGAGTCTTCAGTTGAGTGATGTCCTTTGCAGGGTAGACCTTCAGAGGGCCAGAATAAACATTAACAGACATTCACTGAATCATTTCAGAACTCACATAGCAAACAGCTTTTCCTTCCATAAGTCAAAGTGGAGTGATCTCATGAAGAAATGGGATGTGAACTGAAGTTCTCTAAAGATGCCACATCTATATTAGAGACTCTGTGGATGGCTTTAACCTTCCCTGAGACTATTAACTAATTAGAATTTCAATGTTCAGAGATTGGAATGTTGCAGGTCCACAGCCACATTTTCTTGGGCTATCTAGCCTCCCTCTTTTGTTTATATTTTATTTTTATTTATGAGAGAGAGAGATACAGAAATAGGCAGATACAGAGAGAAAATGGGTGCGCCAGGGCCTCCAGCCACTGCAAACTCCAGATGCATGCGTCCCCTTGTGCATCTCGCTTATGTGGGTCCTGGGGAGTCGAATATGGGTCCTTTGGCTTTGCAGGCAAGTGCTTTAACCACTAAGCCATCTCTCCAGCCCGTATCTAGCCCCTTTAGAATGGCCAGTTAACATCCACCACTGTGTCTACATAAACAGATCCCCTACTTGCCACCAACCTAAAAGATAAGCATGTCATCAGATAGCATCTGAATCCAATAGCAGAGTTTTCTTCACTTTGTTGTAACCTGTCTACTGATGTTCCCACCAATGTATTTTAAAAGTGCCTTCGTAAAAAAAAAAAAAAAAAAAAAAAAAAAAAAAAAAGTGCCTTCGTTTATACCTTTCTTTTGTTCTATAACTATAAAACTTCATAAAATTGTTAGTACATTGGAACATGGTCTATGTTCCCAGGTCATGGTCACTCATATTTGGCTCCAGAATAGATTATCTCTTATTCTCTTTGACGTAGAGCTGTGTGTTTTGCATCAACGGATGGAATGTTGCATTATCTTGGGCTATCTTAGGCTCTTTAGAAACAGAGCTGTTTACTTTTAGCCTTTGGAGCTGATCTAACAGTCTCCATGAAGTGAATATCTTTGAATGTACTATTAAGCTTAGCAAATCTCTAGCTTTCACCAACCCTAAAGCTAAAAAGCTATGAGATAACATCTGAAATCTATAAAAAAAGACTTCCCTGCTGGGCTGCAGCCTGTCTTAGGCCTTCACTAGTGCATTTTTTGAATGTGTTATTTATACTTTCTTGATTTTTTAGATATGAAAATGCACAGAACATCTTTGACTTCAAAATACAACACTGAAGGCTGGAGAGATGGTTTAGTGGTTAAGGCGCTTGCTGCAAAGCCGAAGGACCCAGGTTTGATTCCCCAGGACCCACATAAACGAGATGCACAAGGTGGCGCATATGTTTGGAGTTTGTTTGCAGTGGCTGGAAGCCCTGGCATACCCATATTCTCTCTCTTCCTCTCAAATGAATAAAAATAAAATATTTTTAAAAATACAACATTGAGGGCTAGCGAGATGGATTAGTGGTTAAGGCATTTGCCTACAAAGCCAAAGGACCCAAGTTCAATTCCCCAGGACCTACATAGGCCAGATGTACAAGGTGGCACATGTGTCTGGATTTCGTGTACAGTGGCTAAAGGTCCTGGTGCTCCCATTCTTTCTCTCTCTCTTGCTTTCTGCTTCTCTCTCTCTCTCAAGTAAATAAAAGAAAAATACAACATTGAGCTTAGAGCACTAGGGAAGTAGGAGGATCATTGTGAGTTTGAGGCCAGCCTGGGATCACAGAGTGAGTTCAAGGTCAGCCCCAGCTAGAGTGATACCCTACCTCGACTACCCCCTGCCAAAAAAAAAAAAAAAAAAAAAAAAATAAAACATTGAGGATAGCATGCTTCTGTGTTCCTGGACTCATTTGGTCACTCATTTTTGGTTAGGAATAAATAAACTATTATCTTATTTACTTTAAAGCATAATTCTTGTTTTATGTTGATAGGACTATTGGGATGAGCTTGTAAAAGTCTTATCCTTGCAGTAAGGCTAAATTAGTTCCAAGGTAAAGGTGGCCATGGACTCATGGTTACAAAATTTAAATTACCAAACTTGGATTGGACTGCTTTTCGAGTCACTTACCTGTCTGCCACCATAGATTCCAAAGTGTGAATAAACCAGAGAAAAAGAAATATAAGATACGTTGATCAGAAAGGATGCATTAAAATTGTCTTTATTTGTAGATGGCCCGATTGTTTATGTAGAAAGATCTCAAGAAATTTATAAAAAGAGCTATTAAAATTCATGACTACTCAGGAATCCTAGGACCTTGTACAAACACATTGCTAGATTTGGGTTAGCCAATAAGACATACTATGTCAGGGGTTATCTGTTCAATATTGGATATTGTTTAACAGTGGGATAAAAACAGGGGATATTGCTTAACAGTGACAGAGATATGGCTCAAATTGACAGAGCTTGCAGGCAACAGGGAAGAGCCGGATCCACATGTTTTCTTTTGTTTGCAATAAAAACTATTTTCTTTCAATGTCCATAACGAAGAAGATTTGGGATCTTTTACCTTGTGTACTTACCCTGCTAATTCTCACACCCTGTCTTGAGGCCCTGGCTAAGGAACTGCCCATTTATCCTCCCTTATGCCCCATTAACTGGACCAGTCTCCATTCTTCAGTTGTTCCTCTGACATTGCAAATGTCTCCCTTCAATTTTAAAACTATCTGGACATTCTGTTTTATACCAGCCATGCTGGATTCCAATACAGCTGCCCCAAGAAAATCAAATAAACCCAGGTTAGAAGGCACCTTAGATATCAACTTCCCAACTAAGCTGAGAGCCCACCCTTGCTGTGCTACCTGCTCTCAACTGGCTTTTAGTATTGGGGAGGCTTTCACATGAGAGCGTACCATAGGGGCTGGGGTTGTCAGCCTAGCATGCACAAGGTCCTGGGTTTAATCCCTAGTAAAACCCCCCCTCCAACACACACTGAACAAAATAATATTAGATTTCAAACAATCATAAAACAATGTAGAGCTGGGTATGGTGGCCCACACCTGTCATCCCAGCACTGGGGAAATGGAGATAGAAGGATAGAAGGATTAATTGGGAGTCTAAGGTCATCTTTAGCTACATAGTGAGTTTGAAGCCAGCCTGAGCTGCATGAGTCCCTGTCACAAAAAAAACACACAAAGAGGCTGGGAATGTAGTAAAGTGCTTATCTAGCATCATGAAGCTCTAGATTCAAGACTTAGCACCACATAAAAACCAGGCATAGCAAATTGGAGACCTGTTCTGTATACATGAGACCCTGTGTTAAAAATAGGAAGGAAGGAAAAAAGGAAAGAAGGGAGGGAAAAAAGGAAAGAAAAGTAAAAGGAAGGGAGAAATCTAAGTGAAAAAACATGAAATTTAGCCCTAGCTTGGGAGCCAAAGCGAAGGAGGAGGTAAAGAGGAGCACTTGGCTCTGCCATGGACTCAGCACTATAGTCAGAAGTAACATGGTGATTCTTATTGCATTACTACTGGATAGGAGTCATGGTTCAGGAAGCATTTCTCACAGTAGCACTGAATCCCATGGCTATGGGTCCTGCCTACCCATGGACAGTAGGACACCTGGTTGGAAAGTCATTTCATTTGACAAAGCCCTTAAGCTGGGCTCTCAGCATGAACAGGCATCCCTTGTAGTATTTTAAATAAGCAGTTTGGCATATTATTTGAAGGAAACAAAAGCTTAGATCGTTGCCATGGAGTCCCACTTGCACAATATGCTAAGTGCTACTGATCCTTTGCAAAGGTTTCACATGACCTGCATTTAGCAGTGTTCAGGGAAGTGGTATTTGCTGGTTACTCCAAAGTTTTCTAGACATTATTTATTCTAACACAAGAACCTTTTGCAATCATCCAATTTTTCTTCCTTTCTTTAATTCCTACCTCCTTTGCCTTTTATCTCCTCTCTCAAAAAGGCCATATGTACAAAAGGAACATTTGTTCATATTGTAATGCACCTTTAGGGCAGTATCTAGAGCTGTCAGAGGCCTTGACTCTTACTTAAGCGTGCATTGCCATTCTTCCAAGCCTTCATTAAGAAAGGGTGCATGGATGTTCGATCTCTCTCCAGATCCCACATAAGCCAGATACACAAAGGTGACGCAAGCGTAAGGTTGCACCTGCACACTAGGTGTGCACACATCTGGAGTTTGATTTCTGTGGCTAAGGCCCTTGCATGCCAATTCTCTCTCTTTCTTTAAAAAAAAAAAAAGAAAAAGAAAGAAAGAAAGGGTGCTCTATGCACAGTCTGCCAAAGTATCCTCAGGTTATTGTTAGCAAATTGCTTGGGGCATACTTTGGATCAGTGTGTAAAGCACCGCCCAATTGCTGTTCACCCAGGGTAGGTCAGGGCAGCACTACGTGGTCTTCACCCTGGTACTGTCCCATGACTCCTGATGGTTTTGAATGAGCACAGTGCCAGAGAAAAAAGGTTGGATTCTGCCTGCCTATCTCTTGTTTCAGAAGTGGCTCTTGCTATTTTTCTTCTGGGGTCGCCCACTCAAAATAAACAGTTTCACCAGCATGAGAGTTTGGGGTTGTGTGATAGCTCTGGGCTGAGGTCAGTTCCATCATATTCTCATCAGGGGGTGAGGGAGGACAATTTATCTTTGGCAGTGCCATCTGGCACTAACTAAGGCAAAGGAAAAGGGGCCAGAGGGTGCCACACAAAATTCAGTCTAAAGACATGAATTGGGAGGAGGGTGTTTATTTTATTTTATTTTTTTAAGTGAAGATTTATCTTTAGAGAAGACACTGCAACATTAACTCTTAGGCGAGAAAATGAGAGACAGATGGAAAGAAAAAAAAAACTCTTGATTTTAAGGCACTAGAATGTCAAACTTAATAGAAGATGCTAAGTGCACAATTTAATCATTTAAATTTTTTTTGGTCTCCTCCTTTCCAAATCTAAGTCCAGTTTTTAAACTCATGGTGAGCATTTCTATTTATCTTTCTTTTAGTCAGGACTTTACAATAAGAAAAATAAGTCAGGCACAGAAGGACAAATGCCACATGTTCATATATACGGAGGTAAAGTTGACCCCAAAGAAATAGTGTTTATCAAAACCTGGGGAGCAGAAGTATCAAGAATTCAAGGCTAGACTTCCGGTCAAGATGGTGGACTCAAACCCACACTAGAGGTCTGGGGATGAAATCAGAAAGCAACCAGAACTGAGGGCAGCCATAATCTAACAACAAGACAAGAATAGATAACTGATTCCCTGACAATAGATGAACCACCCCTCACACGCAGCCAGGGCCCAGGTGAAACCACAGAGGAAGTGGCAAGATGAGCAGGAGTGCTGCTTCCATACTGAGCCTGACAACCTGGGTGATGGAGACAGACACTGAGGATACACAAAACGCACCAAAGCAGAAATCCAGAAGCTGCTGAGAACTAAAGTAGAATTAAAGCATACCCAACAAGGTTCAAGGAAGTTTGAGGAAGAGGGGACAGAAAGAATGCAAGAACCACAAGGTGGAAAGGAGTATCCAGAGACATAGCACAGACTGCTGCTCTCACAACTATAACTACATGGTGAATAAAAAACAATCCTACTAAGGAGGGTACTCAGTGGAGTAGGCACAGGGAGGCGGGAAATGATGGTACCAACATATGATGTGTCCATGCAAAGTTTCTACTTAATATAAAAAAGAAAAAAGCCTGGGAAGGCTGTGGGGCACAGAGTGGGGATGGTTAATTTGTATGGGGTGAAACTGAATAGGAGGAATAACTATATCTTATAGCAGAAAGGATAACAATAGTTGAGCAATGAATTGAATAGTTCAAAATAGCTAATAGAGATGAGATAGTCCCATCATAAAGAAATATTATTGATTTATTTAATCTCTTTGATTAAATTATGTAGACCAGTCTGGCCTCAAACTCACTATGTAGCTGAGACTGGCTTTGAACTACTCATCCTCCTGCTTTCTTTATATGTATGTATATTATGTATGTGTGTCTAAAGTGGTAGATATACCAATTACTCTGATCTGATCATTATATATTAGATAATAACATATAGTTTAACTACATAATAACATTCTGTTAAAATATATGTCAAAAATACATATGTATCAGAAAATACAAACATACTTAAAAGTTGACCACGTTAAAAAAAAATAACACCCCAGAATTCTTTTTGACCCAAAACCAAATTTCTCCTTCCTCAATTATGGAGTAAAAAACAATAATATTCATTTTAAATATTTATGTTTATATCCATAAATTAATGCTGCTCTTAGCTTTGACCACAGAAATTTCTTTTTGCAGTGGGAAGAGGTTAATGCAGAGACACATAGCTGTTGAATAAGTCACCATTGTGTGCTCAGCTCTTAATGGGACATTTATATCACCCACTCCAAGGCTCAAGGAACACTACAGAAGAAGGGGTGGAAAGAATGTATGAGTTGGAGGATGAGGAAGAGCGTTGTGGAATGCTGTCTCTGTACATTCATGAACTCATGGTAGCTGTGATTTCCTGCACATGATTGTACTGTCAACATTCCATCATTGGTCTGGGAAGGGCTTGTGAAATTTCATACCACCCAGAGTAGCTATTGGCAATTGATGGTTGCTAGGGAAGGGGAGTCATGTTCTTCACTGGTGTAGCTAAGTTCCTACCCATGTTCATGTAAGCGACCAAAATTTAACTCAGTGTATTACAAAAAAATCCCAACCAAACAAACATAAAATGAGGAAGGGATATGATAGGATAATGGGGAGTGAATATGATTAAAATACATTAAATACATGTACAAAATTGTTAAAAATAAAAATGATAATAGCTAATGCTAATACTAATTTACTATGTGTCAGGCCCTAAATATTTCACCTATATTTACTCATTTAATCTTCTTAACATTATGAGGTCATGATTATCATCCCTTTTTATTTATTTATTTATTTATTTATTTAGTTAGTTAGTTAGTTAGTTAGTTAGTTTTTTCAAGGGTCTCACTCTATCCCAGGCTGACCTGGTATCATCCCCTTTTTAAAAAATTTTATTTTATTTATTTGAGAGAGAGAGATAGAGAGAGAGGGAGCGAGGGAGAATGGGCATGCCAGGGCCTTCAGCCACTGAAAACGAACTCCAGACACATGCGCCTCCTTCTGCATCTGGCTAACATGGGTCCTGGGGAATCGAACCTAGGTCCTTTGGCTTTGTAGGCAAATGCCTTAACTACTAAGCCACCCCTCCAGCCCTACCATCTCCTTTTTGTAAATAAGGAAATGGTGGCTCGCAGTGGTCAAATAACTAGCTCAAGAGAGCACAGCTATTCAATGGAAGGCCAGGGACCAAGCCAAGGCCCTGGGCTTTGGGTCTGGTTCTGTACTATTCTACGATTATTCTTGGTATTTCCAAAGTTGGAAACCTGGGACTTTTGATACTTCTCTTTTCTAGACATAGCACTTAAAATCTTAAATTCTGGCTTCATCATGTCAGTCTTCCTCTCTAGCACTGCTATGATTTGGGTATAAAGTATACCACAAAAGGCTCATGTGGTGAAGGCTTGTTTGCTCCAACCACTGAGAAGCAATTGGATCATTCATTCATCTTTGGGTTAATCCATGGATAGAGTCAGCATTTGGTAGCATGACTGGCAGGTGCTGTGAGGTGGATCCTGGTTAGAGGAAACAACCACAGGGTCATCTCTTTGAGTGTCTTGTCCTAGCCCCTTTCTGTCTTGCTTTCGGCTTTCTAGCTGCCATGAGGTATGGAGCTTTCACCTACCATGCCCTTCTGTCATGATGTGCTGTCTTGCATAGCAGCCTGAGGCCTTGGACTGAAACCTCTGAAACTTGTGAGCAAAAATAAATCTTGGGCTAGAGAGATGGCTTAGGGGTTAAGGCGCCTGCCTCCTAAGCCTAAGAACACTGGTTCCAATCTCCAGCGGTTCCAATCTCCAGGTCCCACGTTTAGCCAGATGCAAAGTGACGCAAGGGCGCAATGCCGCACTTGACCACAAGGGGGCGCAAACATCTGGATTTCATTCGCAGCAGCTGAGACACTGCTGGCGTGCCCATCTCTGTCTTCCTCTCCTCCCTCTCTCTCTGTGTGTGTCTCTCTCCAAAAAAGATAATAAAAAATAAAAAGTTAAAAAAAAATAAATCTTTCAGCCAGGCATGGTGGTGCTTACCTTTAATCCCAGCACTCAGAAAGCCTAGGTAGGAGGATTGCCGTGAGTTTGAGACCAGCCTGAGACTACTTAGTGAATTCCCAGTTAGCCTTTTCTGTTTAGTTCTACTGTGCAACCCATCATGTACACAGAGTCCTATTTACTTAAAGTTTAGCTTTTTCTTCTTGCAGTACTCTCTGTCATGAAGTACAAGCTTTCTTCCAACCAGAATAAATAGTTTCTTTTTTTAAAAATTAAGTTTGAAAAATTTTATTTATTTATTTATTAGAGAGAGAGGGAAAGAGGCAGACAGAGAGAATGTACATGTGCCACCTTGTGCATCTGGCTTTATGTGGGTACTAGTGAATTGAACCTGGGTCCTTTGGCTTTGCAGGCAAGCACCTTAACCACTAAGCCTTCTCTCCCACACACACACACATACACACACGAGAGAGAAAGAGAGAGAGAGAGACACAGAGAGAATGCTCTGTTCTTATTTATGCAGGTATTCATATGTTCTTTATGTGGGTACTGGCTAGTAGGTATTAGGAATAATGAAATTTATAAGACATAGGCCCTGCCTTCATAGACAAAGACTTTAGAGGAATAATTAAAACGGAAACCATGGTAGAGTCTTAACCCCACTTCCTCTGTCCACAAATGAGGATTTCAGGGCCCCAAAGGGTAGAGTGACATGCTCAAGACCTTGGGTCAGTTGGGAATGGAGGCAGGTCCCCCAGAGCTCCTTCTACTGTCCCTTGCCTTGAAAGCAGAGACTGTGACAGGCAGGATATCATTTATGGACCTCTCTGAATAGCTGGTCCCCATATACCCATAACAGGTCTCATCATCAGGGCTCAAAATAAGCATTGTTTGAAGCTCTGTATCCTTAGCTGCACCAGCTCTTGGGGCCTGGACTTCCTTCAGAATCACTGCTGTCATATGGAAACATTGCATAGTTTATAAGGTTCATTGAAGAGAAATCTTTAGAAAAGGACTAGGACAGAGTTGTACACACATGGAAGGTAGAACTTAGATGGATATGAATATGGCATCTGCCATATGCTTTCCTGAAGAGGGAAAGTGTCAAAGCAGAAGAGAAATTGAGGGTCTCTAGGGAAAAACTGGAGTAGAGTCAGAAGCACATGGGCTTAAGAGAAGCTGAGGCTTTTAAAGAGAAATAAGGGTAAAGCTGCAAGCATGTGGACTTGAGAGAAACTGAGGCTTTTAAAGAGAAATTGGGGTAAAACTGCTGGCATGTGAAAAGTAGAATCTAGGAGCTTGTGTAGGGAAACCTGGAAGGAACCCACATGGCAGTTAAGAGGACAAACGGTGAGGCTCAGGAAAAAATTGAGAGGGCAGATATCAAAGCAGACCAAGAGGTTCAGAGAGGAAATAAGTAATGATGAGAGTTACACTCATGGTTACCCTGAGTTTATAGAATTACACAGGTAGCAAGCCTACAGTTGGTGAGAGCACCCACTTGGTGGATTTGGAGTATAAGAAAAGTACACACATGCCGGGCGTGGTGGCGCACGCCTTTAATCCCAGCACTCGGGAGGCAGAGGTAGGAGGATCGCCGAGAGTTCAAGGCCACCATGAGACTATAGTTAATTCCAGGTCAGCCTGAGCTAGAGTGAGACCCTACCTCAAAAAAAAAAAAAAAAAAAAAAAAAGAAAAGTACACACATGGTAGATTCAGAAACCAGAGGAGAGTCATGCATGTAATCAAAGAGAGAAGTTACCCCAAACCATAAAGCAGAGACACGGAAGTGGAAAAGTTTAGATCAAGAAACAATGTAATACTCTCCCTGGCTGGGTGGGAGTAGAGGCCAGACTCATGTGTGTTCCTGTGGTCTGAGCAAAGAGGACACACACACACATATGCATACCACACACACACACATACACACACAAACACACACTGAGGGTTGAGTTCAGAGAGAAGAGAGCGAGGGCTAGAAGGCCACAGCCTTTATAGCATCAGATTCAAGTATGTAAAGGGAAGACCTGATTCCCGCTGGTAAATTTGAGGTTGAATCTGACGGTCAGCCAGTTGGGTCAGCTAACCCAGGTAGCACAGTAGACTGTGGGTGTTAGGTCGGGATGGACTCCCAAAATGGAGTCACCATGGTCAGCAGTCCTTATCCCCTCCTTGCCTAACAATGACCCAGGTCATGGTTTCCTGCCCCCTTATCTCCTAAATTACATGGTCACTGTTCTGGTGTCACACCCTAGCTATTTTAAATGGTTATTGTAATGATCTCCCCTAAAGGAAGTTCTCTGTTCAATTTAACAAAGGAGTTCTTTTTCCTTCCCCACCTTCCCCCAGCTGAAGAAGCCTATAAAGTCCACTACCTGAAAACTCGGGTGGGCTGTGCTCTTTGCTAGAGAGCCAGCCCTGGCAATTCGTGCTTTTCTTGAATAAAAGCTTTCATCTTTGCCTCAGAGTGGTTTGCGTGGTCTTAGTCACTCCCAGACCTTACAGTGGGTAGCAGGGGAACCTGTGGATCAGTCTCAATCAGATATTTTTGCCAAGAGTTTCTGATGCCAGGGCCAGCAAGCTGGCACCTCCTAGTTTTCCTTGAGCCACAATCCCTAACAGAAACTAGCTTTTCTTCTGTCCTCCTTCACCACCATGCTCAGCCTTGTTAGCTTCTTAGTGTTAGACAAATTGTTCCAGACATCAGAGGTAGGGCTAAACAAAACAGGCATGACTCACTGTCATGGACTTTATAATCCACCTTGGGACACAGACCACTGGCACATCAGTCAACTTCTGGGCAAGATAATGTTTTTACAGAGAGCCAGGGCAGTGACTGGGTACATGAAGCAGGGGCCAGACATAGAGGCCAGGGCTGATCTTTCAGAGCAGGTGGCAGCTGATTATACCGATCCGAGACTGCCCCCACGGAGGAACCCTCTAGGGAAGGGAGTGCATACAGGCTGTGGGCATGGAGATGCAAAGGTCCCTAGGGAAGGGAATACATACGGGCTGTGGGCATGGTAATGCAAAGGTCCCAGGGCAAAAGTGGACTTGGACTGTCTAAGAAACAGAAAAATTTGCTTTCTTTACCTGGAAAGAATATGGCTAGCAAAAATATACTCCACTGGGCAGGGTTCTGTGAGGACTCAATGAGTTTAGTGCAAAAAGCACTTAGGAGAGTGCCTGGTGCTACCTGGTAGCTGCTTGTTATTGTTCTGAATGACAGGTTACAACCCTCTCTGACTCAGTCCCTATTTGCAGAACACAGTTCCTTTTTCAGCACTTGTTCCCTCCTTCTGGTATGTATACCCACTCTTCGCCTCTCCTACCCAGCCTGGCAACTCGCTGATGATCCTTTAGCTCTCAGCTTAAATGAAGGCCTTTTCTCCTCCATGGTCACATGGGGAAGGTCATGTCTCTGCTGAGAGCATGTAGTGCTTTCCTGGGAGCTGACGAGCAGACCTACACTGCTTATCTGGAGGGTCTGGCTCTGGCTTGGCTTCACTGCCTCACCTCAAAGTCACAGTGGTAGGGGCTTTGTCTCTGCTGTGTCCTAGCCCTTTGGAGCTCTGCCTTCTCTGCCTTCTTCTTTAGGTCTCACCTAAGCTATAACCTCTCAACCCTCCAGCTCTTATTATTGTGTCTTACAGGGTTGTGCTTCCTTTGAACATGCATCTCCTCTTATGATTGTAGTGCATAGGATTGTTGAATGCTGGATTCGCCCCCAAAGATGAAAGGTTCAGAATTAAGGTCATCCACGGTTGTTATGCTTCCCGCAATTCCTTTTATATGCATGCAGACTAAATTGCATCTGATAAGACACCCGGGCCTTCCATTCCCACCCCAAATCCCATCATCTATCTCAAAAGAGAATGCAGAGGACCTTAACCACATCCAGATCTACTTTTTCTTACATGATAATGGCTCTACCTCAGGCTCATTTAAACTTCAGAGTATCTTATTCAAGCTAATTTCCATCCCTGGTCATTCACTCTCCATAGTAATTATGGACAACCCTTAAAGCTTAGGGGCATCCTCCATCCTCCTCTCCCCTATAGAAAGAGGTACATAGAGTCTTATGAATGATGCTGGGCTAGTATACAAGCTAGTGATAGCCTGCACATAACAAATACCTCTGCTCCTAGAGTTTTGGTCATTGTGTTTCAGTGAACCTGCAGAGGGAGGAGGTGAAACTTCCTTTTGTTCCTACAGGCCTGTGATCAACTGATTTTTGGATCTCCAGTATTTAGACTAGCACCTAACCCATAACCACCTGTTCCATAAATGAATAAACTTTGATGCTTTCCCTGGGTGTGGCTGCATGCTAAGCACATGCCTGCAAGTCCATGGCTGTGTGTCAAATCTTTTTCAAAACTGCCCCTTCCTACCTGCCCCATGCCCACTTCTAGCCTGGTGCTCATCACCCTGGTTCTGCCCCCATCTTACTCTTCCTCAAGCCTAGATCACATGTTTGGAGTCTTCCCAGGATAAACCAAATGTCTGCACATTATTGTAGGTAGGCATCGCTATTCTATGATAATGTGTATTGACAGTTGTAATTTTTACCCTACCACTGCTCTGTAATTGCTGCCCTGGCTTGACTTGACACTGTATGCCCATTTTTAATTGCAGGGCTGCCCTTGGAACATGAGCTAAGCAATCTTCTCCCTCTCCACTTACTTTCCCTTAAATAGCTTATAGGAATAACAGCAGAGGTGCTGGAAAAAGAAACTGTGTTATTAGAAAAAAAAAATAATAAAAATCTCTTCTAGTATGTCTTCTAGCCCAGGGCCTATCCAGGTGAGTTTGTGCAACAGAGCCAAGAGGTTGCGTATGGAAGGGCCTGGTGGAGTCTCCAGCTAAAATTCACCTCTCTCTTCCCCTTAGTAGTGGCCTTGCCTGGTAGCAAAGAGCCAGTAACCTCTTACCCCATCATGCCACACTGAATGCCAGCCTTCTTCATTACATTTCCACAGATCACCAGGATTGGTGCTGAGAGTGCTTTAGAATATACCTCACCTTGGCTCAGGCTTCCTTCTAAAATCTGCACCAGCTCCTGATTCTCACTACTTCCTGAATACACTTTACAGATCCCTTGGTGCCTCTGGGCCTTTTCTCAGAGAATGCAATGTCCCCACACACAGCAGTACAGAGGAAGTCTCTCAGAGACACTAACACATCTCTGTAAGCCTTCTTAAGAGGGGCCCTACGAGCTAAGTGCTAACCTTAGGGACACTGAATACTGCCTTTTGTTTTTTTGTTTTGTTTTGTTTTGTTTTGTTTTTTGTTTTGTTTTGTTTTTCAAGGTAGGGTCTCACTCTGGCCCAGGATGACCTGGAATTAACTATGTAGTCTCAGGGTGGCCTCGAATTTATGGTGATCCTCCTACCTCTGCCTCCTGAGTGCTGGGATTAAAGGTGTGCGCCACCATGCCCAGTTTGGGATACTGCCTTTTGTTTCAGACAGTGAGAGCCATTCTTCCTCAAGGGCCAACATCAGTCCATTGTCTTTCAGCTAAATATAATGACTAGCTAGCTGGGAAGAAGCAGGCAGATGCTGAACCTTGAGCAAACATGGAGTGTCAGGACCTGTAGCTGTCATATACTCTGCTCCTAACAAACTTCCAGCTACATGAGAGAAAGCAGAGATGGGACCCATTTCTAGGGTGAACATTTGTCAGAGTTTGACCAAGAAGAATGAACTTGGCATCTCAGAACACAATGGCTTCCCGGTGGAAGTTCCACCAGCATCTCATACAGAGAATGAAACACCCCGCCCCACTTTGCACATGGTGTTAGCCCTTCCTGGACTCAGTCATGGAGACAAGTAAGGACACTGATTCAAAGAGCTGCTAAAATACCTATTTTTCCTCTCTTTCCATTTGCTCCTTTTTCGCCTTTTGGGCCCTGGGGACCAGGCTGTCCATCTGATCCATTTTGTCCTGGTAACCCACCAACTCCTGGGGGTCCTGTGTCAAAACATAGAAAGAGGAACAGTTAACAAAATCTTCACTTAGGTTGATGTGATTTCTTTTTATTATTATTTTTGTTTATTTTAATTTATTTGAGAGCAACAGAGAAAGAGAGAGAGAGGGAGAGAATGGGCGCACCAGGGCCTCCAGCCACTGCAAAAAAAACTCCAGATGCATGCACCACCTTGTGCATCTGGCTTACGTGGGTCCTGGGGAATCGAGCCTCAAACCAGGGTCCTTAGGCTTTACAGGCAAGTGCCATCTCTCTAGCCCCTGATGTGATTTCTTTTAGCCAGTGAAACAGCTGAAATCCACACCCTTTCTTGCATCCTCTCCTGCTTTTTCCTCTGGAGTAGTGATAAGTGGGGAACAGTAACAGTGGGTTCTCAAGTGCAGGCATAAAGAAGGGTATGAATGTAGCTAAGATGCTTCCCATACACTTCATCTTCCCTACTTCCCTGGGGTTCCAGCCACCCATATTTCCTCTTGAACTAGAAAAGTCCATGGGCACTTACCTGGTGGGCCAGGTGGTCCTACAACAGAAAAGAAATGGAGGTGATAAGCTAGAGGTGGAAGAAAGAACAACCTGTATCACAGATTCCCTCCCTCCTTAAAATGTCTTATTTACCCATTGATCCTAAACCAATTCCACATTTTTTAAGTGTGTAATTGCTATAATATCAATTATGGGGAAGCTGAGGCAGGAGGATCATGAGTTGGAGGCCAGCCTGAGATACACAGCATATTTGATGTCAGCCCAGGATATATTACAAAACACTGCCCCAAAACAAAGCAACACAGAATAAAATATATATAGGAGAATATTTTTTTATTAAGTAGAAACTTTCACATTTTTTATTTAGAGTTCAAAGAGTCTTAAAAACAATTAAACAAAGACCCATTTGCCAAATCAAACCACTTTTGCTTAAGTTTCAACAAACCAAGAATAATTTCTGTGCTGGTTTCACTATAAGCTCATATACTCATTATCTCTGAAACAGTCAAACTAATTAACTGTAGGTCAGTGGCAATGTAGGTGGCCCCTGTGCAGCCCTGGCATAGCATGTTAGCACATGGTGGTGCAGTCACGTTAGGGAGGAGAGCTGGCTGTTACCAGAGCAGTCCTAAGCTCTCTTACACAGCCAGTTTGTCTCCTCTGGGCTGTGGAGGAGTAACACAAGCTGGCTTGATGTATCTCTATTTTGTTGCATGAAACAGCCTGAGAAAATTTGAGAGCCCAGGTCAGGTAACAAATCCTTTCTTTACTGTGAAATGACCTGAGGATCTAAATTGTTTGGATGAATCATTTACCCATAACTGAATACATGATTTTGCTTCTAGAAATAGGTATGTCGCCAGGTGTGGTGGCTCATTCCTTTAATCCTAGCATTTGAGAGGCAGAGCCAGGAGGATCACTGTGAGTCTGAGGACCGCCTGGAACTACAGAGTGAGTTCCAGGTCAGCCTGGGCTAGAGTAAGACCCTGCCTCAAAAATACTAAAAAATAAAAAGAAAAAGAAAAAAAAAGAAAGAAATAAGAAATAAGAAGAAAGAAGAAAGGAAGAAAGAAAGAAAGAAGGAAGGAAGGAGGAAAGAAAGAAAGAAGGAAGGAAAAAGAAAAAAATAGGCATGTCTAAGATGTTGTCAGCTAGCCTGTGGGCAAGGCTGTGAGGCTGGACTGCAAGAGGCTGAGTTCCTTCTATTTCTCCAGCTCGTATATAACGATCCCCAGTACTAGAGTGCAAAGATCTTTGCACAAATCCAAGCCCATGACCATTAAAAAAAAAAGCATTCCTAAACACACATGTACATCAACTCTACCAAGAAATTTCAGTCCCTGTGTCTGCTGTGTTCAGTCTACATAGGGAAGGGTAAATCCTTTGAAACCACAAGGCAGCATGAGAAATCTGCAAAGAACTAATACCAAGTGGAATGAGGAGGCTCTGGGCATACTACTGTTTGAGAAGCCTCCCAAGAAGGTGAGCTGTAAGGTATGGCCCAGAAGAAACAATGAGTCCAAGATGGCTGCAGGTAAGGGTCAGCACTGTATGCAGAGAACAAACAAAAGCAAAGGTCTAAAGATGGGAACATTTTTTGTTTTTTTTATTTATATTTATTTATTTGAGAGCAACAGAGAGAGAGAGAGGAGAAAAGAGGTAGAGAGAGAGAGAGAGAGAGAGAGAGGGAGAGAGAGAGAATAGGCATACCAGGGCCTCCAGCCACTGCAAATGAACTCCAGACACATGCGCCACCTTTTTTGTCTGGCTTACATGGGTCCTAGGGAATTGAGCCTCGAACTGGAGTCCTTAGGCTTCACAGGCAAGCACTTAACCGCTAAGCCATCTCTCCAGTCCTAAAGATGGGAACTTTTAAGATTCAGGTAGAAGAATGGAAGAAGACTGGTCCAGCTGGTGTAAATAAAGATGTAGGTGAATTAGGCTGTAAGTGAAGTTGGACAGTAGAAGCACTTGAAAGCCAAGCCAAGAAGTATAGACCATATCTGGGAGCCAGTGAGGAGCTACAGTATGTTCACCTTAACTGCTAAGCCATCCCAGGTGGGTACAGTATGTTCGTAAACAGGGAGTGATGCTGTGACATTCGTGTGAGTTATATTATCCTTGTGGCTGGAACATGAATAGAACTAGGTGAGTTGAGATGAGACAGAGAGATAGGGATAGAGTAAGGCACATAGAAACAGCAAAGGCAAAGTGGTAGATCAGTGAGGTTAAAATCAGAGACAAAGTTGTGGATAAATGTGGTAACTATGTAGTTGCACAGAAAACTAGAAATTCAAGAAATATTTTAGCAGACTCTGCAAGACTTCATGTCTAATTGGATAGGAGACCTATCAAATAATTGGGTACAAGTCATTGATAAATAGTCTGGGAACATAGGAACTCTTGGAAGAATAGGTGTTGGAGGGTAGCTTTCAACACATATAGGCCCACTTTGGGCTAAAATGATTGCTGAAAATGACTTTATAATCTCAAGCCAGTATTACATGTGGCTATCTCTCTCTCTCTTTCACACACACACACACACACACACACACACACACACACACACACTCATATATATCTGTGCTACCTGGAGAGACTAACTCTTTTTGGGTAGAGTGAGGCCCAAGAAATTGCATTTTCACTGAACTCCACAAATGAATGGCATGCAGATAAGTTAGGAGCTCTCTGAGATAATTTGAAATTACCATCAGCACATCATCAGTGGAGTCCCTGGTGGGAGAGACTACACTGGTCCCTGGAATTAGACACATCCAGGCATTTCCCTTCACACATCCTCCCTTCACTCAGGGGTGGTACCTGACCTAAGGCACCTCTAAGCACAACAATGACCACACGGAACTACCTGTGCACTTCCCAAAGTCTCACTTAAAAAAAGCCAGGCTGGTGCTGCAGGTTTTTGATGCCAATTCCAATGAATTACTGTTTTTTTTGTGGAATACTAGGAAAGGATAACATGAGGCCATACTTGTTTTATTATTTTTGTTTTTGTTTTTTTGAGGTAGGGTCTCACTAGCCCAGGCTTATCTGGAATTCACTAGGTAGTCTCAGGGTGGCCGTGGACTCACAGTGATCCTCCTACCTCTGCCTCCCAAGAGCTATGATTACAGGCGTGTACCACCATGCCTAGCAGCAACTAAGACCTGTTTTTGATGTTCACCCAGACAGAGGAAGAGTGAGTAGTGGCAGTGCCAACACTGGGTCAGGTTTACTTGGCTTCAAGGAGAATGGACATTGTGGATCTGAAGAACCTCTGCCCCCAACAAGTGGTTCAGCAATGTGATTGCTTAGGCATTTTCCACATTAATGTGCAGAGGCAAAGAATAACCCCCAAACTTGCCTTCTTCAAGCCACCTGCTCTTCCAGAAGGTATACTTCTGGGGTTGAAGGATATCTGGGCCTGGGAATAAGATGCATCCAGAACAGCATGTGTCATCTATTGTTTGATAAACTCTGCACTAGCAAAGCTCTCGACACTGTACTTAGGAAATATCCCTTACTATTGACCTGAGAGGTTACAGGTTACACAAAACCACATAGCATCCATCATGATCTCCATAGCAGCCACACTGAGGCAAGAAAAGGGAAACAGAACTGGGTTTCATGTTCACAGCAGGACACCTGCTTATTAATTTATTTTTATGTGGGTTTGGGATGGATTAGGGCCTTGCTTATGGTAAGCATGTGACTTGTCATGGAGTCACTCATCCAGCTTCCAGGTGCCAGTTTTAAAAAGATGAGGGAGGATATATGAGAGGAACTAGACCAACATGTGATTTGTTCATACAGTAAAGTTCATAATTAGTATAAAAAAGAGATAAGGGGCTGGAGAGATGGCATAGTGGTTAAGGTATTTGCCTGCAAAACCTAATAACCTGGGATTTGATTCCCCAGTACCCCTGTACAGCCAGATGCACAAAGTGTTGCACGCATCTGCAGTTCATTTGCAGTGGCTAAAGGCCCCAGTATGTGCTTTTTCTCTCTCTCTACTTGCAAATAAATAAATAAAATATTTAATTAAAAGGAGGTGTTACTTATTCTTTTTTTCTTTTTTCTTTTCTTTCTTTCTTTCTTTCTTTCTTTTTTTTTTTTTTTTTTTTTGTTTTTCGAGGTAGGGTCTCACTCTGGTCCAGGCTGACCTGGAATTAGCTATGTAGTCTCAGGGTGGCCTTGAACTCATGGCAATCCTCCTACCTCTGCCACCTGAGTGCTGGGATTAAAGGTGTGAGCCACCATACCCAGCAAGAAATGATATGTTTATGTATTAAATCATAGAAAAAAGGGAAGATTATAAATTGAAACAATAAAATCATCAAATTAAAACAAGCATATTGGGCTGGAGAGCTGGCTTAGTGGTTAAGGTATGTGCCTGTGAAGCCTAATGACCCAGGTTTGATTCTCCAGGTCCTATGTAAGCCAGATACACATGGTGGCACATGTGTCTACAGTTTGTTTGCAGTGGCTAGAGGCCCTGGAGCACCCATTCTCACTCTCTTTCTCTCCCCTACCCCCTCTCTGACTCTAATAAAAAAATAAATAAACAAATAAATAAAAATAAATCTTTAAAAAACAACAAAAACAAGCATATTTACTTCCAGTAATAAAGGAAACAAAAAATAAAAATAAATTAAAAGATGAATATACAAACCCAGGCTCTGCCTTGAAGAACCTTACTGCCTAGCATCATTGGTCTATGGACCAAGATCTCTGCCCACTCCTGAAGTTACCTAATTCATTTCTGTCCAACTCCCGATCCAAGCAGTGTGGTCTTATCCCAAGGCACTTGCCTCATAACTTGCACTTTTCACACCCAAATTTTTAATGGAAGAGTTTTCTTTGTAAAAGGAGACCCAATTTCAAGCTGGTGTGAAAGAAGAAAGTGTTGGCTTTTGAAAAGCATTGTGAGATGAGAAAGAATTACCTACTCAACCATTTCTAGCATGGATGCTATCTCTGTTCTTCATCATTCCTCCCTAAGTGGTCTCAATAGCCCCATCACGCACATTCGCTATGCAGCTTGACTCTCAGGTCTATCACATAAGAATCAAAAAGGAAGAGGCTTTTTCTGTGCCTCTCAACAAGGCTTTTGTGCCTGTCACTCCATCCATCTGAGCATTTCTCTAGCATTCATTACCATCACATGCAGAGCTCTGAAGAGGGGCCTTCAGAGATGGAAGGAAGAAGCTTAAAGCTACAAGAGGTTCAGAACAAAGGGCCAGACTGTTCTAAAGATTTTTAATTTTCTGTGAAGGCCAAAATGTGACTTGAGTAATTCAATTCGAATTTCCCAAGTAGCCACAGAATTATAGTTTTCCACTCTGAGGCCAAAATAAGGGAATAAGAGTCAGCCTTGGAATCAATGTACTTGAGTAAAGCTCACTACCTCCATTTACTCACTCATATAAGCCACAGGTTCATTCTTTTGACAAACCCTCTCCTTAGTAATGAGACAAGGAAAGAGAGAAGTTTGCAGAAAATGGCCAGGTTCCTGACAGGCAGGTGCATATTGTATAGCTCTTGTCTATGCTGTGAAGTGCTTGAGGTACTTTCCCTGAGCTTGGGGGCATAGATCTGTGAAGTCCAGAAAAAGCTTTAGCTTCAAGGTTGATGGCCATCTTTTAAAGCCTAAGGGAGCTGTGCTTCCACTTCATACAGATTATTGGAATGAAAATGTAATTTCTCTATGTTGAGATGCTGCCTCTCTCTTGAGGGGCAGGAAAGTGTCTGGAATCAAGCTCTGTAGGCCCATCACTGGCCTGGCCTGAGTGCTTGAGGAGCAGTGATGGTAAGTGCTCTGGTCTTGCACTTTGCCTTGTCCTCATCTTCTAAAGACCCTCACCTTCACAGGAATTGCCTTTCACATGAGAAGCATGCCTCTGTCAGTCTCATGTACATAAAACCATCTCAAAAGCATACCCTTGCTGGGTATTGTGGGATATTCTTATAACTGAAGCCCTCAGGAGGCTGAGGCAGGAGGATTGTCTCAAGTTTGAGGCTAGCCTGGGCTCCATAACAAGGTCTTCTCTCTCTCTCTCTCTCTCTCTCTCTCTCTCTCTCTCACACACACACACACACACACACACACACACACCACACTCCCATCAATCTTTCCTTGTCCTAAAACATAATGTGCCTTCTGACTAGTTCCTTCCATGTGTCTGAGTCATTGAGAGAAAGAGGCAAGTTATAGCCAGCCTCAAGAATATGAAATGCACCACACAGGAAATGCTTCATTAAAGTACTTTTTGATTACTTAGCAGTTTGCTTTCAGAGTTTTATGTTCATGCTACATGTATGATATAGGGAAATAATTACTTCTGATAGAACTATATTTCTCATGTAAGATAGCTCAACTATTTAGCAAGTTTTGTTCCCCTCTTTCTTTCCCTTTTCAAAACTAATGAGAAGGAGGAAAATATTCTTGGCCCAGTTTGAGGTAACACATGTTTCTAATTACCCACATCCTAGTTATTTTCCATGGCTATATGTCTATGACAATAACAGAAAACATTGTTATTTTTCACAGTTATATTACAATTAGTTTTCTTTGCATTAAAACATCTGGCAAAAGTTAACCCATGTGTGTTTTTATAACGTAAAGTGCTCCAAGGCATATATTCTGCCACTGGCCCTTTGGTTAGCACAGGTGTTGTTATGTGAGTAGTTCTTGGTCAGCAGTGGCCAGCCTACCTGTCAGGCAGATGCCCTTGGTGCTGTTGCACAGGTCCACCATCACTCGGATCTGTGGGGGGAGAGAGTGATTAACAGCAAATAGTAGGCAGTGGGTCTTGAACTTCTCCTTTATTCAGACAAGCAGATAGCAACCATAAAAATATACCAAGTAACCAGGAGAAGCTGCAGGTATCTGAGCAAACAGTTAACTCAAAACTACAGAGTTGGATCCCAGCTACTCCAGAGGCTGAGGCAAAATGATCCAAAGTTCAAAGCCTGCTTGGGCTACAAAGTGAGTTCCAGGACAGTTTGGCCAACTTAGCAAAATTCTCCCTCAAAATAAAATAAAAATAAAAAACTGGAATATATTTTGAGTAGAATGCTTGCCTAGCATACGGGAGATCCTAGGATCAACTCTTATATGACAACATACTGCAAAGTAAGCCTCAAAATATCCAAGAATATTTAGCCAGACATAGTGCCTCATTCCTAATAATCCCAGCACTTTGGAGGCTGAGATACAAAGATTGCCATAAAAAAAAAAAAAAAAAACACCCAAGATTGCCATGAGTTCAAGGCCAGCCTGGGCTACACAGTGAGTTCCAGGTCAACCTAGGTTAGAGTCAAACCCTGCCTCAAAAAAACAAAACACAAAACAAGCAAAAATCTAAGGATATCTGATATAAATTCTTATGTATCAACGTCATGAACAGAATCCTCTTGATTTCTGCCAATTTCTGAGAAGGTAAAAGATTATGAAGAAGTCACCAAATCCAGTTTTAACCATGACGAGTTGACCCTCCAGCTTCTGCAACTCAATCTGTTTAAAAAAATAAATACATAAATATACCTCAATCTGTAGGTTGGAATAAAGAACTTGGTAGTTAGGAGAATATACTTACTAGCTAGATCAGTGAACACAGACAAGGTATTTAAATTCGCAACATGCTGGCATACAATTGGGCATCTGCCTTAAGGACCAGGCCAGCTCAGAACCTGGTACATAGAAAGTGTCTCTTGCTGGTAGTGTGGACACTTACTGGCTCACCACTGAACAACTGCCTACGACATCATGAGGGATGAGCCATGGCTCCCCACATACTGTGCACTCCTCCTTCTCTGCAGCATGTCCATAGGCTGATAGAATGAAAAATAAACGATAAACTGCAGAATCTAGAGCTGCCCTGTAATGTGCTTCTGTGTGCCTCTCCAATCCCATTTCAAAATATCCTCTTTGTTTTCTGGAATATGTCTGGAAACAGAACTGAAAAAAAAAAAAAACCCACAATATATCAAGTGAGGAGGAGTTGGAGGACTAGGAGTACTAAACACAGGATGTTACTTGATCTATTTAAAAATTTCATGGCCTCCATTACTGTTCCATTTAATTAAAACATATTTTTGTCATTTACTTATTTATTTGCAAGCAGGGAGAGAGATTGAGAGAATAGGCACACCAGGGTCTCTAGCCCTTGCAAATGAACTCTAGATGCATGTGCTGCTCTGTGCATCTGGCTTTACATGGAATTGAACTCCAGTCATTAGGTTCTGCAGGCCAGTGCCTTAACTGCTAAGCTAGCCCCTAAATTTTTTTTTTAAAAGATCATGTTTGCTGGGCTGGAGAGATGGCTTAACGGTTAAGGCCCATGCCTGCAAAGCCTAAGGACCCCAGTCTGATTCTCCAGGTCTCATGTAAGCCAGATGCACATGGTGGTGCATACATCTGGAGTTCATTTAGAGTGGCTAGAGGCCCTGGTGTGCCCATTCTCACTCTCTCTGTGTCTCAAATAAATAAATAAGTAAATAAATACTACACGTTAACTATCTTAAAAAAAAAAAGATGATGTTTGCCTTTTATCTAGGTTTATTCTATTTGATAGGTGATCCAGAGAGAAACTTTTCCTAGTTACTTTCTGTCAGGTATGCCAGTGTCATTTGTTAACTGCTGTAGAAACTTGTAGAATACTATAACACATATCACACACATGTACTAAAGATGAATATGCAAGAAACACAAGTAGTTGGTCCACTTTATCTGAGATTTTGCATCCACAGGCTCAACCAACCACAGGTTGAAAAATTGTGTTTATAGTGAATCTGTATCATTATTTTCTATAAAATATAGTATCACAACTATGCATATAGCATTTATACTGCATTAGGTATTATACGAAATCTATCTAGCAATGATTTAAAGTATGCAGGAAGATGTGTGTAGGTTATATGTAAATACTATATGAAACTTTTATATAAGGAACCTGAACATCCTCAGAATTTATCTAAGAAGGGTCCTCGAACCAATCGCCTATGAATACTGAGGGTGGCATATGTTACCCTAACTTAAAGACTAGAAACATCTCGAGTACACCCTGCACTCCAACAACTCTCTGAACTGAAGTATAACAGGCAGTGTTATTCTCCCTCAGGTAAGAAAACAGAAGCTGAGAGCAGTGCCAGCATTTACACATGGCTTGCTGGTAAAGGCAAGGCTCAACTCCAGAATGGCTAATTCCAGTTCTCCTGTACTCTCTGATGATTATCTTAATGTAATCAGACAGAAAAAATAGATTTAGTGCATTTTGGTTATTTTCATAAATGAAGGTAATCAGCTGTACTATGGACAAAATATATTATCTCTAAAATGTTCTGATTGCCCATAGAGAGAACCAGAAAAGATTTCAAAATGCTTCATTTGTTGCCTGGGGGATCACAGCAGAAGTAGTAGTTTGAAACAAGAGAGAATCAATAGGGAAAATTAGCCTTTCTCTCTGATGTTCATCACTGGTCTGGGGCAGCCACAGTTAGAAACCATGGGCAAAGAGTTTTCATTTTCCTGACTTTGTGGCCTCATTTACATACCAAATATAAATTTAGATATTTTCCAAGAAAGTATTGTAGTCTTAAGAGTATACTCATAACACATTTAGGCAATATAGGATTTATTGAAGTAAAAAAATCTGTGTATAAAGCTAGAAACTATTTTTTTCTCTGATCACAAGGATTAAGAATTCAAAGGAAAATTTAAAAACTTGAAACCTAAAAGTCAAAATAAGTAGTCACACTTTTATTATTTTATTTATTTTTGGAGAGAGACATAGAGAGAGACAGACAGAGAGGGAGAGGGAGACAGATAGAGATGGGCGCGCCAGCAGTCTCTCAGCTGCTGTGAATGAAATCCAGATGTGTGCGCCTCCTTGTGGTCAAGTGCAGCATTGCACCCTTGCATCACTTTGCATCTGGCTAAACGTGGGACCTGGAGATTGGAACCGGGTTCTTAGGCTTAGCAGGCAGACGCCTTAACCGCTAAGCCATCTCTCCAGCCCAGTAGTCACACTTTTATAGAGGGCTTCTCAGCGTTTGATTTAGGATTTGAGGATGCTGAAGCTGGAAGAGGCCTTTGAGGCCATTGCCCTGGAGATGTTAGATAGGCTTCACCTATGACTTGTCTGTGCCCCCATCATAGGCCATTGCCCACTACATCACATTCCCTCATTGCTCTGTCCTGTTATGATCTCTCCCCACAGAAAGACTCCTAGCTGAAGGGGCCCAGGCAGCTACTCTCTGTTACCTCACCTGGTCTTTATCTTGGTAGCTCTTACTACCCAATATTATCTGGCTTATGTATGGATTTAGTTATTACATGCTTCTACTCTCTCAAAAGGGAGCATTTTGAGAGCAGGGAAACTTGTTCTTTGTTTAGTCAGCACTTCCTGGGTCTGGAATAATGCCTGCTGCCAGGCTTAGAACACTCTAGAACCCCACTGGAGAGTAAATATGACAGCAAGGGAGAACCTGCTCTGAGAGAAGGCTACAGTGAGTTGCTAAACTGGTTTATGATGGAAGAATCTGATGTTGCTAGGAAGAGGGCTGGGGAGGCACAGGCAAAGGCCCATTGAAGTGGGGGGGGAAGTCAGGTTTAGCTCAGCTGCTCTAACATGGAGGACATTTTGTGGGAATGACAGTTAACACTTTGAGTATCAAGAAAGGTACACAGAGAGCTTGGGTTACCTCCTGGCCATAGCACCAGGAGGATGTGGGATCATCTCCCCAGAAGAAACAGTACAGACTATCAGTTTCATCTTCTGGGTGAGCTCAGCACAGCAATGGATAGGAGACAGACTATACTGCAAGGGAACTTGTTTTCTACACTGATAATGTTGGGGCTCAGAAAACAACTCTCCAAAGTTAAGTGCTCAGAAGCAGCCTCAGAAACAAAGTTTCTCAATGTTCTCTTGTCCTATCTCCTACTTCCCTTTCTTTCCACAAGATAAACCACAGAAATAAGAATTCTTCCTTCCAAGTCAGTTACTTCCCCAAAGCAAAAGATAATGTGAAACATATTATTGTAAGCTTCTCCCTGACTTGCTGGCTTAGGGCTATCCATGAAGAAGTTCTTTGTCCTATCTTGCCTGATAACAGATCATATCACCATAATTTCAGAATCGGTCCTCCCCTGTGGCACACAGGAGGATGGAATGCTATAAAGATGAAATGCTATGACAGATAGGTCTTGCTGAGATTCTCCATTCAGCCTGTTAGCATTAGATCACATTCTATCCAATTGTGCTGTCCATGCTACATTGATCTGACGTATAAGAATAGATAGACACCCAGGGACTGTGATCAAATAAACTTGATATGCTTTTTTCCCTAATGGTCTGTCTTTTGGTATAGGGGCAATGGCCATGACTTTTATGATGGGCAGGAAAAGGATCAGCTCCTCTTCTATCCCTACAGCAACATATGATAATAACAGGAAAAAAAAAAATCCAGACAAACTGGTCTTCTAGTAGCCTGACTGGTCCTCCACATCTTCTCTTTGGAGAGAGAACTGGCCTCACTGCATTAGTAAAATGGAGATCCTGGGCAAGGCAAGGGATTCCACAAGAAAATGACAGACTTTTTGCTAATCTATCAAACTAATAGAGATGGGACATAATTATGCAGTATCTTTTAGGAAAAAATGCTACAAATTAGGAATCTTCCTTGCAGGAAAAGTATATAAGGATATCTGGATAGAATGTTCATTACAATGTGGTTTGCATGGAAAGAAAAGGCAAAAACCTAAATGCTCATTGATAATGAAGAAGAATAGGAGACAGAAATTGGCTAGGCATTTGAGGGTACAAGGGCAATGAAAGTGAATAGTTTTTTTTTTTTTTCTTTTCTTGTTTTTTTTCTTTTGGCTAAAAGCAGGAAACATCCTTGAGCCTGTAAGGAGGAAATCCAGTTTTTATATCTTATTTCCTCTAAAAGAGTCCCCATATTTTCCATCTTTCTGGAGGCCAGAAATGTCAGAAGGATCTGGTATTTTCTTATCTCATTTTCCCTAACAGAGTTCCTTTTCCCTAGAAACTGGGGGAAAAGCCGACTGCAAAGTGCCTAGATGCCTAGCATGGGAACTGGTCTGACCAGCTCATCCTTCATCCAGTTAATTATTATTCCTTTAAAAAAATCCCAATCAGAAAAAAAAGAAAAAAAAAAAAAAAAAAAGAAGTATCAAGCCAGGAGTGGTGGCACACGCCTTTAATCCCAGCACTCGGGAGGCAGAGGTAGAGGTAGGAGGATCACCGTGAGTTTGAGGTCACCCTGAGACTACTACATAGTGAATTCCAGGTCAGCCTGGGCTAGTGTGAAACTCTACCTCGAAAAACAAAACAACAACAACAACAAAAAATCCCAATCAGAATCCCCATGTGGATTACCTGCTCAGGCATCCTCCTGCTATATAGGAACTTTACCATCCTTCTCTTAAACTCTATAATAAATCTTTTCAAACCTCACTCTCTGCAGTCCATGGATTTCATTTGTTGAGTTCATGAGACAAGAACCTGGAGGTCACTGGCTCAGTGGAAGTTTTATATGACTGTGAGTGTCTGGAACCCTAATCCTGAGTTAAAAGCCCAACCAAGACGCAAAAAGGATCCATGGATCTCAAAACCACCCCAAGTCTCATCAGAGACTTGAGAACTTAAAAAGGATGAGGTAAATCTGTATATACTTTCTGAAAAGGCAGCTTTGATATACTGTTAAGTAATAAGAATAGCCTAAGCTTTGTAACACAATAGAACTTTTGATTGAGGAAGAAAGACTAGATGTGTGTGTGTGTGTGTGTGTGTGTGTGTGTGTGTGTGTATAAGCAGAGAAAAATCTGTAGGTTGTGAATCAAACCATTCAATAAGATTGTTGATTGTTTCCCATCTCCTAGACTGAGACTAGCGATTTGTCTCCATGACATTTATTATTTTTCAGTATTATATATCTATATATGCACTGAAGAATTTTTTTTTCCAATTCTTCATTCATATTGTTTTTCAGGTGTATTTGTTACTACATGCATTGCTAGGACAAAATACCTGACAAAAACAATGTAAAAGAGGAAGGGTTTATTTTGGCCCACATGTGAAGGTTACAGTCGATCATGTCATGATGACAGGAGTGTGAGGCAGCTGGTCACGTTGCCTACAGAGTCAAGAAGTAGAGAGAGAGAGAGATGAATGTTGGTGCTTGGCTTTCTTTTATCTTTTTATTCAGTCTGTGAGCCCAGCCTAAGGAATGGTGTCGTCCACAGTTAGCATGTGTCATCCCATCAGTTATATGCTGTTTTTTTCTCCAGGAATAACATGATACCATCTTGGAGTACAGAATGTTTTGGCCCAGTAGTTATGGCAGCTTTGGAGCAGAACAATACAGTGATTGTCAGGTCTATGGCCATCATAATTGAACTATTGACATTCCCTGGTGGATGGAGGAAGGGAGGGTCATAAGACCCCCACCTGAGATTCAAGAGATTGTTTCTCCTGTTCTCCCCTCAGCTAAAAGTGATTTTGGGAGAATATAGATAATAAATAAAGTAGATGGTGAACTAAAGGGGAGAATTCCATAATGCAGCTTCCATGAGGTTGCCATACAGGATGGGGTAGGACTTTGTGGTGATGCAGCAGCTTTTCAGTTACCCATGCTCTTGTAAGTAACCCCAATAAACTCATTTGTTCATAAAAATTAGGTTTAGGTACAACCATGCTTTGGTCTGTCATCTGGGCCCTATCTGGGGTAAACAGACATGTGTTTGTATCTTCCCAGGGAAAAAGTTACATTCAACACTTGGTGTCCAAAAGCAAGACATGGTAGAACCAAAGATGAGTTTGGAAGGAGAAAAGGCATGGTCCTGGCTATGGATAGCATGGCATGCAACTGAGGCTAAGAATGGAACATCCACGGTGAAATCCTGACATAGGTATCCTTCCCCAAGTGTTATGTGGTGATGTGCCTTCTTGTGACGGCAGTTCCGTGGGTCTTTCTATGGGCAGTGAGACATGCAGCTGGTACTGAGCCATCAGGATTTAGTGTGTCTGGGGTGGGGGAATCTCAGGGTGGCCATCTTCCTGTATGTGGTATGGAGTGGCATACATTCTTGATTGGAATCTGCTGTGTGAGTATAGGGATATCCTGAGAACACTTGAAGAGTTAGAGAATCTAGCCCAAATGGGACTAGAAAGCCTGCAAGCCATAGTAGAGGTTGCAAGACTGCTTCCAGGAGTAGCTCAGAGGAAACTTGTTTATATAAGAGAAGAGTTACAATGGGAAAAGGACATGTGACTAGATTTCTCGGCATTAGTATTTGACTAGCAGGTAAATCAGATAAAAGAGATAATATGATAGAGGTGCTGCTTGTGGTCTATTATAGCTAGCAAGCTGGAAGGGAAACAGAGCACAAATTAGATTGGTGTTGAAGAGCCCTTCATGGATCCAAAAACTTGGAACTCATGGAAGGAGTCAGATAGTGAAGAGAGAGTAAGATAAAGTTGATAGAAGATGCTCCTCACATCTGAATATTTTTTTTTCTTTTTTCTTTTTTTTTTTTTTTTTTTTTTCAGTTTTTCAAGGTAAGGTCTCACTCTGGTCCAGGCTGACCTGGAATTAGCTATGTAGTCTCAGGGTGGCCTTGAACTCATGGCAATCCTCCTACCTCTGCCTCCTGAGTGCTGGGATTAAAGGAGTGCGCCACCACGCCCGGCTGTCACATCTGAATCTTAATACAGAGACAAAGAAGATCCATAATTCAGCATGTAGATGGAAGACTTAATGGCCCAGTTCAAGGACCATGATAGTCAAGGAGTATTCTGTTTCTAAACTACTTCAGTTGTGGACTTTATTTTCACTTTTTTTTTTTTTTAAGTTTATTTATTTAGTGACTGTTGAATGTCTAGCACTCTACTCCCTAAGCTAAACCCAACCAGGGCTGAGAGAGACTCAGTCAAGCTCAAAACCTGAAACAGCACCCTCACAGTGACCCTCAGGACTTGAAATAACTTGCTTCTAGGCCAATAGAGAATAATCTAGAGCAGTTGTCTTGTTCAGTGATTTTCAAGTTGTTCCTAGCCATAATAAGGCAGGATAGAAAGACAGGGAAAATTAAGGTGTCATAAGAAGAGAAAAGGGCTCCTCACTCTGTGATCTGGTTTAAGTTTCTTACTGGCTAAGAGTCAAAAATTGTGACAATCTACCAAATCAAAACCACTATGAGGGCTGGAATGATGACTTAGTGGTTAAGATGCTTGCTTGCAAAGCCTAAGGACCCAGGTTTGATTCCCCAGTACCCATGTAAGTCAGATGCACAAAGTGGTAGGTATGCATCTGGAGTTCATTTGCAGTGGCTAGAGGCCCTGGAGTGCTCCCTCTCTCTCTCTCTCTCTTTTTGGTTTTTTGAGGTAAGGTCTTGCTCTAGCCCAGGCTGACCTGGAATTTACTATGTAGTCTTAGGGTGGCCTCGAACTCATGGTGATCCTCCTACCTCTGCCTCCTGAGTTCTGGAATGAAAGGTGTACACCACCACACCCAGCCCCTTTCTCTCTTTATCTGCCCCTCTCTCTCACTCAAGTAAAAAAAAAATAGAATATTAAAAAAAACACTGAAAAGACTGCCTCATAGAGACAATGTCCCTTTTCTGAAAGCTATTTCAAACAAAAGCGTTAAAACAGCTAGGGTAGGCAGGTTTTGTAAGCAAACACCTTTAATAGCTGAGCTATCTCCTTAGTCCTTGAATATTTTATCTCTCTTTTTTAAATTTTTTGGTTTTTTGAGGTAGAGTCTCACTCTAGCTCAGGCTGACCTGAAATTCACTAGGTAGTCTCAGGGTGGCCTTGATCTCACTGCGATCCTCCTACCTCTGCCTCACAAGTGCTGGATTAAAGGCATGCACCACCATGCCTGGCTTAGAGTATTTTTTTTTTAAAGTATGAAGAGGTTTAATGAAATTCTCTTTTCTTCATTCCTGTAAACACCTAGGAGAACACACAACAACTGATAATCACAGCAGTGAAGAGCAATTACTGACTTATAAGAACCACAGACAAGCAGGTGGTGATGAGAGAACACTGTCAAAGGAAACAAGACAGGAAGAAGGCTTGACTACCCACTTATTATGTGAGGATGACCTGTTTTGTTGAGATCTTGGGAGTTGATTGGATCATTATTGGCCACAGGCTCAAAAAGTGAAGCTGAGTTTATAGATTTACAGAGTGGTTGGGTGGCTTCCTCACGGAACCATGGAGGATATAAAAATTCTAAAGACAAGGAGATCTTTGTTTGTTGATCCAGATGGTTCTTCAGTTAGCTGGAGATCTGATTTCAGTGCTTTTGAAAGGCAATCACCTAGAGTTTTACCAATAAAAGTGTAATTGGGGCTGGAGAGATGGCTTAGCGGTTAAGGCGTTTGCCTGCAAAGACAAAGGATCCTGGTTCAATTCTCCAGGACCCATGTAAGCCAGATGCACAAGGGGGTACATGCATCTGGAGTTCCTTTGCAGTGGCTGAAGACCCTGGCATGCCCATTCTTTCCCTCCCTCTCCCTCTGTGCCTCTTTTTCTCTCTCAAATAAATAAATAAAATATGGTTTTTTTTTTTTTTTTTTTTTTTTTTTTTTTGCGAGGTAGGGTCTCACTCTGGTCCAGGCTGACCTGGAATTAACTATGTAGTCTCAGGGTGGCCTCGAACTCTCGGCGATCCTCCTACCTCTGCCTCCCGAGTGCTGGGATTAAAGGCGTGCGCCACCACGCCCGGCTTTAAAATATGTTTTTTACAAAGTGTAATTGGGGCTGGAGAGATGGCTTAGTGGTTAAGGTGCCTGCCTCCTAGACCTAAGGACACTGGTTCCAATCTCCAGCGGTTCCAATCTCCAGGTCCCACGTTTAGCCAGATGCAAAGTGATGCAAGGGCGCAATGCACTTGACCACAAGGGGGCGCACGCATCTGGATTTCATTCACAGCAGCTGAGAGGCTGCTGGCGCGCCCATCTCTATCTGTCTTCCTCTCCCTCTCTTTCTGTCTCTCTCTCTGTCTCTCCCCCCAAAAAAGTGTAATTGAAAATGTGACCATTTTTTGTAAAGCAAAGAAGTTAAAAGTTTATTTCATTTTTATTCCTTTATTTTTGAGAGAAGAAGAGATGGGAGGGCGAGGGAAGGAGGGGAAGAGAGAAGAAGGATAAAAAGTTACTGAGCCAGGGCTAGTGGGATGGCTTAGCAGTTAAGGCATTTGCCTGCAAAGCCAAAGGACCCAGGTTCAATTCCCCAGTACCCACATTAGCCAGATGCACAAGGGGGTACACATGTTTCAAGTTTGTTTGCAGTGGCTGGAGGCCCTGGTGTGCCCATTCTCTCTCTCTGTCAAGTAAATAAATAAAAATATTTTTTTAAAAAGTTACTGAGTCAGGAGATAAGCATCACTATTTGAGAAAAATAAAAATAACTATAGTAGCCCAAGCTAACCTTAAACTCTTTTTTATATGTTTTTATTTATTTAATTTATTTATTAGAGACAGAGAGAAAGAGGCAGATAGATAGATACATAGATGATAGATAGACAGATAGAGAGAGAGAATGGGTGTGCCAGGGCCTCCAGCCACTGCACACAAATTCCAGATGCATACACTACTTTGTGCATCTGGCTTTATGTGGATACTGGGGAATTTAACTCAGATCGTTAGGCTTTGCAGGCAAGTGCCTTAACTGCTGAGCCATCCCTACAGCCATATAGTCTGCTTTTTAATAAAATCATCTGTGTACACTCTACATCTTAAAGCTGTGACATTTTAATTTGTTGCTCTATGTGGTGGCCTTAATCTGGGACCTGATAATTATCTGTGAGTCAAACCACTGAAGATTTTCAGTATTCCTGCCTGCAGGAAAAGATAACCCCTGAGAAAGTCAGTAAGAAAGTCAGAATACTTTGCTCACACTGTACCTTGTGTGCCTCAAGGTGCTCGACAATGACATAATGAATGAATGAAAGAACAAATCTTAGACAGGTAGATTAGATGTCTAATCAGGCTTACTAGTACCTCATAGCATTTCCAACTTAGAGTGGTATGAAATCCTATGAAGAAACTTTGAAAATGCTCCAGGACCCACCTCCAAAATTCAATATGGCAAGAAACCAGGTTCAGAAACTGGCAGGTGCTGTTTTCACTTGTACTTGAGTTGTAGATCAACTATCAGGAAGTGTTCAAATCTTCTCCACACACACACAGTAGAGAACTATGAGATGGATTTCAGGGGACAAGAGGACTAATGGGGAGACTGAGATTCAAACATATACAAATTTTAGTTGCATGATGGAAACAAGTATAGAAGAAGTCAGGGCAGGAACAGATGAGTGCTTTGGAGCAAGATGAGACTCACTTGTACCCTCAGACCTCTAATAGAGCCTCTGAAGCAGGAGAGCTTCTAGAATAATCTTTCACTAATAATTAACAACATTGTTGTGTACCCACATTGTTTCTTTCTAAGAGCATCTTCAGATAATTTGTCTACCTTTTTTTATTCTCTCCTAGCAGTCAGAAAAGTGTGAAGAAATCATAATCAGGCAACTTGTTTGATGTTGGAATAGACAATGAACAAAGTTATGTTCCAACTCTACCTTATGGTACTCTGTACATAGAAAAAACATTTATGAAGGTGTTTTTGAGCCTAATCAACCCTTTCCTTTAGCACAGGAATATCTACAAGCGGCTCCTCCAGAAAATAGTTTTATAAGTACAACACATTAATCAATTGCTCCAGCTTCCAGTTGAATGCTGTCCTTGGGGTACAGTGAAGTGCTCACCCACAAAACAACTTGTCAATGCTGTTAGTGTTAGAACATTAGCAAGATGAGACCTGGGACTCAACAGGTGTGAATGAGAGAATGAATGCTTAAGTGCCTGTTTGATTTAATGCAAAAAATATTTGTAGCCAGGTGTGGTGGTGCATGTGTTTAATCCTAGCACTTGGGAGGCAGAGCTAGGAGGATTGCTGTGAGTTCAAGGCCACCCTGAGACTACATAGTGAATTCCAGTCAGCCTTGAATCCGTTAACCTTAAAAATAGCTATCTAGGTAAAAGTATTTTTTTTCTTAAAAATAGCTATCTAGGTAAAAGTATTTTTTTTTTTTAGAGGCCTATTTGTTGCCTAAGATTCCAGACTTCAGAGTCCAGCTAGAACTTGCATGCTCTCTGACAGTTCTTTAGATTCTGTTTCAAAATTTGTCTTACTACAGTTTCCAAATTCCCTGAAGCATAAAAAGGGAGCATTTGAGAAGTACCAAGAGCAACCAGTAAACACATATCTGTTCTAGGCAGCATGCTATGGTCCTTACATGGATTATCAAATTGAATCCTTATGGTAACCCATAGGTTACATCTGTCAGTCCTTGACTTCTTTTTTTTTTTTTTTTTTTTTTTTTTTTTTTTTTTTTTCGAGGTAGGGTCTCACTCTAGCCCAGGCTGACCTGGAATTCACTCTGTATTCTCAGGGTGGCCTCGAACTCATGGCGATCCTCCTACCTCTGCCTCCCGAGTGCTGGGATTAAAGGCGTGAGCCACCACGCCCGGCATAGTCCTTGACTTCTTAAGGTGGATGGAACTGAGAAATAGAGAGGATGAATGACTGGCTGATGATCACACAACTAACAAGGAAACCAGGGTTAAATGCACTGTTTGATTCCAGTGATTACATTCTGTTTTTAAGTCTCTTTAATATTGATTAATAAGTATTTCATCATTTCATCTTTATGCTAGTTAAACAGCTTTAAAATATTTACTGGGGCAGGAGAGATGGCTCAGCAGTTAAAGACACTTGCTTGCAAAGCCTGATAACCTGGGTTAGATTCCCCAGTACCCACCTAAAACCAGATGCATGAAGAGGCACATGCTTCTGGAGTTCATTTGCAGTGGCAAGAGGACCTGGTGCACCCATATTCATTATCTGTCTGCCTCTTTCTCTCTGTCTCTTTCTCAAATAAATAAAATTATTTAAAAGATAAATATTTACTGGTAATTTCTAGCTCTTCCTTTTATTTTCTATATAAATTATCTTTTTCTCTACTGAGCTTTTTCTTACTGACTTTCAAACCCTTTCCAAGACATTTTTCATTAAAGTATTTTATTTTATTTATTTATTTATTTGAGAGAGAGAAGCAGAGAGAGAGAAAGAGAGAGTGAGACACAGAGAGGGATAATGGGTGTGCCAGGGCCTATAACCACTGCAAATGAACTCCACTTTATGCATTTGGCTTATGTGAGTCCTGGGGAATCAAACCAAGGTCCTTTGGCTTTGTAGGCAAGCACCTTAACCGCTAAGCCATCTCTCCAGCCCAACATTTTTGAGTTTAAAATACTTAATTTATTTATTTAAGATAGAGAGCGAATGGGCCACTAGAGCCTCTTGCTGCTGCAAACAAACATCAGATGCATGCACCATTTTGCCTGGCTTTACATGGGTACTGGGGAATTGAATGGGCCAGCAGACTTTGTAAGCAAGTGCCTTTAACCATAACCACTGAGCCATCTCCCCAACTCTATCTCTTGGCGGGGGGGGGGGAGGAACAGAGAGAGAGAGAGAGGAAGAGGCAGAGAGAGAGAGAGAATGGGCATGCCAGCGGCCTCTCAGCCACTGTGAATGAATTCCAGACGTTTGCCCCCCTTGTGGGCAAGTGTGGCATTGCACCTTGCATCACTTCGCGTCTGGCTAAACGTGGGACCTGGAGATCGAATGGGCGTTCTTAGGCTTCACAGGCAGGTGCCTTAACCGCTAAGCCCCCCAACTCTATTTTTGAATTTAAAAAAAGAACAAATTAAGGACAATGGAGAAGGCTCAGCCATTAAGAGTGCTTGCTGCATAAGCATTAGAGCCCGAGACAACCTGAGTTCAATTCCCCAGCACCCACATAAACAGCTGAGCATGGCCAAACACATGTGTACCTCAGCCCTGTGGGGAATGGAGACTGGAGAATTATTGGGGCTTGGTGATGAAAAACAGAGAAAATGGCAGCTCTTAGTTGAGAGACTCTGACTCAAGGAAACAGGCAAATGAGTGAAAGGAGAACATCCAGTGACAATATCTTCTGGATTATGCATGCAAACATACAAGGCACATACATCTGCACACAAATGTGCGTACAATACACACATATTACATGTCATACCACACATATTCTACACACACACACACACACACACACACACACACACACACAAAAAATATAAAAAAGACTGTACCTTCTTTCAAAATGTGCATAAAATGTATGCATTCTGAGAATAAGTTTCCATCTTGTTGCTCTTTGGGGATGAAGTGCATCTAACATGTCAGCCATTGGCTGTCTTTAGGCAGAGCTGGCAGCCAGGGGGACTTGAGAGCAAGTGGCCTGCACATTACCTACTTCCTCCTCAGTGGCTCTTTGAGAGACTTGAGCTCTTTGTGTTCTATTTCCCTCCCCTTAGAGTACATATTTTTCTTTCTTTTCATTTTTTCTTTTAATTTGTTCTTTGATAAGTTTGTATATACATATATGTTGTATTTTCATCCTATAGACCCACCATCACCCTCTCTTATATTCTCCCACTCTTGCCAAGCCCTTTTTCTTTTCCCTGCTTACTAGTGGATACAGCATTAAGGAGAATGACTTATTCTCCCCAGCAACCATTAACTGGTAATAACTCCTCATGGAGGGGTGAAGTTCTCTCATGAGCTCTTTCATCATCCATGATGGAATATTAATGGGTCCTTGTACAGGAACCACAGCTGCTATGAGTTTATGGGTACAATGGTCATGTCGCATCCAGAGAGTTACTATCTTCTAGCTCTTCCATTCATTCTACTCTTACTTCTGTGATATTCCCAGCAATGCTCACATTCTTAACCAGGTTAAAGGATCGCACTGGGCCTGTGTTTTAATTTTTTGACTTTTAAAGACCTCTTTCATGGAGAAGGCAGAGTTCTCTTGGGAAGCAAGAGGTTCTCTTTTCTCAAATACTTTTTGTTATATTGGTTTTCCTTCTCAATTTAAAATATTTATTTATTTATTTGAGAGCAACACAGAGAGAGAGAAAGAGGCAGATAGAGAATAGGCATGCCAGGGCCTTCAGCCACTGCAAACAAACTCCAGATGCATGTGCCACCTTGTGTATCTGGCTTACATGGGTACTGGGGAATCAAGCCTCGAACCATGGTCCTTAGGCTTCACAGACAAGCATTTAACTGCTAAGCCATCTCTACAGCCCTTAAAAAAATTTTTTTTTAATTTATTTGACTGCAACAGACACAGAGAGAACGTCTTTCTCACTTTTGTATTCTGCAGTGGCTAAAGACCATGGTGTACCTATATTCTCTCTCTCTCAAATAAAATATTTAAATACTTTTATTTTCATTTATTTTTAATTTTTTTGTTTTTTGGAGAGAGACACAGAGAGAGACAGGCAGAGAGAGAGAGAGAGAGAGAGAGAGAGAGAGAGAGAGAGGAAGACAGATAGAGATGGGCGCGCTGGCAGCCTCTTAGCTGCTGCGGACAAAATCCAGATGTGTGCACCCCCTTGTGGTCAAGTGCAGCATTGCGCCCTTGCGTCACTTTGCATCTGGCTAAACGTGGAACCTGGACATTGGAACCCTTGGAGATTGGAACCAGCATTCTTTAGGCTTAGGAGGCAGGTGCCTTAACCACTAAGTCATCTCTCCGGCCCTATTTTTTATTTTTTTTAACTTTTTTTTTTTTTGGAGAGAGACAGAGAGAGAGAGAGAGAGGAAGACAGAGATGGGCGCGGCAGCAGTGTCTCAGCTGCTGCGAACGAAATCCAGATGTGTGCGCCCTCTTGTGGTCAAGTGCGGCATTGCGCCCTTGCGTCACTTTGCATCTGGCTAAACATGGGACCTGGAGATTGGAACCGCTGGAGATTGGAACCAGTGTTCTTAGGCTTAGGAGGCAGGCGCCTTAACCCCTAAGCCATCTCTCCAGCCCCAGCCCTATTTTTTAAAAAAAAAATTAAAATTTATTTGCAAGGAGAAAGAGAGAGAGAAGAGACAGACAGAGAGAGAATGGGCATGCCAGGGCCTCTAGCCACTGCAAACGAACTCTGGACGCATGTGCCCCTTGTGCATCTGGCTTACGTGGGTCCTGGGGAATTGAACCTGGGTCCTTTGGCTTCACAGGCAAACACCTTAACCACTAAGCCATCTCTCCAACCCCTATTTTTTAATTTTAAAAAATTTATTTGCAATAGAAGAGAGCGAGATAAAAGAGAGATAGACAGAGAGAATGGGCACGTCAGGGCCGACAGCAACTGCAAACAAACTCCAGATGCATGTGCCACCTTGTGCAGCTGGCTTTACATTGGCACTGGGAAATCAAACTTGGGTTGTTAGGCTTTGCAGGCAAGTGCCTTTAACCACTAAGCCATCTCTCTAGCCCATATAATATATATTTTGGTTTTTCGAGGTAGGGTCTAACTCTATCTCAGGCTGACCTGGAATTCACTATGTAGTCTCAGGGTGGCCTCGAACTCATGGTGATCCTCCTACCTTTGCCTCCCGAGTGATGGGATTAAAAGCGTGCGCCACCTTGCCCTGCTCCAAATAAAATATTTTTTTAAAAAAACATTCTTTATGAGTCCCTCTGCTAAAGGGTCTATAATGGCTCTCAATTATTCACCAATTTCATTATCAGCTCCTCAAAAGTGGAAATTCAAAGCTTTCTTTAACCTAGCCTTCCAACCTCCATTCCCTTCTCCCCAGCTCAAATATTCCAATCCAGAGGCCCACCTGAGCTTCTTCCATGCTTGCACCATTTCCTATACAGTCCTCATACCTTCACTCAGTCATTACCTGCCCTTGGAATGGTTTTTCCCTCCTTGTCCAGGCTCCACAAAACTGTCCATCACTTCAGAGAAGATTGACTTCTTCTCTACATCCCTATTTCCTCTATACTCATGACCTCACCCTCATCAACAACTATAAAGAATTTTTCTTCAAAGTCTTCTTGTTTAAAGAATTTGATTCCAGGGCTGGAGAGATGGCTTAGTGGTTAAGGTCCTTGCTTGCAAAGCCAAAGAACCTTAGTTCGATTCTCCAGGACCCATGTGAGCCAGATGCACAAGGTGGTATATGCTTCTGGAGTTCATTTGCAGTGGCTAGAGGCCCTGGCATGCCCATTCTCTCTTTCTCTCCCTGTGTTTTTCTCTCTCTCAAATAAATAAATAAAAATAATAAAATATTAAAAAAGAATTTGATTCCAATAATTTCAAAGTTGGAAGGGTATTTTTACCTTCTAATAAACAAGATTTTAGACTTAAACACTCACCTGCCAAATTACTGAAAAATTGGGAATTACTTTGCCATAACCAAGCTCAGCATTTTACCTTGGGTACAGTCATCCACAACTCATTCCTAGTGCCTCACAGGTTTGAGATATAGCCTAGGTAGGGATCCTAAAATCCCAGCACTTTGGTAAGCACAAGACAGTTTTTGTTCTGAGTGGTAGATGAAGGCAGATTACTTCTTTGCATTCAGAACAAGTTCTACAAATTGCATTTTGAATGCCCTTTAGTTTGCCTCCTTATTTTAGTTCTACCTTTCAGTAAAGAAAATGGTTTCTTAAACTTTAGTTGAACTAGAAGCAAATTACATCCATTTAAAACATGGAACTGTTAAGACTCATAAAAAATCTACATAAAAGCAATTGATGGGTTGAAAAATGCTCCTTTTGTAGTTGAATGGCAACCTAAAAGCTTCAGCTTGTTTAGTACAGCATGACCTTTAGTCTGCAGATAAAATGCATGTAAATTAAGCTTGAATGTCAACTAGATTTGACCAAGGATTTCTTTTTCAGTGATGGTGGGGAGTTTGAGGAACATAGAGGAGAAAAAAAAAAGAATGCTATTTGTGTTGTTTTTTTTTTAAATCACATAAATGTGTTTTTTATCATGAGTGTTGTTCGAATAGCTCCCATATCAAAACCATATCCTATAGAACATAAGACCCCTAAGAACAAGCTGTTCTTTAATATTTTTAAAAATTTTACTTTTATTTATTTATTTGAGAGAGACAGAGAGAGACAGAGAGAGAGAGAGGCAGAGAGAAAAAGAGCAAGAGAGAGAGAGGGAGAGAGAGATAGAGAGAGAATAGGCATGCCAGGGCTTACAACCACTGAGAATATACTCCAGAAATATGGACCACCTTGTGCATCTGGCTTATGTGGGTCCTAGGGAAATGAAGCTGAGTCCTTTGGCTTTGCAGGCAAGTTCCTTAACCACTAAGCAATCTCTCCAGGCCTGTTCTCCTTTCTTAAAGTGACTTTTGCTTCATCTTCTCATTTTTCTCAATTTCAAAATGAGGGCATACAAATTGTTTCTCAGGAATGCCAATGTGGTGGTTTGAATTTGGTGTCCCCTATAAACTCATCTGTTCTGAATGCTAGGTCCCCAGTTTGTAGTAATTTAGGAATTGGAGCCTTGCTGGAGGAGGTGTATTATTGGGGGTGGAGTTATGGGTATAATAGCCAGCTTTCCCTTGCCAATATTTAGCTCACTCTCCTGCTGCTGTTGTCCACTTGATGTTGGGAAGGAGGAGATGTCCAGCTTCTGCTCTGCCATCTTTTCTCTGCCATCATGGAGCTTCCCCTTGTGACTATAAGCCAAAATAAACAACTCCCATAGGCTGCTTTTGGTCAGGTTCTTTGTGTCGACAATGAGAAGGAAACTATAACAAAAAATTGGTACCATGTGACCTGAGCTGCTCATTATGAGTTGGGTGTCATCTTACCCACCATACCATAAAGCTGGATGTGCACAGAAGCAGTCTTATAAAATGGAAGTGGCATATATGTGATCGGGCTTGAGAAGACCCTGAAAGCACAAGTAAGTTACGTGAAGATGTTGCCCAAATGCCTATGGCTCTTACTCTTGTTACAATGCCTTCTGTCTCCAGGCTTGCACCTATGGCATTGTGGGGTGTGCCCTATGATTGGTTGGTTGAGGAGTAGAGGACTAGAGCATGGCTTATAGATGGTTCAGCACATTATGTGGGCACCTCCCAGATGTGGACATTCAAAGCATTATTGCCCCTTTCTGGGACAACTCTGCAGGACTGTGGTGAAGGGAAATCTTCAGAATGGGAAGAACTTTAGACAGTGACCATGGTTGTGCATTTTGCTTAGAAGGGAAATGGCCAGATGTGCTTGCTATACTGATTTATGGGCTGTGGCCAATGGTTTGGCTGGGTGGTCTGGGACACTGACGGAGGAGCACAATTGGAAAAATTGGTATCAGTGGAGTGAGGTCATTGCTGATAGAAGCCTGAATGTGTAGCTTTTTGCCTTTTGTAACTGATTTGCAGAAGGTATTTGAAATGATTTGGATCCTTGGTCAGAACCGAAACACTTAACTGTAGTAATATCTGTGGGTTATGTGGGCTTGGCTTATTAGAAGAAGAGCTTGTCTGAACTGGGCTAGAGGTAGTTTGTATAAGAGGCTTACTTCATCTTCCCACGTCCTGAGAACTTGTGTATGGTTACATTGCACAGAAATAGACTAGTCTGAGCAGAAGGACATGACACAGAAAGAAATGAAAGTTTCAGACCAGAAATAGCCCACTCAGCTGCAATTGTTTGGGAGATCACAACCATTGAGACTGGGCCAGCTGTTTTGCATTGGGACATCAGGAAGAATGTTGACTCTTTTGAAAGTAGAGAGCCTCTAACCACAGCAATCAAACTACAGGCATGTGCGCCACTTTGTGCTCATTGAGACTGTGCTCACGTGTGTCCTTGTGCACATGCATGACCTGTGTGTCTGGCTAGAATGGGTTCTAGGGAGTCGAACCTGGCTCCTTAGGCTTCACAGGCAAGTGCCTTACCCACTAGGCCATATCTCTAGCCAATCATCATCCTTTTTTAAAAATATATATACATATTTTATTTGAGAGAGAGAGAGAGAGAGATAAAGTATGGGTGTGCCAGGGCCTCCTGCCACTGCAAATGAACTCGACACATGAGCATTTTGTGCATCTGGCTTTACATGGGTACTGGGGAATTGAACCGAACAAGTGCCTTTAAATGCTGAACCATCTCTCTGGCACCCTCTTCCTTTTTTAATCTGTAGTATCATTAGCCATATATAACCTCCTTCCATAGTTTTAGCTTCTGGTGAGAATGGGGATGGTTTTCTTATTGACAGGGCTCACACTTGACACTTTTAAATCAAATGGCATAAGCAACTGAAACATGCCAGTAAAGTATGTACTTGTTATTGCATGCATAACAAGAAGGCAAGGATAAAAGTTTTTAAAAATATTTTTATGCTGGGTGTGGTGGCACACATCTTTAATCCCAGCACTCGGGAGACAGAGGTAAGAGGATCGCTGTGAGTTCGAGGCCACCCTAAGAATACAGAGTGAATTCCAGGTCAGCCTAAGCTACAGTGAGACCCTACCTCGAAAAACAAACAACAACAAAAAAACCCAACCAACCAAACAAAATTATTTATTTGAAGGCAGAGAGAGATAGAGAGAGAACAGAGACAGAGAAGATGGGTGTGCCAGGGCCTCCAACCTCTGCAAATGAACACAAGATGCATGCACCACTTTGTGTATCTGGTTTTGCATGGGTATTGGGGAATTGAAACTGGGTCCTTAGGCTTTGCAGGCAAGTGCCTTCACCACTGAAAAATCTCTACAGCCCAAATAAAAAGTTTTTAAATGAGTTGCACAGCATTTCTGTGCCACAGCTTCCCTTGTTTTGGAAGCCTTTCCTTTGGTAATCATACTCCATCTTTTCATGCACATAGAAAGCCAAAACTTGGATCTGATGCTTTTTACCACTTTCAAGTAGCTAAGATTAGTAAGAGTGATGGTCTGGGGCTGGAGAGATGGCTTGGCTCAATAGTTAAGGCACTTACCTGCAAAGCCTAGTAACCTGGGTTTGATTCCCCAGTACCACATACAGCCAGATGCACAGGGTAGTGTATGCAGTGGCTAAAAGTCATGACTCTCTCTTTCTCTCTCTCTCTCTCTCTCTCTCCACACATAAATAAATAAATAAATAAATAAATAAATAAATAAATAAATAAATAAATAAAATATTTAAAATAAAAAAAGAAAGTAGAGAGCCTGATTGTTGAAAGAGTGTCCTGCTCTTCAATGTTGGCTTTATTCCCTTCTGGATTAACAAAATTTGGTAATTTACCTGGTACTACAGTAGTATTAAAAAATGCAGGAAAGGGCCCTTAAATTTGCAATGTGGTTTGTTTTTGGAAATGGCCACTGGGCAATTTGAGGCAAGCTTGTTGGGATATCTGTATGGAGGCCTGAAGGAGCCATGATGATGAGGGTTTCAGTGGACACTCTAAAAGATTGCTTGAACTATAGCTGCCAAGGAGAGCTGCAGGCTCTGGTTGGATTGTTCCCCAGGCTGTGAGCAGACAAGCTAGAGGGGTAGAATTGAAATTCCATAGACTTTGTCACTGGTTAGAGATGTTGGACTTGGAGCTACAGAATTTGATGTTTGTTTGCTTGTTTTAGACCTTGCATTGGTTCAATTTTTCCTTGCAATGCCATCTTTTGTAGTGTGAATGTTTACTCTGTGACATTATGTTCTTTTGGTGTTATAGCTCAGTTAAGATACCTTTGACTATGGGGATGTTTGAACAGAGTTGAGACTGATTAAAAACTATGGTGGCCGGGTGTGGTGGTGCACACTTTTAATCCCAGCACTCAGTTGGCAGAGGTAGGAGGATTGCCATGAGTTCAAGGCCAGCCTGAGACTACATAGTGAATTCCAGGGTCAGCCTGGACTAGAGCAAGAACCTACCTTGAAAAACCAAAAAACAAACAAACAAACTATGTTAGCTTTAAAAAATTTATTTATTATTAGAGACACACACAGAGAGAGGATGGAGAGGAGAGAGTGGAAGTGAGAATGGATGCTCCAGGGTCAGGCATGCGACTTAACTGCTAAGTCATCTCTCCAGCCCTATGGTGACTTTTAAGTTGGATTGAATACATAGTATTTTTACATTATGAATGCTCATCAATTTATGGGCACCAGGGTAGGTGTTTCCCATAAAGTCATGTGCTCTAAATGCTAGGTCCAAGCTGGTGGCAATTTGGAACTTGCTGGACAAGGTATGTTGCTGGGTATGAGGTTTATGGGTATTATAGCCAGCTCTACCTTGCCAGTGTTCAGCTCACTGTCCTGCTGCTGTTGCCCACCTGATGTTGACAAGTAGGTGATGTCCAGCCTTTGCCCTATCATCTTATCTTTGCCATCATGGAACTTTCCCTCAAGATAGTAAGGCAAAATAAATTTCTTACCATTAGTTGATTTTGGTTGTGTGCTTTGAATATAAGCTAAAATATGGATAAAAATGGGTTCCAGAGGGAAATATTAATTTTAATATGACTTCACAATTAGATTTATTTTGTATAAAGAAAGGTAAATAGTTTAAAATGCTTTATGTGCAGGCTTTCTTTGTTCTAAGAGACAAAAAACAAAACAAAAAAAAAAAAAAAAACCTCAAGCAGGAAATGCTATATCAGCTGAGCACTCTTGGCTGCTCTCACACAGGGGGTCTTCCAAGATGCAACCTCTAGAACAGAAGAAGGCTTTTCTGCTTTATTTTCCTTCCTGATGTGAGGACCCTGCCAAGGCTCCCAGACCTCTCTCTTGAAAATATCCGTCTTTCCTGCCATTATTTCAGGAGACAGGTATTGACCAAATGAGGAAACCAACTTGGGCACATACCTCCTTTTCCTTATAAAAACTATAGATTTGTATTTATAAGTTGATGTTAGACACTGTTAAAAAATGCCCAGAGGGGCTGGAGAGATGGCTTAGCAGTTAAGGCATTTGTCTGCAAAACCTAAGGACCCTGGTTCGATTCTCCAGGTCCCACGTAAGCCAGATGCACAAGGGGCGCACACGCCTGGAGTTTGTTTGCAGTGGCTAGAGGCCCCGTGTGCCCTCTCTCTCTCTCTCTCTCTCTCTCTCTCTTTCCCTCTCTCTCTGTTCCTAATAAATAAATAAAATCTTTTAAAAAAAAATGGCCAGAGTTGGATATGGGGGCACACGCCTTTAATCCTAGCACTTGGGATGCTGAGATAGGAGGATTGCTGTGATTTCGAGGCCAGCCTGGGACTAGAGTAAGACTCTACCTCGAAAAACCAATAAAAAATGCCCAGATCTTATTCCATGTTGATGCTAAAAGGTTAGCTGCAAACCCTAACCTAAAATGGCTGCCATAGGACCATGTGCCAACCTGCAGGTGGAGGTATGATCCCAAGGCCCTCAGGCACTTGTTTTTCTAACTAAATAAAAGCACCACACAAGGCCATGAAGACTTTAAATCAGGGTTAACATATTGAGAGTTTTAGTTCTCTAACCTTTTCTTTTAAATTATGTATTTATTTGCAAGGAGAGAAAGAGAGGGAGGGAGAGAGAGAGTATACCAGGGCCTCCTGCCACTGCAAACAAACTCCAGAATGAATGCACTACTCTGTGTATTTGGCTTTATATGGGTACTAGGGCCTTTAGGCTTTGCAAGCAAGTGCCTTAACTGCTGAACCATCTCTCCAGCCCTCTCAAGGTTTAAAACCATTCCAAAGTACACCTATATGTGAATGTATTTTAAGATGATGTTAAATTTCTAGAGGCAGGTTTCAACGTGTTTTAAATAATTCATTCTGTGCTGTTGGCTTTTTTTTTGTTTGTTTGTTTTTGGTTTTGCAAGGTAGTCTCAGGGTGGCCTCGAACTCTCGGCGATCCTCCTACCTCTGCCTCCCGAGTGCTGGGATTAAAGGCGTGCGCCACCACGCCCAGCTCTGCTGTTGGCTTTAAAAGAAAATGATTATTCATATTTCCTCCAACAATATGTAGATGTTCTTAAGGATGAACATAAATGCCAAACTTCAAGCCTGCTTTTTAAATTGACTTACAGATTCAGTTAAAAATTAAAAATTGTAAGGTGTGATACTGCATGCCTTTAGTCCTAGGACTCAGGAGACAGAGGTAGAAGGATTGCTGTGAGTTAAAGGCCAGCCTGGGACTACAGAATGAGTTCCAGGTCATCCTAGGCTAGAGCAGGACCCTATCTTTATAAAACAATAACAACAACATAAAGGTCAAAATTGTAGATGGTTTTAAAATGCTTACTATAGTGACTTAAATCTTTTAAAAATTTAATTAATTTGGACTTATTAATGAAATACAAGGCTGTACAATATGCATAATTTCTGTGTTTCAGAACAATAGTTGTAAAAAAAGTAGAGAAGGCTAAAGAAAAGGATATATTTTTAGATGAGAAAAGACTATAAACAAGAAGGTTAAAGTATATTATAAAAAGGTTATGAGAGGGGCTGTAGATATAGCTTAGTGGTTAGGGGACTTGCTCGCAAAGCCAAAGGACTGGGTTCCATTCCCTAGTACCCACTAAAGCCAGATGCACAAGGTGATGCATATATCTGGAGTTTGTTTACAGTGGCTGGAGGCCCTGGCATGCCCATTCTCTCTCTATCTGCCTCACTCATATTTTTGTTTTGAGAGAGACAGAGAGAGACAGATAGAGAATGGGCACACCAGCGGCCTCTCAGCCCCTGTGAATAACTCCAGACACATGTGCCTCCTTGTGGGCAAGTGCAGCATTGCGTTCTTGAATCACTTTTTTTTTTTTAATTTTGTTTAAATATTTTGTTTTTTAATTTATTTACTAATTTGAGAGAGAGAGATACAGAAATAGGCAGGTAGAGAGAAAGAGAGAGAATGGGCATGCCAGGGCCTCCAGCCACTGCAAACGAACTCCAGATGCATGTGCCCCCTTATGCATCTGGCTTACGTGGGTCCTGGGGAACTGAGCCTCGAACCGGGATCCTTAGGCTTCACAGGCAAGCGTTTAACCACTAAGCCATCTCTCCAGCCCTTGAATCACTTTTTGTGTCTGGCTAAATGTGGGAACTAGAAAATCAAACAGGCATTCCTAGGCTTTGCAGGCAAGTGCCTTCACCACTGAAAAATCTCTACAGCCCAAATAAAAGTTTTTAAATGAGTTGCACAGCATTTCTGTGCCACAGCTTCCCTTGTTTTGGAAGCCTTTCCTTTGGTAATCATACTCCATCTTTTCATGCACATAGAAAGCCAAAACTTGGATCTGATGCTTTTTACCACTTTCAAGTAGCTAAGATTAGTAAGAGTGATGGTCTGGGGCTGGAGAGATGGCTTGGCTCAATAGTTAAGGCACTTACCCAAAGCCTAGTAACCTGGGTTTGATTCCCCAGTACCACATACAGCCAGATGCACAGGGTAGTGTATGCAGTGGCTAAAAGTCATGACTCTCTTTCTCTCTCTCTCTTCTCTCCACACATAAATAAATAAATAAATAAATAAATAAATAAATAAATAAATAAATAAATAAAATATTTAAAATAAAAAAAGAAAGTAGAGAGCCTGATTGTTGAAAGAGTGTCCTGCTCTTCAATGTTGGCTTTATTCCCTTCTGGATTAACAAAATTTGGTAATTTACCTGGTACTACAGTAGTATTAAAAAATGCAGGAAAGGGCCCTTAAATTTGCAATGTGGTTTGTTTTTGGAAATGGCCACTGGGCAATTTGAGGCAAGCTTGTTGGGATATCTGTATGGAGGCCTGAAGGAGCCATGATGATGAGGGTTTCAGTGGACACTCTAAAAGATTGCTTGAACTATAGCTGCCAAGGAGAGCTGCAGGCTCTGGTTGGATTGTTCCCAGGCTGTGTGAGCAGACAAGCTAGAGGGGTAGAATTGAAATTCCATAGACTTTGTCACTGGTTAGAGATGTTGGACTTGGAGCTACAGAATTTGATGTTTGTTTGCTTGTTTTAGACCTTGCATTGGTTCAATTTTTTCTTGCAATGCCATCTTTTGTAGTGTGAATGTTTACTCTGTGACATTATGTTCTTTTGGTGTTATAGCTCAGTTAAGATACCTTTGACTATGGGGATGTTTGAACAGAGTTGAGACTGATTAAAAACTATGGTGGCCGGGTGTGGTGGTGCACACTTTTAATCCCAGCACTCAGTTGGCAGAGGTAGGAGGATTGCCATGAGTTCAAGGCCAGCCTGAGACTACATAGTGAATTCCAGGGTCAGCCTGGACTAGAGCAAGAACCTACCTTGAAAACCAAAAACAAACAAACAAACTATGTTAGCTTTAAAAATTTATTTATTATTAGAGACACACACAGAGAGGATGGAGAGGAGAGAGTGGAAGTGAGAATGGATGCTCCAGGGTCAGGCATGCGACTTAACTGCTAAGTCATCTCTCCAGCCCTATGGTGACTTTTAAGTTGGATTGAATACATAGTATTTTTACATTATGAATGCTCATCAATTTATGGGCACCAGGGTAGGTGTTTCCCATAAAGTCATGTGCTCTAAATGCTAGGTCAAGCTGGTGGCAATTTGGAACTTGCTGGACAAGGTATGTTGCTGGGTATGAGGTTTATGGGTATTATAGCCAGCTCTACCTTGCCAGTGTTCAGCTCACTGTCCTGCTGCTGTTGCCCACCTGATGTTGACAAGTAGGTGATGTCCAGCCTTTGCCCTATCATCTTATCTTTGCCATCATGGAACTTTCCCTCAAGATAGTAAGGCAAAATAAATTTCTTACCATTAGTTGATTTTGGTTGTGTGCTTTGAATATAAGCTAAAATATGGATAAAAATGGGTTCCAGAGGGAAATATTAATTTTAATATGACTTCACAATTAGATTTATTTTGTATAAAGAAAGGTAAATAGTTTAAAATGCTTTATGTGCAGGCTTTCTTTGTTCTAAGAGACAAAAAACAAAACAAAACAAAACAAAAAAACCTCAAGCAGGAAATGCTATATCAGCTGAGCACTCTTGGCTGCTCTCACACAGGGGGTCTTCCAAGATGCAACCTCTAGAACAGAAGAAGGCTTTTCTGCTTTATTTTCCTTCCTGATGTGAGGACCCTGCCAAGGCTCCCAGACCTCTCTCTTGAAAATATCCGTCTTTCCTGCCATTATTTCAGGAGACAGGTATTGACCAAATGAGGAAACCAACTTGGGCACATACCTCCTTTTCCTTATAAAAACTATAGATTTGTATTTATAAGTTGATGTTAGACACTGTTAAAAAATGCCCAGAGGGGCTGGAGAGATGGCTTAGCAGTTAAGGCATTTGTCTGCAAAACCTAAGGACCCTGGTTCGATTCTCCAGGTCCCACGTAAGCCAGATGCACAAGGGGGCGCACACGTCTGGAGTTTGTTTGCAGTGGCTAGAGGCCCCGGTGTGCCCTCTCTCTCTCTCTCTTTCTCTCTCTCTCTCTCTCTTTCCCTCTCTCTGTTCCTAATAAATAAATAAAATCTTTAAAAAAAAATGGCCAGAGTTGGATATGGGGGCACACGCCTTTAATCCTAGCACTTGGGATGCTGAGATAGGAGGATTGCTGTGATTTCGAGGCCAGCCTGGGACTAGAGTAAGACTCTACCTCGAAAAACCAATAAAAAATGCCCAGATCTTATTCCATGTTGATGCTAAAAGGTTAGCTGCAAACCCTAACCTAAAATGGCTGCCATAGGACCATGTGTGCCAACCTGCAGGTGGAGGTATGATCCCAAGGCCCTCAGGCACTTGTTTTTCTAACTAAATAAAAGCACCACACAAGGCCATGAAGACTTTAAATCAGGGTTAACATATTGAGAGTTTTAGTTCTCTAACCTTTTCTTTTAAATTATGTATTTATTTGCAAGGAGAGAAAGAGAGGGAGGGAGAGAGAGAGTATACCAGGGCCTCCTGCCACTGCAAACAAACTCCAGAATGAATGCACTACTCTGTGTATTTGGCTTTATATGGGTACTAGGGCCTTTAGGCTTTGCAAGCAAGTGCCTTAACTGCTGAACCATCTCTCCAGCCCTCTCAAGGTTTAAAACCATTCCAAAGTACACCTATATGTGAATGTATTTTAAGATGATGTTAAATTTCTAGAGGCAGGTTTCAACGTGTTTTAAATAATTCATTCTGTGCTGTTGGCTTTTTTTGTTTGTTTGTTTTTTTTGGTTTTGCAAGGTAGTCTCAGGGTGGCCTCGAACTCTCGGCGATCCTCCTACCTCTGCCTCCCGAGTGCTGGGATTAAAGGCGTGCGCCACCACGCCCAGCTCTGCTGTTGGCTTTAAAAGAAAATGATTATTCATATTTCCTCCAACAATATGTAGATGTTCTTAAGGATGAACATAAATGCCAAACTTCAAGCCTGCTTTTTAAATTGACTTACAGATTCAGTTAAAAATTAAAAATTGTCAGGTGTGATACTGCATGCCTTTAGTCCTAGGACTCAGGAGACAGAGGTAGAAGGATTGCTGTGAGTTAAAGGCCAGCCTGGGACTACAGAATGAGTTCCAGGTCATCCTAGGCTAGAGCAGGACCCTATCTTTATAAAACAATAACAACAACATAAAGGTCAAAATTGTAGATGGTTTTAAAATGCTTACTATAGTGACTTAAATCTTTTAAAAATTTAATTAATTTGGACTTATTAATGAAATACAAGGCTGTACAATATGCATAATTTCTGTGTTTCAGAACAATAGTTGTAAAAAAGTAGAGAAGGCTAAAGAAAAGGATATATTTTTAGATGAGAAAAGACTATAAACAAGAAGGTTAAAGTATATTATAAAAAGGTTATGAGAGGGGCTGTAGATATAGCTTAGTGGTTAGGGGACTTGCTCGCAAAGCCAAAGGACTGGGTTCCATTCCCTAGTACCCACTAAAGCCAGATGCACAAGGTGATGCATATATCTGGAGTTTGTTTACAGTGGCTGGAGGCCCTGGCATGCCCATTCTCTCTCTATCTGCCTCACTCATATTTTTGTTTTGAGAGAGACAGAGAGAGACAGATAGAGAATGGGCACACCAGCGGCCTCTCAGCCCCTGTGAATAACTCCAGACACATGTGCCTCCTTGTGGGCAAGTGCAGCATTGCGTTCTTGAATCACTTTTTTTTTTTAATTTTGTTTAAATATTTTGTTTTTTAATTTATTTACTAATTTGAGAGAGAGATACAGAAATAGGCAGGTAGAGAGAAAGAGAGAGAATGGGCATGCCAGGGCCTCCAGCCACTGCAAACGAACTCCAGATGCATGTGCCCCCTTATGCATCTGGCTTACGTGGGTCCTGGGGAACTGAGCCTCGAACCGGGATCCTTAGGCTTCACAGGCAAGCGTTTAACCACTAAGCCATCTCTCCAGCCCTTGAATCACTTTTTGTGTCTGGCTAAATGTGGGAACTAGAAAATCAAACAGGCATTCCTAGGCTTTGCAGGCAGGCACCAGAACTGCTAAGCCATCTCTCCAGCCCATAAAATATTTTTAAATATTTATTTATCATTTATTTATTTATTGGGAACAGAATGAGAGAGAGAGAGAGAGAGAGAGGAAGAGACAGCAAGAACGGGCATACCAGGGCCTTTAGCCACTGCAAACAAACTCCAGACACCTGTGCTACTATGTGCATCTGGCTTATCTGGGTACTGGGAAATTGAACCTGGCAAGTACCTTAACCACTAAGCAATCTCTCCAGCCCAACAAAATATTTTTTTAAAGGTTATGAGAGTTGATGTCTAAAACAAGGTTTACTTTATAATGACAGAGATCACTATTATTTATCCCATGATACAAAAATACTAAAGATAACTGTGGTAAAACGGGTTAGCATATGAAGAGTTTAGTTCTTTGTATTTTCTCTCTTGCCTTACTTGCTTACAAGATATTTCATTGTCCAAGGTCACTAAATCTCTGGTACTCTTTCTAGAACATGGTTTTCAGACTTTTGTGAGAAAGAAAAAAAAAAAAAAGCATGAAAGAGGCTTTCTTTTTTTTTTTTTTTTTTTTTTTTTTTTGAGATAGGGTTTCACTCTAACTCAGGCTGACATGGAATTCACTATGTAGTCTCAGGCTGGCCTCAAACTCACAGCGATCCTCCTACCTCTGCCTCCCCAGGGCTGGGATTAAAGGTGTGCACCATACCCAGTTTCATCTGAATTTTTAGAAAGCCTCTTTCATAAACCGGGCGTGCTAGCACACGCCTTTAATCCCAGCCCTGGGGAGGCAGAGGTAGGAGGATCGCTGTGAGTTTGAGGCCAGCCTGAGACTACATAGTGAATTCCATGTCAGCCTGGGCTACAGCGAGACCCCATCTCAAAACAAACAACCAAACAAAAAATATATATAGATGAAAACTAGGTCTGCCTAAGATAAGGACTTGTTTAACATGCACATGAATGTAACTCAGATTCAACTCTGTTTAATTAGTTGGTATATTGATTTGTTTCAAGATAACATTTATAAAATCTGGCTTTAAAATGTTCAGTGGAGCCAGGCATGGTGGTGCATGCCTTTAATCCCAACACTAGGGAGCAGAGGTAGGAGGACTGCTGTGAGTTCAAGGCTAGCCTGAAACTACACAGTGAATTCCAGGTCAGGCTCAACTAGAAAGAGCCCTTACCTGGGGGGGCGGGGGAGTTCAATTGAGATCACTAGGTTTTTACTTGTCTAAGCTTTATCTAAATGTTACATACAAGCCAAAACAGATTTTTACAATAACTTTGCTTTCAACTTCACTGGAGTAATTAATATGCTTTCCTACTGAGGTATACTGGTTAACCAAAAGTGTTTTAAAACAGAGATGTCAGGACTTTATTCTACTTTAGTTGCTTTTCTTTTAAAACAAAGACATTATCTGGGTGTTTAATGTTTATCAAATCAATTTAAATTTGTTGGAAAAATTGTCACTAGGGCTGTTTACATGTTTGCCTGCACTTATAACTGTTAGGTATTTCTAAGTAAGAAATAACATCCTTTCTATTTAAAAAATACTTTTACTTATTTGTTTGTATGCAAAGAGATATAGATAGATAGGTGATAGATAATAGATAGATAGGTGATAGATAGATGATGATAGATGGTAGATAGATAGATAGATAGATAGATAGATAGATAGATAGATAGAGATAGATAGATAGATAGATAGATAGATAGATAGATAGATATAGATAGTAGATAGATGGATAGGCCAGGGCCTTCAGCCACTGCAAGAAAATTCCAGATGCATCTGGCTTTACTGTTCTGGGTGCTGGATAATTGAACTTGGGTCATTAGGCTCTGCAGGCAAGCACCTTAAGCACTGAGCCATCTCTCCAGCCCTGACATATCGCTATATATATCTTCCCATGTAACTAAACAACTTAAGTTAGATGTTAGACAAATTGACTAAGCTTTTAGACCATCCTTTAGCTACATCTGTTTTACTAAACATAAAAGATGATCATATATGCCTTATAGCCACACTTTTCTTCAAGACTGGAATAACTGTCTTTCTGGGTATTCAATGAATAGTAGAAGCCAAAGCCAGTAAGGATATTTGGTTTGAGCAGCCAATATTTTGGTCCCTGCCCCCAGGTCAAGCAGGCCTCAGGAGATAAAAAGACACTTCTAAAAAGTCCTACATCTCCAGTGAATAACCTATTCTCTTGATCAGAGAAGTCATGGAGACCCAGAGGTTGGACTCCAACTAGTGTACAATCTGCAAGAAGAGTGTCAAGACAGAGGAAAAGATCCTCAATGTTTCCAAGGGCTCATTGTTTCCATATGGTTAGCAAAGTCCTGATCCATATCAGCAAATGACATGAATACCACATGAGCCATGAGGTATCTTCCTAGTCCCTAATAGTCACTTCTAAAGAGCTACAATTGAATATTATATATTAGGCTACCTTCTTATTCCGAATCCCCCAGTGGAAGAGTATAACCAAAGAATAAAATATACCTTAAGAGGTTTAAATGATAGCCCAGAGAGCTTACCTTCTTAATTCTAAAGTTCAAATGATGAGAAAGGGAATTAAATGAAATTATATGACTTTAGATATCCTCACAGCAGCCCAAGCCAACACTTGTACCATTATCAAGTTTGAATATTGTATATATATCCTGCTAATGTCTCATCTGTATTAAAGATCTATAAGACAGATTCACACCATGTCAGACATCACTGTGCTATGTGGGAAACAGCTCTAGAAATGGATTTCTTGATCTTCATGGTGAAAGGGAATTAATCTTAATGGTTATTCTATTAATTTTGGACCTTGTGTACTCACTTACTGTTTTAACTTTATCTCCTCTCATTTACAGTCAATCCATACTCAGATAGTCCTGCAACAACCTAACTCCATCTACCTAGGTATCCTTAATCAACCTCAAAGGGTCTATGAGAATGGGAACATTAAAGATCCCTCTGAGCACCAATTTATTCAGTATTCACTTCTCCTTGGCTCCTCTTGCTTTTATTCTTTCTCTCCAACATCTTTATCCAGCAACCAAAGATGTTCTTCCCATACTATACAAATAAAACCACCAGTGTACTTTCAGAGTCCTATACATAGGCCCACTGGAGGGGTATCCCAACTGTCTCACCTCACAACCCCATTCAACTCTAAGAAGCCAAATCAGTTGTCACCCCAATTCCCTAATAGCCGTTAAGGTTACCTTTTCAGAGGGAGCAATATGAAGAATAGGAGACTGAAATTGGGTAAGCAGTTTAGGGGTAGCAGGGTCTTGAAAATGAACAATTTTTACTTTCTTAAAGCAGAAAATATTCTTGAACCTGCAAGTGTGGGGGAGGACCTGGTTTTTATCTCTTTTCCCCTAAAAGAGTCCTTCCTTAGAAAGGCATGAAGATGTGAATAAGATTACAGGGTGCTTGGACGCATGGCATAGGATATGGTTTTTCTTTATCTCTTCTTCCCTAAAGAAGTCCACCTTCCCTAGAAACCTGACATGAAGATGTGATTAAAATACAAGGTGCCTGGACACAGAGCATGAAAACTGGACTGATCAGCTCATCTTCAGATCCAGTAAAGTCTTATTAACTCCAAAGTGGTAACCTTCAACAGTATCTCATTTCTGGGGACCCCTCCTGCTATACAGCAGCTCTGCCTTCTTTCCTTCTCTTAAGTTATACAGTAAAATCTTTCTATGTATGTATGTATGGTCTATGGATTTCATTCTTCAAATTTGTAAGATAAGAACCTGGAGGCCACTGACTCAATGGGAGTTTTGTGTGACTGTGAGTATCTGGCATCCTGACTCCTGAGTTAAAAGCCTAACCAAGAGCCCAGAAAGGCTCTGTCAACTTCAAAGACACCCTATATCGCCATATTAGGAGGAGAGCCAGGAAATCCAGCCCAAGAAGAACCTTCTGCCATACCAGGCAAATTCCATTTTGCTATTATTTATTTATTTTCAGTAGTTCTGGGGATGTAGGGTTTTGTACATGTTAGGCAAGAGGTTCTACCACTAAGCTATAGCCCCAGGCCCCTGCTTGGTTACCATAAGCATGAAGACTTAGGTTTTAGGTTGTTTTAATGGGGGGTCTCTGATTCTAGAGGCTAAATAGTTTCCTAAAGCAGCAGCTATCAAAATAGATATGTAAAAACACATAGAACCCTGAAGGAAGTGGGAGCATAGTGATTCCAGATATGAAATGCTCAGAGAATGGGGAAAGAAGGCTAATAATTAGATAATCGAGTAATTGCTATGGTCTAGTTTTTATTCCCTACTTCACAGTTTTTATGCTAAAATCAATGTGATGGTATTACAACATGATACCACTGGACACAAAGGTGATAAGCACAAAAAGGCAAAACCTTGGAGTACTGCCTTTTTTCTTCCAGCATCGGAAGGTATCAGGTATGAACCATATATAGTCCTTTATCAGAGACTAGATGTGCTGGCATCTTTATCTTGGACTTCTCAGCTATCAGGACTGTGAGAAATAAATTTATATTGTTTAAAAGCAACCCAATCTGTGGTATTTTGTTACAGGAGCCTGGATGAACTAAGATAAAAATTAATTTTTGTTTGTGGTACTGGAGATCAAATATAGGGACTTGAACCTAGGCTCTACCACTGAGTTTTACCTCCCGTTCAGTGATTAATTTTAATAATAGCAAAATAAATGTTTATTGAGAACCTGACTATTTCAGGCACCGTACCTTACTTATCTTTAAATCTCCTAACAGCTCTATGATATGGGTATTACAGATAAGGAAGTTCTAAGGCTTGAAGAAGTCAGTCTACATGGATGCCAAGCCATGGGACAAGGATGCCAATCCATCTGACTCCCATATCCACAGTGTTCAGCCCCACATACTTTAGGAATCAGACAGAGAATTTGGTTGGGGACCTGATGGTGTAGGAAGAATTCTGGGTTGGTCAAGTTAAGAACAGGCACATGAGGGCTGAAGGCATAGCAGTGCCAAGTGGAGACAGCCTGGGTCTGCCACAGAAACATACTGGGACAAGGCCTTGGGAGGACTTGTGGGCTGAGAACCCATTCAGAAAAGGCACTTCACACAAAGCTCTCTCAGTTTTTACATTAGTGTACAGTGCTGCTCCACTATGAGCTGATATGGGGGTTCTGCTTTATCAGAAGGATTGTGGGGTTTTGAATTCTAAGACAAAAATCCATTTTTTTCTTAGCATAGTCACAGTGAAGGTTATGGGAGATGAAGGGAAAGAGTGAGGTAAAAATGAATAAAGATGATTCAGTAGCCTTGGAAGCTCCATCCTGCTCATACTGTTAGGTGTGCACTACTGCCTCCTCTTCTGCTGCTTTGACAAGAAGAGACTAAAACAATGCTGTGAGATAGGTATTACTAGTCTCACTTTAACAGCTCTGAGCTGTGGAAATACATGCCAGTCATTTGGTCTTCATAACTACCTTGTTCTCTCTCTGGGTACAGATAGTACTAACCTACTTATTTCTTCTCTATGTCTTTAGAAAATCATGACAGTTTTTTATAGCTGTCCCTCAGATTCTGACAAAGGACCTCCCCGTATACATAGAGGTGCAGATTCTCAAGTCCCTTATGTATAATGGTGAAGCACATGCTTATAACCCATGCACCTCCTCCTATATACTTAAAATCATCTTTAGATGAATAGTGACAAACATATCCTCAGCAACAAAACAAAAAACAAAACAAATATACCTGATCTAAAGCTATATTACAAAGCCATAGTAACAAAAATAGCTTGGTGCTGGCATAAGAACAGAATCATAGACCAATGGAACAGAATTGAAGGCTCAGACCTTAGGTCAAGTAACTACAGCTACTTGATCTTTGACAAAGAAGCTAGACTGGCAAAGACAGCATCTTCAACAAATGGTGTTGGACAAATTGGATGACCATATGTAGAAAATGAAACTAGACCCACTCATCTCTCCATACCCAAAAATCAAGTACAAATGGATTAAAGACCCCAACATAAGACCTGAAACTCTTCTACTGGAAGAAAAAATAGGAGGCACTCTCCACGATATAGGAGTGGGGAAAGACTTCCTAAACAAAACCTTACTAGCCCAGGAAATTAAACAATCACTCAAACAATGGGATCTCAGGAAGCTAAAAAGCTTTTGCATAGACAAACACACCATAAGCACAGCCAATAGATTACCCACTGAATGGGAGAAAATTTTTGCCAGCTATACCACTGACAAAAACCTAATATCTAGAATCTACAAAGAACTCAAAAAACTAGACAATAAAAAAAAAATCAAACAACCCACTCCAAAAGTGGGGCAGAGAACTGAATAGGGAATTCTTAGAGGAAGAATTACAAATGGCTAACACACACTTAAGAAAATGTTCAACATCCCTAACCATTAGGGAAATGCAAATTAAAATAACCATGAGATTCCACCTTACTCCAGTAAGGATGGCAAACATTAAAAAATATAACAGTGCACTGGAGAGGTGGCTTAGTGGTTAAGGCACATGCTTGTGAAGCCTAAGGACCCAGGTCCAATTCTCCAGGTCTCATGTAAGCCAGATGCACATAGTGCGTCTGGAGTTTGCAGTGGCTAGAGGCCCTGGCGCATCCATTCTCTTTCTTTCCCCCAATCAGTCTTAAATAAATAAATAAAAATAAATCTTTAAAGAAAAATCTAACAGCAACAAATGTTGGCGAGAATGTGGGGAAAGAAGAACCCTCATCCACTGTTGGTGGGAATGTAAACTTGTACAACCACTATGGAATCAATTTGGAGATTCCTGAAGAGGATGAACTTAGAGCTACTGACAGACCCAGTTATTCCCTTACTGGGCATTTATCCTGAATGTTCCATGCATCAATACAGAGACATTTGGTTTATAGCTGCTCAATTCATTATAGCTAACTACTGGAATCAATCCAGATGCCCATCATTAGATGAATGGATAACGAAGTTGTGGTACATTTACTCAATGGAATTCTACTCAACAGTAAGAAAAAAAAAAACAATACAATGAAATTTGTAGAAAAATGGACAGACTTGGAACAGATCATACTCAGCAAACTCACACAATCACAGAAAGACAAATGTCACATGATGTCCCTTATTTGTAGTTCCTAACCTGGACCTGCTTGAGTTGCTGTCATAACTGATAGGCAACTCAAGGCCCCGACAATAGGGATGGGAGGGGAAGGGAAGTGGGGGGAAAACAAACACAAAATTGAATCCCAAATGAGCTGATACCATAGAAACTTTTATCCTTGGAGATAGCCTAAAAGATATAGCCATCAAAACTAGTAAGGGGGGAGCACTTGAAAAGTAGGGCTCTGGTGAAGGTGGGATGAAGCCTAAGCCTGAAAGAATTTTTTTTTTCTCTCTCTGACCCCAGTACCAGATATTGGTTGCTACCCACATTGAGCTGTTAATTGGAGAGACCTACAAGGTCCCCAAATCAAGACAGCTTCTGTTAAAGAATTTGATTGCCTGCCTGAAGCAAAAGACCCTATTGCTGAAGACACCATATGCTGCTGACACAGAGCACAGAGAGCCCTGACTGGAATTCAGAAGAAAGCCAGTCCCCACACAGCCTGTCTAGTACTGGAAAGTGCTACATAAGCTACTGGGGAAAAGTGGCAATAATGGTCTGAGCAACCAGAGGCCTAAGCTACTCAGAGGCAAATATTCTGACACGATGTAAATGCCAGTGCAATAGTGGCACACAGCCTTGGTGGGTAACCAATAGCTTTCTGATTGGCTAAGAGATCCGCTCAATGTAAAGGAATCCATATCTGGAATTGGGAACCAGATCAGAATCCTATGGAGACAAAGATTAAGTTCTCCAGAGTCAAGCTTTCACTAGTCTTTGGCTAAAAGAGGGGTTACATACATCAACTTGTCCCTAAATTAAATTAATAATGCTTATACCATTTAAACTATACTGACTTCACTCTCTGTTGAAGAATCTGTTCTTTTTTTTTTTTTTTTTTTTTTTTTTCAAGGTAGGGTCTCACTCTCTAGCCCAGGCTGACCTGGAATTCACTCTGTATTCCTAGGATGGCCTCGAACTCATGGCGATCCTCCTACCTCTGCCTCCAGGGTGCTGGGATTAAAGGTGTGCACCACCACACCTGGCTGAGAATCTGTTCTTCTTTTTCAGAAGGTAGTGAGACCGGAGGAGATAAACCACCCCTCACACTTCAGCCAAGCCACAGCTGAATCCACAGAGGAATGGGGAGACAAGCAAGAGTGCTGCTTCCATTCTGTTCCTGATAATCAGCACCAGGGTGAAGGAGACAGACCTTGAGGATACTCAACACCTACCAAAGTAGAGATCAAGAGGCTCCTAAGAGCTCATCACTGAAGTAGAAATAAACTTATCCACCATAGCTCAGGGAATTTTGCGGAAGAGGGGGCAGAAACATTGTAAGAGCCACAGGTTGAGACATCATGCTCAGAGGCATTCACTCCCTCCCCCCCAAAAAATAACTGACTGCTGCTCCCACAATGCATAAACTAAAACCCCATGAGGAATACCTGCAGCCCTACTGAGGAGCATCCCCAATGGAAGGGGGCAGGGGTGAGGGAAAAGAGGATACCAACACATGATGTACCCACATGAAACATCATTTTAATAATAATAATAATCATTAAAAATACCCCAAAGCAAATTAAGTCAAACTGAAACCTAGAAGATGAAAAGTCTTGCTGTATTGTCTTTCATATATGTATGAATAGTTCTGATGAATTTACTTTTACCATAAAATAGAAATGGTCTGCTATTTTCATCATTTTTTACTCATCAATATATGAATATTTATTTAAAAAAAGAAATAAACAATTACTTTTTAATATTTTCTTTTTTTGCTTATTTATTTTTTATTTATTTATTTGAGAGTGACAGACAGAGAAAGAGGCAGATAGATAGAGAATGGGCATGCCAGGGCCTCCAGCCACTGCAAATGAACTCCAGATGCATGCGCCACCTTGTGCATCTGGCTTACGTGGGTCCTGGGGAATCGAGCCTTGAACCAGGGTTCTTAGGCTTCACAGGCAAGAGCTTAACCATTAAGCCATCTCTCCAGGCCCACTTTTTAATATTTTCTATCCCTGGCTTATTGAGTCTGTGGACATGGTACAGATTGTATCAATGTTAATTATTTTCTTTGTTTATGTGCAAAGAAGTATTGTTGCAGAGGTGTCTGAAAGGTTGAGAGAAAAGGCAGGCTCTCTCCTGTCTTCCTCAGTGTACATTTATGAAACACAGGTCTATGGGGGTATTGTCTGATACCCCACCAGACAAAATCTTAGCAGAGATATAGTTTCAAGTTCTTGTTCCAGCATCAATCAATATTCAGGAATGGCTTCTGATAAGCAAACTACCCTCATTATGCCAGGTATGCACAGTGCCCAAGTGCACTGCCCTGATCTACAAATACACATGAGCATATGTTGCCACAAGGAATGCTGTGGAAATCTGCCTCCTGTATGCATGTGGACTTATGACTTCAGTTACCCTCTCTTTTAGTGTCCTGCCTTATCAGGCCTCTTATCTCTCATCAGGATCCACTCCATACTGCAGGAACTCACGGGGCATGTACTCTCCCTTCCAACTGAACAGAACAGCTTGAAATAGATTTAGATTTGGGGTTCATGAGTGTTTAAGTGCTGTCTAAACATTGATTACTCTTGCATTGGGAAGGGAATAGCCTGGTTCAGCCTACAGGCTCTCTCCTGAGTAGAGCCACACCTTTACAGTGTCTTTGTTCTGCATTCAGGCCCTCTTGGAGAGATCTTAGATCCCAGAATGAACCAAGACTGGAACAACACTAACTTAGCAGTTTGGGCTTGCCAAACAGCCAACCCTAGGGCCATTCCAAGGAACCATGGTCTAAATGGAGGTCAACAAACATCTTTTGTGAACATTCAGGCTTTGTGGGCCAGTTGGTCTTTCCTGCAACCATTCAACTCTGCGCTTGTGAAAGTATGGAAGCAAAGAGTCATGATCACATTCCAGTAAAAATTATGTATGGCTGCTGAAATGTGAGTTTCCTATACTGCTCACATGTCAAGATGTTTTTATTCTCTTGATTTTTCCTAACCATTAATAAATGTCAAAAACATTTTTATGCTATCCAAAAACAAGAAATGGGCTGGGTTAGGCCAACAGTATATTGTTTTCTGACCCCTGGTCTAAATACCCACCTTCTAGAAGTAACCCACATAAATAAAAAAGGAAAGTAAATACCAGCATAGTCAAGTTAGGAAAGTATAACACCAGGAGCTGTGACTATAGACAATGTGGTTTTTCTCTCATGAATGATAGAATTCATGGGTCCATGTAATAAGCATCATGAAAAGCTATACTAAAGTGCTATGCTTAGCCCAAGTGAAGACCCTTTCTTCTGGGGCAAATGCGTTTGAAAATCCACAGTGATAGAAACTATTCACTGATATTTATTTATTTATTTGCATGTGTGTGTGTGTGTGTGTGTGTGTGCGTGCGCGTGCACGTGCACGCGCGCTTGCATGTACACCAAGGACCCCTTGCTACTACAAATGAACAGCAAACGCTTGTGCCCTTCCTTTTTTTGAGGTAGAATCTCATTCTATTCCAAGATGACCTAGAATTCACTATGTAGTCTCAGGCTACTCTCCAACTCACAGTGATGCTCCTACCTCAGCCTCCTAAGTGCTAGGATTAAAGGTGTGCACCACCATACCCAGGGGAGACAGAGAGAGAGATAGAGATAGAGAGAGAGAGAGAGAGAGAGAATGGATGTGCCAGGGTCTCTTGCCATTGTAAATGAATTCCAGATGCATGCACTTTGTGCATCCGGCTTTACATTCAGATGTTTTTACTTTTCTTGAAAAATAAAGGATCAGGCGTACTAGGCTCTGGTCCCTGTGCAGCCACCAACAGCAAGAGCTTCCTTCAAACAGAGCAAATTCACATTAGTGGTATGTGTGGATGGTTAGGATTAGGATTAGATGAGATCATGAAGGCAGGTCCCCTAGGTCTACATTAGCAGTGTTACAAGGAAAGAGAGAGAGAGAGAGAGAGAGAGAGAGAGCTGAGCTAACAAGCTTTCTGTGTTTCTGTAGAGTGATGCTCTCTGCTGTGGAGTAATGCAACAGGAAAGCCCTCAATAGATCTAGTGCCCTGCTTTTGATATCCAGCCTCCAGAACCATGAACCAAATAAACTTTAATTCTTTACAAACTACCTGGCATTCAGTCTTTTGTTATAGGAAGTAAAAATGGACTAAGAAGGAAGCTCAAGTTGTCATAGTCCCTAACCTGCCCAGTAGCAGCTGCCTTGTCACCTGGGTTCATTAGCCTGTTCCCTCACATTAAGAAGAAAATAACCGAGCTGGGTGTGGTGGCATATGTCTTTAATCCCTGCACCCGGGAGGCAGAGGTAGGAGGATCACGATGAGTTTGAGGCTTCTCTTGGACTGCATATTGAATTCCAGGACAGCCTGGGCTAGAATGAGACCCCTACCTTGAAAAACCAAACCAAAAAAAAAAAAAAAAGAAAGAAAGAGAGAGAGAGGGAGAGAGGGAGAGAAAGAGAGAGAGAGAGAGAGAGAGAGAGAGAGAGAAAAAAACCAACACATGGTTCAAAAGTCAAAAACAATATACAAAGCTATATAGTAGTCAAAGGCTTACTTTTGCTCTCCATACGAAAGCACTTTTGTTGGTGTAGCAGTTACCTTCTTATTGCTAGAATAAAATACCCAACCAAAAGCAGCATATGGGAAGAAAGGGTTTATTTCAGTTTATAGCCTTGAAGGGAAATTTTATCAGGGAAAGAAAGAAAGAGCAGAGGCTGAGCATTGTATCTTGCCACAGTACTAGGAGATAATAGCAAGTGTAATGTAGCTCTGGCAAGGGGAAGCTGGGCTAAAACAGCTTCCCCCAAAGCCCACCCCAGCAACACACCTTCTCCAGCATGGTTCCATCTCCTGAAGGCTCTACCAGCTGAACATGAGGCTTAATCATAAACATATGAGGCTATGACAGGCTGGAGAGATGGTTTAGTGGTATTCATTGATGATATGACAGTTTTTTAAAGTTTGTCATTTATCTTTTGCCTTTGTTTATAGTATTTTTGTTATTACTTGCAATGTAGAAGTTTTGTAGCAGTTTCAGTTTTTTAAATGTATTTGTTTATTTGAGAAAGAGAAAGAGAGAGAATGTGTGCATCAGGGACTCTAGCCACTACAAATGAACTCCAGACGCATGAGCTACCATGTGCTTATGTGGGTTCTGAGGAGTCGAACCTGGGTCCTTAGGCTTTGCAGGCAAGTGCCATAACTGCTAAACCATCTCTCCAGCCTGTCATGTTCTTTTAAAATGTAGCCAAGTTTATTTATTTATACTTTTTGTTTGCTTCCAGTTTTTGAGCTATATCTTGAAAGAAAGGCCTCTGCAAATACAAGATTTAAAATGATGGCCTGGAGAGATGGCTCAGTGGGCAAAAGCACTTGCTGGGTAAGCATAAGGACCTGAGTTTGATGCTCAGCACCCAAAAGCTTGGCATGGTTGAGCTGAGGGAAGAAGAGACAGGAGGGTTTCTGTGGGTCATTGGTCGGCTGGGTTTAGTGACTCTATCTCAGGGACATAAGGCAGAAGAATGATAAAGAAGGATGCCAGACATTCTACCCTCAGGCCTCTGTGTGTGAGACACACACACACACACACACACACACGTACATAGTACACATAACACAAACACACCCAAAAAAGAAAAGAACTTCATTTTTTTTCCAGGAATTTTATTTTCATTAAAAAAATAAAATAGCTGGGCATGGTAGCGCACACCTTTAATCCCAGCACTTGGGAGGCAGAGGTAGGAGGATCACCCTGAGTTCAAGGCTACCCTGAGACTACATAGTGAATTCCAGGTCAAAAACAAACAAAAACAAAACAAAACAAAAAATCACAGTTGGAGATATGGTAGAGTGGAAGAACACTTTCCTAGCATGAGCAAGACCCTAGGTTCCATTCTCAGCATCATAAACAAAACAAAACAAAACAAAAAAACAAAACAAAACAAAACAAAACAAAACAAAATAAACTTGGCTGGGTATTCCAGCACTCGGGAGGCTGAGGTTAAGAGGATCGCTGTGAGTTGAAGGCCACCCTGAGACTACATAGTGAATTCCAGGTCAGCCTGGGCTAGAGTGAGACCCTACCTCGAAAAACCAATGAACCCCAGGGTCTTAGTGCTTTACCACTGGGCTATACCCTCAGCTGCCACCCCCACTTTTGAGACAGGGTCTTGGTGTGTAGCCTAGGTTGACCTTGAACTAGTGATCTAACTGCCTCAGCTTCCCAAGTCTGCTCTTCAAGAGTGGTCCCTGACCCTTTATTAACACCAAAAATAAAATGATACAATTGACATCTTTTTGTTTATTTTGGTTGAAACAGTGGTCTTATATAACTGCTGGCCTTGAATCCTGATCATCTGCCTTCACCCCCCACCCCCGACCCAGTTCTGCGACTATAGGCCTGTGCCACCACACCAAGCTCCACACACATGTTTTGGGCCTCTTTTCTTCCACTATATCTTTCTTTTTTTATAGATTCTTTTTTAGATGGAAGAAATCTTTCTTTGCAATACTTTTATACCTTGCTTTCCACTGAATTCTGTTACTGTTTGCAGTAGGTTATTAACAGGTTATCTTGGGTTTTCCAGGTATATAATCATATGGTCTGACTAGAGCAAGACTTCCACTTCCTAACACATTTTTAGACCACTTTTCTTTGTCTAGTTGCTCTGGATAATCCTTCTAGAACAAGTTGCAGTGGACATCCTTGTCTTAATACTGATTGTTAGGATGATCTCCATGCTCTTTTTTTTAAAATAAAATATTTATTTATTTATTATTTATTTGCAAGCAGAGAGAGACAGAGAGAAGACAGACAGAGAGGCAGGGGGAGGGGGAGAATGTGTACACCAGGGCCTCTAGCCACTGCCAACAAACTTCAGGTGCATGTGCCACCTTGTGCAAATGGGTTTATGTGGGTACTGGGGAATTGAACCCTGGTCCTTAGGCTTTGCAGGTAAGCACCTTAACTGCTGAGCCATCTCTCCAGACTGCATGTGCCACTTTTGCATCTCTGGCTTTACGAGGGTGCTTGTCCCAGCTGAGCACCATTAGGAAGTCATGCGAAATTCCTGCCTGCTGATAAGTATCCTACACCAGGCTACACCTCAAACCAATCTTGAAGAATCTCTGGGTAGGATTCAGGCATCAGAAAGTTTTCAGGCTGCTCAGATGACTCCAAAATGCAACAATGTTCTAGGATATTCCTACTCAAAGTGTAGCCTCTGGCCCAGCAGCAGTGTCAGTGGAAGCTTAATAGCTTAGACTCTTAGATCCCAATTTAAGTCTTCTGAATCTGAATCTGTAATTTTGAGTCCCAAGGTGTGCACAGTAGAGCTGCAGTGTTCTAAAGTATGGTGCCTGAACCACCAACATTAGGTTTCCCCAGGAGAACCAAGAGTAGGAAGGTGGGAGCCAGGTGACTAAGAAAGCAGATTATAGGGGTGATGATTCTATGGGTCTCAGGGTGGGATCCCTGGAATCTGCTTTTTAAATGAACTTTCAGATGATTCCTATGTCAACAGAGTGATAACCACTCCTGGGAGGGAAGTCAGCTTGTGACAGGTGCCTTCTGTCCTCATGACACCTTCTTCAGTGATTCAAATGGTCAGAACACAGAAAGTACAGTGGAGGGATCAGCTGGTGGTAATGCATAAATGCTCCCAACCCAAATGGGATTACTGTTCTAGCAATTCACAGACATTTCTGCTCTCTGACCTGTGACAGCTGGTGGTGGTACTGCCAGGTTACCTGCAGTTAAATCCAGCTTTCAGAGGAACACATAAGCAAATCATTTCTCTTGTATTACTGACTAAACAGGCTGCCATTTGAATTGAAAAAACCTTACTTAAAAAAAATGAAAAATCTCTACTTTAAAAGCAGGATTAGAAATATAAAATGTTGATGCTCAGATAGATTTCTTTTGAGGATTAAAAAAAAACAAAAACAAGCCTGGTGTGGTGGCGCACACCTTTAATCCCAGCATTTGGGAGGCAGAGGTAGGAGGATCGCCAAGAGTTCAAGGCCACCCTGAGACTACATAGTGAATTCCAGGTCAGCCTGAGCCAGAGTGAGACCCTACCTCGAAACCCCCAAAAAAAAAAAAACACCTAAAAATGCAGGGTGGGGAGCCAAGAGAGAGCACAAGTAAATTCTGTTAAGGAGTATTCTTTTTTTTTTTTTTTTTTTTTTTTTTTCAAGGTAGGTCTCACTCTAGCCCAGGATGACCTGGAATGCACTATGTAGTCTCAGGGTGTCCTTGAACTCACAGCGATCCTCCTACCTCTGCCTCCTGAGTGCTGGGGATTAAAGGTGTGCACCACCATGCCCAGCTTTTTTTTTTTTTAAAGAAAAAAAAAACTTTATTTATTTTATTTTATTTTATTTATTTGTTTGAGAGAGAGAGAGAGAATGGGCGCACCAGGGCCTTCAGCCACTGCAAACAAACTCTAAACGCATGCACCACCTTGTGAATTGGGCTTACGTGGGTCCTGGGAAATTGAACCTGGGTCCTTTGGCTTTGCTAAGCCATCTCTCCAGCCCCCAAGGAGTATTCTTTATCTTATAGCAATCTTTTTTTTCAAATGTTTTTGAAATTTTTTCTTGTACTTAGATTTTAAATGATTATGTGAATAGAAAAGCAAATGAAACCAGGAATGAAAAACTTGACCTCTCAAAAAATGTATTTGAAGTGTTTGGTAATTTTGCTTGTAGGTTTTAAGCCATCTAAGATCACATAACATATTTAAAAGCTTCTCTGAAAACAAATGGCTTAAGCAAATTTCTCTTCAGATTTGTAAAATCCAAAGTATGGTTCACTGAACTTGAAGTGACAAAGTTTTCCTAATTTTAAAGTGAAATAAGACCTTGGCTATTGTAGTGGATAGTGAAATGGAATGGGGAACTGTGACATGATCTAATTGTACTTGTTAAATAATATTTGATAAAAGCAACAAAAACAAAGAAACTTAAACTTAAAGATGGGAGGCTTTAAGAGTTTTTCTTAAGCTGGGAGTGGTGGTGCATGCCTTTAATCCCAGCACTCAGGGAGGCAGAGGTAGGAGGATCACCAGGAGTTAAAGGCCATCCTGAGTTTACATAGTGAATTCCAGGTCAGCCTGGACAAGAGTGAGACTCTACCTCAGAAAAACCAAAAAAAAAAAAAAAAAAAAAAAAAAAAAGTTTTTCTGTAGGGCTGGGGGTGTAACTCAGTTGCCTGAGTGCTTGCCTAAGTTCCATCTGTAGTTCTGCATAAAACCAGTGTGGTGGTATGTGCCTGAATCCCTAGCTCTTAGCAAGCCAGGGCAGGAAGATCAGAAGCTCAAAGCTACATAGTAAATTCTAGGCTAGCCTATGGTACAAAAGACCTTTTTATACCAAAAAAAAAAAAAAAAAAAAAAAAAAAAAAGTTATCTGGGTGTGGTGGCACATGCCTTTAATCCCAGCACTTGGGAGGCACAGATAGAAGGATTGCTGTCAGTTCCAGGCCAGCCTAAGACTACTTAGTGAATTCCAGGTCAGTCTGGGCTAGAGCAAAACCCTACCTCAAAGAGAGAGAGAGAGAAGTCTGTGGTAGTTCAGGTCTGTAATGCCAACACATGGGAGGTAGAGGCAGGAGGATCAGTAATTCAAAATTATCCTTGGCTACATAGCCAGTTGGAGGTAATAGTGAGTTTCTTAAGACTTCACAAAAAAATAAAAACAAAAAGCAATGGACCTTCCCCCAGGTGGAGTATGGCGAGGGCCCACACACACTGGTGATTCTGGAATCCCACAAACTCTGAAATCCTGTGTGGAAAGTCATTAACAGGCCCCATATTAAGAGCATCAGTTTGGCAGTGCATTTTAAGAATTGTACTGTGTTGATTTCTTCCATTTGAAACAGCTTAAGATCCAGGTTCAACTTTCAGCATCTAGGTTTCTGTTGGGCGGTAAATTTAGAGCTGGTTGTTGCACATAGAAAGAGATACAGCCATACCACCCTGAACGCGCCCCATCTCCTCAGGAGATACTTTGGTGCAGTCGTGTGGAGATGAATGCAAGTCAGGTGAAGAACCGAACCACTACTAGATTGTGCCGGGGAAAGGATCCCTTTGCTGAAGAAGCTTGTTTTCTCAGAAAAGCCACCTCTTGCCTTTCAGAGGTTCCACCACCCGCTAGACTCTTGGGCGAATCTGAGGCCGCTGTGTGAAGGATGAACTTTGTCAAAGTTAGGAAGGAAAATGGACTCTTAAAAATACTGTCTTCGCCCCTCATTTGCTAGCTGACTCAAAAGATGTCAGAAGTGGAAGAGCCTTGCCCCGCCACGTCTCCCCAAACACATGAGAAAACTGGCTGCAAGGGATTGGGGTGCTTGTCAGGGTGACCTCCCTAGCCACACGCACGCCAGCACAGTTCAAGACACTCTCCGCAGCACCTCGCCTACCGGCGGAGAGAAAAATGGATACCTGGTGTCCTTTCCCATCACCTCCCGCCGCCCAGCCCGGCGGGGGCGCCAAGGGAAGCCGATCGCCCGCCTACCGGCACCATGGAGTATGTCATCATCATCAGCATGTCCTGGCTTTCGGCGCGGACGTGCGTCGCGGGCTCCCGGCTGTGGCTGCGCTTGTTGCGCGCAGCGCTCGCCGCGTCGGGCCGTGGCGCGGGCGCCCAGCGCGGCGCGCGGCTCAGCTCGGCCAGGAAGGCGCGGAGGGCGCGGTCCTCGCGCTGCTCCCGGCCGCGTTGAGCCTCCAGCGACCTCAGCGCCGCGCTCAGCCCGCGCCACTGGCACAGCGCGAACACCGTGCCCGCGGCGTTTAGCGCCGAGAGCAACGCTACCGCTGCCAGGGCGCCGCGCAGTCCCCAGCCGGCAGCGCCTTGGCCTCGCTCGGCAGCTTGGGCCATGTCTGCGGGCTCGCGCAGGCTGAGCGGGCTCGGCCGCGTCTCGCAGTGACACGCTTTATACGTCTCAGGCGAGCCAGCTGTGGGCTGCGGGCAGCGCCGTGAGTCACGCCGCCCTTTCGTTGGTCTGGCAAGGCGGGTCTGGACAGTAGTGGTGGCGCCCTAGCAGCCCGGAGGGACTGGCGGGCAGCAAGGCGTGAGAAACTAGTGGAGACATAGAATGGAGGAGGGACGGCCAAGCAAACAGCAAACAAGCCTCCCTGGCTTTTTCTGCTGTCCTGCCCGTGGGCACTGCCAGGACCCAAATGGGCAGAGCGAGGGTCAGACTGAGGGGGAGGTCGGAATTCTTACGGCCTGAAAAGTCTGTAGATTCCACCCCTTCTCCTTCCACAGTTTTCTTTGGAGAAAACTATTAGCATGTCTAAATGGTAAGACATGAGCTCACAGTCCCTTGGAGGTCTTATGTTGGACCCAGCCCAATGCTGTTCATCACCTCTCTCTAAGGGCACTACGTGGCCACTGAACACCCTAAGAGAACTTTTCTAGGAAGGGGACAGATAGTGCCAGGGAGACAGTATTAGAGGGCTAAAAGGCTATTCATCAGATCCAAAAGACTTCCAGGATTTGACAAACCAAAACTCTCCCAAGAGATCCATGCCTAGGACGCAGCATTGATGAGAAAAATTCTCAGGAGACCTGTTCTGAAAGTACTTTGCCAACCCATCTGGGACTGTTTTCTTCTTCTCCTTGTTCCTTCTTCTGTGCTGAAAACCAAACCCAGGGCTTTGCAAATGCTAGGCAACTCATTTCTGCTTCAGCCTCTTGAATGCTGAGTTTCAGGCATGCACCGCCACACCAACATCTGGGATGTTTTAAGCTTGCTCCCAAACCATACTGAGTTTTTTATTTTTTTTCCTAGCTGGAGGGCTGGAAAGCCTGATCAGAGTTGGGACCTTACTTAGGCGGCTTGCATTTCCCCATTCCTCCCTCTCCCAATAACTTTGCTTTTTGTCTGCTTAGGTGCCTATCCTACTTCAGGAATCTCTGTCTCTTGATGGGTATGGTTGTGCATGCTTGCAATCCTAGTACCCAGGAGGCTGAAACAGGAGAATCATGAGTTTGAACTCATGGCCCTTGAACAGAGTCCATGTTTGAGCCTTCTCAGAGGGCCTCTTGATTCACACTCTTTCTCAACTTCTCCCAGAATGGTGCTGATTTCCTGGGGTTCTAGGACCTGAAGGAGACCCTGGCAATATGAAAGTCCCAACCAAAAACCAAGAGTCCTGCTCTCCTGCTTCCATGGCCTAAGAACCCAAGAAAGGTGACTCTCCTTTGGGCTAACTGGAGCAGTCAAGGAGAAAGGATTTCCAGAATAGGGGCCACAGCTCTTTCATCCATCTGGGATGGTTTTTGGAGAAATACAGGAGTGAACAGGGCAAACAGTGTGAGCAGTTCAGACATTGTGGTGCTTCTGAGCATTTTTCCTGACATTTGTCATAGCTACTATAGGCCATTTCTCACCAATATTCAGCATCAGCAATAAAGTATAAGGTTCCTAAGGTCACAACACATTTTGTTGGACCTTGTCTTCCCCTCATGTAGCTCAATCAAAATGTACATTAAGTGATTACCTGCTGAATGAGTGAGTGAATCAATGAATGACTTTGAAGGGCATTTCTGTGTAGAATAAGGTATATATGGTGTTGATAGAGCTTAAAAACTAGATTGACTAAGAAACTGGCCCCTAAGCTTCCTTGCAAGGCTGGCTGTCCAATGACTGAGGACACGAATGATAGTTTGAAATGTGTCCACTCTCCTATTTTAAGACCACAGCTAGAGACAGGGTAGAAATGAGACCCACTTAGAACCAATCAGTCTCCATCAGACAACCTTTTAGGCCAAGAAGCTGCTTCTTGGGACATAGGACTCAAAAGGCATGATGCATGGTTGGCTATGTGGAACACTTGGGATATTGTATTGGGGTCAAGAAAGGGGCAGAAGAAGGGCAAAGGCAAAGCCAGACTCTTTATCCATGAGACGTCTTAGATCCTGTTCCAACTCTTTCTGTGTAGGATTATGCCACATGGCAAGGAGAAAAGGGTGGGCATATCAATATCACCTGCAAAATAGAGATATCCACTATCTCTAACCTCATGGTGTATCTAAGCAACTGCATTATTCTGTTCTCATTCCTTTTTCCACTCCAATTTCTGTCTGTGACTTTCTTTCTTTTTCTTTCTTTCTTTCTTTCTTTCTTTCTTTCTTTCTTTCTTTTTCTTTTTTCTTTTTTCTTTTTTTTTGGCCTTTTGAGGTAGGGTCTCACTCTAGTCCAGGCTGACTTGGAATTCACTATGTAGTCTCAGGGTGGCCTCAAACTCATGGCGATCCTCGTCCTCTGCCTCCCGAGTGCTGGGATTAAAGGCGTGCGTCACCACTCCCAGCTTTGTGACCCTCTTTCCACAATAGCATCACACATCTGCCTATCTCCTTCCATAGTCTATCTTTGTGTTGACTTGTCTTCTATACAAGCCCCAAGAACTCCCTCTTCCTGAACTCTGAAAGCCCCATGGGATCAGTGACCTTGAACATGGGCTTTGGTATCTTCATAGAAATAAACTTGAAACTGATTTTTTAAAATATATATACATATGTGTGTGTGTGTGTGTGTGTGTGTGTGTGTGTATAGTTATTTATTTGTAAGCAGAGAGAGATAGAGAGAAGACAGAGAAAATGGGTGCACCAGGGCCTCCAACTGCTACAAATGAACTGCAAATGCATATGCCACTTTGTACGTCTCGCTTTATGTGAGTACTGGGAAATTGAACCCAGATAGTTAGGCTTTGCAGGCAAGGACCTTAACTGCTAAGCCATCTCTCTAGCCCTGAAACTACTTTTAAATTATGATTTTAGGTACACTACTCAACTTCTCTGAAGAAAGCATAACTGATTTTTTAAAAGATTTATTTTTATTTATTTATTAGAGAGAAAAAGGGAGACAGAGAGAGTGAAAATGGGTGTGTGAGGGCCTCTAGCCACTGCAAATGAACTCCAGATGCATATGCATCTGGCTTAAGTGGGACCTGGAGAATTGAACCTGGGTCCTTTGGCTTCGCAGGCATATGCCTTAACCACTAAGCCATCTCTTCAGCCCAGAACATAACTGAATTTAATGAGAAAATACTTCTTTTTATAAAATTTATTTTTTAAATTTTATTTATTTATTATTGCAGCCACTGCAAATAGACTCCAGATGCATGTGCCACCTTGTGTATCTGGCTTACGTAGATCCTGGGGAAGCGAACTGAGGTCCATTGGCTTTGCAGGCAAACACCTTAACTGCTAAGCCATCTCTCCAGCCCTTAGTTTATTTTTTTTATTGACAACTTTCATAATTATAGACAACAACCCATGGTAATTTTCTTCTTCTCCCCACTTTCCCCTTTACAACTACACTCTCCATCATACATTTTCCCCTCTCAATCAGTCTCTCTTTTATTTTGATGTCATTATCTTTTCCTCCTATTATGAGGGTCTTATGTAGGTAGTGTCAGGCACTGTGAGGTCATGGATATCCAGGACATTTTGTGTCTGGAGGAGTGCATTGTAAGGAGTCCTACCCTTCCTTTGCTCTTATATTCTTTCCACCACCTCTTCCACAATGGACCCTGAGCCTTGGAAGGTGTGATAGAGATGTTTCAGTGCTGAGCACTCCTCTGTCACTTCTTCTCCACACTAAGTGCCTTCTGAGTCATCCCAAGGTTGCCACCATCTGAAAAGAGAAGCTTCTCTAACCAAAAGTGAGAGTAGCATTGATATATGGGTATGAACAATAAGAGAAGTGCTTACTGGGCAGTTTGGTGAGCATAGTATATACATTTAGCCAGATGGAAGCAGACGTTACACCCCTAGAGCTCATGACTATCCCTGTCGTAGGTTTTCAGTATCAGGCATGTATTCCCCCCCATAGAGCAGACCTTCATTCCAATTAGAGAGTGGTTGGCTTCCCTCATAACAGACATGCCACTATTGCACCCATTGGCTCATTTGGCCTGGCTGGCCAAATTTAAGACTTGCAGTGTCCATTGTTGAGTATCTCCACTGGTGATTTCTCTCTTGCCCATGGAACTGCATGCAGCATAGATTTTTTCCAGCTTTCTGTCAGCTGGTCTACACGGAGAAGGTTTTCAGCTCAGCTCCAGCAGGATTTCAATAAGAAAATACTTCTATACTTGGTACATAGTGAATCTTACTTGGTATTGTTGCTTATGGGTTGATGAAGACTGGTTTTTCAGTTGCTATGTTGCAGTTACTGTCTGGTTGCTGGAACAAACACCCAAACCAGGAGCAGCTATAGGAGGAAAAAATTTATTTTAGGCTTACAGATTCCAGGAGAAGCAAGAAGCTGGCTCACTTCATCATACATCCATAGATGGGAGAGTGAGAGAGAGAACAAAAGAGACTAGTAACTGTGAGCAAGCATAAGCTGACTCTGAAAATACAGGGCTGGACTTAACCCTAAGGTGACACACCTCCTCCAGCCAAGCTCCATCTCTCTACTAGGTGGGGACTAAGTAGGAAACTTAATGACAAACACCCAAGGCTATGGGGCATTACATTCAAAACCACCATAGCTTATATACACTTAAGGAAGAGGTTCACCTTCACTTTGTCCCTCATAGCATAGATTTGTGCCAAGTAGCAAAAGGTTGGTGCTTTCTGAGGAACTAAACTTTTGAAAGTATAACAAACTTGAGTTTCTGCCTAACTATACTTATTCCAAGAACAGTTCTGTGGGGCCCTTCACTCTGTGGATTCCTAAGCCTCTTGAGACTTCTTGAGGGATAGACAAGTCTGCCTAATATGGGCTGCCTGGTACTCCTCATGATGGGCTAGTACTTTCTACTTATTACTAATAAAAAAGTTAGCTATCAATTTGGCCTGCTTTATTGACATAGAAGGTTCAACACACAGTGGGGAACAAGAGATATCTGAATTCCCTCTTCTTTGAGACCAAAGAAGCCAAGAACATTGTGTGCTGCCTTTTACAATGAGAAGCAGTTTTTCCATTAGAAGGCAGATATTTTCTTTCCAAAGGTTAAATAGAGTGGTGCCTAAAGTGATTCTAGCTAGCTAACTTTAGGGGTCTGGAAAATGAAATCCAACTCAAGAATATACTCCAACTTTAATTCCACAGTATTTCCCTCTGAGTGTGAAGGGAACAATTTTCATTTAATGTAAGGTCTGGAACTTGGGTATTTTGGTCTTCTGTGGGGAGGGGCATAGCTATGTATACTGTGACCTCCATGCTTTGTTATCTCCCTACCCCAAGCTTTCCTCCCTGTTAGCTATTACAGAGAAGGTCTTTCTGAAAGTCGCCACTCATTACAGCTATACAGCCTTTACTTAACTTCCAGTTTAACTCTCATTAGTTATTATTGTTTATCTGTTTTTTGTTTTTTTTTTTTTTTTTTTTTTTTTTTTTTTTCGAGGTAGGGTCTCACTCTACCTCAGGCTGACCTGGAATTCACTCTGTAGTCTCAGGGTAGCCTCGAACTCATGGTGATCCTCCTACCTTTACCTCACAAGTGCTGGGATTAAAGGTGTGCGCCACCACGCCCAGCTGCTTATTTATCTTTATAGTTTTATTTCTAGCTTTTTAAAGACAAGCACTCAGTCATGTAGCACAGGCTTGCCCTGAACTTTCTATATGGCTAAGGATGACCTTGAATTCCTGATCTTCCTGCCTCTACTTCCTAAGTGCTGGGCTTACAGGCATGTGCCACACCTTACTTTTACTTTTTTTTTTTTGGTTTTTTCGAGGTAGAATTTCACTCTGGCCCAGGCTGACCTGGAATTCACTATGTAGTCTCTGGGTGGCCTCGAACTCATGGCGATCCTCCTACCTCTGCCTCCCGAGTGCTGGGATTAAAGGCGTGCGCCACCACGCCTGGCTCTACTTTTACTTTTTTTTTAAAGACAGACTCTTGCCATGTAACTCTAGCTGGCCATGTAGCCCAGGCTGGACTTAAACTTGTGGCAATTCTCTGACTCAGCCTCCTGAGTACTTGGATTACCAGTGTGAGCTACCATGCCTGTCTTTCCAGTCAGGGGTTTTGTGTAATACATAGCATATCTTTCAATCTCCTTAGAAATTAGCCTTTGGTACTGCAAGGTAACAGCATTCAATCAGGGTATTTCTAGGGTTGGAAATAGGAACTGGTGACACTGCTTCCCTTATGAGATTCTGTTCTTTTTTTCTTTGCAACAGACATACTCTCCCTTTCTAGGACATTGTAACTAATAATCACAGGCTGAATTCTCTGGAAGCACATGATGGATGGAATTGGGGTACAAGATATTTCTTAGAGATCAGCACCTGTGAAGAAAAGAGTGGGAAACTAGGGTTGAACAGAGAGGACTAGCAATGCAGCCTTGCAAAACCTTGCCAGCCTACCAGGGAGCTCTGGGTGTTAGGCCTGCCCATCAAATATCTGTGTCAAGCCAGGCATATTGACTCACATCTGTATTTCCAGCACTTGGAAGACCAAAGCAGGAGGTTGCCACAAGGCCAGCCTGGGTTACATAGTAAGTTCCAGGCAAACTTGGGCTACAGTATGAGACCATGTCTAAAAACAAACAAAACAAAAACAAGACAAAACAACCACCACCAATAGCAGGCTTCCTCCAGATAGGTGTGACCTTAAGCCGGCTCTTTGCTGTTTAGTCTGGCAAGGAGGCAACAAGTCTTGTCTTTCTTAAACAAAACAAGCACATACATACAAACAACAACAGCAACACATTTTACACTCTATCATACCCTCTGAAACTGAGTGTGAGAGGTGGTGGAAAGAATGTAAGAGCCAAAGGATGGATTGGAGTGCTTTTAACAATGTCTTCCACACACAAAATAGTGGTTGCATTTATAATCTCACAATGGCTATTGTAAGACCTACATAGTAATATTGTTGTCATGGACCATGGAGGAGGGAAAAAAAAAAGACATCAGGGCCAGGCATAGTGGTGCACACCTTTAGTCCCAGCACTCTGGAGGCAGAGGTAGGAGAATCACTGTGAGTTTAGGCCAGCAGAATGGGCTGCAGAATGGTCAGTCTGGGAGAGAGTGTGACCCTGCCTCAAAAAAGAAAAAAAGAACAACAAAAAAATTACATTTTGGTGAGCCATTATCACTCAGTTCAAGATGTTATTGAAGCAAGGTGGCATAAAGTGCCTTACCTCTTCATTGATTTTGGTTGAGTGAGTTCTTTTTTTTAAAAAATATTTTATTTATTTTAAAAAGAGAGGGGGGGAGAAAGAGAGAGGAAGAAGAGGAAAAATAGGCATGCCAGGGCCTCCAGCTGCTACAAACAAACTCCAGACACATGTGCCACCTTGTGCATCTGGCTTATGTGGGTCTTGGGGATTTGAACCTGGGACCTTTGTCTTTACAGGCAAGAGTCTTAACTGCTAAGTCATGTCTCCAGCCCAAGTTTTAGTTCTTTATAACTCAAATTCATATATAGCTTTTGCTAATCAGACTTTTCCCCAAGAATCCGAAAATTGCTCTTGGCTTTCGCGATGATTTCATCTGCTCTAGTAAGGTTACTGTTGAGGGGACTGGGGAGATGGCACAGTAGTTAAAGATGCTTGCTTGCAAAGACTGCCACCCAGGTTAAGTACCTCAGCTACCTATGTTGTACTAGTAGTAGTAGCAGCAAGAAACCCTGGTGGTACACATGCATTTGTGTGGGCACACACACACACACACACACACATATAATTTTAGAAAAGATCACTTTTGATGTCACCTAAAATCTTTATTAAACCCAGATGGATGGAAGTAAGTGACATAGAGCACTTTTCTCATGTCAACTGTACTTTTCTCTGTTAAATTCATAGTACATAAGCTGGGGCTGTGTTTCAGAGATTCCAGAGGGTACTATCCATCATTGTTGGGGAGGCATGGCAGGTGGCTGGTCACATTGCAACATGTCAAGAAGCAGAGATAGCCACGAGTCTTAAAGAGGATTCTGGGGCATCTCCATGTCTATCATATTATGTTGGATATTGGAGACAGAGCCGCTAATTTCAACACTGGTGGACTTTAAATTTTAACCAAGTCAGTCTGTGGAGAGAAGCCTTTCTCCTTTCCTTTTGGAATTATGGCTTTTCAGTAAATAAAAAATGATTATGTTTAGAAACAATTAAAACATGAAGGGAAGCTTTAGGAGTAGATTTTGTGAAATCATGAGAATCTAATCACTCATGAATTTGAAGCTGCTAAGTCCATTGAAGTAAGTTAATACTGCAAAGCCCCACTTACGAAACCTGAACCATTGTTTTTGAGAGGATAAAAGAAAACTCGCATGTATAGTTCACTTCAGTTTTCAAAGGACTTTCTTATGTCATTTGAGTACAATAATAAGCTTGTGAAGTGAGTAGAACTTTTTTTTTAATTATTAAATGTGGTATTGGGGATCAAACCCAAGGCTTTACACATACCGTTGAGCACATGCTTTACTATTTAACTGTATTCCAGCCCCAAAGACATGTCTTCTAACTCCACAAGTGAAGAACCCAAGGCTCAAGGGACTTAGAGACTACCGAAGGTCATGATGCTGAAAGCCTATGGGCATTCACCCATAGCCTGCTCAATGGAGGTAGTAACCTTCTTGGCCCTAAGCTAGGGCCAAATCAGCCATGCTTAAGACAATGGACAGAAAGTAGAGGAATATGGCAGGGAAAGATTTCAAATTGACGAGGTAGAAAAGAGCTGAGTGACACTTGGCTCCAAAGCTTATAAACCAAAGCTGGGCAAACACTGAATGTTAGCATATGAAAGAACCAGACTTGGTCTAGCACTTTCTGGAGTGTTTTGGGAGAGTGGTGATGTAAAGACATGATTTCCTTGAAATCAGAAGAGAAAGCTGTTATCTTGGTAGCACACAAATGAATGCAGATCTGGGTAGAAAGATGTATTTGGGGCCTTTCTTCTCTTGAGTTCAGAAGCCAGAGTGATAAGCAAGATATATAGATTTCACCTCTCCAGAGGCTGGAGAGAGAGAGAGAGACAAGCAGAGGGTTCCACCAGTGAGGCCTGGAGAAGATGGTTGCCCATTTTCAGAGCCTGGAGACTCTAGCTGGGCAGAGAAGGAGAGGCCCTCAAACACTGAAGGCTCAAGTCTCAAGTCAGATGTTGGGACCTAAATAGAGAGGACTTTAAAAAATACAGTATTTATTTATTTGAAACAGAGAGGAAGAGAGAGATTGAGAACGGGCATGCCAGGACCTCCTGTCACTGCAAATGAACTCCAGACACATGTGCTACTTTGTGCATGTGGCTTTACATGGGTATTAGGGAACTGAACTCAGGCCATCAGGCTTTGTAAGCAAATGCCTTTAACTGCTGAGCCATCTCTCCAGTCCCTGGGATGCCTTCTTGAAGGGGATCTGCATCATTCTTAAAGCTTTTTGAATAAACACCCAGCCCCAAATTTTCTTTTTGCTTTTTGTTTTTTCGAGGTAGGGTCTCACTCTAGCTCAGGCTGACCTGGAATTCACTGTGTAGTCTCAGGGTGGCCTCAAACTCATGGCGATCCTCCTACCTCTGCCTCCTGAGTGCTGGGAAGCCCCTAATTTTCCCTGATTCTTTAATCATGAATGGAATGAAACAGGTACTTAGAAGCTGGTTTTACTAAAGAACACTGATTCCTATTGGATCACAGGGTAAATAAGGGCAGAAGGAAAGCTTGGTGCCTCTACCTTCATCTTGGCTAAAGGTGCAGAGAGAAGTCATTGTCCTAAACTTAAGTCACCTTGAATTCCAGAAAGAGCAAAATCCCCAGGGACAGACTATTCTCTATCCAGATGTGAGGGTATACCTTCAAGCAGAAATGATCATCTGAAATGACCTTGTTTCTTCAAGCAACAAGGGCTTATTTGAATTGCCTTGCAAAACCAGAACTTAGACAAAGATTGAGCAGATCTCAACTTCACCAGGACTGCTTAATTATGCATACCTCTTTCCTGCTCTTCCATTTTTTTCCCTGTATACTAGAAATGGGAGGATGAGAATAAAGCCCAGGATTTTGCTCTAAAAATGCTGGTTATAATACCAGTACCTGGACACTAGTGGATGTGCTGGCACAGAGACTCAGCTGGATAAGAGGGGGTTGTACAGATATTTTGAGGCCAGGAGATAGGAGAGAAGAAAAGAATTAGATTCCCTCCTAGAGCCTTGACCAGGGGACTGATAACCACCATTTGTGCATCGGTTCCCCTCTTAAGTATCCTAGTTGCTGGCTCTGACTATAAAGACGAAATAAAACATTGCCATCGTACTAATGGGTGCATCACTGCTCTTAGAAGAGGCTTGTATAAGAGCAAGGTACCAATGAACAATGATAAGTTTAAAAATAACTTCAATATTCAGATTTTTACAGAGTACAAAAGATTTTCTATAATCCAAATACAAGACCTACAGACAAATTTGGTATATAGAAGAAAAGGAGGTAATAAATAATAGGAAAGCAAGTTTTCAGGCTACTAACTGCTTATGGGAAGGATTTGGCATGATCTGGGCAGGACAAATGATTCACAGCTTGGAAATTCCTGAAGTTTTAAAGATAGTAAGAAAATCTTAGTTTTCCAGAAAGAAAGTACAAGTTGAGGCTAGGGAGATGGCTCAGCAGTTAAAGGCACTTGCTTGCAAAACCTGATGCCCTGGGTTTGATTCCCCAGTACCCATATAAAGCCAGAATCAAAGTGCACTGGCCAAGAGTTCCTTTGCAGTGTCAGAAGGCCCTGATATAGACACACACGCGCGTGCACGCACACACTTTCTCTGTCTTACTCTCTCTCTCTCTGTCAAGTAAATAAATGAATAAAATATTAAAATATATTAAATATCAAAAAGAAAGTACAAGTTGTTCATAGAGGAAGAAGGAACATTTTTCTCTTTTATAATATTCCAAAACAGAGAAAATTAAGGCAAACATATGGAGAGTGCTGCATACCAAGAATTTTATAGCAAGACTCAATTTCTAGCAGAGTGAAACACACAAATTTGAGAATATGCAAGCTTTCAAAGGACAAGTCACAAGCTGGGTATGGTTGTACTCCCTGTAATCCCAGCACTCAAGAGGCAGAGGCAGGAAGATTACTGCAAGTTCGAGATCAGCATGGCCTATACAGTGAGTTACAGGCCAACCAGGGCTACATAGTGAGAAAAAGAAAAGAAAAAAACAATAAACCAATATAATTTATTAAGTGTATTTCTTGCTAGGCTATATACAATCAGGTTGGGTTTAAAGAAAAATAAAAGCCAGAACATTTATTTGCTATATACAAGAAAGAAAGGATAGATTAAAGCCAGGCATTGTGGTGCACACCTTTAATCCCAGCACTAAGAAAGCTGAGGTAGGAAGATTGTCTTTAGTTTGAGACCAGCCTGGGGCCACAGAATGAGTTCCAAGTGAGACCCTACCTCAGAACAAAACATGTTTCAGTAACACCATGCATGATCTTAGTACCTTTTTCTTTCCATACAGGAAGAAGTAGTGGCCCCTGTATAACCTTCCATGCCATTCTATCCAGTCCCATCTTGTAAGTAATTATTCTTAGATATATACATGCATATTCTTTTTCAAAGATGCAATCATACCACACCACTATCTTCTGGCTCTATATAGATTGGTCTGTTGAGGCATTCCTTATTCTTTATTTCCTTCTTGCCTACTGTCTCTCCTTGTTTCTACTTAGAGAAGAGTATACTAGTCATCTCTCCACTGCTGTGATAAAATACCTTAGATACAAAACTTAAAAGGAGGAAATATTTATTTTGGCTCAAAACACTTGTTCTTGTTGCCTTTGGATTTTGTGTTGTGTCAACGAGTATGTGGTAGAGCAAAGCTGCTAACCTCATGGTAGCCGGAAGCTCTTTGGAAGCTCAGCAGTCAACATCAACAACACTGAGAATGAGAGAAAGAAACAGGACAAACTTTATCAAGTTAACAGAAGAAACTACCACATATATATATATATATATATATATATATATATATATATATATATATTAATTTTTTAATTTTAATTTTTATTTATTGGTTTTTCAAGGTAGGGTCTCATGCTAGCCCAGGCTGAACTGGAATTCACTATGCAGTCTTAGGCTGGCTTTTAACTCACAGCAATCCTCCTACCTCAGCCTCCTGAGTGCTGGGATTAAAGTTGTGTGCCACCAATCCCAGCCCATTTTAATTTTTATTGCTCTATTAGTAACAGATTTTGTTTCATTTTTTACTGATATATGCATGCATATATATTCTCTACTTGATACTCCTTATTGTATTTACCATCTCACATTGGTGGGGCAAAACACTTGACCAAAATCAGCTGACGGAAGGAAATCATTTTGGCTTGCAGTCTTGAGGGGAAGCTTCTTGACGGCAGAGGAAAGCATGGCACGAGCAGAGGCTGGACATCATTTCTGCCGCCAACCAGGGCTACATAGTGAGAAAAAGAAAAGAAAAAAACAATAAACCAATATAATTTATTAAGTGTATTTCTTGCTAGGCTATATACAATCAGGTTGGGTTTAAAGAAAAATAAAAGCCAGAACATTTATTTGCTATATACAAGAAAGAAAGGATAGATTAAAGCCAGGCATTGTGGTGCACACCTTTAATCCCAGCACTAAGAAAGCTGAGGTAGGAAGATTGTCTTTAGTTTGAGACCAGCCTGGGGCCACAGAATGAGTTCCAAGTGAGACCCTACCTCAGAACAAAACATGTTTCAGTAACACCATGCATGATCTTAGTACCTTTTTCTTTCCATACAGGAAGAAGTAGTGGCCCCTGTATAACCTTCCATGCCATTCTATCCAGTCCCATCTTGTAAGTAATTATTCTTAGATATATACATGCATATTCTTTTTCAAAGATGCAATCATACCACACCACTATCTTCTGGCTCTATATAGATTGGTCTGTTGAGGCATTCCTTATTCTTTATTTCCTTCTTGCCTACTGTCTCTCCTTGTTTCTACTTAGAGAAGAGTATACTAGTCATCTCTCCACTGCTGTGATAAAATACCTTAGATACAAAACTTAAAAGGAGGAAATATTTATTTTGGCTCAAAACACTTGTTCTTGTTGCCTTTGGATTTTGTGTTGTGTCAACGAGTATGTGGTAGAGCAAAGCTGCTAACCTCATGGTAGCCGGAAGCTCTTTGGAAGCTCAGCAGTCAACATCAACAACACTGAGAATGAGAGAAAGAAACAGGACAAACTTTATCAAGTTAACAGAAGAAACTACCACATATATATATATATATATATATATATATATATATATATATATATTAAATTTTTAATTTTAATTTTTATTTATTGGTTTTTCAAGGTAGGGTCTCATGCTAGCCCAGGCTGAACTGGAATTCACTATGCAGTCTTAGGCTGGCTTTTAACTCACAGCAATCCTCCTACCTCAGCCTCCTGAGTGCTGGGATTAAAGTTGTGTGCCACCAATCCCAGCCCATTTTAATTTTTATTGCTCTATTAGTAACAGATTTTGTTTCATTTTTTACTGATATATGCATGCATATATATTCTCTACTTGATACTCCTTATTGTATTTACCATCTCACATTGGTGGGGCAAAACACTTGACCAAAATCAGCTGACGGAAGGAAATCATTTTGGCTTGCAGTCTTGAGGGGAAGCTTCTTGACGGCAGAGGAAAGCATGGCACGAGCAGAGGCTGGACATCATTTCTGCCACAGCAGGTGAAAAACAGCAGCAAGAGAGTGAGCTGAACTAACACTGGTAAACTAGGGGCTAATAAACCTCCAGGTCTACCCCTAGTAAAACACCTCCTCCATCAAGGCTCCACATCCCAAGTTGCCATCAGCTATGGACCAAGTATTCAAGTTGGTGTAATTGCACATGCCTTTAAATCCCAGCACTCAGGAAGCTGAAGTAGGAAGCTCACAGTGAGACCAAGGTCAGCCAGGGACTACAGAATGGTTTTTAGGTCAGCCTGAGCTAGAGTGAGATCCTGCCTTGAAAACAAACAAACAAACAAAAGTTTTAACAAAAACTGAACTTTTAGGGAATGGAACTACATTTGTGCTTGGAGACTGCTGAGGCTTTTCATGATTCTGGAAAATCACTGTATGAATGGCAACACAGCCATAGTACCTGAGCCATCCTTAAGATGAATGTGGATCTCTCTGTACCTTTAGTTCCATTGCAGTCACAGTGATTTTGCACATTGGTGCTGACATCTATTTGTCTAGTGTAGTTGTGTGCAAGATTTCTCAGTTATGAAAATATCATTCTGCAAAATTCCCTGTTTCTTGGGTATAACATAGTAAGTGCTTTACACTGATTTTTTTATCATATAGTTTTGGGAAATTTTGTGTATGTAGGTAGATTATAATACCTAAGTTTTTTTTTTTCAAGGTAGGGCCTCACTCTAGCCCAGGCTGACCTGAAATTCATTTTGTAATCTCAGGGTGGCCTTGAACTCATGGTGATTCTACTATTTCTGCCTCCCAAGTGCTGGGATTAAAGGCGTGCCCCACCATGGCCTGTTTACCTAAGGGTTTTATTCAGACATGACAAAGGTAGAGTCCCACAGTATTTGTTACAAGAAGGGGTATCAGTGTGGCTGCAGTCATGATTCTAACTGAACTCATGCCTTTGAAGACACTCATCTGTAAGGCTAAAGCTGAGCTCCAAGGAACCTGTATACAGTAACATCATGGGTCTTTGATAACCTTATCATTTTTACTTAGGGAAAACATCAGAAATTTACAACTTTCCAGGCAAGTGGATGATTTGTTCTACTCCTCAGTGTCACTGAGATATTTCTCTGTTCAACCAAGAGATAGCAGGAGTCCTCCTAGGAGCTTTCAGTCTCTGCCTCCTCCATCAAGAAATGGTTGGTCAGCGGGCTGGAGAGATGGCTTAGCGGTTAAGGTGCCTGCCTCCTAAGCCTAAGAACACTGGTTCCAATCTCCAGCGGTTCCAATCTCCAGGTCCCACGTTCAGCCAGATGCAAAGTGACGCAAGGGCGCAATGCCACACTTGCCCACAAGGGGATTTCGTTCGCAGCAGCTGAGACACTGCTGGCGTGCCCATCTCTATCTGTCTTCCTCTCCCTCTCTGTCTGTCTGTCTCTCTCTGTGTCTCTCTCTAAAAGTAAAAAATAAAAAAATAAAAAATAAAAAAAAGAAATGGTTGGTCAGCTTTGCCTCAAGGAGACTCTTCTGTTCCCATATGCTGCCTGTTCACTTTTTCCATAAGTTCATTTATCTCTCAGATGGACTGCACATTCCTTGGGAGAAGAGATTGATGTGTTTTGTATCCTAAAGTACTTGTTAAGAATGTTGAATGAAGGAATGTTTGGATCATATATGTATGATTGGGGGAATATTAGATGATTCTAATTGTTTTACTTGTTTAACTCTTTAATTCCAGTATGGAAGTCACATAGAGAATGCTGCTTTGGGCTGGGTATGGTGGTGCATGTCTTTAATCCCAGCACTTAGAAGGCAGAGGTAGGAGGATTGTCGTATGAGCCACCCTGAGACTACATAGTGAATTCCAGGTCAGCCTGAGCTAGAGCTAGACCATACCTCAAAAAATAAAAAATAAAAATAAAGAGAGAGAGAGAGAAGAGAGAATGTTGCTTTTTTTAAAATACAAAGTCTCACGTAGCCCAGGATAGCCTTGAACCACTAGCTTACAGTGACTTTGAACACCTGATCTTCCTGCCTTCATGTCCCAAGTGCTAGGATTACAGGCATGTGCTACCACACTAAGCTGCTTTTGTGATTTTTATCTAGACAGCTTGACAGTTGAGTCCCTTGTGGTGCTTTGGATTTTAATCAGGAACTTAATTAGCCCTGGCACTTGATTGAAGCACAACCAGCATAAGGAGGAGAGATCTGGACTGTCATATGGTACTGTGTATTACCCACTGGCTTCTGTATGGAGCTGGCCTAAGTCCTAGGTAACTTCTAAATGTTAGAAGTATTTATTATTCCAACATGCTAGATGACTAAGGCCTTTTATTGATTGCCCAGAACCAAAAATGCAAATGCTTTTGGATGATCAGTGTTTTCTACAAAGTAGTGGGCAAGCAGGGCAAGTATGAAGAAAACAATACCATATTTGGATCCAAAAGACTGGGCTTAACCCTGTTTTTCTATCAACCACCTAGATGGCCATGGACAAGCTAGTCTGTGATTCACTGTGTAGTCTCAGGCTGGCCTTGAACTCATAATGATCCTCCTACCTCCTGACTACTAGGATTAAAGGCATATGTGACACCACACCTGGATTTATAAAAAAAATTGGGGGGGTGCCTGGAGAGATGGCTTAGTGGTTAAGGTGCCTGCCTGCAAAGTCTAAGAACACCCGTTTGACTCTCCAGGTCCCACGTTTAGCCAGTAGCAAAAGTGATGCAAGGGTGCAATGCCGCATTTGCCCACAAGGGGACACACATCTGGAGTTCATTCACAGCGGCTGAGAGGTTGCTGGCACGCCCATTTTCTCTCTCTCTCTCTCTCTCTCTCTCAAATGAAAAAAAAAAAATTTAGTGGGGACAGGGAGCAGGTTTGATGTAGGGTTTCACTCTATCCCAGGCTGACCTGGAACTCACTCTATATCCCTAGGCTGGCCACAAACTCATGGCAACCCACCTAACCCAGCTTACTGAGTGCTAGGATTAAAAGCATGTGCTACCATGCCTGTCAAGTCTATGATTCAATGAAGTGCAATAACAACTGTTGAAAGGAATCACATGGTGACATGTTTGTAATAGAATGACCAAGAAACTAACACACATGCTTTTAGTCTCTTCCTTGCTTGGGCCCCTTCCAATGTTTGATACTTGTCAGATGACATTACTACTCTACCCTTCTGGAGTTCCTGGCTTTTCTTTTCTTTCCTTTTCTTTATTTGAGAGAGAGAGAGAGAATGGGTGTGCCAGGGCCTCTAGCTGCTGCAAATGAACTCCAGACACATGTGCCATCTTGTGTATCTGGCTTGTGTGGGTACTGGGGAATTGAATCTGGGTCCTCAGGCTTCTCAGGCAAATACCTTAACTGCTAAGCCATCTCTCCAGGCCCAGAGTTCCTAGTTCTATGTTTCTAGCCAAAAGGCTTGAATAAGTCAATTTTCTATTATACAGTTGTATTCTATTTCACAAGTTACAATTTTTTTCATAAGTTGCACTTTTTGTTTTTATAAAAAGAAACTTCTCGGGTTGGAGAGATGGCTTAGTGGCTAAGGCACCTGCCTGCTAAGCCTAAGAACGCTGGTTCCAATTTCCAGCTGTTCCAATCTCCAGGTCCCACATTTAGCCAGATGCAGTGATGCAAGGGCGCAATGCCGCACTTGCCCACAAGGGGGCGCACACATCTGGATTTCGTTCACAGCAGCTGAGAGACTGCTGGCGCACCCATCTCTATCTGTCTCCCTCTCCCACTCTGTCTGTCTGTCTCTCTCTCTCTCTGTGTCTCTCTCCAAAAATAAATAATAAAAATAATTTTAAAATTAAAAAAAAACACATGTAAAAAGAAACTTCTCTTTTTAAATATTTATTTATTTATTTATTTCCGTGTGTGTGTGTGTGTGTGTGTGTGTGAGAGAGAGAGAGAGAGAGAGAGAGAGAGAGAGAGAGAGAGAATGAGCACGCCAAGGCCTCTAGTCACTGCGAACAAACTCCAGGCACATGTGTCACCTTAGACTTTGCAGGCAAGCTCCTTATCAAATGAGCAATCCTTACAGCCCCCTCCATTTTGTGATCTTCTGAGGTAGGGTCTTTCTCTAGCCCAGATTGACCTGGAATTCATTATGAAGTCTCAGGCTGGCCTCGAACTCACAGCAATCCTCCTATCTCTGTCTCCTGAGTGCTGGGATTAAAAGCATACACCACCACCACACCTGGCATAAATTGCACTTTTTGAGTTTCAAGAATACCACTTTGTCATGTGTACACTGTTAATGTCTTTATTACCTAGCATGATTATGGGCTATTAAAAAAATTAAAAAGGAAGTTTGGACATAGTGATGTTTACCTGTAATTCCAGCATTTTGGAGTTGGAGGCAGGAGAATCAGATTGAATTCAAGGACAGCCTCATTTATATAGTGAGTTTGAAATCAGCCTGGGTTATGAGACTGTGGCCCAACCACTCCCTGAGGAGCTATTGTCAGTAAAAGGGGAAGGGGAGTGTCATGCTCTTCAGCAGTATAGCCACTGATAAGTTGCTCATGATCTGGTAAACAACCCACCATCCATGTTCATGTAAATAAAAATTAAACTTAAATTTAGTGGAGCAACAACAACAACAAAAAGGATCAAAATACATTATATGAAATATATGTATGAAATTGTCAGTATAATCAATCATACATGCAACCCACCCTGATACAAACCAAAGTAACACCAATAAAAAACTGAGAGCCTTCCTCTCCTCTCCATCTTTCCATTCTTTCTTCCCTACTTTTTTTTTTCCGAGACAGAGTCTCACTTTAGCCCAGGCTGACCTGGAATTCACTATATAGTATCAGGGTGGCCTTGAACTCACAGCTATCCTCCTACTTCTGCATGTGCTACCATGCCTAGCTTTCTTTTTTGTTTTTTAATGAGATAGAGAGAATTGGTGCACCAGGGCCTCCAGCCACTACAATTGAACTCCAGAAGTGTGCACCACCTTTTGTACATGTGAGACCTTACACACTTGTATCACCTTGTGCGTCTGGCTTACATGGGATATGGAGAGTTGAACATGGGTCCTTAGGCTTTGCTGGCAAGTGCCCTAACCACTAAGTCATCTCTCCAGTCCCCCCACCATCCCCTTTTTGAGAAAAGCTTTCCCTAGGTAGCACAGGATGGCTTTGAATTCCTGTCCTCCAGCCTTTGCTTCCTGAGTGCTGAGATTACCGGTGCAGATTTCCATACCAGTATTATCTTTTTTTTTCCCTTGAAAGTGGCATTTTGTTCTGTTTTGTAGGGAGAAGATTAGGAAATGATTTCTGCCTCTGTGTATTCACCAAAAAAGAGATTATAGTTCTATTTTTTACTTCAATTTATATCAAACACAAATCCTAGCATTTTTTTATTGTTTTGCCTCTGATTCTGTTTTTCCTCCATAAAATAACTTGACGTCAGAAAGATAACCTTCTAGAATCCTTAAACTTGGTTATTAAAATAAAATAATAGATAGCTGAAATTTTCACTAAGCATTTACTCTATTGGCCTGAAAATTGTGCTTTTAATCATTTCATTTCCAGTTTTGTTAGCTGGATTTAATGAAAGTTTAATACTGAAGCGGGCATAAAAATTTACCTTTTTGAGCTCATAATTACATTTCAGTTTACCTTATTTTATTGCCATGTAATTTTCTACTATAGATTCAGAAAAACAAACAAACAAAATTAACCTGAGGCTGACTATCACAGAGTTGTCTAGAACAGGGCAACAGGAAATAGTAGAATTCAAGTAGCCGGGTCTAATGTCACATAGGATACATTACTTCAGTCATCAAAATGAGAGATAATAAACTTGACTGGTCCTCTCTTTACAATGTTCTAGTAGCCTGTGAATTGATTATTTTCCCTTATTTCTTTGTTATCATTTTTTAGAAAAACTCCCAAGCTTATATAGGAAAAATTGTCATATGAGCTTAATGGCAAGTTGGAATATCTTGAACACTTCCCAGGAAGTTTAGTCTTAATGATTTTTGAAAATAACAAAAATGTCCACATTTAGCTAAATGGGAGTGTAAGAACTGCCCCATTTTATGTGCTGTCTGACTTATTATTTATTTGAGAGACAAAAGCATCACACACACACACACACACACACACACACACACACACACATATATAGAAAGAGAGAGAGAACAACACCAGGGCCTCTAGCCACTTCAAATGCACTCCAGAAGCATATGCCATCTTGTGGGTATTGGGGAATCAATGTCCATCCTGCTGTCTGACTTTAAATAATACCTAGCCTATCATGTAGCTCAGTCGTTGAGGGGCAAAAAATTTGTAAATATTGTTAAAAGGGACTTTTTTTGGAATTTTTTTTATTGATAACAAAATATACTTACATACAAAAAGTGCATAGTATTTCCCTCCCCTCCCCCCATTCCCCTTTAGAACTCCACTCTCCATCATATCCCCTCCCTCTCTCCATTAGTCTCTTTTTAAATTTGATGTCATCATCTAAAAGGGACATTTTTATATGAAGAAAAGTAGGAGAATTCCTTTGTACCTTGATTTTGTCCAAGAGGTAGAAAAACTGCACACAGACCCTCTTCTCCACCTCCTGGCACATTATAGACAGCCTTGTGATGAAGGGATCCCAGGCATTAAAGATGTGAGCCACCATGCTGAACTGTTTTGTATGTTTTGAGACAAGGTCTCATGTAACCAGGCTGGTTTCCAACTCTCAATGTGGCTGCAGATGACCTTTAATTATGATCCTTTTGCTTCCATTTCCCAGTACTGGGATTACAGGCATGGGCCAACTCACTCTTCTGGAGTGCTTTCTTCAGGTGTGTGTGTGGGGGGGGGGTTCATGCACATAAAACAACATTTGGATTATCTGTGGTGAGTTAGGAGATAGGGAAAAGTTGGAAGGGAAAATGCTGGCAGCATATTTCACTCAATCCCTATCTCTTCTCAGCAGGACTTCTGGGTGTCCTGTAAAGCTAAGGTGGAAATGACACTAAGGTGAATCTGGGTGTGTGTGTGTGTGTGTGTGTGTGTGTGTGTGTGTGTGTGTGTGTGTTGGGGAGAGACAAGGCAGGATGCAGACATTGGGGGATTGAGATCTGTGTGGAGCTTTTGTTTGCAAACATTTTTCCACTGTCTCTTATAGGTGCAGTAGTGTTTCATGGTCATTTAACAATCATAGAAGTGGAGTTTGGAGGATAGCAAATAAATTTCTCAAGACCACAAATTGGAAACAAAAGTAGAGCCAGCCATACCCTAATCCAAAAATTTGGTATTGGAAAGGTCTCATGGCCCCCAAACATTTTTGTGTTCCTCTTGGATGCTTCAAATTCTGCTGCTATTTAAAAATGGGAGCTTACTTGATTTTTCTCCTCTATGGGGAATCTGCACTTGAATTCAAGTGGCTACCTGGGAGTAGCTAGTTGCTTCTTAGCTGGCAAGAAAAGGCCATCATGTGTAGAGGGCAAATCCCGGGCCTGGTCTCTTCAAGTGATGATGACATGGTGTAGGGGTTTGAGGACAGGTCTAGAGACAGCAGCTTTGAGATCTATTGAAAAAGAAATCAGGAAAAGCCCTCAGAGGTCAATTTTCTTGAGTATGGGCCATCCATGATAGTAACACTTGAGGAACCGTTCAGCCAGAAGTGAAGCATATTCCCTGTAGACCTCCAACTCTAGAATCTACATTGTTTCTTAATGGACTCACAAGCTGGTTGGGTCTCCATAGCCTTAGAGGGTTTGCACTAGTAGTTAAGAACTTGCCCCAAACCACCAGTGAATTAACTTCACCCAAGGTTGTTGTAACCAAATACACTTACAAAACTCTAAAGGAGGTTGGGGGAGCGGGGAGAAGGTTGGAAAACAGCTATCAAGCATCAGATTATGAAAAAATGTTATTCCAGAAATTTTAAAATGTGATGACCAGAGGGAGTCTATAGTTTATTTTTAAGTTAATTGGTAGGGTTACTGACATCTGAATATTTCCATTCTGCTCCTAGCATTTAGCAATAGAATAGGAGAAGCACCAGTAAACATAAAATTTATCTGTATATACCAAAGTCCTTTCTCTCAATCTAGTATATATACAGTAGCTCTCTATGAATTTTCTCTTTGTATTTCCAAATCAGGTAAGGATTGAAGGAAGGGCAAACAACAAACCATGGCTTGAATTTTGACAGGAGACAGCAGAGACCAGGCAGAGTGAAGAGAGGGATGGGTTGAGATCATAGAGGAGAGAGAATCAGCCCTTTGGTTTTCAGCTGCACTGTCTCCTAGATGACACAAGCCACATGTGGCTACCAAGCACTAACATGTGGCTGATCTGGACCTAGGTGCGTCAGATTTCAGAAGATTAATGCACAATTTCTCATTTTCTTACATGGTTTACATGTTCTAATAATAAATGTTAGGGTATATTTCACCCTAGGTATCTCTCTCTTTAGTTTTTTTTTTTCCTTTCAATTTATTTTGAGAGAGGGAGATACAGAAAGAGAGAGAGAGAGAGAATATGGGTGTGCCAGGACCTTCAGCCACTGCAAACAAACTCCAGATGCATGCATCCCCTTGTGGTGCATGTGCAATATTGCATGGTTGCATCACTGTGCATCTGGCCACATGGGATCTGGAGATTTGAACATGAGTTCTTTTTAAAAAATGTTTATTGGGCTGGAGAGATGGCTTAGCAGTTAAGATGCCTGCTTGCTAAGCCTAAGAACACCCATCCGATTCTCTAGGTCTTATGTTTAGCCAGATGCAAAGTGACACAAAAGCACAATGCCACACTTGCTCACAAAGGGGGGGCATGCATCTGGAGTTCATTCACAGCAGCTGAGAGGCTACTGGTGCACCCATTTTCTCTCTCTCTCTCTCTCTATGTCTCTCTCCAAAAAGTTTATTATTACTATTAACAAGATGTTTCATATGGATACATCATTTGTTGGTACCCTCTTTTCCCTCGTCCCTGCCCTCATTCCAATGGGGACATTCCTCAGTGGCGTTGCAGGTATTCCCATTGGGTTGTATGAACGTGAGTTCTTAGGCTTCACAGTTTGGTATCCTTTAATCTGTACCATTTGAAATATCATTTGTAGGGTTGGAGATGGCTTAGTGGTTAAGGTGCTTGCCTGCAAAGCCTAAAGACCCAGGTTCTATGCTCCAGTACTTGGGTAAGCCAGATGCACATGGTGGCACATGCATTTGGAGTTTGTTTGCAATGACTAGAGGCCCTGGCATGCCCATTCTCTCTCTCTGTTTCTGCAAAAAATAAACAAACAAATAAATAACAAAAAAGAAAAGTGTAACTCTATAAAATGTCTTTTATAACATTTTAATTTATTGGGTTAAATTAAATATACTATTCAAGTTAATCTCTCTTTTGAGACAGAGTCTCACTCTAGCCCACGCAGATCTGGAACTCACTGCATAGCCCAGACTACCTTGAAGTCACAGTGATCTTTTACCTCAGCCTCCCAAATGTAGGAATTATAGGCATGAATCACCACACCCAGCTTTAAAGTTATTTTGTTGTTGTTGTTTTGTTTGTTTGTTTTTGGAGGTAGGGTCTCACTCACCCAGGCTGACCTGAAACTTATTCTGTAGTTCCAGGCTAACCTCAAACTCACATGGTCCTCCTACCTCTGTCTCCCAAATTCTGGGATTAAAGGCATGCACCCACCACACTTGGCTTAATTTCTTATTAACGTCTACAGCACATTTAAAATTATACATGTGGCTCACATTCTGTCTCTGTTGGACGTCATTGAGATAGAAGTTGAGGGAGATGAGAATACTTTGGGATCAGGAAAGGACAGGGCTTCAGAAGTAGGGGAGATGATGCAGATTGTGTCTCCCCAGGATGAGACACCTCTTGTAATGTACTTCTGGCCTTTTCATTCACCTGACATCTGATCATATTTGCTTTCTTGCTTGGCCTTTATTTATCCTGGAGGTCTTGCAGCAGCTACTTCAGAAGTTCCATGGATTCCTAACTAAGGGCTTAGTGATTTAAAGCTTGCAGTGTACAGGTTGAATGGATGTGCATTAGCCTACGGGGTAAAGAGCAACGGATGGGGAGATTTGGGTTTGAACCAGTCCTATTATATATTTTTTGTTTTTTACTTCAGTGCCTAACATATAACTCCCATAGCCCTTGTTATTTTCCAAGTGATTGTAATACTATTAGAGTACTTTAGGCATTATAAAACCAAGTCTTTATCTCTCCTTCTCCTACCCTCCCTTTCCCATGCCCCTTTTCTTCCCTAAGGCAAATTATAGAGAAAAAAAATCCCCATCCCAAAGTAAGTCATAGAGACTCAAAGTCTCTTTGTGTCTTGGAGTTGGCCTTAAAGCAATCCTCTATCTTGTCTGATAGTAGATCCTAAGACCCCCATTCCAGAAGAAGCCCTGCTCCTAGCCCTTAAGGGAGGAATGTTAAGGAATCTGGATAATCCTGGCTGTGTTTTCCTACTCATAATATTTAGATCACACCCTTCTTGTCCAGTTCTATTTCTGCTTCTTGTTCATACTTCAATAGTGCATATACACAGAAGTTTCAATAAACATCAATGAGGGCTGCTTCTGGATAGTTGAATTCATGTGGAGGCTTAAACAAGACTCATTTACATGCCAGCAGGCTGATGTATGCCAAGTTCATGGGATCAGAAGCTTCTATACTTGGGACCTTTCTAGACCTCACCCTAGCTATCTCTCTCTCCTCCATTCTCTCTTGTTTTTTTTTTTTGTTGTTGTTGTTGTTGTTTGTTTGTTTTGTTTTGTTTTTTAGATAGAGTTTCACTCTGTAGCCCAGGCTTACTTGGAACCCTTGGCAATCCTCCTACCTCAGTCTCTTGAGTGTTAGGTGTGCACCATCATCATGACAGTTAAATACCTCTTAATCTGTACCACTTAAAATGTATGATATACTGGTAAATATTAAGTATGGTAGTTCCCTGATTTCTTTCTTTTTTTTTTTTATTTGGAGAGAGACAGAGAGAGAGGGAGAGGAAGACAGATAGAGATGGGCATGCCAGCAGCCTCTCAGCTGCTGCGAACGAAATCCAGATGCATGCGCCCCCTTGTGGTCAAGTGTGGCATTGCGCCCTTGCGTCACTTTGCATCTGGCTAAACGTGGGACCTGGAGATTGGAACCGCTGGAGATTGGAACCAGCATTCTTAGGCTTGGGAGGCAGGCGCCTTAACCGCTAAGCCATCTCTCCAGCCCAAGTTCCCTGATTTCTGTGAGCTGCTCTAGCAAATTAATTTGACCTTAGGAAAGTCACTTGGAAAATCCAATTATTAGCTGGTCATCAGAAATGCTAAAGGACCAGAGTTATGGCAAGGTTTGAAGTGTGGAAAGTATTGGGAGCCCAGCACTCAACCTGTGGGATCTGCCATACCTTCAGGTGTATAGTGTCAGAATGAAGGATGCCTTGCTGATGTTTGCAGCTGCAGGATGGCTTGTTGGCTGGTGGAGAAAAATCTTCACACATTTTAGGATCACAAGTGATCTGTGTTGTGAGAAAATAGTAGGAGAAACTGAATCCAAGGTTGTTTTTTCTACTTGGGATCTCGAGTTCTCACAGGCTTGCTTACTTGCTTCTCCACATAAGCTAATAGGTGTGAATGAACAATGATGGCTATTTTGGAATTGCTTTATGGACTGCAAGATGTGTTAATGTCCATTATCTCACATGAACCTCACTATAGGCCAAGTATTATTACAATTTCCATTTCATAAATGAAAAGCCTGAGGTTCAGAGGATGCAAATGACCTACCAACTAGAGATCCCATGGCCTTTGCCTGTTTAAAAAGAACAGCTTTCACATTAAGAATGATGTACAGGGCCCCAAAGGCCTTTCAGACACATTACCTTTTGCTTACTTTTGCAGAAAGGTATATCCATCCATATGTAGTGTTGCTGTATATGAGGCAAGTCAAGCTTGCTTGTTACAAGCTCACTGCTGATGAAGCAAACATTTGTTAATTGTGTGGATTTAGTACTTTAAGTGGCTATCATCTAGGGGTAACGGATACTGAGCAATGAAAAATGTATGAGAACCATTTACAATAATGTCTACAAGGTGAATGGCAAGCTCTGGTATGAAAGTATTTGTAATAATTGTGCTTTCATCTTTTTTTTTTTTTTTTTGGTTTTTCTAGGTAGGGTTTCACTCTAGTCCAGACTGACCTGGAATCCACTATGTAGTCTCAGGGTGGCCTTGAACTCTCGGTGATCCTCCTACCTCTGCCTCCCAAGTACTGTGATTAAAGGCATGCCACCACACCCGGCTTAATTGTGCTTTTATATCTGACAGAATATGCTCACATTTTCAAAGTCTGCCTGTATCGACTTATAGCTTTGCTATGAATGTATCTAAACTATTCCTTCACATATGTTCTTTGGATGCTTTAAGTGGTGCTTCTGAGAATGGGACTATTGATTATGGTGTTTATAAGGGAATGGATGAATATTCTACTAATATGTACTGAATCTGAGGCTAAGCTTAATATTTTTAGTTATGTGAACATATTCTTACTTCAGCCTGATTAGGGTGGAGGGTGGAGGGCTGACAGACTTAGGCTGAGCTTGGAAAGGAGCAGGAAGAATTCAGTTGATGGGAGGGGCAGTTGAGCCAGACAGGAATGGTATGGGTGGTTGACAACCCAGGTCAGAGCCTGACAAAGGTCTTGTCCTTCATACTTGAGCTCATGCCTGCAGAGGGCTCCATCCTATTGCCTTTCGATCTGTAGGGTCTTTCCTGTGGTCATTCTACAAGAAGGTGGGTTGGTGGCCTTGGGGGAAATATGTGGTTCATGTTGGAACACTGAACATACCACATTACTGGAAAGATGCCCCTTGGAAGTCCGACAAAATGAAACTCTTCAAATGGTGGTAATGAGGAAAAGTTTATTTCCAGTGATCACTTGTTTCCTGACACTTTCAGCTTAAATAATAACCATGATAGCCACAGACAGGACATGAAGAACAAAGTGTCCTTAATTCTATGGAACAGCCCATTGGAATCTGTGGCCTCTAAATCTAGAGTGGGAGGACTCTGATAGTCCTGCTCCATGACCATCAAAGAGTACGAGCCTCAGGAGCCCCAAGGCCACAGAGGTTGATTATCAGAGGGCCTGTCCCTTCCTAGGAGATTCCTAACCCATGTAGGGCTATTGGCAGGATGAGGAGGCAATGATTTCAGGATGGGGTGTGGTCCTGGCAACAGAGGACTGTACACAGCTGGAACCTGGCAGAAAGTCCTTATTCTGGTCAACTTATCAACCTAGGTAAGTCTTTAATACCTTCCATTTATCGAAATAGAATTAACTATTGTAATTGTTGAGTTCAAATCCTTTATTAATGGGCTGCTTGGATAGTGAAGAGACTGTATTATGCTTTGGTAGAACATTGTTATGTGTTAGAACATTGTGCTGAGATCTTGTCTTTGGGGTTCAGCAAACATGGCTTTGTACCTCAACTTTGCTGAGTGGGTTTGAGTAGATGGCTTCATTTCTTGGAGCCTTGATTCCTTCAAGTAAAACAAGGGTGGCATTTCCTTCTCTAAGATGTTGAGAGCAGGACATTAGGAAATGTATTAAAGCAGCCAACATGGCCTCTGTTATGTTGTACTTACTATGGAGTAAAATAGACCCTGGCTTATCACAAAGGGCCCCAGAAAGAGCATGCCAAGTTAATGTCAGGCCTAAATCTTAGATTTCTGGCAGACCATGAAGCCTCCTCTTAGAGATGTTAGGGTGGTTGGGAGGGGGGTTGGCAGCACACCCCAGGGCTCTGATCAAATTGCAAAACCTACATTCCTACCTTTGCTCCAGGTTCTCTCAGGGGCACCCCACAGTTGTAGGATAATGCTGGATCTCCTATCCAACTGGATTACCTTGGATAAGTCCCATTTCAGAACAAGTGTATCTGATCTGAACATCTGCCACAGGATGAAGTCCAGGCTCACCAGTCTGGTATCCAATCTCCTTTCATCACATTCCTTTGCTTCATCTCCCCTAGCTCCTCTTCCTGCCCATGTTTGTGCCTTCATTTTAACTTTTTTGGTTTTTTTGAGGTAGAGTCTTTTAGCCCAGGCCTTTTAGCTTTTTTTTTTTTTTTTTTTTTTTTTTTTTTTTTTTTTTTTTTTTGGTTTTTTTTTTTTTTCGAGGTAGGGTTTCACTCTAGTCCAGGCTGACCTGGAATTAACTATGTAGTCTCAGGGTGGCCTCGAACTCTTGGCGATCCTACTACCTCTGCCTCCCGAGTGCTGGGATTAAAGGCGTGCGCCACCATGCCCGGCTCCCTTTTAGCTTTTTTTAAAAAAAAAATTATTTATTTGAGAAAGAGGGAGGGAGAGAGAGAGAGAAAGAGAGAATGAGCATTCCAGGGCCTCCAGCCACTGCAAACGAACTCCAGATGCATAAGGTCCCTTGTGCATCTGGCTTACATGGGTCCTGGAGAGTAGAACCAGGATCCTTTGGCTTTTGCAGGTAAATGCCTTAACCGCTAAGCCATCTCTCCAGCCCTGGTTATTTAGTTTTTTATTAACAACCTTATATACACAGAATGTATCTTGATCATAACTCTTCCTACCACCCTCCATTGTTCCCCCCTTTCTATCCCCTTCCACTGAACCCTTTCTTATTTCCAACTAGTCCCTATTATATTTGATGTCATCATTTTTTTCTCTCATATTATGCAGATCTTGTGTAGGTAATATCAGCAACTGTGAGAACATGAATACCATGGCCACTTTGTGTCTGGAAGACAATATTCCAAAGAACTCCTCTCCTTCCTTTGGCTCTTACATTTTTTCTGCCACTTCTTCTACAATGGTCTTTGAGCCTTTTGTGCCATTTTGTGTGGTATGTGCTTTTTTATGGGTACTAGAGAATTGAATCCCAGCCAGCAGGCTTTGTAAGCAAGGGCCTTTAACCACTGAGCAAACTTCTCAGCCCTTGGTTGTTTTTCAAATCCTGTCTCTGGCTATCATGGTTATTATTTAAGCTGAAAGTCTCAGCCCTTTTCCATTTTTGACATTTGTATACATGTATATAACGTATTTTGATCTGATTGTCCCAAATCACCCTCTCTTATTTCCCACCCTCTCCTATTAACATCCTTCTTCTTCCCTACCAATCTCTACCTTACTTTCATGTCTTTTTTACCCAGTTAGTTAAATTAGGGTTGCTTACATGGTCATGGGTGGACTATACCACTAATCAGCCTGAATCATCTCCCAGTAATCATTAGCTGCCATTAGCTACTTTGGGAGGTGTGGAGTCTTATATATCCTTTCTCCATCTAAGGTGATGTATTGGCAGGTTCAGTCTTTTGCAGGAAACCACAGCTGCTGTGAATCCATGAGTCTCAGCCATATGATATAGTCTCCAAAAGATTGTATTTTGTAGCCCTCCTCTCCACCCTTCTGCTCTTACATTCTTTCCACCTCTTCTTCTGCTAGTTTCCCTATTGCTCAAGTCTTTGTGTGCTAAGTGCTACATACTTTTGGGTCCTCTGAAGCATCTAGCACAGGGTCTTTCATGAAGCAGATTTATTACCCCTATTCATAAGGAAGTTTAGTTCTTTGTAGCAGGACAATGAAAACAGTTGTCTATCATGTCAATGAAGCTACAGAGAAAAAAAGCTCATGGCTGAGAGGGTAGCACCTGGTTGTTAGAGGATTCAGACTCCTGTCTTGCTGCTTCACCATTCTTGGAACCTCAGCTCCTGATCCAGTATAGTTTTCTTGGTATCATCAGACATATGCTTATGAAGCCAGCAGAAGGGACACAAAGAGGGCAAAGGATACGTTCTCTTCCTTGAGGGAGGCTTCTTAAGATGCCACACATGATACTTCTGCTTATATATTGTTGGGTGGAACATGGTAACATGGTAACATCTAGCTGCCAGAAAGGGGAGAATGCTTACTCTACACATTATGATTTCTAATGAAATTTATAGGGAATGCTGGTGATGCAGCTCCAATGTAGGGCACTTACCTAGCAAGCATAAAGCCTAGGCTCAATCCCCAGCATTGTTTTAAAAAAAGGGATTGGGAAGGGGAGAATGAATATTGGCACACCCATATCCAGAATGTGCCACATAATCATGTTTTGACACACGATAGGCCTTAGAGTGGAGAGTGGTTGGAGGGAAATGGACCAAATGCAGCTGTGGAGAGTCATTCATGTGGAGGCTGTTGTGATGGTGGCTTGAAATTAGAAATGTCCCTGAAAGGTAGAGAGGTTGATGTGTCTAAGAGATCTCTGAGAAGTCTTACTAACATGCTTTAATGAGTGATTTCTGAACAGAAATGGGAAAGGTAGAGAAATCCAGCAATCATAAACAAATAATAAATATGGATGCTAACATCCAAAACAACAAAGTAGTTCAGAAAGAAAATGGTTATACGACCATGTGTTTTGAGGGTAGGAGGAGTTCTGAATGCTAGAGATTTTGAGCGGGGGCACTTTCTAGAAGAGCTGGGGTCACAGCTGGACTTCATATGCAAGTAGAATTTGGGTTGGAGGAGAGGACACATAGGCTGAACACAGACATGCGCTCCAGAATTGAGGCAATACAATGTGTGACTGCTCAAGATTTTCTTACAAGAGTCCCACCTGCTGTTTCTCCAGGACAGCTACTAAAACTCCTGCTGGAAAAAGGAATGGGAGCAGTGAACCTCATCACTCTCCCAGAGTAGTAAAGTTCTTTGGATGACCCATGCCACTTGTGTAGGAAGCTAAAGGAGGCTGTGAGTCACTAAACAGTTCAGTATGACTGACACCCAGAGATGATGGCTTTCATTGTGAGAAAAACAAAAAATTATTTCTCAAAGGAATGGTTTTAAACACAAGGGCCATCTGCTGGAAGCTGCTGTCCTGGGGTGCTACTTCACTATTTCTCTCACCTGCCAGAGCCTTGCCTGGCAGACTTCATTGGTAAGCAGGGCCTACAGACCTATTAGGGTGACTGCATGAACACGAGGCTATGGAAAACATGCCACATAACTGGGTAAGTGAAGCAGTAGCTATGTTCTGCCTAGGCATCTGCCTCTCACCTTGAGATACTGTTCTTTGCCTACAACTTGACTGCAATGGCATTCCTGTCATACCTTTTTTGGCTCAGAGTTCACTGGTGTTACCAGCTTTATTCTAGCTTCTAGGCTTTAGCACTGGATCTGATCTAAGGACTTCTGCAACCTTCCCAGGGACAAAATTCAAGGGTTACTTCCCACTGCTGGTGATCTCTAAGATAAGCATAATTATAACTGCATTTCTGCAGGATTCATCATGACCTAGTGCTGTGATGGACCCTTCCCTATGTTATTTCTAGTAGTCTAATATGTTACTTCAATAGTGTTGAAAAAGTATCCTCTCAGGCTGGAGAGATGGCTCAGAGGTTAAAAGCACTTGTTTGCAAAGCCTGATCTCCTGGGTTCAGTTCCCCAGTACCCATGTAAAGTCAGATGCACAAAGTAGCATCTGAAATTCGCTTGTAGTGGCAAGAAGCCCTGGCATGCCCATTCATTCCCGTTCTCTTTCTCTCTCTCTCTCTCTCTCTCTCTCTCTCTCTCTCTCTGCTTACAAATAAATAAAATTAAAAAATATTTTTTAAAGTATGCTCTTACCCATATTTTTTGAGGCAAGGCCAACAGACTGGTCTTTTTAAAAAATATTTTTTTAATTTTTATTTGAGAGAGAGAGAGGCAGAGACAGAGAGACAGAGATAATGGGCATGCCAGGGCCTCTAGCTACTGCAAACAAACTCCATGCATGTGTCACTTTGTGCATCTGCTTACATGAGTCCTGGGGAATTGAATCTGGATCCTTTGGCTTTGCAGGCAAGTGCCTTAACCACTAAGCCATCCCTTCAGCCCCAGACTTAGAGATTTTATGTATATATATATGGAGAGAGAGAGAGAGAGAGAGAGAGGGAATTAGTGTGCCGGGCCTCCAGCCACTGTAATCAAAGTCCAGATGTGTGCTCCACCTTGTGCGCATGTGTGACCTTGCATATGTATCACCTTGTGCATCTGGCATACATGGGATCATGGGTCCTTAGACTTTGCAGGAAAGTACCTTAACTACTAAGCCATTTCTCCAGCCCTCTTATCCATATTTTATTAGTGATGTGACTAAGATCAAATGACTGTATCTAAGCCCATCCCATATTACCTGCCCATTGTCCTGCTCATACTAGATATATAGTGATATTACAGCAAGCATGGTGCTAAATAGTCCATAAATGATATATTTTATCTTCATAAGAACCTCACCAGTTTAAGTTGTATTATTCTCTTTTAACAAATGAGAAAAACAAGTCTCAGGTTAATTATTCTAAAGTCATATATTCACCAAATGGCCAAGGTAGTACCTAAACCTAAGTCTGCCTGACACCCAAGCCGACTTTCTTTTCTCCCACTACCTAAGACAGAAGGCAGTATTCCCTTTTCTGAATGAAGGTTCCACTTCCTGAGTAGGAAAACATGATGAGTCAAGAAAATACTTACAGTGAGATCATGCATACTCTTCTTTCCCAAACCCATTTTATATTATCCTTTTGAAACTGCTACAGGTGGCTACTCCAATGTAGCCATGTACTGCTCTTTCTGCAATGCCTTTTGGCTTCTGGGTTAGCTGTTCTTCCAGTTCCAATATACCAGTGAAGGCAAAAACTATTCACCTTTGTTCTTTTTAAAACAGGGTCTCATGTAGTCCATGCAAGTCTTGAACTTTAACTTGCTATGATGCTGAGGCTAACTCTGAACTCCTGTTCCTCCTGCCTCTACTTCCCAAGAGCTAGTATTATAAGCACGTGCCACAATACCCAGCTCTGAGCTTTGATCCAGGCTGGATAACTCACCAAGAGTAAGAAAAAGAAGAGAAAGTAATTGATTCCATGTAGATGAAATAAACCCACCACCTATTGGCTGTTGTTTGGAAATGATGACAGTATGCATGACTCAGTCTCATACTCACTGAGATTACTTTATGTTTTTCTTGAAAATGAAGATACTGTATTATAGAAATGAACTGGCATGGCTTATGAAGCAGAGGGTTGATGTCTGGTACATCAGTGCTGAATGGATCCAAATGACAGTGCAGCCGGGAGGGGAGCAGAAAGGAAGCAGATGTGGGGGATATACATCAAAGTCTATCAGAGATACACAATGGCAAAACCTGAAGGAGCCACCAGTCCCCCCTTCCTCATCTAAGTTCCTAGCACATTCCAGAGTAGGCCAAGAGAGAAGAGAAAAGATATTTTCATCTTTCAGGTGTGGGGATCCAGAAATTTCTGTGTTTAAAACAGAGTTTAAAACACAGGAGTTTGGCTAAGGGCAAATGAGGGGACAGGAAAAAGCATGGAAAAATCTTGCAGCCATCTCTCAAGGCCATCTTCCTTTCTGGAGGAAAACAGAGGGTTTCCTATTCTTCCACAGCCAGCTCTTCAGATGTGAGGTGACTGGCCCCTTGCCTGATGGCTGCAGCTCACAGCTTGGTTAGTGCTCAATATTCTAGATCCTGGTGTTAGAAAAAGAGGACAAAACTGGAAGCCAGAGGAGCTGGCTCTGGAGTAAAATTCTCCATCCCACTGAGAAGGTTTTCTCTAGGGAAATACATGAATGCTGCCTCCTTAGAAAGGTGACATAATGCACATGGATCCCTCTGTAGAATGGAAGAAGCCATATAAATGGTGATTAACATCTTCTGACAGACTTGGCATTAAACTCAGAATCTGAGGCAATAGTGGCCTTTTATCCCCACCCCCTCCCTTTTATTTTCTTTCAGGCTGATCACCATGCTGGCAATACTTTTTTTTGTTTTTTGCTTTTTGTTTTTTGTTTTTTCAAGGTAGAGTCTTGCTCTAGCCCAGGCTGATCTGGAATTCACTATGTAGTTTTTAGGGTAGCCTTGAACTCACAGCCATCCTGCAATCCTCCTACCTTGGCCTCCCAAGTGCTGGGATTAAAGGTTTTCGCCACCACACCTGGCCAGAGTGTTTTATTTATTTTTATTTATTTTTATTTTTCCAGTGCTAGTTATCAAATCCAGGGCCTCATGCATGCTAAACATATGCTCATACCACTAGGCTATATCTACAGATTAAAAAAATACATGTATAGGACCGGAGAGAAGGCTCAGCCGTTAAAGTGCTGGCTTGAAAAGCCTCATGACCCAGATTCAATTCCCCAGCACTCATATAAACCAGATGTACAAAGTGGTGCATGCATCAGGAGTTCATTTGCAGAGGTTGGAGGCTCTGGCATATTCATTCTCTCTTTCTTTTTCTCTCTTTGCTTGCAAATAAATATTGAAAACAAATAATTGTGTGGGCTGAGCATGGTGGTGCATGCCTTTAATCCCAGCACTTGGGAGGCAGAGATAGGAGGATTGCTGTGAGTTTGATGCCAGCCTGGAACTACAGAGTGAATGCCAGGTCAGCCTGGACTAGAGTGAGAACCTACCTTGAAAAATTAATAAGAAAAAGAAAGAAATGCAAAAGCTAAACCAGGGCTTGGTTTAATCACAGCTCAGTACTTAGGAGGCAGAGGTAAGAGTTTTGCTGTGATTTCATGGCTAGCCTGGGACTACAAAGTGAAGTCCAGACCTTTAGAGTGAGACCTTACCTCGAAAAATCAAAACAAAACACACAAAAAAGAAATGTACAAGCTGCTGGTTCCCCAGTGTTTTCCCTATATTCCTTAACGGTATATGAAATAAAACCACAAATCTTTCCATGAACTCCCATAAAACAATGTCATCTGCTTATCTTTCAATATTTCAATACATCATTTATAGCTCTATGACACACAGTTCAAAATAATGAACAAGGTAGATTTTGAGATCTGTGATCTGTGTTGTTGCTGTTTGGGGGGAGAGTTTTGCTCTAACCCAGGCTGACCTAGAATTCACTATGTAGTCTCAGGGTGGCCTTGAACTAACAGCAATCTTACTACCTCTGCTTCCTGGGTGCTGGGATTAAAGGAGTGCACCACCATGCCCAACTGTACCTGTGTTATTAACCTCTATCAGAATCTAAGCTCCTAAACCTTCAAGTGCTAGGAAGATCTGAGAATTCAGATGGTTCCAAACAACCATGGAGCCATCCCATTCTTTATAGCATGTGAAAAACATGGAGAAATTGGAAACTTGCTTATTGAGTGAAAAGTTTCATCAGAGCTTCCTGTCCTTTGCCGTGAGTCCTGTCCTCCCACCATACTTGCAGGGCTCTGTAACAGCTGCCTGATTGGCGGTGCTATGAAGATCTGTTCTGTGGCTATCTTCATTGCAATCATTTGCACAATTACAGAGTTGGAAAGACTCTTGGTGCTTCAAGTGCCAAGTTTTCTTTTTTAAAATATATTTATTTCTTTTAGAGAGTATGGGTGTGACAGGGCCTTTGTTGCTGCAAATGAACTCTAGACAAATATACTATATTGTGTATCTGGTTTTATGTGAGTACTAGGGAATTGAATCTAGGCTGGCAGGCTTTGCAAGCAAGTGCTTTTAAACACGCAGCTACCTCTGAAGACCCTAAGTTTCTTCTTTCATAGCCTTAGGTCTGGATATCATCCTTCAACAATAAGTTCAAATAGGCACTGGTAAAGGGTGATATTTTGGAGCTGAAAGGTACCTAGAGGAACTGAGGCCCTGGCAAGAAGCTGCTTTTTTATGGGTAGGGGAAAATGAATTCCTTTATCCATAGTGTCCAGTTTTTGAAGCCTCAAGGATCCAGGCTTCTGCCATAGTGGTGGCTCTACAGTTTTGGCCTTGCAATTTAGCTGAAAGAGGTAAACATGAAGAAAAATCGCTGGATGTGGTGGTGCACACCTTTAATCCCAGCACTCAGCACCCAGAGGCAGAAGTAGGAGGATTGCTATGAGTTCAAGGCCATCCTGAGACTACATAGTGAATTCTAGGTCAGCCTGGGCTAGAGCGAAACCCTACCTTGGAAAACCAAAAACAGAAAGAAAGAAAAGAAAAATCACAGTGATTTTCTCTATACTATGGCTTGGAGGAGCCTCTGTTTTTGGAGGGGACAGGCATTTACCTTGGATTGAACTAGGTCCTTATGCTTGCTAGGCAAGTGTTCTAATACTGAACTATTTTCCCCAGCCTTTCATGAGCCTCTTTTATAGTCACCTGGATAGCTGGGTTTATTGTCATCCATTTCATGATTCAGCTTCTCCTGGGTCAAAACCAGGAGAAAATTTTTCAGAAAGTCATACTGTCATATTGGTTGTAATTCTTTTCAGAGTCATTAGCAATTTTTTTTTTATTTTGTCCAGAGAGTTGAATTGTAATTAGAGAAACAGTGTGTAACACAAATCTTACCTTTGATGAGAACTGGAGTTCTAGAACACACCTGGAATGATTGCTTTGGTTATATACCCCTGGGAAAGACATTCACGGATAAAACCTGTGCTTGAGAACCCTACATGTCTGAGTCTGGCAGTTCCTGGTCCCAGGAGTCTGTAACTCCAAGTTTTCTACTTTTCTGGGTATTTGAAATATTCACTGAACAAAGGATAGATTTTATATATCGCATGTATACATTTTTCCACCATGAGCTAAATCCTGCAGGTATCAAAGTTGCTAAATATCTATTTCCACCTTCACAGAGGAGTCGAACGTGGACCAAAAACCTAGGGTCACACTTGAAAGTTTATTTCCCAAGGAGTTTTATGGGCCTCAGAACTCCAAAGAGTATTTCCTATCCTGATTTTGAAGCTTTACCTCTTAGAAACATCTTTTACTGATCCTTTTTTCTGAGGGGAATCAAGAGCAAAGTGCTTCTACAAATTAGCACAGAAAGTGTTGGTTTTAGTTTTATGAACTCTATAAAATGTCTTGATAACTATCTGTAACATTCTTCTTGCCTACTAAACATATAGTTTTAGAGAACACAGTAGGCTTGGGCTCCAGCGCTCTAAAGGAAGTGAAGATATTGTAAAGTGTTTAGAGTGGCTCTTGACATAGAAAAAGAACTGAATCTGACAATAAAAAAGAAAAAGAAAAAAAGTATAGGAATCTGAGGTCAGCTGCTGAGGCCTTTGTACACAGATTAGATATCTCTCAAGTAGGAGTGTGTAAGATTAATGCTATAAATGATTGTAGACTGGGTGGTTTAGCCATTAAACATTTGCTTCTCACAGTTCTGGAGATTGGGAGTCTGAGGTCAGGTGCTGACAAAATCAGGTTTCAGTGAGGGCCTTCATCCAGGAAATGAGACATCTCTACCACACCTTCTAAGACTCAGGGACCATTGTAGAAGAGGTGGTGGAAATAATATAAGAACTAAAGGAAGGGGAGGAGTGATTTGCAATCCTGTCTTCCAGACACAAAGTGGCCATGGTATACATGACCTCATAATGGCTGATACTGGCTACACAAGACCTGCTTATTAGGAGGGAAAAAAATGATCAAAATAGATCAAAATAGTTGGAAAGAAAAGATTCAGTGGAAGGAGGCATAAGGGGTATAATTATGGGTTTAAAATATACTATTCTTTTTATCTATCCATCTATCATCTATCTATTTTTAACTTTTGATGGCATACATATAGACAATATACCATTATATTTAAAGATTTGTTTATTTATTAGAGACAGAGAGAGCGAAGGAGAGAGAGAGAGAGAGAGAGAGAGAGAGAGAATGGGCATGCCAGGGCTTCCAGCCACTGCAAACAAACTCCAGATGCATGTGCCACCACGTGCATCTGGCTTACGTGGGACCTGGAGAATCGAACCTGAATCCTTAGGCTTCACAGGCATACACCTTAACTGCTAAGCCATATCTCCAGCCTGACAATATAACATTTTAAAAAGAGTAAACCCATAATTATAGTTTTTTGCAAAGAAAAAAGAATGTAGCTACTCCAGATTTTCATTCTCCTAGGCAATAACACTTTTTCATAGTCTGGCCTCTTATATGCTTGTTCTTTGTGTGTAGATATGACAGATGCACCATGCTACTATTTCTCCAAAGAATATGTGGTAAATATTCTATGCTCAATCCACTACAATTTTACAGAGGTAAGTTTGTCATTAAAAATGCTTTATTGGGGCCAGAGAAATGGTTCAGTGGTTAAGGTGCTTGCCTGCAATGCCTAAGAACTTGGGTTAGATTTCCCACATAAAGCCAGGTGCACAAAGTGGTGCATGCATTTGAAGTTTGTTTGCAGTAGCTAGAGGCCCTGGAGCACCCAATGATCCCCTTCTCTTCTATAAATATTCTTTAAAAATTTTTAAAAATGCTTTACTATTTTTATTGGGGATGTAGGGTCTTTGGGATCATGGAAGAGGAGACAGAGGTGTGTCTTTCTCAATCTACTTGTTCTTCCTATGTATATTATAGAACTTCTAATTATTTCTAATGTTAAAAGCATAGTTCCTCTGGGCTCTTTTAAATGAATCAAACATGGAAATGATTCACTAGTTCAAAAAACCTGCTATTATCCTTCCAAAAGGGGAAGGTGAAGGGGGGGTTATGGAAGTAGGAGGAGTAAGGAAGGAAGAAAGAACCAAATAATTTTACAGAAAAATGAACTGGCTGTACTTATTTTTTTTCAATATTCTGAAATGGAATACACAAGAGTTGGGTTTGTGCCTTTTGTAGCAAGTATAAAGTTCTAGAAAACAATTAAATTCTGAAATTCAGTTTCCTAAAATAGAAGTGAAACATTTGCCTTTCTTTGCCAAGCCCACTTCCCAATGTAAATTTCACCTCTGCCCAGAAGCTTATCTCCCACCAGTTTCTGTTGGGCAAAGGTCATAGAGCTGCAGCCATCAGGGCGCCCTTGTGCATTCCTTTCCTCTAGGGAAGGCTTTGAGTTTAATTCCCTTAGGAAGCTCACCTGGAAGGAAGGGCTGGGCTCCTTTGCACGATCTGGGATTCCAGCAGCACAAGCCCCAGCCCTATCTCACACATTAGGCACACAGTATTCTACTGCTCAACTGATTTTGTAATTGTATAAAGATCCTTGAAACTGGGAAGCTTTCTTCCTCATTTTTCATAGGACATACTAGTGCTAACATTTGCCTCTTTCTTCCACATCTACTCCCTCTTTTGTTATTCTTATGTAATTAGTAGCTATATATTTAGTAGCTTAAAACAATCTCCTCTATTTGTCTGATATAGACATGGGTTGTTGGCTGGGTCCTCTGCTTAGTCTCAAGGTGTTGGTTAGGGCTACAGTTTCCTTTGAGGTGTGGGGTTTTCTGTGAAGCTCTCTATTTCCTCGTAGAATTTATTTATAGCTCTTTCCTGTCATGTGGTCATCCATACAATATAAGTTACTTCTTCAAAGCCATTTCTGGAGATGTTGATAATCACTGGTTTCTGGGAAGTCCTGGGTCCTTTAAAAGGCCTGCCTGATTGGGTGAGGACCACCCATGAAAATCTTCAAAACCCTGCATCAACTGATTAAGGGTCTTGACTATATAACACAATCTCTTTTGCCTTTGCCTTTATGGTGAATTAGGTCACGAAATTGCATTATACACGTCTTGCCCAATTTCAAGGACAGGAGATTATACAACATGTACCAGAATAGGAATGTTGGCTATCTTAAAATTCTTTCTGCCATACCTTCTCCTACCATCCTAGGTCAGTGGGGCTTAGTCTTGTAATATTTCTGCAAAATGAGTCTTAGATTACTCCCTTTTCATTCTTGAGACTTTAAAAAATTGATTGATTCATTGATTGATTGGTTGGTTTATAAGCACACACACAGAGAGAGAGAGAATGTGCCAGGGTCGCTTGAACTCCAAATGCATGTATGCACCACTTTGTGTATCTGACATTACATGGGTATTGAGGAATTGAAGCCAGGTCTTCAGGCTTTTAACTGCTGAGCCATCTCTTCAGCCCCATGAGCCGTTCTTTTTTTATATTTTAATTTTTATTTATTATTTGAGAGAGTGAAGTAGGCAGGGAGAAAGAGAGAGAGAGAATGGGTGTGCCAAGGATTTCTGACCATTGCAAATAAACTCCAGATGTCTGTGCCCCCTTATGCATATGGCTTATGTGGGACCTGGGGAATTGAACCTGGGTCCTTTGGCTTTGCAGACAAGTGCCTTCACCTCTAAGCCATCTCTCTAGCCCAGGACCTTTCTTTTCATGTGGCCTCTTCCTGACTACCTTCCCACACCTATGTTCCTCTTCTCTTATCTCTGCCTCTCCAGTTCACCTGGCACATCAAACCAAGTGTATCTTCCTTTATAGCCCTCTCCTCTTTCCTTATTTACTTTTTCCTCTTCCCCCAAGCAAAATTAGGAACTGCCTTAGTCTGTTTAACAAAATAACTGAGACTAATTTTATTTTTATTTTTAATACTTCTATACTTACAGATAATAAACCATGATAATTCCCTCTCCTCCCCCACTTTCCCCTTCACAGCTCCACTATCCATCATATCCTCTCCCTCTCTCCATTAGTATCCCTTTTATTTTGATGTAATTGTCTTTACTGTGAGGTCATGAATATTGAGGCCAATTTCTGTCTGGACAGTTGCATTGTAAGGATTGGTACCTTCCTTTCTGTCACCTCTTCTGCAATGGACCCTGAGCCTTGGAGGGTGTCACAGAGGTGTTTTAGTGCTGGACACTCTTCTGTCACTTCTTCTCAGCTCTATGTGGCCTTTTGGGTCATCCCAGTGGTCATTGCCATCTGAAAAAAGGAGCTTCTCTAACCAAAAGTGAGAGTAGCATTAATATATGAATATGAATATTAAGTGTAGTGCTTTCAGGGAAGTTTGGTGAGAATAATATATACCTTTAGCCAGACAAAAGCTGGCTTTATACCCCTAAGGCTCATGACCTCCCCTGCCATAGGCTTTTGATTAGGTTTTTCAGTACCAGGCATGTATTCCCTCCCATAGAACAGGCTTCCAGTCCAATTAGAGAGCAGTTGGTTTCCCCCAGAGCATGCATGCCACTATTGCACCCATTAGGTGCCTATCTGGCTAAACTTGAGGCTTCCAGTGAGACTGACTAATTTTTAAATAAAGTGATTTGTTGATGCATGGTTCTAGAGATTTGGGAAATCCAAATACATGGTGGTTCTGGTGAAGAACTCTTGCTTCGACTCATGGCAGAAAGTGCTGAGACAAGTGAGTTCTGCAATAAGAGAGGTTGCATCAGTTTGTGACAATTTGTTCTGGCAACTAGTCCAGAAAGAAATGCAGTCAGTTATCTCTTAGGCTCCACCTCCCAACACCACTGCAATGGCAATCAAATTTCAACATAAATTCAGGAGAGACAAACCATATTCAAAGTTGAGCAAAAACTTTTTCTGCTCTCTAACAACCACCACCCACCCCCAGCCCATGTGTTTTTGCTATGATGCCCAGAGGCCTTGTTAAGTCCTTGGGATTTTTCTGGATTATAAGGGTTATTTTAGAAAACTTTATAGGAATAATTTCAATAATCTATAATTGCCTTATTTTTCTTTAAAACTTATTTTTATTTAATTTTTTAAATTAAATTTAAAAGTTAAATTAAAAAATTAAAATTAGCTTGGAGGTGATATTTGGAAAATGTAAAGTCTTAGGAGTAAGCGTCCTATTAGAAAAGTTGGTGCTATGGCTCTCTTCCATACAACACAGCAAATACTAGGCTTAGTGGTATTGCTGGAGTAGATGTATGTCATGTAAAGATTTTATTTGGCAAGACTGATTACCTGCCTGGCAGCTAAGGGGATCAGAACAGAGAAAGTAATGATTTCAACAGTACTACCAACAAAGGGGTAGTACAAAGATAATAAGGGCCGGAGAGATGGCTTAGCAGTTACGGTGCTTGTCTGCAAAGCCAAAGGACCCAGGTCAACTCCCCAGGACCCACATAAGCCAGATGCTCAAGGTGGCTCATGTGTCTGGAGTTCATTTGCAGTGCTTGGAGGCCCTGGAGTGCCCATTCTCTATCTGCCTTTCTGTCTCTCTCTTCCTCTTTCAAACAAAGAAATAAAAATAAAATATATTTTTTTAAAAAGATAGTAAGTATAACTAATACAGTGGTAAAATCTCAAGAGCTTTGACTGAATGAAAGTGACACAGAGGAATCAGGGAAGTTACTGTTTATGGTAACAAAAATACCAATTACTTACAGAAAATTATTATGCACCAAAACATATCTCTTTTCTAAAAGGGCACAGGCAAAAGAAATGGCTGAGAGCACTAAGGGTCTACATCTGAAGAGATGTTAAGAACTAGCCCTCTCATCCTTCTAAATCTTTTGCCCATTTACTGTCTGCCATGAAGTGAACAACTCTCATCTATTACAAACTCCTGCTGCTATGATTCTACACAAGCACATGTGACCAGAAAATAATAGCAAAAACTGTGGGTCTAAGTAAATTTTTCCTCCTTTAAGATATTCACTAGGTCTTTTGGTAGCACAGCAACAAGAAAGCTAATGTAGAAGATGATATATTTAAATGTAAAATGCAAAACTATTAAACTTCTAGAAAATAACAGGAGAAAACCTAGATGATCTGAGTTTGGTGGTGACATTTTAAATATACCAACTGGGACTGGAGAGATGGCTTAGCAGTAAGGTGCTTGCCTATGAAGCTTAAGAACCCAGGATCCGGAAACCACATAAGCCAGATGCTCATGGTGGCACATGTGTCTATAGTTCATTTGCCATGGCTAGAGACCCTGGTGTGCCCATTCTCTCTCTCATAAATAAATAAATATTTAAAAATATTTTAAATATACCAACTGCATTGAAAGAATAAGAGAATTAAAAGACAAGTCACTAACTGGGAGAGAAGATTTGCAAAAGGCATATCTACTAAGAGGTCACTATCCAAATTATGCTAAGAAGTCTTAAGATTCAACAAAAAAATGAAACAAGCAATTTGGTTAAAATATTGGAAAGAAATTGAACTGAAACTTCACCAAAGATACACTCAGTGGTAGAGCACTTGCTTAGCATGTGTAAGACCTTACACACACACACACACACACACACACACACACACACACACACGGTAAATAAGTACATGGAAAGAAGCACTATATTATGTTAGGGGAATGCAATTACAGCAACAGTGAAGTGCTAGGAGATATTTATTAGGTCAAAGTACTGATGACAACACAGAGTGCTGGTGAAGATATGGAGCAACAAGAACAAGTGTTCATTGCTGGTGGATACAAAACATCAAAGCAACTTTAAAAGACATTTTGGCAGCTTCTCACTTAGTTTCTTTTCACGTACTCAAGAGTTGAAAACTCTGTCCACACAAATCCTGCTTATAGTCATTCATAGTATTATGGAGGAGGCAGAGGCTATTACTTTTGCCTTCCTTCCAATCTTTTCCCTAATCATTCAACTACCTACCTTTTTCATATGGCATTCTAAATCCTAAAGAGAGGCCTTTGTGATGCCCCTTCTTTTCTTCTTTTCTCAGCTCATAAACGGACTTTCAGAGAAGTAATGTCTGAAAGAAAATGCAGGTGCCAACCTATGAAGTTATGAAGTCCAGATCTTTTTTTGAAGTACAGAAGGAGTAGATGCTGCAAGGATTTCTTGCCCATTGTTTTACTACATCTCCTTTATGTCTTGTAAGAGGCTTTAAAAAAAAAAAAAAAAAAGACCTCTGACACCTCCTAAACATGAAGATTTGAGATGAAAAAGTCTTGCTCCCATCAGAGTCAATCTTGTATGCATCTACTTCCTTCCATTAACAAAACCAAAACAGGGCTGGAGAGATGGCTTAGCAGTTAAGGCACTTGACTGCAAAGCCAAAGGACCCAGGTTCGACTCCCCAGGACCCACGTAAGCCAGATGCACAAGGTGAACATGCATCTGGAGTTCATTACAGTGGGTGGAGGCCCTGGTGCGCCCATTCTCTCTCTTTCTTCTTGCCTATTTCTGTATCTTTCTCTCAAATAAATAAATTAATTTAATTAAATACTTTTTTAAAAAACCAAAACAGGACTGGAGAGATGGATAAGCAGGTAAGCGCTTGCCTGTGAAGCCCAAGGACCCTGGTTCAAGGCTCGATTCCCCAGGACCCATGTAAGCCAGATGAACAAGGTGGAGCATGCATCTGGAGTTTGTTTGCAGTGGCTGGAGACCCTGGTGCACCCATTCTCTCTCTCTCTCTCACTCTGCCTCTTTCTCTCTCTGTCTGTTGCTAATAAATAAATAAAAATAAACAAAAATTTAAAAAAAAAAACACCCAAACAGAAGCAAATAGTCCTCCACGCATCCTGACTTGCCTTCTTGCAATTCCAAATCCCTATTTCATCTCCACTCTTCAGAGCAAAGACTTCTGGGAATGGCAGCATTCTAAGCTGTTAACAGCTGAAGGCTTCCCAGAGGATTCTTTCCCAAGGTGACAGTTGACAGAAGCTAGTGCAAGAGAGAGGTCCTTTAGGGATACACGGGGAGTGAGCAGGAGAAGGAAGGGACATGGCCAACTTTATGAGGAGGTGGACTCCCAGCCTAAGTTCTTTCTGGCCTCTTGGAATGTTATATACAATTAGGGCCTTGCTCCTCCTCAGCTACTCCACAGGCTTCACGAGGTCTCCCTTGGGCACATCCCTTACAGAGGATCTAGAAATGAATTAGACATGGATTCTACCCTTGAAGAACTTTACTGTCTAGTGGTGAAAAGGGTCCAGTACCTAGCAAAGGCAATTTCTAAGAGTCATGGGACTTCAGAAGAGACAAAACATGGAGCATAGGCCTCAAATGAAGACACCTTCAAGTTAGACCTCTGAAGACTTTCTGCAAGACTTTCCATAGGCATAAATTGGAGCTACTACAGGCTGTGGTCTATGTGGGGTAGAGTCTAGGGAAGGATAGACAGTCAAGGAGGCCATAGGCACTAAGGGTACTGAGGATGACTTTGTCTAGCTTGATGTTTTTTCCCCAGACAAAAAATAAGCCATTGTTTATAGTAATGGCTAAAGCTGAACTGAGAGACTGAGACTTGGTTTTGACAAGTAACCTTTGAGAGCAACTTGGCTAGCTCTATGTTCTGCAATTTTATAAAAATTTTATTTGGGGTGTGTGGTGGGGGAGGGGGAAGTTAGTGATACACTTTTGGCCTAGGCAAGGTCTTTTAGCAAATTCCTTTGGGTGACTAAATGCCACTTTACACTAGAATGGGAGATGGAGCCCCCAAAGAGCAAATATGATCAGGACTGTACATTTGAATTTGTAATACTTTCAGTGGTCAGCTTCCATATGCCAGAGGAACCAGTACAGGTATATATTTTTAAGTATGTGGGCAGAGGTGGGAAGAGGTTGTCTGAAAGTATCATTGGGCAGGGAGGAGATGGCAACAAGTTTCCTGATGAGAGCTCAAAAACATGGTCAAAAAGTGACAACTCCAAAAGCCTAGACTTTTTCTTTTTGATGTCATTTTGGAATTGCAACTGTACATGTTAGGGAGAATACACTAGGGATGGTGTGAAGATTTTTCTATGACAGGGATATAATTACAGAAAACTGTTTAAAAAATATGTGACTGCTGGGCGTGGTGGCACATGCCTTTAATCCCAGCACTCGGGAGGCAGAGGTAGGAGAATCATCATGAATTCAAGGCCACCCTGAGACTACATAGTGAATAACAAATACAAAAAAAAGTGTGACTTTCCAAGTGATTTTTTAAATTTTTTATTTATTAGAGACAGAGAGAGGGAGGGAGGGAGAGAGAGAAAGAGTGAAAGGGAGAATAGACATGCTAGGGCCTCTCGCTATTGCAAACAAACTCCAGAACTTATGTGCCACCATGTACATCTTGCTTACATGGGTACTGCATAATTGAACCTGGGTCCTTAGGCTTTACAGGCAAGTGCCTTAACCATTACACCATCTCTCCAGCCCCCCAAATGACTTTTGTTTAATCATTGGTGCCTTCCTACCTTCTGGACATCTGTTTTCAAATCTCAGTATAAACAATATTTTTTTTTTCAGAAATCTAGTTATTTCCAATGGGTCAAATTTAACTATCATAACCCTAGCCTTGCAAAGACAAAGCAACCCACCAATACTTTCAAGAAAAGAAATATAGTAATTCAAAGGATGAAGAACAGAAAATTCAGACCAGAGAGAGCAAGAGAGCAATGCTATGTTTTAGAAAGCAAGATAAAGAAGGCAGAGAGAGCCGGGCATGGTGGCACACGCCTTTAATCCCAGCACTTGGGAGGCAGAGGTAGGAGGATCTCCATGAGTTCAAGGACACCCTGAGACTACAGAATGAATTCCAGGTCAGCCTGAGCTAGAGTGAGACCCTACCTCAAAAACCAAAAAAAAAAAAAGGCAGAGAGGCATGGTGGGTTAGGGTCAGCATGTGAGGCCCTGGCCCATAATCCTAAGAACCTTTGAGAGAAAGCCAGCATTCTCTCTTTGACCTTTTGTTTGTCTATTATAGTGGAAGGAATTTTAGCCTTGAAGGTATAGTCTGAACATTCAGACTAAGTAAAGCCATCTTTGATAAGTTAGGTCCTGAAAGTGTCTTAATTTGAGAAGGAATTTTTTTGGCATCTCAGTTTTATGTCCAGTGCTTGCACATTTGAGGCAACAATGATCATTGAAGATAATTTCAAGGCATCAGAGAGAGGAGGAAATGATATGGGCAACATGGCCAAGTCCAATTTGAGAAATTGGCTTTGGGGGATTTCTTTCTTTCTATGGGTCTTCTTTTAACCTCCAAACCTAAGTCTTTCCAGCTTCTGTTGGCCTATAGTAGATTGTCACAAAACTTATTTTCCTATGGTTCTACCAAGCCCAAGCAAAGCATTGTTTTAATGCTCAAGGTTGCAGGTTCCTTTGAACCTAATTTCTCTTTTGATCATTTCCCCTTCACCATGATCTTGCTGCATGGAATTTCCTCTAGTGGTAGTTTCTTTTCTTAGCTTTCTGTTCATTTCTCTGTGCCTCATTCCAATGCTTCCTCTTCTTAGAACCTTCCATGAATGTCCCGTGAGAGCTTAGTGTTCACCTTCCTAGGTTCAATAACTATTTGGTTAAGAACTCTCCTAAACTTCAGAAAGCTATATAGTATGTTAGTGGAGGTCTTATCTTCCCTACTGGGCTACTGGCTACCAGTGAATGAAAAATGGCTGAACCTCCATATTTTAATAAGCTGGATAGGTGGTGCTGTTTTTTTTCAGCAATTAAATTCTTGCAAAGGGACTCCTAACAGAGACTGTTTTCTGTGAGTATTGGGAAGGAAGTTCATGAAAGAGCTTCTGATGGACTTGTCTTTGCAAAGGCAAGGACAGGGCTGCAGATACAGTGTTTAAGCAGCTGTGTCAAAGTAGCCTGGAACACATGGCCCATTTTTCCCTTCTTTTTACTTTTTTTCTTTTTCCTTCTTTCTTTCTTTTCTTTTCTTTTCTTTTCTTTTTTTTTTTTTTGTGTGTGTGGTTTTTCGAAGTAGGGTCTCACTCTAGCCCAGGCTGACCTGGAATTTATTCTGTAGTCTCAGGGTGGCCTTGAACTCACAGTGATCCTCCTATTTCTGTCTCCCGAGTGCTGGGATTAAAGGCATGCGCCACCACGCCCGGCCCATCTTTCTCTTCTCCCAGCTGACCTAATGAAAGGTCATTCTTGGAACAGTTTTGTGTTAAGAGGTGTGGAGGCAGGAGTAGGGGAGGAAAGACAAATGTCAAAATTCTTGGATTATCCTAAGGAGCAATTGTCCAACTGGGGGATAAGAATGGGTGACACAACCATTCACATTTGTGGTCAGTACATGCCTGGCTATAGAGCAACAAGGCTTAAACATCAGTCAGCTGGGTAGCAGTTTTTGTGAATGGACTGTGTTGTGCTTAGCTTTGCATTTCTGGCAGAAAGCACCTGACCAAAAGCAGCTTGTGGGAGGAAAAGATTTTATTTTGGCTTATCGGCTCAAGGGGAAACTCCATGATGGCAGGGAAAAATGTGACATGAGCAGAAGCTGGACATAACCTCCTGGCTACATCATGTGGACAACAGCAGCAGGAGAGTATGCCAAACACTGGCTATAACACCCATAAGCCCACCCACAGCAACATACCTCCAAAAAGGTTCTAATTCCCAAATAATTGCCATCAGCTGGGAATCAAGCATTTAGACTTTATCGGAGACCTGAATCAAACCACCTCAGCCTGCTTTTGTCTTTAGGGGGAGGGTGTTTGCTCATAAGAAAGCCATATAAACCAGGGACTGATGGAAGCCTGTTGGTCCTGGCAAAACTCCCAGTTACCCTTCAGAAAGAAAAGCCATCAATAATGGTCAGAAGTATATGGGACTTCATTAAAAGGAAGTATCTTGAAGACCTCTGAGGCAGAAAACTGAGGGAGCCAGTTTTTGAAGCCTTTGTTGGCTTCATCTACCCTACATGGAGCAGGCAGATGGCCACAGTCAACTCCTATCCCATCTCCCTACTAGCTATGCAGAAAGCCCACATTGTCAGCCCAGGCCTCATTTCCCAATTTACAGAAAAGCAGCCATCCAATTATTTTGAGACAGTTGTTTGTCTTGGACCCAGCTCTTCCCCTCTCACTTCCCACAGCCCCACTATCTCCTCAAGCTCTCAGCTGAAGTGGGACAGCACAAGAGGTTCTGAGAAAGTAGGGATTCATAGTTTGAGACAACAAATGATAAACATGATGGATAGGCATAGAAGGGAATGTTCTGGGCCACCGTTCAACAAAAGAATTCCTTGAATTTGGTCCTACAAAGGGCAGAACTAGAAGAGAACTTAGGAACTTTCCCCCCAACATGGGAAACTATATCCATTGTATGGATAAACAAGTAAAAGACATCTAGGTGAGGACTTAGGGATAAGGCATAGTATTTGGAGCTGAGCCTAAGCTATAAACCTCGTTTCCACACGAATGTTCTTTCACAAAGATGGATAGAATACATTTCTAGATTTCGTTATTTCAGAGAACTTCTTATACACAGGTTCATATGATCTATCACCAACTAAATGCCTTATCAAAAGCGATACCATGCCAGGCGTGGTGGCACACGCCTTTAATCCCACCCAGCACTCGGGAGGCAAAGGTAGGAGGATCGCCTTAAGTTCAAGGTCACCCTGAGATTACATAATGAATTCCAGGTTAGCCTGGGCTAGAGTGAGACCCTACCTTGAAAAACCAAAAAATGAAAAAACCAAAAAGAAAAAAAGTAATACCATGAAATGATTATGTTATTATAGTAGAGGCACAAATGCTAATGAGATATCAATATAACTCATCAAATTTGTCCATATAACAGTTGTATTTTTTCATGGCAAGGCCCTTATAAACCTAAATCACTTCACAAACTCTAGAGAAGATAAACAAGCAAGCCTCAGATACAGAGTGGATTAAATGACACTGACAGTTTATACTCAGTGGACAGACAACTTTGTAGTATCCGCTGGGTTCCCATCCTGAATTCATAAGGAAGGAGCACTTGGTTCCTACACAATTTCTCCCACACATTGCTGCACCTCAGCTGCTGGGTCCTCTCTAGCTCCCATTCCTGCTTTGCTCCAAGAGTTGATTTGTGCAGTGGGTGTTACAGACCTAGAAAGCTGGATTTCTCAGGCCCTCTCCGCCTCTAACTCATGCTTCAAGGAAATTGTGTTTTCTGTGAAATTTTTCTTGGATCCACCCTTGTTCTTATAATGGCCCAAACCTTCCTATTTAATGCTATTATGGTGCCCCTGTCCATCATGTTCCTATAGTCACATCGTAAGATCATGAGGCTAAGCACAAAAGGTGTTCTTGTAATTCCTTTCAACCTTAAAAAACTACAATGAGAATTTTAGTGCTAGTCTGGGAGACTCAAGACACCAGGTGGAATTGGCTAGTCACAAGATGCTGCTTCTAGGGGAGGTATCAAGAAGGATATGAGAGAGGAGGAAACAAAGTGGGGAGATGGGTTTCAGGGCAACCTTGTTAAAGTCATGGAGAATGGCATATAGACTATGTAAGCTTGAGTCCAAGTCCTTAGAAAAGAAGCCCCTCTTGAAAGGGGCCAAGAGGCATTAGTAACATCTGTAAGTCATATATATATACATCAGGAAGGAACTGGACAGCTGAGGCGATAGTCATTATTACTGAGGAGAAAATATAATTCTTCTCCTAGGGGTAATATGTGGCCCCTACTGGGCCTTGTATGCTGAGTGAAGGCTGCTACAGTTTAGTGCTATGAGGCCTGTCTATTGTGGAAGGGGCTGGTTTGTGTAATCTTGAGCTGGGGGCATGGAGATGCTATGGGTATTGGAGATCCGGCTTTTCTCTGTGTTCTGCTGTCGGTTGGTTGTGAAGCTTTGGATGAAGCTATTCCTTTTGTAAAAACCTCAGATAATGTGAGCAAGACAAGAAGGACTGAAGGTGGTGGCATAAGCTCAAGTCCCACCACAGACCTGTTCATTGGTGTCTCTAGGATGACATCTACACCAGTGTCATCATTCATATTTTCCTATCATCTTTGAATTGTGCTTCACAGAAAATAATTCACAATCAACTGATATACTGAGATGAAGCTATAAATCCTAATTGGGGCCAACCAGACATGCTTCTCACTATATATTAAAAAACAACTTCAGGGCTGGAGAGATGGATTAGCAGTTAAGGCACTTGCCTGCAAAGCCTAAGAACTCATGTTCAAATCTCCAGGTTCCATGTAGCCAGACACCAGTATGTAATGTTGCATATGCACATAAGGGGGAACACATGTTTGGAGTTCATTTGTAGTAGGCTGAAGGTCCTGGTGTGTCCATTCTCTCTCTGTCAAAATAAAAGATAATAATAATAAAACAACTTCATTTTACAAAAATTTTTAACCTGTGTTTTTGAATGTTAATTTTGTAATAATGGCTCCCAAATGAATAATTTGACAATCTGGAATGTAAAAATAAATGGTGATGGAAGTGAGGTTCTAGGAATGTCATATATTTTGCTAGGCAAAGGCAAGAGAGGGTAACCCAGAAACTGTCGTATAACATGTCTCATGGTCAGCAATAAATCTTTTAAAATTTTTTATTGACAACCTCTCTCCATATAGACAGTATACCATGATCATAACAATACTCCCACCACCCTCCTGAACAACCCTCCACTGAATCCCTTCTTTCCAACTAGTCTCTCATTTATTTTGATGTCATTGCTTCCCCCTTCCTATTATGTAGGCCTATGTAGATAGTAGCATCAGCCACTGTGAAGTGATGAATAACACAGCCACTTTCCGTCTGAAAGACAGTATTGGAAAGCATTATTACCCTTCCTTTGGCTCTAACATTCTTTCTGCCACCTCTTCCACAATGGTCCCTGAGCCTTGGAGGGTGTGATAGAGATGTTTTACTTAGTGTTGAACACTCCCTGTCACTTCTTCTTAGCACTTGAGTGAGTTTTGAGTCACCCCAATAGTCACCACTATCTGAAAAGAGAAGCTTCTCTAACCAAAAGTGAGAATAACATTATTAAATGGGCTTAAACACAAGCATTTAAAGGGAAGTTTGGTGGGCATAATATATCCATTAGCCAGACAACAGTAGTAGTTTCTTCTCTAGGGCTTATGAATTCCCCAGCCATAGGGTTTTGATTAGGTTTTCAGTACCAGGCAGGAATTCCTTCTTATGGAGTGGGCTTCAAGTCCAGTCAGAGAGAAGTTGGCTTCCCCCATAATATAATGCCACCGTTGCACCAGTAGGTATATTTGGCTTGGCAGGCCAGCTGTAAAACTTCAGTTCCACTGCTGGTTAAGACTGTTGATGGCTTCTCTCACCCAACAGGCTGCATAGCACTTTTTAGCATCATGATAGCTAGTCACCAGGAGGAGGCTTCCAGCTCAGCTCTAATTAGATATCTCAGTGATCTGAAACTCAACCATGTAGTTTCTTCAGCAGTAGGCTCTTATCATCTAGTTCTGGTAGGCAAATAAGACCCTTGGCAATAAATATCCTATAATGTTTTGTGGACATCAGGCCAACCTGACTCACTGGAAGGTATCAAATTCTGGCACTGAAATTTTCTTATAATGGTCTATGAGAATATTTTACTAGTAAAAAGACAAAAAGTGAAATCTCAGCATAAGGAAAGCCTTTACATTGAATTTAGTTCTATGAAAAGAAGTGCCTCATTGTCCATATGTTGCTAATAAGTTTCTTGTTGCTGACTCTGAAGCCTGGAATGACACTGAGGATCAGTTTAGAAGTGACTGTGTCAGCTGATAAAGGCCTACATTATTGCTGTTTGTTCTTTTGAGAGAAAAGCCCTCACTGTGAAGAAATGACTGTATCTTTCCTTGTCACACCCCATGTGCCATAATTACTTGGGAGAAGGATAGTCACAGAAACTTCTAAGGAAGAGGGGGCCCGTGTGTGTAATCTACACACATTCTTTTCAAATTCCCTCCATTCTCAGAGGGAAAACGTACTTTTCCTATGCTCCTCAGATTCTTTCCCTCAAGGCTTCTTCTACCATAATGCCCTTCCAGATGGTAGCTACAAGCATAGAACTGGAGCCATTGCCTCTTGGCTCAGACCCAGTGTTAATAGGAGACCTGTCCTATCTGCCACCCACCACCATACTTCTCTGAGCCCAGCTTTGGAACTGTATTGCCTTTGCCCAAGACCCCTCTTATTTTCCTGCCTCCTCCAGAACTGAGCAAAAAGTCAATTTCCTGAAGTTAGGAGCCATTTCTTGGTTGTTGTTGTCCTCCACCCAACTATAGTCTTTAAAATGTCCCATGCTCTGTTCCTGACATGTTTTCCTCTGCTGTTCTTAGTCTGGCCACATTTAACTGTGTCACACCTCTCTTCTCTTGCTCTCCAAACACCTTTGCTGCCACAGCTTTGTTAAAAAAAAAAAAAAAAAAAAAAAAAAAAAAAAAAAAAAAAGGTTGTGGTCAATTTTCCCAAAACCAGTTAGGTAGGGGTAAGAAGGGCCTCTTGTACTTCCCAGAAGAAGCTGTCAATGATAATGACTCAGTGACATCTGGTGAGGTGGAGGACGCATGCATATTTCTGAGTTTGGATTTGGCTTTCTCATTTTTATTCTATACTCTCTTAGCTGACTCTAGCTTTCTATGCCCCACAGTAGTACCTCTTGAGAGCACACAGGGTCAGGATGCTGGCTATTGAGGACCTGAGATCTTAGTGAAGCATGGGCTCTGTGTTCACAGGTCTCATAAACTCATGGGAGCATGGATGTTCCACTTTATGATGAGGTGAAGCATTTTGGCAAGTGTTCCACAGGAAAGCAATAATGGGCTGGAGGTCATGGCAGACCAAGAAATGTATTCACGGTGTGGCTGGTCTGTGCTCCTATGTAATGCTTTTGGCTAACATTTTACTTGTCTTCCTGAATCACTCCAACATTATATTTAAAAAGAATAATGTGTGGTCCTTCTTGGAGTAAAATATATTCAGCAACGCTTTACAAAAATTCTATTGTAAAATTTGTGTCCTGTCTCAAAATTAATTATTTTTAAGAGCCTTGTTAATTCACTCCAAACCCACTCAGTTGCTAAAGAATTTTGAGTATTCAACTAGAGATCTTTTGTAATGAACAAGTAGCTCAATTATTCTAGTTTCATTATACAATGTATCAGACATTCTTTGGCATCAAGGAATTAAAGCACATTTTCTCTGGCAAATGACAACAATATTTGATTTGAAGACATATCCTACACAAGTGGTTTTTTACTAAATGTAGTTCCATTTAAAAATAAAAGGTTTTACATGATTTAACCTCTTGTAGTCTGGTTCATTCAAGTGAGTTTTTACCTCAAATTTGTTAATAGCGCTTTTAAAAATCACTTGTGCAGATTCCATACTAATGCAATGTTTTGGGCTGAATGTTGAATTCCCAAGACTTGTCCCCACAACTCAGCAGATAATCTCAGACCCTTCTTATGTTTTATCCAGTGCTTCCTTCTGAGGCTTACCTTTTCTACCCAAGATAACTATATCATAGTCCACAGAAAACTCAGTCCATGCTCTTCTGGGTATGTCCCTCCAGTTTTAAGAAGAAAACCAGAGCAGTTGGAATCCTGGGGATTGGCCTATGTCCACTGAGAGTTCTCAAGGAGAGAAATGACTTCTCTTGATAAAGCTACTGTCAACCCATGCAGGATAGCAAAGTCATTCTTGTCATTTCCCCCAATGTAAATGTGCATGTCGAGCACCTACCAGGCCATGCTCCCTTGTGAAATTTAGAAAAAGGCATTTCATCTGGATGGACACAATGCTTGGCAAGAGAGCTGGGACTGGGTTTCCCTCATACATGGTAGTCATGAGTAAAGGGAGCTATTTCTTGAGGTTTAACACTATTCTGAGACAATGTCCTCCCTGATTTAAAGGCTGAAGGAAGGGGGTAGAAGTCAAGTGAAAAAGTGAACCCATAAAAGTCAGATGTGATTTGACAGCTGATGAAAAATACTAAAACCTGTCCATGGTCCTTTGGCTCCACGAGACTCTTGCAACTACCACACTCTTGAGTCACTCCTATGACAACATGGGCTGGACATGATGATCTCTTAGATTCTACCATCTTGTAGGATACATATATAGGCCAGTGATAGCAAGGAGTTGAAGTTAAAAGTGGGTGGATTATAAGAATATTGTCACTTAAGTATGGCCTATCCAGGGCTAACAACCCTAGTGGGTATAATTTTTGTCTTAAATCCACGAGATGAATAACTGTGCAATTGGGTTTAAAGACTTGTTCAAAGAAAGTTTCTTCCCTATACCCCTCTTGTTCACCTTTCTCAGGTCTCTATTCTTTGCCAAATTTCTCAAAAGAACAGCTTCCGCTTGCTGTTTCAATAGTCTATCTACTCTTTGGCAATCTGAGTAAGATTGACAGGGAAACACTGTGTTTGTGATTGCTGATGGCATTGGTCTTTTCTTGTTTTCTCTACTCAGCAGCCAAGTGGAGAACCTGAGGAAGGCTGAATTCAGCAATAAGGGCTACTTTGTTTGGTGGAGGCTATCTTAAGACAAATAGCAAATAGCGTTTAGACTTTGTTGTGGTTTTTGCCCTCCTTGGACTCCAGTTTAATGACCATCCTCCTGGTTTTTCTTGTACTCTTGTGGCTTTCCTTTTTGCTTCATCAAGGCTCTGGTCAGAGTTTTGTCTCCTAATCTCCTCTTTGTTGGATATTTAACTCACACCTTGGAATTTCCATCATGATATCTTTGTAGCTGTCTCCCAGATTCATATCTTCTGTTCCTGACCGTCCCCCCCCCCCGTCCACATTTCTAAGTCCCATTTGGCAACTCCTCAATGTATTCAAAAGCATCATTTTCCCTTTCCATTTTCTTCTCTTTCTGGCGTCTCTAGAGGCAAATTCGGATTTGGAGGTGGGGGCACAGGATCATATATGTAGGTTAGGGTCCTAGTTCTACACTTTCATAAGTAGCCCAAACCAAGGAAGCTCCTGTTTTCTCATGTTCCACAAATACTCACTGCTATGCAGTAAGCGCTGGCTAAATGCTGATTTCTTCCACATTTCTTATCAGCATGAACATTTCAATTTCCCTCTGAAGTGGACTTGAAATCATCCAGTTATTTAATAACTTCTCGGAGTCCCTATCGGTTCTTCAGAAACATGTCTGCCTGAGAGCATTTCTACCTTCAGGGTCTGCCTGCCATCTGCTTTGCCTACCACCGCTGCCTAAAGTACAGTTCTGATCATAGTCCTTTCCTGCTCAAAAAACCTTCGGTGCCTCCATTGAGCTCTTAAAATTTTTTTGGAAGGGCTGTTTGTTTTTATTTTGTTGTTGTTTGTTTGGTGGTTGGTTGCTTTTATGTTGTTGTTTTTAAGGTAGGGACTCATTGTAGCCCAGGCTGACCTGGCACTCATTCTGTAGTCCCAAGCTGGCCTCGAACTTATGGCAATCCTCTTATCTCTACCTCTCAGGTGCTAGGATTAAAGGCATATGCCTTTGCAGCTGGCCCATTTTGGTTTTTACAATCTGCTTCAAATGTGGCATTCTGCCAAACTTAGACTGGCCCACATAATCATGCACATTGGATCCTAGGTGATAGGAAGCCAGTGTCCTATACAAAGGTAACCACTTTGAAGGTTAGGAGCACTGCTCTTGATTCCCTAGTGACATTCCAAATTAAGTGGGTTTTCACCTGCCTGTAGGCACTGGGTTGCTGTCCTCAGGGAAAGGGGAAACATGGTCAGTCCTAGACAGAGGATGAGAAGATCAAAGCCAGTGTCCTGGCAAGCAGCTTGAACCAGCAGAAAATCAAAGAGAGGACCTCTGGGTCAAGCAGACTGGCAAGAAAGGAAGGGATTAGAAATGATGCCGTGGCCCTGGACTCACAGGAGCAGGTTTATCTGGAGGCTAAGGGTGGGAATCCTCTGTTGTTTTATCTATTTCCTGGCGTCAGGCAGGTCTTGAAAAGAGCGCTTGCTTAACTGATTGCTGGTCACTAGACTCGCCTCATTCTACAGATGTCAGATCCTACAAAAGCTTGTACTACCTGGCTAATTGGAAATTTCATGACCAAGGGAATGGCATTTTGTTGGTTTGGTTGTGAATCTCTATCTTAGCCTCTGAGCTTACCCAGCATGTGGAGACTTAGGAATAGTAAGGGACTCTTTCAATTATCACTATCATAGGCTGTAGTTTGGAAACATTAAGTTTATGCGTGTGCTAACCAATCTATTCTTAGAAATCTTCTATTCAATGTACCTCTCATGGCTTCAAACAGGGTTTGTTATTAATAGTTAAGATTTACTGAGTGCTTACTATGTGCCACGAACTATATACAAAGCAAAAAACTCCCTCATTTCCCAGGGGTTCCTGGGAAACTGAATAGGATCTTAAGGTACTTAAAGACTGAGAACTTAGGGGTATGTGGTCTCACAAGGGCTGGGATCAGCAAAGAAGACTAGTAGTACATTCAAGATATGGAGGTGCAGCTCAGCCTCAGTGTCAGGCCTGCTGCTAGCGAGTCATTAATGCCACACTAGGCTACAATTCAGTGGTGAGCAGGAGCATGGGAATAAATGTAAGGGATATAGCAGTCTCAACCCTCTGCTGGGTCTGGTGGCAGAAATGTTTTGTAAAACACTGAGGAGCTAAAAGAAGGCCATACCAACAGCCTCTTCAACTTAACCCTGGTCCCCTCCCACTTCCCCACTGCCAGGGAGAAGTGCCAAAAATTCCTTGCCTGGGGCTAAGCTCTGTAAATATCTCTAATGAAGGTAAAAGGGTTGCCTTCTATTTACAAAGAAAAAGACTATGGAAAGTTTTCCCATAAAAGATGGGGAAAGGATATCTATGTGATTGAAGAGTAAGGAGAAAAGGGCATACTTTCTGCCATCAAAGCATTGTAGAAGGTCCCTCTGCAACCTTAGACAGCATGGTTGTCTGTTGCCTCCCTTGGGAAGGAGCCAAAAATGATCACATCCCTGTTGAGGGAGCCAGCTGTTGGAACATGTAGCCTGGAGCAGGAGGCAGATGCAGCCAGCATCTGGGAGAACTGCTCCATGCCCAGATTTGTCTATACATAGCACAGGCAGTGACCATCCAGTCAGTCAGTTCTTATCTAGAGATATTTCACCAAATGTGTGGCTTTTTGAAAAGAAATTCCTTGAAAATTCATGTAATGTTTAGCAGGGCATTTGAAATGCAAATTTACCTCATCAAGAAAGAATAAAATATCACAAGAAATAGTAATTGTCCCTCACAATTTAGCATGTCTCATTGACAGAGATCTTCATCTCTAACCCTCTCCTACAAAGAACATAATTAACCAGAACCCTAGTTCTTTATTAGTAACTCCATGTCAGAGCAACTCCTGCCCCAAAACACACATAGCTTATGGTTCATTTCTATTGATAGTACAAAAAGGATGTTAGAATACATGGTACGTGTGTGTGTGTGTGTGTGTGTGTGTGTGTGAGAGAGAGAGAGAGAGAGAGAGAGAGAGAGAGAGAGAGAGATGTGGGAGAGTGTTTACCACTATACTACAGAAACCTTTGTTGTCACACTGAGGGTTGGCAAGGAAGCCTGGGAGATGACAGGGCCTCTCATTAACAGGAGAAACAGATGTCAAAAGCAGGGCATAGGAATCACCCATGATCACTACTAGAAGTTTAGGAGATAGAGATGAGAGGAGAAAAAGAGACTAAATCAGTCCAGAAAATTGAAGAGCACAGGTCCAGGGCAGGAGGTGGCTATTATGGTTTAAGAGGATCTGTGTTTATTAGGAAGCCAGCTTTTGGACAGGAGTAGTTCAAATCAGAGCTTCTCTTTCAAGGAAAGAATGGGGATACAGAGTGAGCAGGTAAAAGAGCAAAGGAGGCCAACAGGACAAGAGGATACTTTCTTTGTAGTAGGCCAAAGAGTGAGCACAAAAATGGAATGCTTACTAGACAGCCAATCTGGAAAGAACTTAAAAAAATTTTTTTTGTTTTAATTTTATTTGTTTATTTGCAAGCAACAGACAGAGAGAGAAAGAGACAGAGAGAGAAAGAGAGAATGGGTGCACCAGGGCCTTTAGCCACTGCAAACAAACTCCAGATGCATGTGTCACCTTGTGCATCTGGCTTATGTGGATCCTAGAGAATGAAGCCTTGAACCAGGGTCCTTAGGCTTCACAGGCAAGCACTTAACCGCTAAGCCATCTCTCCAGCCCTGGGAAGGACTTTTGATGAGCCCAGCTACACAGGGCTGAGGACTAAGGTGCAAGATTCCAGGTTTGAGCAGGAGACCTGGAACTGGGTGAGGCTATAGAATACCTGTGATCAGTAGCAGCTATGGAACTCTAGTGACTGGCACTGGTGCATCAGGCTCTGAATAGACTACAAGGATGTGGAGTGAGTAATCAATACACTTTGACCAATAAGCAGAACTTTGGTCTTTGAATAAGAATTCTTCTCAAGATACTAGTGGTCTGAGAATGTGGCAGGGTTGAGTATGCAGATAAGTCAGCCCTCAGGAACAGAGAAAGACCAGGGAAGGTAAAGGATAAGACCAGGTGAAGAGGGAAAATAGTTCATTCATTCTGAAGTCTCTGTTTATCTATTATGTGGTGCAATCATCCACATGTCAGGGAAAGGAAGATGAGTAAGACATGGTCCTTACTCATGAGAGGTTCATTATTTTTTTAAGAGACACAGAGAGAGAGTGAATCTAGGTATGTGAGGCACTTAGTTCAACTCAAGGGGCTTTAAATTAGTGAATGCAATCAGCTTTCAATTGCTTATGAAAATTTTCCTCCAGCAGTAGCAATTAGCTGTTCAACATTCCACCCTCAACTCACCTCTAAGATGCACACAGGCTTTGGTTGTCTCCAAATGAACTGACATTGTGGAAAAAGAATTGCCTGTAAATGATGTTGAAATTTTGTGTATTGTCTAGTGAAGCATTTGAAATGTTAAACTTTCCTTCATCAAAAGGAGTAAAATACCACAGAAAGTAGGATTGCTCCCAGACAATTCAGCATGCCTGGTCATCAGAGGCCTGCATCTCCCATCTTCACATTGTACAATGAATGTAATTAACCAAAACCCTAGTTCTATAGTAACAATTCCTTTTTAGAACAACGCCCCCCTTACATCAACATACACAGAGAGGTCACTTTCCATTTCTCTTGACAATACAAGAAAGAAGTTGGAATGTAAGAGTGTGGAACTAAGGGAGGAGGTAGCTTTCGCATCATTTAAAAGTCTTAGCCAGAAGAAAATCAGGACAACTGCAGGAGGAGACTGATGGAAGAAGGACAATTGAGAGTGAGGTGGAGACCTGTCTAGGGTATAATTGTTGGGGTGGGTTGGGCTCAGTCAGGACACAGGTGAGGTCTGGAGTGTGTACAAGAAAGCTACCAAGTGCTGAGCAGCACCAATGTTAGCCACAGAGTCCTGAGGCTCACAACATACTCAAAGCAGCACATGCAGAATCTGGCAGGGCATAGTGTGGGAGACACCTTGAATTTAAGTAGACTTAACATCCTGCTTCCTAACCACTTGGGAGGAGAGCTACCCTGATCTTCCAAAGAATAGGTCTGCCTACATCAAGGATCCCCTGGCATTAGCAGGACCTCAGGTCCTCTTTGAAATGATTGCACTAATCCTGTGGCAAACTTTAGCTGCCTTTTCTCTTAGTTAAACAGCTTTGATTATATTTTCTTTCCTCGAAGGATATAATCTTCATTATTTTTTTTTAAAAAATTTGTCATTTATTTATTTATTTATTTGAGAGGCTAAAACATTGATCCTTCAGCAGGCCTGAACCACAAGAAATTGGAGAGAACATCATGAAGACCAATCTTAATCTTTTCCTGCTTCTCTTTCTCTTCTCTCTCTCTCTCTTCCTCTCCTCTCTATACTCACTTTCTCTTTTATATTATCTATCTTTTTCTTCCCTCACTTTCCTAGGGGCTGACTTATATAACTCCCAGTGCCAGCACGGGGTTAACTTCCACAATGAGCTGTTGATCCGAGACACTTACAAGGTTTCTCAAAAAAGACAGATTTCTGTCAGAGTTCTTGATGACCCACCAAAGGTTAATGGTAAGACCCTACTGTCGAAGACAGCATACATGTGTGAGGCCAAACATGGAGAGAGCTGGCCAGAATCTGGAAGAGGATCAGTCCCCAGACAGTTAGCTAGTCTAGTGCCAGAGGGTGCTACACAAGCAACTGGGGGATAATGGCCGACATCTGTCCAAACAATGTGCAATATAAGATACCTAGCAGGAAACAACCTGATGTAATGCTCAAACAAGTGCAGTAGTGGCACACAGCCATGGTGGGTAACCAACTGCTCTTGATTTGGCTAATAGATCCACTCAGTGGAATGGAACTCATTGCTGGAACTGGGAAATAAGTCAAAACCATGTACAAAAAATGAGCTCAGTCTCCAAGATCAAGATACCACCAAATGTGGGCAAGAAGAGGGCCTACACATATAAAATTCCCTCCAAAACATCTATGACCATCCCTTCTATCTAGTACTAACTTCTCTCTCCATTGGAGAATTTGCTTATCTTTTTCAGATGGAAAACGAACCTGAAGGGAGGATCAGCCTATCACACCTCACCAGGGCCCCAGCTGAAACTATAGAGTAATGCAGGGGAAGGGCAAGAGTACAGCGTTCTTGGTGATCACGACACCAGAAAAAGGCTGAAGGAGATAAACACAGAGAATATCCAACTCCAACTAAGCCAGATATCCAGAGACACAGAGGCTCCCAAAACCTCATCACTGAAGTAGAACTAAAATGACCCCAATGTGGCTCAGGAAATTCGTGGAACAGGGGGCGGAAAGAATGTTAGAGCCACAAGTTGGGGCATTATGCACAGAGACTTGGGCCTACCCCCCAGAATTCTTTGACTACCCCCACAATGCATGACCCACATTCCCCATTGATGAGGGTCCCTTTGGAAGAGGGAGGACAGGGAGGAGGATAATGGAGCCAACACTATGAATGTAAATCAGAATAATATAAATAAAAAATAAATTATAAAAAAATGTCATTTATTTATTTATTTATTTATTTGAGAGTGACAGACAGAGAGAGAAAGAAACAGATAAATACAGAGAGAATGGGTACCCCAGGGCCTCTAGCCAGTGCAAACGAACTCCAGATGCATGCACTACTTTGTGCATATGGCTTTTGTGGGTCCTGGGGAATCGAGCCTCGAACCAGGGTCCTTAGGCTTCACAGGCAAGTGCTTAACCGCTAAGCCATCTCTCCAGCCCAATCTTCATTATTTTCATTGGGCATTGGTCCAGGGGCACTGGGAAGGATAGGAGAGTTGAGAGAGTCTGATTAATTTCCCAACCAATTCCCAAAGGTCTATTTTTAGTCTGGATTCCATGCCTATTTGTAGCTTGTGTCATCTGGATATGTTCCATGGACCAGTGAAACATATGGTGGCAAGTCCCCTTGCTGATCCTGCCCTCTCTGGGTGCTACCTCAGGGATGAATCAAAAGCACTTTCTGGGCTGGAGTGATGGCTGAGAGGTCAAGGTGCTTGCCTGCAAAGCCAAAGTACCCAGGTTCAATTTCCCAGATGCACAACGTGGCGCATGTGTGTAAAGTTTGTTTGAAGTGATTAGAGGCCCTGGCACACCCTTTCTATCTATATCTCTGCCTCTTTCTCTCTCTCACTCTTTCTCAAATAAATAAATTAATTAATTAAATATTACTAAAAAGCACTTCCTGCTGGAATCAGCCTCAGTGTATGTATTCTGAAGCTACTAGTACTTGCTAAGCTTATGATGTCCTGGGGGTGAAAAGTTCACTTCTTGCCCATACTTAAGACAGTGTCTCTCCTATTTGTAGATCCTTTTATTTCCTTCTGTGTGATTTTCATCAAGTTTCCAGTAGCTGTCTGCTGAATACTTGCAAATAAGTTAACTCTTCATAATGAAGAGTTGGGCATCCCTGATTCATTGGAGTGAGGTAGAGAAGGTGGTGGTATTGTCTTAGGAGGGTACTCACATGAGAGGGTCTTAGCGTTTCTTGAGGATTCCTTTTTTCTAAGGACAGTGTCTGTACACAGGTGATTTGGATAAGCCTAGTAGTCAAGACATAAATGTGGCTTTGAAGTGCACTACATGTGCCAAGTGAAATATGGAACACTGCTGGCTGAAGATTATGATTCACAAAGGAACCAACCTTCCAGAGGGTTGGGGAAGAAAGCAAATGCCTAAAGACAGAGCAAATTAGTTTGCTCTGTGTGGCCCTCATTTAGCTTACCTCAGCAAAGATGTGTGTCTTTCCCAGGTTTGTACATTTGTGTGTGCATGGATTGCTTATCTGCAAATGAGATGTGTTTGAGAGTGACATACACATGGAGAGAAGACAGGAAGAAATAGCTGCAGAGTTCAGGAAAGAAGAGAATGAAGACAAACTTGATGTGTAAGTCGGAATTTTGCTCATTTTAAAACATTTTTTCCTTTTTTAAAATTTTTATTTTATTTAGTTATTAGAGACAGAGATAGGGAGAGGGGGGTGGGGAAGAATGGGTACACCAGGGCCTCTAGCCACTGCAATTGAACTCCAGACACATGCACTGCTATGTGCATCTGGCTTACATGGGACCTGGAGAATCAAACCTGGGTCCTTAGGCTTTGTAGGCATGCGCCTTAACCACTAAGCCATCTCTCCAGCCCATTATTTTCCTTCTTTAAATTACTCTTTTTAAAAATTTTTATTAGATGTGGACATATTTAGTATGTAAACAACACATGTTGGTACCATTGTTTCCCTCCTCCCTGCCCCTTTTCTGAAGACGCCTTCCTTGTTGGGGATGCAGGTCAACTCCATGGGGATTATGCATTATGGGGACAGCAGTCAGTTATGGGGGAGAGGCAATGCCTCTGTGCAAAATGTCCCAACTTGTGGCTCTAACAATCTTTCTGACCCTCTTCCACAAAATTTTGCTCATTTTCATTGCTTCATTTTTGTTAAAATACCATTGGTGGCTCACAATTGTGTTGAAATTAATAATGATCTCATTTTCCCTCTCATGTATAACACCAGAGTTAGCAGGTTTCTGTGGAATTTGTCCAGCATTGATATTAATGTGTATATCTTGTGGGGACAGATCCCTCATAAGTTCAAGATGATGTCTGGTTTCTTTTTTCTCCCACAGCCTCCTCATTACCACATAATAGTTCTTCCTATTTCCCACTTCATATCTTGTGTTTTTTCTCTAGGGCAAAGATTTGCAGATGAGTAAAATTAGCACCTGAGAATTGTCAGCCAGTAACTTAGTTTAAATTACTAACTATGAAGAGGGTTAACCAGAGCCAAATGAGCTCTGAGGAGAACTCCACAGTCCTTTTTCCAAGAAAAGTGATGAAATTGGACTGTGTTGGCATGCTTATTAGATTTTGATCTTTTGTCATGTTATCACACAAATGGTGGGGCAAGAGCCTCTTTCCTTCCACCCTGAATGTCTAGTATCACCATAAGTGAAACATGTGTGGCAGTTCTGGAGCTCAGGGTGGTTGGCGTACTTTTCATTTGGTATTCAACTCAAGAGGCTGTCTCGGGCACCTTCCTGGAAGAGTGCTGCTGTTGCTCCTGGTGGCAGGCCAGCTGCCAGTGTTGGTATGCCAGAGGTTTGGGAATTCAGAGGAGGAGGAGGACATTTCGATAGCAGGGGCAGAAAGGAAGAAGAAAAGGAGAGATGTTCCACCAGAAGAGGAGGGGTAGAATTGTAAATTCTTCTGGATAGCTGATGAGGCTTATGTCAAATATCTTTTAGGGGATGCCCTCTGACTTGATCTTGTAATTATTGGTAGTGTAGTGTGTGTACCTATGGAAACATTTGTGCCCTCTACCATGGAGTGAGATTGGGTGGGGAGCAAGGTGGTTAGAGGCTTTTTGCTGAGTAGGGTTCTGGTGGCAGAACAAGAGGATAAGGTATAGAATCTTATGGACTCTACCATAAGGCTGCAGTGAGACAGGGGCACAGATTAGGGAAGGCAACTAACTATGTGTCATGAGGGCTGCCTCTTATGGACTCCAGGCCATGTATCTTAGATACCTGTGAACTATGAAAAAAGGATTTTTGCAGAGTCCTAAAAGGAAACCAGCATAGAGAAAAGCTTGGTTATGGGTCTTTCTGGTTGCATGAGTTGCTGTCTTCTGAAAGAGTAGATTAACCTGCCTTCCCTGGCCTCCGGGACTGGCCCTAAAGTTCAAGGGCAGGCAGCTGTGATTTTCTGTCCTCTTGATACCCCAATCCTACTCTTTATTGGTAGCGGTTGGGCTGAGTGGGATGACTGCAGGACTGTGCCTCTCCTTCCCTCTTCTCCCTGGGTCTCTGGCTTTTAAGAGCAATTTCTACCCAGCATGGGTGTGTTGGCAAGGTGAGATGGCTTGGAACAAGCAACCTTGTGGGAGCCAGGCATGGTGGCACACGCCTTTAATCCCAGCACTTGGGAGGCAGAGGTAGGAGGATCGCCGTGAGTTCAAGGCCACCCCAAGACGAAATAGTGAATTCCAGGTCAGCTTGAGCTAGAGTGAAACCCTACCTCAAAAAAACAAAAACAAACAAACAAACCTTGTGGGGCAGTGACCCTGCTTCTACTAGCTGCTCTAACATTTGAACCTTCTGGAGGATATTGTGGTCACTTGAGACACTCTCCATATTACTTAGATGCTCGTGGCTTGTGTTTAGGCCATTTGGCCACTTCTGGACAAATTTTCTAGACAAATATGAACAGATTTGTAACAACTAGGCTAGGATCTCTGCATAGATCCTTAATTCTAGTGGATGAGGGGAATATATGAGCCTTCCTAGGAATGGTGTCTGTTGGGTTACAGCCAGGCAAGGTCAAGTTTTGGGGTGGACTTCTGACAATTGAGAAGCAAGTAATAAAGACCAGGCTTTCTTAGTGCTTAAGGGGAATAGCATCAGGGGTCACTGGCATCCTTAGTCACAGGCACCTACAGTGGGGATCACCTCTACAGAGAGTGCAGCAGAGCTCAGTGTTGCTCCTTGGACAACTGCTTTGATCTGGAGCCAAGTACTCACTATGTTGGGTTCCCATGGGATATACAACATCATGAGATGGGAAGATGTAGCTCACATAGGCTGCGTGGCTCTTCCCAGCAGGGGTGATTCAGGGTGTGTGCCTCTGTGATTCAGGTATCTGTGGATAAGTGACCTGCCACAGTGTAAGACCTGAAATGACATTGGACTACACACCTTAGTAGAGTTATAAATGGTAAAAATTTCATTTTGAAGCTTCAAGTTGAGAAATTTTCCAAACCTACTTCCTTTAATAACACTGAGTACTAGAAACTGGATGAATCCTCCATTGACCATTATGTTTACCCACTTTCATCCAGGCAGAGGAGAAGCGGGAGCCTGCCAAAGAGTAGAATACAGAAGATGTCTTAGGTAGTAAGTGGCTAAGGGCAGGTGTCAATCCTCATGTGCTATCTGCAGAGAGAAACCAGGATGGATAAATAAGAAAGTGGGTTTATGTTTTCAGATCTAGCTCCAAAGTAGAAATGTCTCTGTAATGTCTGCTCCTATGGGGGACCAAATCACTTGGGGTCTAGTATCAAGGAACAGTTGTACCTTTTCAAACTCTCCCTTTCTCTCCTTTGACTTATATTATAATAATACAATTATTTTCTAAATGCAAAAATCTTCCTGCCAAGTACTTATAGTTGGGGAAGAAGGACTGTAAGATAAGTTTTGCTCTCAAGGATATATAGATGTTCAGAACCACTTTCCCCTTCAGTACTTCTTGCTCCCTCTCTTTCATCTGTATTTTCTAGGCACTGTGTTCTCAGAAATTTTTACTACTCTTGCCTTTTTTTAACCCCTAATTTTCCCCCTATCTCTGATGTCTTCCTCTTTTGTTTCCATGTCTCCCCAGTAGTAGTGGAGGGAAATTTGGGGACTAAAGAGGGACAGAGACTTAAGGGGAAACATGTTTGGCATACCTGACTTTATTCTATGATATTCAAATGCTTTGTTCCCGTTTGCATTCATTGCTTGGGTTGGCAGAAGTTGTTGTTTTCATTTCCTTTTGTAATTAACTTTTGTTAAGTGATGGTCCTATTCCTGTTTTCACAGGGGATTTTTTTTTTTTTTTTTTACAGGCATGCCTCTATCTAAATAAATTCGTACTTGCTTTAGGTCTTTCATCTACTCTGTAGATTAACAATGGGATGATACTAATCCGACTGTGGCCAGGGTTGAAGATGAGCTGAGAAATAGGTCCTGCCTCAGCCCCTAACCTCACTTCATCTTCTCCCTTGTAGCATGTTCATTTCTAGACATTTTACTGATCAAACTCAAAGCTTGAAGGATGGAATGGCAAATTCTTTGGAGGCTAGGAAATGAAAGACATCTCTTGAGGTCTAAGATGCTTTTTATCCTTCTTCAACTCCAAATATTTGGTGTCTTATGAACTTAGCTTCTTCTCATTAAGATGAGGGTCAAAGAGACCATGAGGGTAAAGGAAGAAGAGAAGAGACACATGAGAGTTGTGCTACAGAACTGAATAGTGAACGCTTGTCACTAGCTTGTTTTGGCCCCCAAACCTCCCACTCTATCTGTTTAGGAGCTTGGGGCAGTACAATTTCTTTGAATATTATTAAACATACTGAGATTTTTCAGGGCTGGGGAGATGGCAAAGCAGTTAAGGACACTTTCTTGCAAAGCCTGCCGGCTTCGATTCCCCAGCATCCTTGTAAAGTCAGGCACAAAAAATGGCTCATCCATCTAAGCAACAAGAGACCCTGAGCCAGGCAGGCAGACACATGCAAGTGTGTGGGTGCCTGCATACACACACATGCACTCATGCAAACAAATCAATATATATATTTTTTAAAAAAGATGAAAAAGCTTTTCATCTATTAGTATATAGTATTCCTAAAATGTAAGTATCCCTAGGAGGAGGTTGCATTTAACAGAGTCAATTTGAGGGGAGGTTTCAATTGGGTAGCCACCATGAGGAGGGGTGATTGAGACCCCAAGGTCAAACTTTACCAACTTAACCAAAGTGTTTGTGCCTGTCAAATGGCTAATCTGCATCAAAATACAGGAAAGAAGACTAAAGGTAGATTTTTATCCACACACTGCCTCTATTCTCATCATGTTTACCTCTGGATCTGAATTAGTACAACATAAAAACACCTGGATGAAGGCTAATATCACTTTAGATTTCTAGTATATTTTCCTAAGTATAGAATTTTTCTCTTAATTCTCTTTTGGAAAGAATGAAAGTAGCTGACAAGTCCCACATGTGTTCATACTCCAAATTCACTGAAGTTTGCCTGGGACAGGAGTATATGTGTGTACGTGTGTGTGCACATGTGTTTAAATCTACATTTGGGGCACATGCCTATAATCCCCATGAAAAGCCAAAGTTTGAATATGCCTAGATGGTATAACCCCATCAAAGGGAGCCTGTGGCATCACTTTCCTTCACAGAGAGTACGCACAGATCTTTCCCCCTCCTCATGGTCAGTTTTCTCTTTGTGATCAGTAATTGCCTTCTCTTGGTACGCTGCGATCTATTACAAAAGCCAAACATTCAGAGGATGAGCTGAAATGACACAATTTGGTTATAATTTATGTTGGCCCCTGACATATATATTTTTTTTAATGATTTGGTCTCTAAGCAACTGATCTCTTAGCAACAAGAAGCACCTTTATAAAAGATGGCACACAAAGAGTGATTGCCAGAAAAGCCACCCGGTTCTTAAACAGCCGTGCATTATTAGCAAAACTCACCATCTACAAGAGTCCAAAAACTACAAGTGACCAGCAGATTCAGGTAACCATGCTATTTGCACATTTTCCTGGAAAAACTCATACAACTATTGAAGATAACAAAATTCTTTGAAATATGCTAATTTTTTGAAGTCTTAGTAGTTGGTCTTGGGTAACTTTTAATAAGAGACTGTATTATTTTAAATAACTGCTTCTTGATTAAGAAAATAAGTTGGACATTAATTTTGTGACCAGAAAACAGTTCCCTCAAAATATTTCCTTGGCATGAAAAGGAATATGGGACCAATCTATCTTTTGCAGAGTTTATTTCTGTAGATTTTCACTTGAAGGAACAAGAATTCTTGTTGTGAGACTATAACTGTATAGAATATCTCACCCAAGTGCTGTGTGTTGTTAGGGACATGCATGTATTTATTTTCTAGTGCGTATTTAGACTGCCAAAATATTTAAAGAATAACAAAATAATTTTACTTAAAACTCCAGTCATTTATTCTAGTATTGATTCCAATAGCAAATGATTGTCTTTTGTTGTAAATATTCAACATCTAGTTTTTCTTTTCTCTCTTTCATAGAACAAAAGCAATTTTTTTTCATTGTTTAAAAATAAAAGACTCATTTCAAAACTAAAAATAGGAGAAATCACAGCCATCTACACCTTGCAAGCTCTTTCAAGTATACAAAAGTTAAAGACCTGAAATGTATTTCTAGAAAACTGGAGTAGGAGATACAAAAATAATTATTTCATCTATATTCTTTCAATTAAGATTTATAATTATCAACCCACTTGGGGTACTCAGTGGACATAAAATAGAAGATTAGGGGTTTTGAAGATGAAGTATAAAAGTATTCTTAACCAAGCTTAGAAGCCTTGTTATGTAGTGATAGCATGAATAAGAAAACAGACTTCAGAGAATTGTAGTTTCAGTAAAAACAAGTTGCGATGGTGGTGCTACTTTTTTTTTTCTTTTTTAAACAGGAATGGTTATGTCACTTCTCTTTAAATTGAGGTATTTACTGACATTCTCTCAAAACCAACAACTAACCTTGGGTATTCAAAATCCGGACAGTCGCAAGGCACCAGTTACAGCACTTGATTTAAAATCTATTTATGGCTTGTATTTCTGTTATTGCTAGCAACTTCAGATAGAATTCTTCCTTGTGCTAGATTTTCATAGAAGTTAGTAATGCTGATATTTTCAGTTGAATTGCAGAAACTTTTTTTAAAGCAATGTATTGTGAAAACACACAGACACATATAGTTTCATCCTTTAGAACTAAAGAGTCTTTGTACTTTTTACTGTGTTGTGTGATAATTATATTAGACAGGTGCTGTGGCTTTAAAGTTAAGGAAACTGGATAACTATAATCATAAATTTTGGGTGTATGTGTGTGATGTGTGCATGTGGGGGTCAGAGAATAATTTCAGGTATTAGTCCTTACTTTTTACTGTGTTTGAAACAAGATCTCTCATTCTCTACTGTGTAAGCTAAACTAGTTGGTCATCTCAGGATTCTCCTGTTTCCACTTTCCATCTGGGATTACAGAGGTTTGCTAATGCATCTGGCTTTAAGTGGTACTTGGGATCTGAACTCCTGCCCTTATACTTCCTTGCTAACACTTCATCCACTGAGTCATCTCTCCAACTCTGCTTTCATTTTTAAGTGCACTGTATTCTCCTACGTGTGAAGAAGAATTGAAATGAAAGAAAAGGGCTGAAGAGATCAGGCAGAAGGGATTTCACACTTAGATCCAGAATAGGCCAATGACATGCCATCAAGGGAAGGTGGGGAGCAGAAGGAAGCCTCAGGCTGGTGAATATGGCAGTTGGGAGTAAAATGACAAGGTCTCACACTAGTGAGACTGCAGTGCTGTGTTCCCTTGAGCTTGAGTGTTGCTCCGTCTTCAAATGTTCCTCACAAAGGAAAGGGATCAGTCTTAAAGGTATTTACTTAACACTTTCCTCTGGGTAGCAGTAGGATGGTGAGGAAGTAGAGGTCAGGGCATGTGACTAGCCTGGAACACAACTTTTGATGCATTCTTATTTCTTTTAGTCTACTTCAATCAACTCAATGACCTTGCAGGTCTTACTGAAAACCAGTTGGTTCATGTAGATGTGAACTTGTCTTTTGACTAGAAACCCTGTAGTTCTTCCTATAACTGAGAAAGACAATGGCACTTATAGGCATATGTTGATTCTAAAGGGTGCTATGGATCCAGAAGGGTTGGAGGTTTAAATTAGTGTGATCATAAATAAAGGAGCAAAATTTCACCTTTAACATTTGACTCCATCCCAAAAACAGAAACAAACACTCCTTAAAGGCATAAGGACAACCCTTTTCAAATTCCTCCCTGCTAAGCTGTACCTATGGATAATTCCTCCAATTCCTCCAATCATATGACAGACAGCTGATAGAGAGTTAGGAACTCTGAGAAGAATACCTACTCTCCATTTTTTAAAGATTTATTTTTATTTTTATTTTTATTTATTTGAGAAAAGAAGAGAGAGATAGAGAGAGAGAGAGAGAGAGAGAGGGAGAGAGAATGGGTACACCAGGACCTTCAGTCAGCTGCAGCAAACCAACTCCAGACACATGTGCCATCTTGTGCATATGGCTTACGTAGGTCCTAGGGAATCAAACCTGGGTCTTTAGGCTTTTCAGGCAAGTGCCTTAGATGCCAAAGCCATCTCTCCAGCCCTTATTTTCCAATTCTGAATAAAAATTTATAATCCTTGAGCAAAAGTGGTCAAGAAATCATCATGCCTCTTACTTTGATAGGGTTCTTGTCTCAAATCAGAGACATTCACACTCTGTGTTCCTGCCTGTTGTGTGGTGCTATAACACATATGTTGCATATGTGCTGACATCCTGTAAACTTAGCACATACACCACATGCCGTGCTCCATTCCCTTGGTAGTGCATGCCAAGCCTCTTTTCACCTGACAGCTGTAGGCAGAAGAAGAGAAGAAGAGCTCACTTCAGCTCTTAAAAAGGTTGTCATTATTGGTCTGGGAGCTAATGGGGGCATGGTTCTTAATTTGGACTTCTCATTTTAGAGATAAACACAAAATGACCTGGATACCCATGACCTACACAAGACCACCATAATAGAAGGAGAAGATCATGACATCAAACTGAAAAGAGAGACTGATTGAGAGGGGGAGGGGATATGATGGAGAGTGTAGTTTCAAAGGGGAAAGTGGGGGGGAGGGAGGGAAGTACCATGGGATATTGTCTACAATTAAAGAAGTTGTCAACAAAAAATTAAAATAAATAAATAAAAATAAAATATTTTTTAAATCTATTTTATTTTATTTGCAAGCAGAGAGAGAAAGAGAGGAGACAGACAGGATAATGGGCATGCCAGGGCCTCCTTCCACTGCAAATGAACTCCAGATGCCTGTGCCCCCTTGTGCAGCTAGCTTACATGGGTCCTGGAGAATTGAACCTGGGTCCTTTGGTTTTGCAGGCAAATGCCTTAACCACTAAGCCATCTCTCCAGTCCCTAAAATATATATATATTTTTTTTTTTTAAAAAAAAGAGCTGGGCTGATGTTCTCAAATCTGGAGTTAGAGCTGAAGATAGAGCCCAGGTATCTTGACTCCCAGTCCAGTGCTCTTTCCTTTGTGTCATAATTGTATCTCTTATGAAAAAGCTATCAGACCACACTATTAGCCCAATTTTATAGACAGGAAAAACTGAGATCATAATTAACTTCAGGGGCAATGACTATTCAAGCATATATGAAAATTATCAAAATTATAAGGTAATTTAAAATATCTCCAGAATTAACTGTTTTTATTCTTCTTACTGAATTCAAATATGGAGTTTGAGGCTAAAATGAATGCATTTGAGTACCTAATAGCAACTCAGTCTGGAGATCACATAGTTTCCCCCTTGTATGAAAAGCGAGGGAAAGAAGGAGAGTGATTCATTTACATAATCCTCAGAAAAAGAAATCAGTGTATCTCTGTACATTTAAACATTACAGTAACATACCATATCCCAAATAGAAAAGGGTACCAGTGAGCAGTGTGCTATGGACTGTCTTCATGTTGGAACAAGTTTCTTTCCTGAAGATAATTAACAATTTCTTTACCTGGGTCTGGTACTACTCTAGAAGAAGGTTCAGCAAAAGTCCCTGTTGCAAAGGAATAACCATGGAATCTACAATACTTTTTCTTTTTCCCCAAGGTACAGTCTCACTGTAGCTCAGCCTGACCTGGAATTCACTATGTAATCTCAGGATGACCTCAAATTCATGGCAATCCTTCTACCTCTGCCTCCCAACTGCTGAGATTAAAGGTGTGCGCCACCATTCCTGATGGAATCTACAATTCTGACAACCATTCTAAAAGCTTAAGCTATGAGCTCATTTGTATTGAATTCTTAGTCAAGTTCTGTGCTGGTACCTTTTTGTAGATTTAATATCAATAACTTGGAACAATGGTATTCTGAGCACCATCTTCCATGTGAGAAAGCTCAGATTCTTCAGTACTCGGACTTGCTAAAGAGGGACAACACCATAAAGTACCATTAGTTTGATCAACATATCTTCATTGTACTGAAATGATGTCCCTGGCAATGGGCTAGAAGCTGGAGATATAAAGTTCAATAAGACATAGTCCTTGTCTTAAAGAATCTACCAGTTTTATATATAAAGTATGTCCTAAGAGATGTACTTTAGATGACCTATCTTTGAAAGTTTGAAAAGGTTAGAGAAGAAATACTAGGCTAAGAAAATATATGGCTAGCATTTAGAATGAGGAGAGAAATTAAAGATTGACAGAAAGTTGGCACTTAGGGCACATAGAATAAAATGGGCAAAAGTATGGGGGAGAGCTAGGTATGTGCAATCCCCGCACTTGGAAGACAGAGGCAGGAGGATTGCTGCAAATTTGAGGTCAGCCTGTTCTACATAGAGAGTTCTAGGCACATAGCAAAACCCTGTCTCAAACAAAAGCAAAAACAAAAATAAGCAAGGAGAAAAATGTGGCTAGGTTGCATATACAAAGTAGGTTTCTTGTTTTGGCTGGAAAAAATTCCACATGAAGGGATGATACAAGTAATAAGCTTAGTATTAGGCTAAATTTTCCTAGTGGTAACAGGGGAGAAGAAACTGCTACTTACTCCAGATAGGGCATCCATGACACCCCAAAGAAACAATTTCACCCTAATCTATCTTGGTGAATCAGTGAATTTATTGGACTTAGGAACGTGGGTGAAGGGTTACTTATAGGAATGTAGATGACACCAAAATAGCCACATGATCAAAAACTCTCACCCCAGCGTGAATGGTGACTTTCCCATAGCAGGATAGATGAGAAGTTCTCCTTCCCTCTTCAGTTGACCTTCCTCCTATATATAGTACCACCCCAGACGACATGGAACTGGGCCAGAATCACATACAGCTGGCAGCTGAACACAGGAAGAAGTGGATGGAGCCTCACATGGGGGTGTAATGACTCTCCCTATCCCTCCTTTCTATGAGGGACCATTAATAGGCTGAATCTTGAGGGTCTCTTGTGGGTGATCACAGCTGCTGCTTCAGATGGTAATTTATGCTTGTAAGGCTCACAGGATAGTGTTCCATAACACTTGGGCAATCAATGTAAAAACCCAAAACAGACAAAGCAGTTTGAATTTAGCAAACGAAAAAGAAAGGGACACAGTGCAACATCACCATTCAAAGATGCTGTTTTTCATTTTATTTTATTTTATTTTATATTTTATTTTCCGAGGTAGGGTCTCACTCTAACCCAGGCCAACCTGGAATTCACTATGTAGTCTCAGGCTGACTTGAAACTAATAGCCATCCTCCTCCCTCAGCCTCCTGAGTGCTGGGATTAAAGGTGTGTGTCACCATGCACAGCCTGTTTTTTTTTTTTAAGTCTTTTTTATTTTATTTATGAGAGAGAGGGGAAGGCAGATAGAAAGAGAGAGGGAGAGAATAGGCACATCAGAGTCTTCAGCTTCTGTGAACTCCACATGCATTCGCCATCTTGTACATCTGACTTATGTGGGTCCTGGGGACTCAAACCTGGATCCTTTGGCTTTGCAGGCAAGTGCCTTAACCACTAAGTCATCTCTGTAGCCTGTGGCCTGTTTTTTAATATTACCAGATTGTGCTCAATATTTTTGTTCATTTAACATTGACCCAGATGCATATGTGTGGGGGGGGGGGGATGATGTAAACTAGAAAATCAAACATTGGAAATCTTTGAATAAATCATAGATGGTACTAGCCACAGAAGATGTGTGTCAGTAGTCAAACAGTAGTTAGTAGTAGACTAGTTTCAGAGAAAACAATGGATGAATATGGTGATTAGGCAGAGGAAGAAAGGAAACAAAGGATGACAATATCCCTAGATGTAAAAAGAAATCTGGAGGCTTGTTATCTATTTGAGTAGAATTATGGGCTCATTTGTCCACAAAGTTTAGATTTTGTATATGTACCCAAGTGGTAACATTCCTTGGAAATGTTATATGCTTCCAAAGTACAAATGAAGACACATAATCTAAGAAAATATTTGTGCTCTTCTGGGGGTAGAGGAGATGGGGAGCAATCTGGAAAACATTACTTAGATGTTATACTATTAGAACTTCAAAGTTACTGTAATAATTTCAGTGGGACAACAGGGCTATCCCAGAAAAGTGAACCCAGTGACAAGACTTCCAGGGAACTGGCAAACATGCTTAATAAACATTTCCAAGAATGAGTTTAGAGTCCTCAGATCACATACTAGGTTACCTGAACAGTTAGTAAGAAGAGGTTGCACATGGTTCAGAAAAGAAGATGGGGGGGAAGTGAACTGGGAGCAAGCTGGCTTATGCTGTTACAAGGAGATGCTCTCTGCAAAGGCAGCAGGGAAGTGAAAGACATCACAAATTGCAAACAGTTCATCAGACAGGGTGAAAGAGAGGCCACAGATGCCCTCAGAAAGTAATCTGGGTGGAACAGGAAGCTGAGAAACACACTGGGTAGCAAGCATCAATAGAGATAGTGGCCATAGGCTCATGTGTTGGGTGAATGAACGCAAGACCACTGAGTCTGATGCCTGGGGCTCAGTAGAGGCCCATGTTGGATTCTGTCTGCCCATGTGGCTTGAGGTGGGAGAAAAAAGCAGAAACTCCAGAGTCAGACAGACTAAATTTAGCCCTTCCTCAGAAAGAAAGCAACTGTGAGCTCATTGTAAGGAAATAGCATCTATTTCTTCATCTTTAAGAGGGATCTAGGTCTTAACTCACAACTTTAAAAAAAAGAGAGACTAAAATGTGACAGAATGTCTATTAAATATTGTCCAGAAGCTACTTTTAAAAAATCTATTAATTTTTAAAATAAAACAATAAAAAGGTTATACACATAGATCTTATCTCCCTGCCCCAATTCTGCTGAGGGTCTTAGTTTTAGAACTGGTTTTCAGACTAGCCATGAGAGCAGTATTCATGTCAGTCACTGCTTCCCTGTAATGACTTTTGGGCCCAGATAGATGAGGTGGAGGTAGCCCATCTCCTGGTAGGCAGTCAGCTATTTTTTTTTAAAAATATTTTATTTAAATAATTTATTCATTTGACAGAGAAAGGGGGGAGAGAGAATGGGTGCATCAGGACCTCTAGCCACTGCAAATGAACTCCAGATGCATGCATCCCCTTGTACATCTGGCTAATGTGGGTCCAGAGGAATTGAACCTGGGTCCTTTGGCTTTGCAGACAAACACCTTAACTGCTAAGCCATCCCTCCAGCCCAGCTCTTTCTTTTTGATGTATTGAGGTATCCTTGTTCTCACCTGTATTCTCCTCCATCTGTAAAATAGAACAGATTCTCCAAACAAAAGTGATAGAAGTGATAGCAGTTTAAATAAAAGGGGATGATGCTGGGTGTGGTGGCTCATGCCTTTAATCCCAACACTCAGGAGGCAAAGGTAGGAGGATCATCATGAGTCTGAGACTATATACTGAATTCCAGATCAGCCTGAGCTACAGTGAGACCCTACCTCAAAAAAAGAGGGGGAGGGGTTAACCCTAGTCACTAGAAAGATACATTGATATGTATATCCATTCTTCTTTATATAGAGAAGTTATAGAGAAGTGGAGGTTCTCTCTGGAGTCTATTGGTTTCTTGTTCTAGGGAATCTGGCTTGGCTCCCAGAGCCAGATATGGGTTCACCCATATGGAGCATGTCCAATCCGTGAGAAGTTGGTTACTTAGATCAGCTGTGTGCCACTATGGCACAAATGTATACTTCTTGCTTGGCTGATTGATTTTGTAACTGGCAGGATCTTCTGCTTAATCAATCTGTTGGCAATTGATGTTCTTCAGCCACTTTCATAGCACTTTCCAGCACTATGAGGGCTAGTCAGGAGGAAAGTGCATTCCCTTTCAGTTCCACCATGATCACTTGATATCCAGTGTCTACAGGCTGTGGTGTCTTCAGCAATAGGGACTTTACCTTTGGCTCTTGCAAGTAAGCAAGTGTTTTGTCAATACCTTATATAATTTTGGGGACCTCATGTCTCCCTGACCAATAGCTCACTATGTGGGGGAATTGAATTCTGGCCCTGGGAATTACTAGCCAGCACCAATGGTTTCCTGGACAAGAAGCAGAAACTGATATGAGGAACTTCAGCTTTTATCCCATAGCACTGGGGCCCCATGAGGGGAAATGGGAGGGGTAAAGACAAAAGTATTAGGGGTAGATGGGAATTTAGCAAGGTTCAGGACACAAGGTTAATGCCCAAAATTCAGTTGTGCTCCTTTAAAAAAAATTTTTACTTGCAGTTATTTATTTGAAAGAGAGAAAGACAGAAAGAGAGAGGGAGGGAAGGAGGGAGAGGGAATGGGTGCATCAGGGCATCTAGCTACTGCAAATAGACTCCAGATGCATGTGCCATCTTGTATATCTGGCTTATGTAGGTCCTGGGGAATTGAACTGGGGTCCTTTGGCTTTGCAGGAAAGTGCCTTAACTGCTAAGCCATCTCTCCAGCTCTCAGTTGTGTTCCTATGTACTAGCTGCAGTCAATTAGAAAATAAAAACAATTTCAAAATGAAAATACCAAAATTCTTAGGAATATATTCGGAGGAAGCTGCCAGACCACAGTACAGATCTGCAACCTGTGAAAGAAGACAGAGAAGAAAAGGGTAGAATGCAGTATAGTTCTGAAAAAGGTTTGACCGGACATGGAGATTCCCCCAAGCCAACATTGCCTGTTGGAAAAACCCTGCATTGTTAGAATGGGCTACCCCAGATTATGTTTTTAAATATTAAATGTCAATGAAACAAATTATCCAATTTTTAAAAAATGGGAAGCCGGGCGTGGTGGCGCACGCCTTTAATCCCAGCACTCGGGAGGCAGAGGTAGGAGGATTGCTGTGAGTTCAAGGCCACCCTGAGATTGCATAGTTAATTCCAGGTCAGCCTAGGCCAGAGTGAGACCCTACCTTGAAAAACCAAAAAAAAAAAAAAAAAAAAAAATGGGTAAAAGGGCTGGAGAGATGGCTTAGCGGTTAAGGTGCCTGCCTGCTAAGTCTAAGAACGCCTGTTTGATTCTCCAGGTCCCACGTTTAGCCAGACGCAAAGTGACACAAGGGTGCAATGCCACATTTGCCCACAAGGGGGTGCACGTGTCTGGAGTTCATTCACAGTGGCTGAGAGGCTGCTGGTGTACCCATTCTCTCTCTCTCTCTCTCTCTGACTCTCTCCAGAAACAAACAAACAAAAAAAAATGGCTAAAAAGTTTGATCAGATACTTAACAAAAGAAGATATAACAGTAGCCAATAAAGTCACTTGAAAATATCAGCAGTTATCAGGGAAATAAAAAGGAAGATCACAAACTGATATCTCCAGTATGGCTAAAATTCCAAAACTGGCATACACCAAGTGTGAATGAGAATGCAGAGCAACCAGGAACTCTTATATACTGATGGTAGGAATACAATGGAACTGTGATAATTTGTCATTTTCTTTAAAAGTTGAATATCTAGGGCTGGAGAGATGGCTCAGCAGTTAAAGGCACTGCTTGTAAAGCCTGGTGGTCTGAGTTTGATTCCCCAGTACCCATGTAAAATCATATGCACAAAGAGGCACATGTGTCTGGAGTTCATTTGCAGTGGCACTAAGCCCTGGCATGCCCATTCTCATTCTCTCTCTCTCTCTCTCTGTCTCTCTCTTTGCAAATAAATAGATAAAAATTGAACATCTAGCCGGGTGTTGTGGCACATGCCTTTAATCCCAGCACTTGAGAGACAGAGGTAGGAGGATCCCTGTGAGTTCGAGGCCATCTTGAGACTACATAGTGAATTCCAGGTCAGCCTAGGGCTAGAACAAGACCCTATCTTGAAAAGCCAAAAGAAAAAAAAAAATTGAACATCTAGCATACGAACAGGCATTCCACTCTTAGTTTTTCACCCCAAAGGAGTAAAATATACAAAGACCTGAAGACAAGTGTTCACAATATCCTTATCTAAAACAACCAGACCTGGAAAAGAACTGAACTGTTAAGAAGTGAATGGATAGTGCTGGGGAGATAGCTCAGTGGTTAAAAGCACTTGCCAGCTGACCCAGGTTCAGTTCCCCAGCACTGGCATAAAAGTGGCACGTGCATCTATAGTTTGTTTGCAGAGAGTCAAGAAGCTGTGGTATGTCATGTTCTCTCTCTCTCTCACACACAAATACATACACACAGATAAATAAAAATATTTTTTTAATGAAGTGAATGGGTGGCTGGAGAAGATAGCTTAGCAGTTAAGTGCTTGCCTGTGAAGCCTAAGGACCCTGGTTCGAGGCTCAATTCCCCAGTACCCATATAAGCCATATGCACATGGTGGCGCATGCATCTGGAGTTCGTTTGCATTGGTAGAGGCCTGACGCGTCCATTCTCTCTCTCTCTCTCTCTCTCTCTCTCTCTTCTGTCTATCCCTTTCTCTGTCTCTAATAAGTAAGTAAGTAAATAAATAAATAAATAAATAAATAAATAAATAAAAAGAAGCTATCGTTAAAAAAAAAAGAGTTAAAAAAATGAAGTTAATGGGGCTGGAGAGATTGCTTAGCAGGTAAGGTATTTGCCTGCAAAGCCAAAGGACCAAGGTTTGATTCCCCAGGACACATGTAAGCTAGATGCACAAGGTGGCTCATGTGTCTGGAGTTCATTTGCAGTGGCTGAAGGCCCTGGCGTGCCCATTCTCTCTCCTTCTCTCTATCTGCCTCATTCTCTCTCTCAAATAAATAAATTAAATAAATAAATATTTTTAAATGAAGCAAATGGATAAACTATAGTATAGCTATACAATAGAATAGTACTCAACAATATTAAGAAATGAACTATTGATATGAACAATAAGGATTAAACTCAAAATCATCCAAGTTTTTTCTTTTTGGTTTTTTGTGGGAGGGTCTCACTCTAGCCTAGGCTGACCTGGAATTCACTCGGTAGTCTCAGGGTGGCCTCGAACTCATGGCGATCCTCCTACCTCTGCCTCCCGAGTGCTGGGCTTAAAGGCATGTGCCACCACACTCAGCATCCAAGTTGTTTTTAAGATTTTATTTTATTTATTTATTAATTAGAGATAGAGAGAGGGCGAGAGAGAGAGAGAGTGAGAATGAGCACTCCAGGGCCTCTAGCCTCTGCAAATGAACTTCAGACACATATGCCACCATGTACATCTGGCTTACATGGGACCTGGAGAATCAAACCTGGGTCCTTAGGCTTTGCAGGCAAGCACCTTAACTGCTAAGCCATCTCTCCAGCCCTCATCTAAGCTTTTGATGTCAAAGAAGCGAGAAGAAAGAATATAAACTGTATGATTACACTGATTCAGAATTCTAGAAATAATAATCAATAGTGACAGGAAGCCCATTGATGGTGGTCTAAGGGGATAGGGTTAGGATTAAAGGGAATGGATTATAATATATCAATGAAGGTTGCTAAATGCTTTCACAAGTGTGAATTTATGTTAAACTCATAAAATCTAACACTTTTTATAATATGTCAATTATGTCCCAATCAAGGGATTACAATGGGACAAGAGGTAATGAGGTCTGATAAAACTCCACCTACATCATAAAAAGACTCAGGAAGCTCCCTAGAAGAAACCCAGGGAGAAGTCTGGCATGTGCTGTCCTCTAGTTACCTATTCAGTATCCATTATTCTCCCAGAATGGTAAGGAAGTGAAGGTAGGGGTAATGTCTTAGTACCAACCAGCTATGGCTCCCATGGGTACTCTTACTTTCTTGGCTGGGATCCACAAAAGAAAGACATTTCTTCCTCATGGGACAGGGAAAAATGTGGGACTGATTTCAAGTGTGATGGTCCATTGTAGTCACAGAGCAGGTCAGAATGGATGAAGAAGCTTGACATTAAATGGACAGCAGTCACTATTTTTTTTTTTTTTGAGGTATGGTCTCACTTCAGCCTAGGCTGACCTGGTACTCACTCTGTAGCTCCAGGCTGGCCTCAAACTCATAACTGTCCTCCTACCTCAGTCTTCAGAGTGCTAGAATCAAAGGCATGAACCACCATGTTCAACCAACAGTCACTATTTTGAAAGTTTTAATTTTATATTTATTCTGTAATAAATCCAATGAGATATTCACCTCCTGTTTTTCATGGACAAGTTCTCTTCCACCACCTTCTCTGCCACCAATAGCACGGAGAAAGTCAGAGCAGGATGAGCAGCTCTGGGTGGGATCACAGGGTGGGATCACTTGAGAGGGGCTGCATATACCCCAAAGGTGTTTCTGAGCCCAAGGGAGCAAGACATTAAATATGAAATAAAAACATAGGTAATTAGAGGACAGAAAGGATCAGAAAAATGGCTTTTCGTGCTTTTTTTCTCTTTCAAAAATATTTTATTTTATTTTGAGAGAGAGGGATGAAAGGAGAGAGAGAAAGAGAGAGACAATGGGTGTGCCAGGGCCTTTAGTCACTGCAAACAAACTCCAGTCACATGCACCACCTTGTGTATCTGGCTTACATGTGTCCTGGGGAATCGAACCTGGGCCCTTTGGCTTTGCAGGCAAGTGCCTTAACAGCTAAGCCATTTCTCCAGCCCTTTTCCTGCTTTCTTGGAGGAGACGCTCCACTTTTCCATTCTTGCTGGGCTGCAGTGTGGCTTCTGTGAGCAGCGCCAGCTGCAGGGCTGGTTAATGCTTTTGAGATCAAGGCAGGTGTCCTCTATGGATCTCCCATGCTTTAAAGCTTCCAAGAACCTGAGGAATCTACCTTGTGCAGTAAGGTGGAAATTTTATTTGGAGTTAGAGAGAAAACAGAATTCTAACTGCTCTATCTCCACTCCAAGGAAGGAGGGGTCAGGTTGGGAGGTTATCCTGACTTGATGGAGGTCACCTGCTTGGGAAGTTAGGACTATGTGGGATAGCTGAGTGGAGGGCAAGTGGCAAGGGATGATATTGGAAAGGCAGACCTGGGAGAATTTAATATAAAAAATGTTATCAGTTCAGATGCCTGATTCCTCATATGTTATTTTTATAAAGTTGTGACCCAATCTCACATCTGACTTGAAAGTGACCCAGAGGAACCTTCAAAGAGCCATGACCTGAAAAGCATACTCATCCTCATTGTGGTGGTCCTATGTCTACAAACTACCTAAAGTGGTGCAGGTTGGATTCATTTGAGAATATCCAGTGACCTCGACTTTACTGAGTGCTGTCCTTCACTGATCACTAAGCCTCCTGGCTATTCCTTCTGCCTGTATTCTCCACCCCAGCTCCCATGCCTTTTCTCCCTCACTCCATCAAAATCTTCTTCCCCATGATCCTTCCAGTGCCATTACTTTATTCAACTTGGTTGTCCACCTAAGGACTCTGTTTTTCCTGCTGCCCTCTCTGGTAGAAGATATGTTTTTGGTGATAAACTTTCCAAATGGCTGCTTTGTTTCTTTTCCATACATTTGTAGCTCCTTTCCTATGAAGTGTATCACACAGAGCCTTGCTTTTGCTTTTGCTTTTGTTTTTGTTTTTTCAAGGTAGGACTTCACTCTAGCTCAGACCTGGAGTTCACTATGTAGTCTCAGGGTGGCCTCGAACTCCTGGCGATCCTTCTACCTCTGTCTCCTGAGTGCTGGGATTAAAGGCATTCGCCACCATGCCCAGCAGCCTTGCTGTTTTTATTTGTATTTTTGAAGCAGGAGCAATATTATTCTCTGTGTGTAACTTCCTCCTCCCCTAAATATGGAAACTTACCACTCTGCCATACAGTTAGTTGGAGTTTGGGGTTCAAGAAAAGTTAGTAAATTAATGAATCATAAGCATAACTTGGGATATTTTTCCCACAAAATGTATCACTTGTGTTTTTGCCCACATTGAAAGTCCTCAGCATCTTTTCTGCCTACTTACATTGGCTTCCTGTGGTTTCTCCCCATCTGCCTTGCATTTCTATCTCTTAAGAGCTTTCCAGGTCCTTCAGCCTTATAACCTGCACCATCAGTTCCCTCTTTTGGTGAGATTTTGAGATGGTGAATCAGGCTAGCTCTAGGGTTGAACACTCCACATGTACAGAATTGTCCTATTGCTCCTGGTTTTGTCCTGGTTTCTTCAGACCTGATAAGACCTTCTTCCTTTGCCGTTGGCAATTGCCATGGCAATTGAACAGGAAAGCCTAACAAGGCCTCCTTACTTGCAAAGGAGCTGCTCATTTGGAGTCAAAAAAGCTATGTGTAGTGTCCAGTTCACCTCTCTGCACAAATCTCTCTTGAAACTGAGGAGTAGACCAGACCAAAAGGTGGACTTTCTATGGCTTCTCCTTTCATTATATCATATTTTCTGGCCAAAAGGAATAACCTACCTCCAATCATTCCTAAACACATTATATACCAGCAACCAATAGTTGTGTAATAAGCCCACTGCTTTTTTTCCCTTTGGTGATTCCTTGACAGATACTCTTGGTAATGATAATTGCACCAAGCCCCAACTCTACTCAATATTGTGTATCTTTCTGGGGGCTCTCACTACTCATTATCTCATCTATTGTTATGTTATCTTCTGAATGGTGGGAGGCAAGGATTATTAGCTCCATTTTAAAGAAGGCCAATCTGGGGCCTGGAGAAAGATTTCATGATTTGCCTCAACTATCACATCTTGTAATGGTATGTGTATGTGAGAGAGAGATGGGTTGAGGGGAGAGCTACAGAGCAGTCCTGGCTTCCTAAAGCCTTCACACTCTTTTAAGCTTTTGTCAGATTAGTTGTGAGCACCATTGGTGTAGCTGACTTGGGTTCCTTGGGCATTTTGTCATTCACTTAAACTGAATCCCCTATATTTTTTTATTAAACTCCTCTAAATGAATCATTATAATTTACACTTTAACATAGACTCCTCTTAATTTTTATAAATCTTTGTACACTCTCAACTAGCCTTACCTTAGGATTTCCAGCCAACACATATGAATTGTACCCCTCCTCTGTTAGTCCTTCTGCCAGATGTGGGAGACTGGCACAGGGGAGGTAGATAGGGAAAATGGGGTACAAGGAGGTGTACATGGAAGTGGGCAGGACTGCAATTGGAGTTCTATCAAGGGGATCCTTTTCCAAAGTTCATCATTCCAGAGATAAAGGCTGATCCTTAACCATGTAGATAAACTACATTGGCCAACAGGGGGCCTTGATGGGTGGAGGCTGGAAGAGCGATACAGGGTAGTTTAAGAGTCAGATCACATGCAAGCATGTTAAACAAGAACCTGGACTACATGGAATAAAAACATGCTTAAAATATTAATAATGATTCATACCAAGTACTAAATGGAACTATAGACAATAAAGGAAAACAAGATGGTTGGGCAGATTATAATGGAAGGTCAGAAGAACTGCAAGCTTTGTGGAGAAGGGACTTTTATTTTGGAAAATGAACAGCCCTCACTGAAGGAAAATATTTCCATACAATGGTAGGGCCTGAGATGCTCTAATTAGGGCCTGTCCAAAGACTCTCCAGCCCTTTGGAAGTAGATAGGAGATAAATATGTTACAAACATATGTGATAGAAGACACAAGAAAGCAGTTAGAGAATAAGAGCATAGTTCTCAAATGGATATTCTGGGCCAATCCTATTCTACAGTTCAGTGTGTATGTGGGGCTGGTGCCATTGTATATATCTTCTTCCCACATACACACCAATTCCTAAGCTCTCAGAATAATAACTATTGGATGCCCTTTAATTTCTACATAAATGGCAGCTTAATAAATACATCTATATTTGGTGGTGCATACCTTTAATCCCAGTTCTTAGGAGGTAGAAGTTGGAGCATCAGAAGTTCAAGGGCATCCTCAGCTACATAGCAAGTTTGAGGCAATCCTGGGGCACATGAAGTCCTGTCAGTAAATAAACAAATAAATACAGATTATTAAGCCTGCTTCCAGAGTTTCTGGAAAATGAAATCTTACATAGGTTTTCTAAGACATAAAAAATGTATAGCTAAGGCAGCAGCTGATTTATCCTTATTGTTTTCCATTTCATATATTACCAAAGTGGGGGTGGGGTGAGCAGTAATCAAGATTCAATGATGTTTTTGATAAAATGAGTTATTGCTAAGTTGTACAGAAATAATTCTAAACCCACCTCTAATTTTTTTAATGGTGGTTTCTTGCCTACTGTTTGTTAGTAGGAAACATTAACTCTGAGTATCTGATTCCCTGTGAATAAAGCTAGGAATCTTGTAAAACTGAATATAATTATACTCTGAATTCAGCTGACTGTTTGAACAACTTTGTCATTTTTAGTCCATAGTTTTCAGAAGGATACTTTACTGTATTCCTTTGGCAGGTGTTAAAAGTGAGTTCTTTGGCAAGCATATTACCCATCCTTACAGAGCTTGTCATATCCCAAGTGTTTTCCAAAAATTACTTCATTCCTTAATTGCAACTTACCAAGTGACAAGTTTTATTTGTACTCTCTGATATCTTAGGGCCACTAAGAACAGCTTTCCTGTAGAAATTGGGATCAATAGTCACAACTTTGGTCTGAATCAACTTTGGGTGTCAGGAACAAGTTTTATTGAAATGGGACACCACAAAGCCTCTCTCCTTATCTACTTACAAGTAAACTGTTCTGTTGAGCAGAGATTCCTTTTAGCTGTTCTTTTGGACATAGGTCCCTCTTTGTTTCCTATATCATAAATGTCATGAGCAAAAATGGCAAAACTGTATATTGAACCAAGACTTTCTTCCTACATGCAAGGTTACCCTTTCTTTATCCATCACAACAAAAGAAATTATATGGGAATTTACTGTCCAGTTGCTATGCTTAGGACAATTAATGTTTACCTCCTATTGCTGTGTAATTTAGAAAGGTGGCACATCCCTGTTTTTGGTTAGAGTGTTGCCTTTCTCACCATAGTGCTTTTGCAGCCAAATGCTCTACCACAGAGTTATGCCCCCAACCATAATGGCTTTTGCACACTCTGTTCCCTCTCCATGGAATAAGCTATCCTTTAAGACTGTGCTTAAAGCAGTTGATCTCTAAAGAGGCTCTGTTACTCATGACCCTCTTATTAAGAATGATACATGTCCCTTGCAGGGACCCATGAGATGCTTGGCCAATTGGATGCTCTCTGTTTTATAGAAAATATGACATTTTGAACTCTTTACTTACATTTTATATAAATTTTCAATTAAATTATCTCAAGGCAAGTAAGGTATTTCTATTTTCCTTTCAGGGAAACTCAGAGTGGTAAAGTCACTCATTCCGTGCCATATAATGCAGAGCAGATTTGGAGAATGAATTACACCCTGCTATGCTATATAATATACATTGCCACAAAACCATGACAATACAGATTACAACCTTACTTATTTCCAAGTTTGAGCGGCTATTCAGGGCTTTCTTCAAACCATTCCTTTCATTTATTTAGCTCTCTCTCTTATGCATCTTTGCAAGTTCACCATACTTTGTAGACATTTGACCATTAGAATTGCCTTGCCTGGCCCAATCTCTATTTCATACTTTTTCTGGAAAACTATTTATGTATTTGTATGTGTCCTTGTTTCTTGTACCTCATGCTGGTTTACTGATCTTCCTGCTGGCCTGTGCTTACTCATCTGAGTCTCCAGCAGTGTCTCTTTTTATTATCCATCTACCTGCCATCTTTTGTATTTTCCATACCCAACTTTGGGCCCTCCTCACAGGTAAAGGCTAGAGGATCTAAGTGCTCATTTCACAAATAATACCAAAAGATTACCAGAGCCCTTTGGAGCTACTGTCAATGGTGCTGCAGACTTAATAATATCATCAAAGCACTTCTGGTTCATTACAGTGGACCAAGCACATGTACCAGCCTCTTCTTCTATCCCAAATTTCTGGAATTGATAGATTGTCAAGAAATTATCATCTACCTATCTGGGCCCTCTTTGGGCATAAATCCTGGAAACATAAACATAGGGGGAATAATTGGATAAATTAAATACACAGGAGAAAATGGGATCCCTACAAAGGTGGGACAGAAATCCAACAGAGCTCCACACCTGGAAATAGTGGTTATGGAAGCAGGAAGAAACCAAGGATATCAAATAGGTTGGTGCACTGACTCAAGGAATTCCTGTACATCTTCTTTCCCTTACCAAGAAACTATAGTGGGGACTCTGCCAACGAAGCTCTAGGTGTAGAGGTTGGGGCTAGAAACACAAGGTACTTAGTATCTTGCCAAAACAATGCTCTTCAAGGGCTGCTTGTGAGGTCATTTCTGGCATTTTCATGAGTGTTATTTCTCCTCTCTTCCTATGCTTGCTTATTCCTCTGCAAACTTTTGCAACATGACTTTTATTGTGTTTATAGGGGTGGTGTTATCTTGCTGAAATTAACTCCTGAAGGGCAAAGACCTAATTTTTCTATATTCCTAAAGCCTAGAATAATGGCTAGTATGTTAGTTAGTCATCTTAGAAATTCCATGAGCCTTGACCCCTACTGCAGGGCTAAATGCAGCCCCAGACAGTGTCAGGCTGTGATATGTCACAGATGGGATCTCAGGGGTTCAGACATGCCCTTTTCTCTCTCCTTAAATCATTCTACTGGTTCCATAGACCAAATAATCTATTTCATTTATAGAATTGAGATCCAGTTAAAATGAAAAAAAAAAAATCCTTAAGAGAAATTTCATTATAACCTGGAAACAACACTCAACTGGTCAGTGAAGCTGGTTTTGATCTGAAAAGAGCTTCTAGGACATTGAACAACCTGAGGCAGATTACAGAAAAGGAATTAGACTGAGAAGTTGTTTATTGGAAGCCTGTTGATAGACCTGGGGCTGGAGAGTGGATCCAGAAATCCAGCACTTGGCCTAAAGTGTAGTACTTTGATTCCTAAGTGTGTTTCTCCAGAGAGCTTTATTTATAGCCTCAGAATGGATCTGGGCGCCAAAGAAAATGAAAAGAGCTAGAGATGGTGATCAAAGCGAGCTACTTGCACCCTAGCCTCATTTACGTCTCATTTTAGCTCTGGACACCTGGGCACCAGTGGGTGGAATAAGGCAGAAAGACAGGAGAACCAGGGAAAATGAAGAAGGCAATAGGCTCTAATGGGAATGTGGAAAGAGTCAGGACAAAGGTTAAGAATGTGGGGTATCAGATTGGACCAGAGGTCATGTGGCCTAAACCCCTTGTCAATAGATAAGGAAATGGCAATCCAGGGGTTTATGTAACCTAACACTTTGGGGTCATCCAGTGGCTCTGTTACTAGAGTGGCCCTGCTCTAGGGCATCTCTTTGGCTTCACACTTTGTTCATTAAACAACAGATAAGCTCACAGAAGAAGTTGGTAATGCTACTGCTATCTGACTGTTTGGGTGGAAGTTATGGGCCACTGCACTGTTGGAATTTGGCATTGGTAATCATAGATAGAACAAGGAAAACATTCCTCTGAGGATATGTGAATGGATATATATATATATATATATATATATATATATATATATATATATATATTTTCTTTGAGATCCCAGGCCTAATTGGCCATTAATTCAGTCACTTAACTAACATTTACTGAGCATTTGTGGCAGCTTTCATGGATGTCAGGACAGGAGCAAGGAATGTGATCTCATTGGGGAGGGACATTCACCATGATAATGAGGAAAAAGAGCACACGGCAGAGGTAACTGGTCTTTTGAATAGGAGGGAACTGCCCTCCTATCATATCTAAGAGAATGACTTTAAGCAAGGCCACTCAAAACTCAGGTGATAAACCTTGGATACCAAGGCTCAGGTGTGGGTCTGGATTTTGCCACAGAAAGAGGTCCAGTGGCATCTGAGCCACCCTAAGGATTGTGTATTTACTGGAGACCGTTCATTGTTGCTATAGGACTTGTGAGATTGCACACTTTCATGTGCTCTAGAGACCTTAAAGACCAAAGAATGCTAATACCACGGGTGTGTGGCTTAACTCTCACCTCTATCTCCTGTAGTAAAGAATTCACCCACCCAGCCAGGCCTCAGGCTACTTAGAAAGTGAACAGGGCTGGTTAGCAAGAGTTGAACTTGGATTTTTGGACGAGTCCTCCAGTGATACTGTCATTTCTTCCTTTTCCTTCTTCAGGTCAAATTCCAAAATTTAGCTAAAAAATTATGTTGCACCAGGCAGCATATTAAGTCTTACAAAAATGATCACAAAAATGAAGTGATGGGAAACAAACAACTGTTTCTTTTAATCCTTTCTTCCTCCTCCCAGGACAGGATCAGACTTATTATTGGAAAAGAGTATGTTTGGCTGTCAGGCAGCCCCAAAACAATAGGCTCTGAGGTCCCAAAATATCTTCTAACTTCATCTCATGGTTTTAAGTGCCTTTAAGCATTGAGGTTTAAAAGTCTTGTAAATCAGTCACTGCTGACTACCCTGGGAGGAGACATCAGTTGCAACTCATTGGGAAGATAATGATGAGAGACAAGAAGTATCATCAGAGGGGCACAGAGGAATGAGGAAGTAAAAACACAGCATGGAAACTTGCCCAAGACATAGGTCAGCAAGCAATTGTGAAGACAGCAGAGCTTCAACAAACATGAACTCAGAATCAATCATACTAGGTATTGTCTTGGAAATTATAGGACCTCAAAGATGAGTGAGAAAGCCCCAGTCCTGCTTGACTGGCACTGAGATCTTTGCGTGTGCATGCTCAGAAGGAGTGGGATAAGGAGCACATGCCTTCCATGTACTGTCAATAATCTTTCTGGGTATGAAACCCACTGGATAGTTTCCCAGTGTATCTCTGGGTATTTTCACTCATTTTCTATATCTGCTTAGTCAGGACCTACAATGGAAATATAGGATGGATCCCAAACTTGCCCTGAAGGTTGCTCAGGCCAACTACACATCTTTGCATTTGGGTTTCCTTTGGGGGTTCCTGATATTTTTCTCTCCTGCTCCAGAACAAGCAATTTTCAGGTTCTTCCAAACTTCATTGGGAGACTTATTGGGAAGAATGACCAGACTCTAATGCCAGGGCATATCTTTTCTTTAATGTATATTTTTATTAGATATATACATAGTGTGTATACAGTTATGTTGGTACCATTGTTAGCCTCCTCCCTGTCCTCTCCCCTCTGAAGGGACCCTCCTTGTTGGGTAATGTGGGTCGTGCATTTGGGGTAGCCATCAGTTATGGGGAAGAGGCAATGTCTCCATGCATAATATCCCAACTTTTGGCTCTAACAATCTTTTTGCCCCCTCTTCCAAGAATTTCCCTGAGCCATGTTGGGTTCATTTTAAGTGTGCTTCAGTGATGAGGTCTTGGGAACCTCTATGTCTCTGGATTTGGTAGGAGTTGAGAGTTCTCTGTGTGTATCTCCCATATCTTAAGGGAGGAAATAGGTTTATTTTGACCCACAGATTGAGTACAGTCCATCATGGTGCAGAAACCATGGCAACAAAAGACTGAAGCCAACCTGGTCACTTTGCAGCCACAGTCAGGAAAGAGACAGTTATGAAAACAGATTCTCAGCTCTCTTTCTCCCTTTTATTGTCTGGAATCCTAGCTCACAGGTGCCTCCCACATTTAGGGGGTATCTTCCAACCTCAATTAATCTAATATAGAAACTCCTTCATAGACATGCCCAGAGATTTTTTTTTCTCTTAGGTGATTCTAAATCCAAACAAGTTGATAATCAAAATTAATCATCTTACAGATATGGAAAGCATATGGCAGTATGTGATCATGAGTAAACTTTATCCACTTCTTTTTTGTGATAAGAATCTCACTCTGGAGCACAGACTATCCTGAACTCACTATATAGACCAGGCTGGCCTTGAACTCATGGCAGTCCTGCCTCAGCCACTTCAATGCTAGGATTATAGATAGGCATAAGCCACCACATCTGGCTTAACTTTCTCCACTCTTACTGTGGAAAATGGCCTGAATCTCATGTAGCTGGTTCAGTTTAAAAGGGAAAGATTATTAGAAGAGCTCAGCCTTTTTTTTATTAACAGTTTTGATAACCCTGTGATTCTTCATTGTTGAGTTCTTGGTCAGTTATGCCTGTGGTTCTAGAGAACTGTGGCCACATAAGATGACCTATAGCTTGCTTGTCTTATTGTCCTTCACATCTAGGAGCAGAATTGAGTATAGCACTTTGATCCTTTGTAAACATTTGCTTAATTAAACCATTTAAGACTTTTAATTTACGCATTGCTATGTCAGTCAAAAGAAAGAATGTCCCAAGACTCATGTCAAAATGAAAAGGAAGAAGGGGATTTAGATCAGGTAGGAGATAGACCTAAAAGGGAGAGGAAGGAAGCAAATGGATCTCCAGAGTTTGGGGGCAGAGGATCCTAGAAGAACAGGGTGACATGGGTGAGGAAGAGGAGCAGCCAGAAGAACCCAGTAGGCAGAATGTTTGTGAGTTAATGAGGAGTCTGAGTGGAAGACAGCCCAGCAAAAAAGCTGGGTGAGAATGTGTTTAGAATCCCTATAGGCAAGTAGAAGCAAAGAAGGGTTTGTTAAGTAGGGTACTGGTAAAATAAAAGTGAATTCGAAAACAGTCTGGCATCAGTGTGCAGGGTAGAATGAAAGGGAAGGCCTTGGAGGAAGGGCTTCAGGTTACCACGAGGGATTCAGGTTGGACAAAGGTACACACAATAAAGACTCAGGCCACAGATTTACAATGAACATGTCTGAAGGTTTGGGTGCTGTTCTGGATACAGCTGGGATGCAGTGGAATATAGCAGAAGAGGAAACAGAAAGAAGGATATGAATTTTAATTCATTAATGCTTCATTTTTTAAAATTTTTTATTATTTTATTTATTTTTGGAGAGAGACACAGAGAGAAACAGAGAGACAGGGAGAGGAAGACAGAGATGGGCGCACCAGCAGTCTCTCAGCTGCTGTGAACAAAATTCAGAAGTGTGCACCCCCTTGTGGTCAAGTGTGGCATTGCGCCCTTGCATCACTTTGCATCTGGCTAAACATGGGACCTGGAGATTGGAACCGGGTTCTTAGGCTTAGGAGGCAGGCACCTTAACCACTAAGCCATCTCTCCAGCCCAATGCCTCATTTTTAACATTTGAAGAATTTCATGGTAACATCCAAATATAAAGAATGTATATAAATATTTTTATCTATTGTTCTTGACAATATGTTTTCTTTAGGTAAAAATGGTGAATTCCATATGGTAGCACTTAGGAGGGTGAGACAAGATGATCATAAGTTCAAGGTTAGCCTGGACTATATAATGAGAACTTGTCTCAGAAACAAAACACAGGCCGGGCGTGGAGGCGCACGCCTTTAATCCCAGCACTCGGGAGGCAGAGGTAGGAGGATCGCCGAGAGTTCGAGGCCACCCTGAGACTACATAGTGAATTCCAGGTCAGCCTGAGCCAGAGTGAGACCCTACCTCGAAAAACAACAACAAAAAAAAGAAACAAAACACAGCACAAGATGGAGATACAGCATTGAGCTTACTCCATAAGGTCATTGTGATGGTTGAGACATAATAGCCATAATGCTTACATAACACTTTGTGCAATGTTCTGGGAAAGAGAGACCACTACTGTAGCCATCAGGTCTTGTCTCAACAATAATCTTTTTTTTTTTAAGTTTTCATTTTGGGAGGTTGGAGCGATGGCTCAGTGGTTAAGGCACTTGCTTGCAAAGCCTAAGGACCAGGGTTACATTCTCCAGTACCTACGTAAAGCCAGATGCTCAAGATGACACATGTGTCTGGAGTTTGTTTGCAGTGGCTAGAGGCTCTGGCACACCCATTCTTTCAATCTCTCTTTCTCTCTCTCTCCCTTTTCTCTCTCTCAAATAAATAAATAAATAAATATTTTTTTTTTGTTTTTTGAGGTAGGTCTCACTCTAGCTCAGGATGAACTGGAAATCACTAGGTAGTCTCAAGGTGGCCTTGAACTCATGGCAATCCTCCTACCTCTGCCTCCCAAGTACTGGGATTAAAGGCATGCACCATCACACCTGGCTTATTTTTTTTTAATTATCATTTTGGAAATTCATGACTTTTGGATACTAACCACTTTAAATTTTATTCTCTTCAGGTCATTATAACATGTGTGATGTCCTTGTTCATCAAGGATGCTGGCTCTTGGCCAGTCTGCTTCTGCTGGTTTTGCAACTGCTCCTTGGGCACCTTCTCTATAAACTTGTCTTTTCCCCCAGATGTTTCTTCATCTACTGTCATTAAATGTTGGTGCACTTTATGAACCTTCTCAGGTTGTATAGCATCCTTTAATAGTGCCTTCCATAGCCCAGGGTTAATTTCTACCTCCATATCAGTGACTAACTTCAACTCAGAGCTGTCCCTGAGTTATCCAATGGTCTATTAGACATCACAACTTGTATGCTCCAATAGTTCCTTAAACTCAAAATTCCTAAAACTTAAATGACACTTCCATATATAAAAGCTGTTTCTGTCTCAGAAAATGGCATCACCACCCCTCCAGGTAGAGGTTTCTAGTCTGGAAACTTAGGAATAATATTTAGTATGCTCCTCAGTCCTACATGAATGAATTTACCTCTAGACCCAGTCACATTACTTCAAACTTCAACTGTCTCTTGACCTGCCACTAACCTGTTTTCACCTTCATCTATCTCCTGAGACCATAGTATCCTACTCTTCAGCACGAAAACCTATGGTATACACTGAGCTGGTCTCTTTTCACCAACTCCAATACCCACTACCTTCATCATATTCTTCCCACTGCAACCAGAGTGATTTAAAATTTCAAAATGCACGTAGATTCTTGTTGATGCTCTGCTAAAACCCTTCAATAGCTTCTCATTTCTCGGGAAAAATTCTAACATCTTTACCTCAGCTTTTCAAATGTGTGCAGCTCAGGCAACCCCATGCAGTCTCCTACTTTCTGAGTCTCAGGTCCTCAGCTTTCTCCACTTCCTTACTGATGACCTTTCTCCTCTTAAAAGTGCATGTGAAGCCGGGCATGGTGGTGCACGCCTTTAATCCCAGCACTCAGGAGGCAGAGGTAGGAGGATCTCCGAGAGTTTGAGGCCACCCTGAGACTACATAGTTAATTCCAGGTCAGCCTGGACCAGAGTGAGACCCTACCTTGCAAAAACCAAAAAAAAAAAAAAAAAAAAAAAAAAAAAAAAGTGCATGTGAGGGCTGAAGAGATGGCTCAGTGGCTAAGGCATTTGCCTGCAAAGCCTAATGACCCAGGTTTGATTCCTCAGTACCCATGTAAAGCCAGATACACAAAGTGGTGCATGCATCTGGAGTTCTTTGCAGTAGCTAGAGGCTCTGGCATGTCCATTCTCTCTCTCTCTCTCTCTCTCTTTCTCTCCTTGCAAGTAAATAAATACAGTTAACTTTTTAATTTTTTTATTATTTTACAATTAATTTTTTAAGTGCATGTGAAATAATGTTTTTTCTTTTCTTTCTTTTTTTTTTTTTTGGAGAGAGAGAGAGACAGAGAGAGATAGACAGAGAGGAAAAGGGAGACAGAGATGGGCGCGCCAGTAGTCTCTCAGCTGCTGTGAACGAAATCCAGATGCGTGCGCCCCCTTGTGGTCATGTGCGGCATTGTGCCCTTACGTCACTTTGCATCTGGCTAAACGTAGGACCTGGAGATTGGAACCGCTGGAAATTGGAACCAGCAGCGTTCTTAGGCTTAGCAGGCAGGTTCCTTAGCCGCTAAGCCATCTCTCCAGCCCTGAGATAATGTTTTATGCAGCGTGTCAGGGAATTCACAGCACTCCTGACATCCAACCAGCTGTCATTTTTTATGAGTCTAGAATTACATTAGTAGGTAAAACCCAGCCAAAATCTTGTTGCGGCAAGTACCACAAACTTCCAGCACTTTCTAAGAAAAGGCAAAGCTTGGAATATGCCTTCTTCTACTGGAAAAGGCACTTAATGATGAGTGTCATTCTGACACTCTCCTCTGTGGGTATTAAAACCCTGCTGGGAAGACAGAATCAGCAGAAGAACCAGCAGCTCAAACAGAAAGGGGGGTTAGTCCTGCCCAGAATGTGTGCACCATTGGGATTACACAGCCAAAAGGCACTGATCTTCCTCCTGCCCTCCCATTCTGGTTCTTTCTCCTTTTTAGGTTCCCTTTTCTGTTCTCCCCACTCCCCACACTGCCTTTAATGTTGACTCCCATGGACACAGTTTAAGCCAGCCCATGCTGTTAGAGATTCTAAGTCCTCATTAAAAAATATCTTGGGCTGGAGGGATGGCTTAGCAGTTAAGGCGTTTGCCTGCAAAGCCTAAGGACCCTGGTTCAATTCTCCAGGTCCCACGTAAGCCAGATGCACAAGAGGGGCGCATGCATCTGGAGTTCGTTTGCAGTGGCTAGAGGCCCTGGAGCACCCATTCTCTCTCTCTCTCTCTCTCTCTCTCTCTTTCCCTCTCTCTGTCTCTAATAAATAAAGTAAATTTAATAAATTAAATCTTAAAAAAAGAATGTCTTGTGTAATTCATTTTGATTCTATAGACAACTCAAAGGGAGACTCTGAGATGATGATGTCTAAGAATGGTATTCTTGCTGTAGAAACTCGTGATCTGGGGAAGTAATTTTGACCAAAGAAAGGGATTGGGATATTGCTTGTGTTGATTCTGTTTTGTTTTGTTTTTCTTTTTTGGTTTTTTGAGGTAGGGTCTCACTCTAGCCCAGGCTGACCTGGAACTCACTATGTAGTCTCAGGGTGGCCTCAAACTCATGGTGATCCTCCTGCTCTGCCTCCCAAGTGCTGGAATTAAAGGCGTGCACCACCATGCCTGGCTTGATTCATTTTTAATTGATATAGCTTCAGAGGAAGATGCTTGCAAAAATCTGCTGGTGAGATCACAAAATACTTGCTTCTTGGGATTGAGATTTGACTCTTATTTGGGAAGGCACATCAGTCTACCCTCTCAAGGGCAAGATGATAAGGTTCTATCAGACCAAGCGTCAAATAGAACCTGAGAATCTACTAAGGTCATATTTGTTTTGACTTGTAAGCACAAATTTGACTAAGTGTCCAATCACACTATAAAATGAAGTGCCTGTTTCTCTAGTCCAACACCCTTGGAAGCAACACAGACAAACCTGCTGCGATTTTGTAAGGTCTCTGCTATTTGTTTTTCACAGAACTTTAGACTATTGCCTCTGAGACTGAAGACTGCAAGATGGTTTTGGAAATGCTGAACCCGATGCAGTATAATGTTACCACCATGGTGCCAGAAGCGGTGTCTGTCAGTGTTATGCCACTTCTGCTGCTCATAGGCCTGTTTCTCCTGGTGTGGAACCATGAGGGCACATCCTCAATACCAGGTAAGTCACTTCTGAACCCAACATTGCTTCCTTGGTCCGTGGCTGTAATGAAGGTCTTATAAAAGGGTAAGGAACAAACCTGGAAGGTATCTGAGAACATAGCTATGCTAGCAAATGAGAAAAAGATGAAAAAATTTAAACCCATTATGTGTGCATGTTAAATGAGCACATAATAAAAGCTATCTTAGATAAATCGTCCAGTCTGCAGGCTGCTTTGGTAGATTAGATTTGGCACAAGTAACCTTTAAAGTAAAATTGAGATAAAGTGGAACAAGGTAAAATTCTAGAGTTTTTGTTAAATTTTTAAGATAGATTAAAAATTTTTCCAACTTTGCTCTGGAGATGTAAATGTTTCTGGAATGCCTTTTCTTCTCCTGTCTATCTCCACTTTGCCTCATTCTTTTCTTCATAATTTTCTCTTTTTGGCAACATGATGATTGTGGTGTCATTGTAAGGGTTGAATGGGATCTGGGCAGAGAGAGAAGAACAGTGGCCACTACTATTCTCTGAGAACATAAAACCCTGACTGAATCTTTAATTATTATAATTATACATGTGATTCCAGTGGAAAACCTTACCATTCTGCCACTGTTGCTGGAATGATCAGATATTACATTAAAGTAAGATAATTAGAAATTTCAGATAGTTTCTTTAGATTCCAGGGTAAATACCTCAGTGACACATATTTGCAATTTCATAAGATGTCCATTAATGTTTTTTAAAAATATTTATTTATTTATTTATTTATGAGAGATGCAAATGGAGAGAAAGAGAGAGAGTATGGGCATGCTAAGATTTCTAGCCATTGCAAGTAAGCTCAAGACATGTGCACCACCTTGTGCATCTGGCTTTACAGGGGTACTGGAGAATCAAACCTGGGCCATAAATGCTAAGGCATCTCTCCAGCCACAATTATGCTTTTGTTTTAAGAGCATAGTGTTTGCACACTCAGAAGTGTGCTGAGAACCCACACAGGGTGACTGAGAGTGGGAGGATGGCAATGGGTACAAGATGCTCTGTGTCTGCATTCTTTGCAAAGTTTTCTAGATCATGGTCTATCTCTATTCAGTCTGGCATAACTAAATAGCCACATTCTTAAACATTTAGTATAAGAACCACCTAGGAGAGGTGGAGCTTATTAGCAGATTCCTGGTTTCTTCCCCCAAGTTTTCCCCCCTAAAATATGCATTTTATTCTTTTTTTTTTTTTTTTTTGGTTTTTTGAGGTAGCGTCTCACTCTAGCCCAGACTGACCTGGAATTCACTATGTAGACTCAGGGTGGCCTTGAACTCATGGTGATCCTCTTACCTCTGCCTCTGCCTCTGCCTCTGCCTCCTGGGTGCTGGGATTAAAGGCATGTGCCATCACTCAAACATGCTTTTTTTTTTGGTTTTTCTCAGTAGGGTCTCACTCTAGCTCAGGCTGACCTGGAATTCACTCTGTATTCTCAGGGTAGCCTCAAACTCATGGTGATCCTCCTACCTCTGCCTCCCAAGTGCTGGGATTAAAGGCTTGCGCCACCACGCCCGGCTTAAAACATGCATTTTTAAAAGGCACTGACCTACACTTATGCTGCTAGCACTAATGATAATTTATTCCCTTAGACCTTTGAGCAAGGACTTCGGCTTATGGAGAAGTAGTATGAGAACTGGCTATTCTCATGTCTGGATCAGGAAGCTAGGTATACTTCACTGTACCTACCACTTCTGGGCTAGAGATATAGTACTGTCACCAGTGCAGCTAATCACCTAGACAGGATACTGGTCCTCAGCTCTGTTTAAGATAGGACCCCAGGTCAATACTATAAACATTTTCCTCAGGTACTTATTTATGAGTAGCCAGGGTTGAGAGCCACAAAGAGGAGCCCAATTTCTTCATCTGACAGAAAGGGAAATAGACACCAGAGGAGATCTGCTATTCCAGGTGAAGGGTTATGGCCAGTATGCGAAGCTAGGGGGTCCAAATAAGTGAAAGATTCAAAAGCAGAGAAGGGAAATGGCCTGCCACTCCCCAGTTGGGAGTAAAGGAGGAACCCAAATGAATGACCAAGAGCTACAATGCCAGGGTGAGGAGCATCTGCCAGCCAGAGAATTCCAGCTTCATACTTTTCCTTAGAAACCTGAGTCTGGTCAGTGTCCCCCAGTGATCTAGACTAAGAGTTCACTGGATCTTGGTGAATAGAAGGTAAGAAAACTGGCCTTGTAATTTACAGGCAGTTTCCTCTCATTTTCTAAGTCAAAGTTGATGACTATGCCTATTTTGTACATGAAGAAACAGATACGAAGAAGTCAGATGTCACACAGCTGAAAGTGATGACCTAGGACTCAAATCTAGGCTTCTTCATACATGATAAGGCTTCTTCATACATGATAACTGAGAAGCCTTTTCAGGTGCTTGGAGGTACAAAGAAGAAAGGTGCTTTTTGACCCTGGAAGTAGCAACAACAGATAGAAGATGTGGTGGAAGGGGCTTCCATAGCTGAGGGAGGAAGGGCTCATTCCTATAAGAAAGAGGGTGTTGTATGCTTGTGTTCTGAGAAATGCCCCAAGTCCACTGATTTTTTCCTAGTACATACAGCTACCTGACACTTGGAAACTCTCTCTTCCCCAAGGACACACAGTCCATCCTAACCTTGAATGCAGGTCCAGAGCAGGGCACCAAGAAGCCAACATGACAATATGTTCCTATTTTTCTCACAAGAAAATATTTCACAGAAAAGTGCACAGTGTGATAACAGACTTGCTATCATAACCCAGCATAAGAAATAGTGTTAATAGCATTTCAGAAGCTTCTACTGACTCTTTCTCTTCTCTCTTTCTTGTCTCCCCTGTACTTTCTTTTCTTCTCCTCTCCTCATCTTCTTCTTTCTCATTCCCTTCTTCTCTTCCCCTCTCTGTAAACATTTTCCTGGATTTCATAATAACCATGCTTTTGTTTTTTAAAATGGTTTTCCACTTAATTTCACATCTGTAGACAATACAATATGTTTTTAAATGTTTTAGCAAATCAGATTGTATATTGTCCATCTTGATCCTTTTGATGAGTATCATATTAGTAAGATTCATCTATGTTAGGACATGACACCATACTTCATTTTCATTGCTATATACTATTGAGTTATGAACATTTCATACTGAGAGCAGTGTCCAGTCTAGAGTAACTTGGACAGTGCTTCTGTGAACACACATGCTCAGATTTCTCTAGGGTATACATCCAGCAGTGGCTGAATAGGACAACTAACTAGCTAGTGAGAGATCTCAGCACAAAGCGTAATGAAGTTTTTCATTGTTTCTGTCCTTTCGGAGAAGGGGACATGTGAGTCTCCTGAACTTACTGCACACCTAGATAAGCATTCCCAGTGCATATAATAGAGCTATCTGATGTTGAAACAACTAGAATGTTTTCCTCATATTTTACTTATGGAACAGACTCTTTTTTAGCTGGGGTGGCATGGTATCAGATTTACATGTAAATAAAAGGCATGTATGCATACTTGTTGTGATAATTTGATTTTATGTTTTTCACATCTCCTCTCCTCTGCTCCGTGACTCTGTAGGGCTGTTATACTTACCATGTCATTTCTAGTCCTTGACTTGGAGCCAGTATCTATAGTAGCTTCTTTTATTATATCTTATTTATTTATTTATTTATTTATTTATTTATTTATTTATATTCTTTAGCGAGAAAGAGGGAAAGGAGAGAGAGAGAGAGAGAGAGAGAGAGAGAGAGAATGGGCATGACAGGGCCTCCAACCACTGCAAATGAACTCCAGAAGCATGCATCCCCTTGTGCATCTGGCTTACATGGATACTGGGGAATCAAACCTGGGTCCTTAGGCTTCTCAGGTAAGCACCATAACCACTAAGCCATCTCTCCAGCCCTATAGTAGCTGTTAATAAGTGTTCATTGGATGAATTAAGGTGACATGCAGTTCATCCCTAAGGACATCAAACTCTGCTTCTCTTCTGGCTACAACACTTAGGTTTTCAACCCATTCACCAGTTTTCTAGCAATCTCCCTTTTTTGGTAGATATAGATTTCCACTATCATCATATTTTTTAATGTTTTCATTTCGATAATTTTTATGTTTTGCATACTTTTTATTTATTTATTTATTTTATTATTATTATTTTGTTGTTGTTGTTGTTGTTGTTTTTCGAGGTAGGGTCTCACTCTGGCTCAGGCTGACCTGGACTTCACTATGTAATCTCAGGGTGGCCTCGAACTCTCAGTGATCCTCCTACCTCTGCCTCCCGAGTGCTGGGATTAAAGGCGTGCGCCACCACGCCTGGCACTTTTTAAAATTTTTTTAAAGTGATAGGGTCTCACTAACTCACAAGCTGACTTCAAATTTCTGGGTTCAAGTGATCCTCCTGGCTCACCCTTCCAAGCAGCTGGTACTACAGGGGCATTCCAATGCCTCTGACTCAATGCCACATCTTAATTTGAATAGTGGCTCCCCCAAATAGTGTACCCTTTATTGTATGTCTTTGTTTTTCATAATCCATGCATTTCAAGTAAGTAAATATTTCTGAGTAAGTCTATCCTCAGTAAGTCAATATTTGGCCTCATGTGAACTAAATATATGTTATATGTTATTTCTCCATTTTTTTAAATCAAAATGCCTATGTAATCTAAAATACCCCCAAAACAACATTTAAAGCTTAATTATTTTACACTCACATACATAATTAATTTAAAAATTAATCCATGCTTTTAGTCATAGCACTTAGCTGAGGAAGGAGGCTAGCCTGGGACTACAGAGTGAGTTTCCAGGTCATCCAAGGCTACAGTGAGAGCCTGAGAAACTAAAATACTAAATTAATTAATTAATTATTAATAAAAACTACAGTGATTAATCAGGAAACATTTAATAAGTATAATGTATCAAACTATAAACACCTGATATTCTGTTTACATTACATATGTTAATTGATTAAGGGTTGGTATATCTGATGACATTTTAAGGAAATGTATATTCAATCAAATCTGCTTGTTTAAATATTTTAAAGAACATAATGGAATTATTTTAATATAAAGTCAATTATCTATGTTATAGTGTTACGAAAATGATATAAAATTAGTAACCTTTGTCAATATTTTAGATAATAACATAGATGGTTTTCTTCAAATGGGGAAAAGTATAAGAGTGTTATTCGCATGAACTCAGCTACTGCAAGTGAAAGGTTAAACCTTGTTTGCCAGATTTGAGAGTGAACATCTCGGCTATATGGTCCCAGTTAAAGGTCAGACCTAACTACTGCTCAGCTCTCCACTGCATGAGAGTACTGCCTCCTACAGTTAAGCACATTTTGATTTTATAATTATTTCACTGATAGCATAGAATTAAAAGAAAGACTTAGAAAAAACTACTGTTTTATAATACAATTCTAAAAAATATACTCAAAGCATTTTATCTAGCTTCTTACCATAACACATAAAATTAGGCTTCAAGGCTTGGCTGGGTGTTTTGGCACACAGTTGTAGTCACAGTAGTCAGGAGGTCAAGGCAGGAAGATCTTGAGTTCAAGGCCAGGCTGAACTATATAGCTATACTCTGTCTCAAAAACAAACACAAAACATCATGACGCATATGTGTGAAAATGCTATAAATAAACTGATTACTTTGTATGTTAACCTAAAAAGTTGATAAAAAGCAAACATTTAAGCTACAAGTTTGTTCTCTGACATTGACCATATCAAATTCCCCAGCTGATCCTTGCACTGATGATATTCTGTATAGTTCTGCATTGTCTAGATGAGCAAAGCTATAAGTGACTACTGCTTGTGGGTAAAACTAGACCATGTCTGCACTGAGCAGACTATGTTCTTCAGTTTTTAGCTTTAAAAACTTTTAAAAATTTTAATTTATTTGACAGAGAGAGAGAGAGAGTAGGCTGCCAGGGCCTTCAGCTGCTGTAAATGAACTCCATACGCATGTACCACTCTGTGCATCTGGCTTATGTGGGTCCTGGGGAATCGAACCTGGATCCTTTGGCTTTGCAGAAAAGCACCTTGACTGCTAAGCCATCTCTCCAGCCCTAGTTTTTAGCTTTATATTGTCTCATGAGATCTAGATTAAGATTCTTAAACTGAAACTTTCTTTTTTTGAGGTAGGGTCTTGCTCTAGCCCAGGCAGACCTGGAATTCACTATGTAGTTTCAGGATGGCCTCGTACTCACAGTGATGCTCCTACCTCTGCCTACTTGGGATTAAAGGCGTGTGCCACCCTGCCCAGCTCCTGAATCATTTTTAAGAGACAGAAAAAGGAGTACTTGTTCTGAGACTGGACAATATCTTTACAGAACTTGCTTCTCTCAGATGAAAAGAAATCATGCCCAGTCTTAACCCATCCATTGTGTTAACTGGGGTATTCAAAACGAAAAGCCTCTAGACAAAAGCAGGCAGCTATATAGTTCTGTTAGCTTGTCATCTGTCACAGTTGCCATGCTCATGACGAAACACATCAACTGACTTCTGTTTGCAACTCATTGACACTGTTTATCTTAGATGAAATTAGCACACATCCCACACAGTTCATTGAGACATAAATGACTAATATCAAGGGGAACTAGTGTAATATGGGTCCAGGTATGCTTTTCACTAAGAGAGTGGTAGAAAGCTTTGTGTTATTCTTCTTTTCTTTTTCTGTCTTAAATCACTTTGTTAGTGAATCACAGATTGATAACAGAATATATAAAGAACAGTAAGACATAAAAAACAACCATTGCTGGCATTGCTAAGATGCCATCTTTTCATGACTTGTCTTAGGTCCTGGCTACTGCATGGGAATTGGACCCCTCATATCCCATGGCAGATTCCTGTGGATGGGGATTGGCAGTGCCTGCAACTACTACAACAAGATGTATGGAGAGTTCATGAGAGTCTGGATCAGTGGAGAGGAAACACTCATTATCAGCAAGTGAGTCTCAGAAGAATCAGAGACATAGGGCTGAGGGCTAGCTCAGTGAGAGTATGTGCTTAGTATATGTAAGGCCCTGGGATTGAGTCCCAGCATCCAAATAGTGATAATAGACATGCTTTTAAAATCAAGGGAGGTGGTCTTTTCTATTAAATACTATTTTGATATCTTGATTGCTTTGTAAGGTAACATTTTTCCTATAGAAATGAAGGTGATAAATATCCATGTAACTATCTAACACTTCTGGCAAGCAAAAATAACTGAGTCTCTTGGAGTTGAATCCAGAGGTACAAATGAACAAACTCCCAAAACCCTTAAAAACAAAAGCAAAAGTACAAGCAGTGGATCTGACTAGTAGTTTTCAGTGTGTTTCTCCTATCAGGCTATTGAGCACCTATATGACATCAGACAGCAAAGCAACCAGCTGCTGTCTCCAGTTAATAACTGCATGCCAATGCTCTGGCTGAGCCATCTTAAACAAGTTAGGCTGGACTCAAACTCACAGTGATCCTCCTACCTCAGCTTCCCAAGTGCTGGGATTAAATGTGTGCACCACTACAGGATTAACCTTAAGCAAGTCAGTATGGATATTGCCCATTAAAAATGATACCTGCCCTCCCCACATTGTTACATATTTTCTGGATTACCTTCAAAGATCCAATTTACTCTAATTAACCAAAGATGCATTGTCTGTGAAGAATGAGCTTTGTTTTTCTTGTTTACTAATTTCATTGTCTATTGATCTTAGAAAATGGAGAAATGGAAAGAAGGCAAAGAAAGTTATTAGACTGTCACTATCTAGAGACTTAGTGTTCCTACCCTACCCTGACCTACTAAACAAGAAAGTCTGGGCTAGTGTCTCCCAGAATATTTCAACAAGTCAGGTGATTATGATATACTCTCAAGTTGGAGAACCGTTGCTTCAATGGCTAGATCACAATTACTCTTTGATTTTACTTGTTCTGGTCTATTGAGCTCCAGTCAGTGGAATTTATCCAAGTTTAATACACTAGTGGTATATCCTCAGTGTTTTAGTAGTCCCTTTTCAGTAGCTATGCTCTCAAAAATGTCCCAAAACTAATGGCATTTGGGTTGGGGGAGTTCAGAGATCCACTCCTGCATTTTCATTCCTCAGCACAGCAAGCTTCCAGCCCCACTCTATTCAGTTCCTGCCTTCCTTTCACCTGTTTTACTTGACAAACAAGTGAAGTAAGCCTGGGGCTATTTACTGAAAGGCATAGCTGCCTGGATCTTGGAGCCTGGAGTTGTGGTTCTCTCCCTGGCAACATATCAGAGTTGCCCAGGAGCATCTGGAAGTTCCAGTGCCTGAGCTGGGGGATCAGAGTCTGTGTGTGTACAGACGCCAGTACTATTTAAGTTTTTCATGATTCCAGTAGGATGCAGAGTTTGGGAACCTCCTACTTGTAAAGAAGAAATGAGGAAGAAGGTTCTGTCTGGGGAAAGTGGGCCTTTCTCTGGGACTAGGAAAAGCAGATAAGCAGGGTTGGAGTGGCATTATTCTTGAGTCTAGCCAAGGTGGTGGTAATGTAAGGTGAGTAATGGACTTGAGAACAAAGTACAAGGCAGAAATCCCTTCTAGATAGGGGACACTTAGAAACTTAGGTCAGTGGAATAATTCCTTGGATGCCCAAATACAGCTACTAAAGTGGAGTCCTTATCACAGTCAGGATGGCATCTGGATCATTCTGCTTGTCTTCGTTAAGAAAGTAACCTTTGACTCCATCCAGCTCAGATACTGATTCATGCAGAGACAGGGACACAACCTGTACCCCTCCCACTTCAGATATTTCATTTCCTTCCTTGTCCTGTTCTCTCAGGCTTTCACTTGTTGAAGTCTTTGTGTTCTTCTTAATTGCCTCAGAGCAGCTCCATTTTGTTGTTAAAGGCTGAGCTCTCCTCAGAAATAGGGCATGTTTGTCCCTATTTCCTCTCCTTGCCTGCTCTTCAAGTCCCTTCCAGAACTACCTGTACCTCTTGAAAAGACCCCATTGGATCTCAGAAAGCTTTTTATTTTGATTTGAATAGTTTACAAGATTTCCTTTTCTTTCGAAAAGTTTGAGGTCTATAGTCATTAGAATTGTGTAAGACTGTAGTCCAACTTTTCCAAGCAGCCCAGTCCCAAAAGGGTATGGGATATAGAACTTCAGGGGAGGAGGTCAAGAGAGTGCTGCTGGCATGCTGCCTGGACAACCTTTGATATAAGGTTCTGAGGCATATTAGTGATCTTGGGCAGCTGAACCCCATGGCAGGGTCTACAGATGCCACAAGTGGCACTGTATATCCATTATATGTGTATACATTAGTTTTTTTCATGTATACAAAAATGGAATTTGAGTAACATCTATAAAAGGGAATTTACAATTAACATGTTAATAAAGGTTCTATTTGGATGTCTGTTATCAATGAATGTACTAATTAGGGTTACAAGTGTACACGTATCATAATCACGTATAATTTTTTTATTATTATTTTATTTTTGAGACAGAGAAAGAGGCTGAGACAAAGATGGGCATGCCAGAGCCTTTCAGCCTCTGTGAACAAACTCCAGATCCGTGCGCCCCTTTGTGGGCATGTGTGGCATTGAATGCTTGCATAACTCTTGGGTCTGTCTACTGTGTGGGACCTGGAAATTCAAACAAGTGTTCTTAGGCTTTGTAGGCAAGTACCTTTACCACTAAGCCATTTCTCCAGCCCTCGTGTATAAATTTATGAGAGGTTCATTCAGCCCTTTTTTCAACCTATATTGAGAACTTATAAAATTAAGGAGTGTCTGAGCCTAACTTTTTTTCTAATTTTTAAAATTATTTTTTATTTATTTTTGGAGAGAGACAGACAGAGAGGGAGAGGGAGACAGAAATGGGCGCGCCAGCAGTCTCTCAGCTGCTGTGAATGAAATCCAGATGCGTCCGCCCCCTTGTGGACAAGTGAGGCATTGTGCCCTTGCCTCACTTTGCATCTGGCTAAACGTGGGATCTGGAGATTGGAACCGCTGGACATTGGAACCAGCATTCTTAGGCTTAGCAGGCAGGCGCCTTAGCCGCTAAGCCATCTCTCAGCCCTGAGCCTAACTTTTAATAGTCATAATTGGTTCTCTATTCATTATTTAAATAAAATTTACTGAGAACTTACTATGTACACAAGGCATAGTTCTAGACTTTTAGAATATAGTAGTGTTATATTTGGGGGATATATCAACCAAACAGTCCTACTCTCATGGAGCAACATATTGTTAGTAAGAGGACAATCAACAGGTAAAGTGCAAGGTTCCATCATGCATAACAACAGGAATATATCCTGAGAAATGCTTCCTTAGGCAATTTTGTTGTGAAAACATCAGAGATGTACTTACACTAAGATGTCCACAATAGGTTATAGTAGGTGACATAATCTTATGCAGCTACTATTATATGTGCTGACATTTGCTGGCATGCCATTATGCAGTGTATATCAAAAGACAACCAATTTTTCAGTTGTTCAAAACTAAAGGTGTGGATGTTGAAAGCTGAGCCAGACCTGAGGAAGCCAGTAGATATGCAGTGTGTAGGGGAAAAAAGTAGTGAAGGGCATGGGGGAAGACTAGCAGTAGGGATTGTGGTATAATTTTACATGGGTAGTTTGAGGCAGGCTTTATTGGGAAGATAACTTTTGATAAAGACTTAATCCATGTAGAAATATGGAAAAATATATTCCAGAGAGAAGGAACAGCAAGTATGAAGGTGTTGGGGCAGGAGGCTTCTTTTTTTTTTCTTCTTTTGAAAAGTTTGAGGTCTATAGTCATTACAATTGATTCCAGAATGACCGAGGGGAAGTACTGGGGAAATTGAATTAAAGAGATAATATGGTGCTAGATCATGTTGGGCCTTGCAGGAGATTTACCCTAATGAATGAGATGGGAAGCCATTGAAGACTTGGAATGACCTATCTGACTCATTCATGTTTCAGCAGAGTGATTTTGACTACTTTGTCGAGAGTTCATGGTGAAAGGTGGGCTAGGGACACAGAAGGACCAGCTTGGCAAAAAGATGAGAGTTTCTGAGCCCAAGATTAATATCATGTCCAGCCCCAGACATACTGGACTTGAAATACCTAGTAGACTAATGTTGAGTAGAAGGTTCTGAGCCTGAGGTCCTTGTAGTTTGAAGGAGTCAGAAACTAGCAAAAGGGATGGGGAAGGAAAAACCACCTGAGGGTGGTGGTCAGGGAGCCAGATGAGGAATGGACAGCAGGCAGGAGGGTTACTGTCAACCCTGTTCAATTAGGCCACTGGAGACTTTAGCACTGTTCTTAGAGAGGTCATGAGCAACTTTAATAACAGTAATTTTAGTGGAATGGTGGGGAGCAAAAGTCTGATCATGGGAGCAAATGGGAGGTGATAAGTCAGAGGCAGCAAGGAGTTTGGCATAGGGAGGCAGGCAGAGATGGGACAGGAGCTGGAGAACAACACTCTGTCAAAGGAATGTTCATAGTTACAGCAGAGAAACTGTGGCATGTGAGCTGTGGTAGGAATAGTGAACTACACAGGGAATCTGCTGATGGAAAAGAAGAATGGCCGTGCTAGGTAAGAGGTAAAGGGGTTCCAGAAATAATGGGTGTGTTGGCCTTGACTAGGGATATGAAATTTCAACTATAGTAACTGGAGGGATGGCTAAACATATGGCATGGATCCTGGGAATTTTATTCTAGTTGCTACTATTTTCTCAGGAAAATGAGAAGTAAAGTTTTTAACCTGCATGTGGGGTGGTATTATAGTCAAACAAGATTGAGATAGGAAATGGACTAGGGAAGTGGAATGGAATTGCCAGCTATGCTGAGGGACCACTTGAATTTAACTGAGACCTGTGTGTGTGTGTGTGTGTGTGTGTATGTGTGTGTGTGTGTGTGTGTGTTCTATAAGCAAGGACAACTGAAGAGTTAGATTTAACAAAATTTTATCACTTGGTCAGAGCGAGTATAATTTTTTATTATAAAGGTTGTTTTATTTAAGCTGGGAGAGTATAAGAGGGAAAAGGGCAGTAGCAAGGGAATAGCATTGATTTAATGCATAGGCTAGTGTTTTTGTTTGTTGCCTACTATTTTATTAATTGCTTCCTCCTCTTTATCACACTCAGCTATGTCAAACCTGGCCACAGCTTCCTCCTTACCAATGGGTATCTAGCTTCTTGGCTAGTCTTCATTGTGAATACACAGCAGGGTTGCCCGCTTTGGAAATGTATTTTTGCCTTAGCCATGTTTGAAAGAAGAATGCCCCATTGACCAGATATTTTACATAACAAACAGTCTCTCTGAGTTTGGGAATTCAGCTGTTATCACCTCAGTGCTGAGGAATTTCCAAACAGGATATTTCTTTCAGTCAGAGTTACTGGTAGGGTCCAGTTGGGGGTGAGTTCTGTTTGATTGCCAGGACCCCTAGCTCTTCACTCTCCTTCACTTACCTAATTTACTCTGGTTAAATTGACCAGACCTCACTTTGGTAAATGACTTTGATTTAAACTAGACTTCTGTAGTCTGTTCCACTTCTTGGCACTATCCATCGTCTGCCTATTACTAGCAATGTTTGAAAGACAAACTGAAAATAACTGAAATGTTGGCACCCTCTAAAGGACACATGGATTAACTACAGTAAGGTTTGGAGTTTCTTACGCTGAAAAATCTATTAAAACTAAAAGCCAAAAGAAGAGGAGTAATCTAGCCTTCTGGATACAAAGTGGCTATGGCATTTATGATCTCACAACGGCTGATGCTACTTACACAGAGAGAAAGAAGGGATTCAGTGGAGGAGAGATATGGGAGGGGAAAAGAGAGGGTGCTGTGAGGGGATTGTGATCATGGTATATTGTCTATATGTACTCACAAATTTTGAAAAATTGATTAAAAATTTCTTCAGAGAAATGTCAACATGATAAATATAGTGTACAAAACTCCTAAAATGCAGAGCAGAAAAATAATGTCCTGTTTATCCTGTAAGTACTAAGAAGTTTAGATTTAATTTTGCGAACAAAAAATATAAAAATTACTCTGTTCTTGAATTTTAGGATAAGGAAAGAAAAGAAAAGCTATAAGCTTTCAAATGATTAGTAATAATTTCAGACCTTTATATAGAGTGATTTTTATACATAGACAAAATTTGAAGTATCAGTATATTGGCATACAAACTGAAACACCTGAAATTTTCTTGCTAAGAAGAGGAAAACTTAGCTGGGCGTGGTGGCGCATGCCTTTAATCCCAGCATTTGGGAGGCAAAGGTAGGAGGATCGCCATGAGTTCGAGGCCACCCTGATATTACATGAATTCCAGGTCAGCCTGGGCTAGAGTGAGACCCTACCTTGAAAAACCGAAAAATGGAAAAAAAAAAAAAGAAGAGGAAAACTTATCTAAAATTGGGGTCATTTGATAAACTTGTTGAATCATTGGGAGTTCAATAAAGAGTATATGTGATTTAATAATGTGTTGATTTAAAATGTTTTTTTTTTTCTGCAGTAAAGATCAACTAAAGTTATTTATATGATAATCATGTGTTGATTTCTGAGTATTGCTATTACTTTGGAACCTGTCACAGCCCTGGAGTTTAACTAACACAGCTCATAGTCTACACATTCAACCCAAGGCAGAACTTAATATCTTCCATGCAACTTTATCCTGACAGGAATGTGACCTCATCAAGGCAGTGTCCACCCTGGGAGGGAGAAGCAAATGTGAGCACAGCACCTGCAACCCTGGCTGAGCATCACTTGTGTGTACTGTTGTAGCCCCTTCTAATTTTTGAGAATTATGTTGGTCTGAAGACTTCTACAGGAAGAGAATTTGCAGTAAAGTGGGGAGGGAGAAACAGTGTGGCAGAGAATACATTAAAAACTTGCATAAACTGGGCGTGGTGGCACATGCCTTTAATCCCAGCACTTGCAGAGGTAGGAGGAGTGTTATGAGTTCAAGGACACCCTGAGACTACATAGTGAATTCCAGGTCAGCCTGGCCTAGAGCCAGACGCTACTTTGAAACCACACCCCCAAAAAAATTGTATAAACATAAGTTTACCAAGATTAAAAAGTAGAACAACATCTGAAATAAAGATAATATCAATGACATTTCATGCATCTTGAATTTGCACTACTGACCCCATGCAAATTACACTATCAATGGCTCACCACATCCTGTATCATAGGAGAACTATGAAGCCCTGGAGACTTGACTTGATAAGTCAAGATGGAATACAAAGATCAGAAACAACTTTTTCTTTTTAATTGTCACAATGAACCTTCCAGGCCAGCCCCCTCAGGCCCTGGCCAAGCTCAGGGCCAGAAGTGCTTAAGGAGAGGTGCTAACGATACCTTATTGGGGACCTGAGTGTACACGCTGGAGGGATGGGTGGTACTAAAAAAGCTAGATCCAGACTGATAAAGTAAGCCTTCCAGAATTCCAGAAGATCCTTTTTTTTTTTTTGCTCACTCTTGCAGAATAGGGCACTATCTGGGCTAAGGCTAGATGCTACTACCTAAGAGGCTAGTGGCTCTCAGGACTCTGGTGTTATGGATGATTCTGCTGCCTGATTAAAGCTATGATTCCAGTGGAAAGTAATGTGTTGGTGAACTTTGAGAGGAAAGAAACTAAGGGATGCTATGTGTTTCCTATCTTTGCTTAAAAGGGGGTTGGCAGGTAGAAATAATTTAACTGGACAAGGATGTTCTCATGGTAATAGGTGCCCCTATTCAATATGAATACTAAAAACCATGGTTTGCCTTTTTTTTTTTTTTTTTTTTTTTTTTTTTTTTTTTTTTGAGAGACAGGGAGAGGAAGACAGAGATCGGCACGACAACAGTGTCTCAGCTGCTGCGAACGAAATGCAGATGCGTGCACCCCCTTGTGGTCAAGTGCGGCATTGCGCCCTTGTAATACTTTGCATTTGGCTAAACGTGGGACCTGGAGATTGGAACCAGCTTTCTTAGGCTTAGGAGGCAGGCGTCTTAACCGCTAAGCCATCTCTCCAGCCCGATGGTTTGCCTTTTGATAGGCATTATTGGCTAAGACAGACACAACATCATCAAAGTTTATAAAGCCAAGGTTTGCCTTCCTTACAGGTCCTCCAGCGTGTTCCATGTAATGAAGCACAGTAACTACACCTCCCGATTCGGCAGCACACGCGGACTGCAGTGTATTGGTATGCATGAGAACGGCATCATATTTAACAATGATCCAGACCTCTGGAAAGCAATCCGTCCTTTCTTTATGAAAGGTAAGCAGGAACTTGTCTACATTCTTGTCTTTGGCCTGTGATTGTGCCTTTTTAGTGAAATCATGCTTTAAATTTCACTGCCTCACAGTTTTGAAATAGTAATGATAAAAGGGCTGATATTTAAAAAAAATTTTTTTTGTTTATTGACAACCTCTGTACTTACAGACAATAAACCATGATGTTTCCCTCCCCTCTCCCATTCCCCTTCAAAACTCCAGACTACATCATATCCCCTCCCTCTCTCCATTAGTCTCTCTTTTAATTTGATGTCATCATCTTTTTCTCCTATTATGAGGGTCTTGTGAAAATATTGCTAGGCACTGCAAGGTCACGGATATCAAGGCCAATTTCTGTCTGGACAGTTGCATTGTAAGGAGTGGTACCCTTCCTTTGGCTCTTACATTCTTTCTACCACCTCTTCTGCAATGGACCCTGAGCTTTGGAGGGTGTGATAGAGATGTTTCAGTACTGAACACTCCTCCATCCCTTCTTCTCAGCACTATGTTGCCTTTTGGGTCATCCCAGTGGTCCTCACCATCTGAAAAGAGAAGCTTCTCTAACCAGAAGTGAGAGTAGCATTAATACATGAATATGAACATTAAGTGTAGTGCTTTCAGGGCTGTTTGGTGGGAATAATATATACATTTAGCCAGACAGGCTAAAAGTAGGCTTTATATCCCTAAGGCTCATGACCTCCTCTGCCATAGTCTTTTGATTACGTTTTTCAGTACCAGGTATGTATTCCCTCCCATAGAGCAGACCTTCAGTCCAATTAGGGAGCAGTTGGTTTCCCCCAGAGCACACATGGCACTATTGCACCATTTGGTCATTTGGCCTGTCTGGCCAAACTTGAAGTTTCCAGTGTCCATCCAGGGCTAATATTCTTTTACCTTTCGTATATATTAAACATCATCCTAAACAATTGACGTTTTAATCCCACAGAAACCGCCTATGGTAAATACTCTTACCACCTGTATTATACAGGTGAGAAAACTGAGGCTTAAATAGATTAAGTAACTTGCCCAAGAGTCGAACATTAGTAAACAGTGTCCCTTGGTATATAACCCCAGGGTCTACATTTATAACCACTGTTTGTTTGTTGATTTATGAAACAACTTCATGAATGTGAAAAGGAGATGGACCTGTCTGCTTTGGGTCATTTAAACTAAGCCTGGTGTCAGCTGTGTATTTGATTTAGAATTGAGCAAACAACACCTTGGATGAATTATTGTCTGACAAGTTATATGTTTTGGAGAAAACACTCTGTGAATGAAATGAGAGAACTTTAGCTCAAATAAATACTCTATATATTGTTTGTCCCAGCCTCTGAATTTTGTAGTTGAGGCAACAAGCCCCAGAGAGGTTGAGATTTGCAGCCAGCAGCAGAGATCTGATCCCAAAGTCTCCTGGCCTGGTGCTTCCCTTATATTATATCATACTGGACATGATACATGGCCAACTTTTTAAGTGTTTTTTTAAAAAATATTATTTATTTATTTATTTATTTATTTATTTATTTATTTATTTGAGGTGCGGGGAGAGAGAAAGAAAGGGAGAGAGAATGGACATGCTAGGGCCTCCAACCACTGCAAATGAACCCCAGATACATGCGCCCTCTTGTACATCTGGCTTATGTGGGTCCTGGAGAATCGAACTGGGATCCTTTGGCTTTGCAAGCAAATGTTTTAGCTGCTAAGCCATGTCTCCAGCCAACACTAATATCAAGCACCAAGAAAGATAGTGATATCCTGAGAATTTTGAAAGTGATAGCATCTGGAGCTAGATGAGTTTTAGGTATGACCTTGGATCATCAGTATTCTTTCTTCCAAGCAGTCTGAATAGTAAACTTCGATGCCTTCTGCATGGCTGTTAGACAGGGATAAGCCAGGCCTTGAGCCCAGTTAACACTGAGGCCATTGGTCACCAATGCTCAGCAAACTCTGTTGTAGACCCCAGTGTATTCATTTGCTTCCTAAGACTAAGCATTTCAAATGATACATTTATTATCTCTCAACAGACTCAAATCATAGTGTTGGAAAAGCTGTTTCTGGAGGCTCTTTCAGGGAGGGAATCTTTGTTTCTGGAGGCCACCCTTATTGCTTAGCTGGTGGCATGGGTCTAAAGCTTCTCACATCACACCTCACTGCCCCTCTCCTACCATCATATCTCCCCTGGTTTTGACCTCAGCTGGGAAAGTTTTCTCACCAAGACTCTCAGAATGATCTTGGGCTCACCCTGATAATCCACCCCAATCTCCTCTAGAGGACCTTCCCTTTAATCATATATGTCAAGTCCTTTGCTCCATGTTATTAATGGGTTATTAATGGGTTCTGGGAATTAGCAAGCTAAACAACTTTTGAGTACTTTTTCCTGCCCATTACTCATATTGAAGCTGACCAATCTCTCTGTGCCTTATAAGACTGCAGAATGAATTAATGGGGAAAAAGTATAGGAATCGGGTTACAGGTCACAAGTTCAGATCTCAGTGCTGCCACTAAGTAGCTACAGGACTTTGGGTAAGCCACTTAGTCCCTTTGTGTTACAGTTCTCTGATCCATAGAAGTTGATAAATATTGTAGAATTTGAACTTTAGAGCTATTGTGAAGAACAAAATAGACTGTATGATTCAATAGAAATATAAGTTGCATTTTACTTTGTCATTTGACTCAGGCTTATTAGGAATATGACAATTAGTATTTAGATATAGTTAACTTTCATATACAAATATCCTGTACTCTAACATCCAAAAGTTAATACAATCTCTAAACTCATCCATTTGTTTAATAAACTACTCTTCTCATCATGGAATTAGGAGCCAACAATTCAAGCCTGGTCCCTGCCCTCGAGGAACCTGTAATTAAAGGACTGGGCAAGGTGGGAAGGAGCAGTCCAGCAAGGTGCTGGTAAGATAAAGGTGTGAACAGTGCTACAAAGAAAAGACACATGGGCTACCCAAAGTCACTGAGGGGCCAATGAAGACTTTTATAGTAGTACATGCTATGATAAATGTTGAAAGAAGTAAAATATACCTAATTAAGAATGTGTAACAGGGCTGGAGAGATGGCTTAGCGGTTAAGGCGCCTGCCTGCTAAGCCTAAGAACGCTGGTTCCAATGTCCAGCGGTTCCAATCTCCAGGTCCCACGTTTAGCCAGATGTAAAGTGACACAAGGGCGCAATGCCGCACTTGGCCACAAGGGGGCGCACACATCTGGATTTCGTTCACAGCAGCTGAGACTGCTGGCGCGCCCATCTCTCTCTCTCTCTCCCTCTGTCTATCTATCTCTGTGTCTCTCTCCAAAAATAAAAAAATAAATTAAAAAAATGAAAAAAAAGAATGTGTAACAAAGAAAGACATTGTAAGAGCAAAGAATAGGCCATTTTAAAGCAAAAAGGGATAGTTCATTGTGACAAATCCAAGGATTTGTACTGGCTCTGCCAGTAGTCCCTGGTGCCTAGCATGACACATGCAGAGATGAGTCCAAGGGAAAGGCAGGGCCAGATCACCCAAGACACTTCTGTTAAGCCAAGGAGTTGAGCCTAACTAAAGTTATGAGGAAGCACTAAATATTTTACACAAAAAGATATGATCATGTGCAGAACATGTTAGTTGGAAGGGAACAAGATTGTGCACAATGAAAACAAGTGGGAGCTGCTGCAGTAATGGGGTTTGTAGGAGGACATAGGCACAGGAAGTGTTTAAGAGAACTTAACAGTACTTGGGAATTAAATTCACCAAAGCATCTTTGAGGGTTTATTTATTAGATTAGCCCTATATATACAAGATCAGATTTCCTAATAAAAATGCTACAGAACTAGACCCAAGTTAAATGTAAAAAAAAAAAAAAAAAAAAACAGGCTAATTGCTTATTGAAAAATATACTGTGGTGCCTGACACTTTTATGGATGATAGTCCTAAATATCTTGATGATTTTCCTTTTGGAGTTAGATTCCTGCTGGCTTTCCCAAGACAGCAGAACATCTGGGCAAGTTTTGCTATCTACACTGGTAACACTTATGTAAATATTAACCTACTAAGTATATCTGGAGAGAAATAGGTAAACACAGCTGAGGAAATGGTTCATCCTGGGCTTTGGGGGGATGGTTTCCTAGTATGAAAAGCAGTTTATGTTTCCTTAAGCTGCCTAGAGAGTTGTCTATATCAATGGAATTTAACTACATGCTCAATTTTCTTTTGGCCTATATAGATTCAGTACTTTTAAGAATATTTAACATTAAATCATACTTACATTATTCTACCTCCCATAAGCAATGATATTACATTTTAAATATATGGGTGAAATGTGGCTTCAAGCTCATGGTCACAGAAGCAAATCATGTATTAACCTGAAAGAAAACTACCAATGACCTATGAACCCAACCCTTCCACACAAAGAGCTGAGTACTACTCCTGAATGTAATCATTATCCAGAGAACAGCATCCTGGCATTTTGTCTTCTAGGTCCTTCCTACCATCAGAAGGAACTTTCAACACATTTGAAAATAACAGGGATCTAAACCATTCCTTAGGCTGTCCCTTTTCTTTTTCTCTCTTCTTTTTTCTTTCCTTTAGACAAGGTCTCACTCTGTAGCCCAGGTTGGTTGGAAACTCACCACACAACCCAGGCTGGCCTAAAACTTAAAGCAACCCTCCATCTTCAGGTTATCAAATGCTGGGATTATAGGCATGACTCACCACAACTTATTTGCAAAGTCTGATTTTGGGTATATGGGTTCTTCACTGATTTTTATCCTGTGTTGGTCTCCTGGAGATATGCCTATAGAATTCCCCCAGGAATCTTCAGGAATCTCCTTGTCAGCTCATAGACATTAACAGCAAATCTAATAATAAAAGAACTCAAAACAGAGATCACTCATAAGAAGTTGAAAGACACTTAAAATAAAGAGGGAAAGGAGGACTTTAAGAGTTAAACTACCACGATGGACCATTAGGACTACTGCCCAGATGGTCAGAAGCCGAACAAGGAGAGGACAGAGTAGTTTACCCTCTTTTTTCCCCTCTCTCTTTCTCTCTCATTCATTTTTAACTAGCAAGGTAAGTACCTGTTTATAGAAAATCAGGAAAATACATAAAAAGCATAAAGAAAAGTATAATTTTTTTCTTCCTATTATTCAATGCAAAATTGTAGACAATTAAACTTGCAACATAAAAAAGCAAGCTAATCTGATTATGTGTATCCTGGAGTTTGTTATGGCTAATTATCTGATGTGTCTCTTCAGCTCTGACAGGACCTGGCCTTGTTCGCATGGTGGCAGTTTGTGCTGAATCCATCATAAGGCATCTGGACAAGCTGGATGAGGTCACCAACAACTTGGGCTATGTGAATGTGTTGACCCTCATGCGGCGCATCATGCTGGACACTTCTAACATACTCTTCTTGGGAATCCCTTTGGATGGTACTGAAACTTGAATACTTGTGACTCAGCATTCTGCCCTTTACTGAACAGAAGTGTGGGGTTTCAGACTGAGGCAAATGTACTGTTTTGGTACACTGCTTTTGTTTACATATTTTTAGTATCCCTAAGGGTTTCTCCACTCCCATAGTGTTTCTGCCTTGTTCACTTGTAAAATATAAACTTTGAAAGTGAGGCCATTTTCTACTTCTTTTGTTTCCTTCCTTTTTGATTTAGGAGATAGGATTTTACCCTAGCCAAAACTTACCAGTTCATTTGATCATTAATATATCTTACCACCAGTCAAGTTCATTTAACCATTTCCAACCATTCTTTTTGACCTGATATATGATCACATAACTATATATTTATATATGTACATATACACCCCTCCTTCAAAGGTACCAAATAAAAATTTTGATTATATCTATATGATAAATATTATGGTGGAATTGCTGCTGATGCAGATGATAGAAACAATGATGGCACTTGCTGTAAATTAGTATCTAGTATAACCAATAAGTATGAAAATAATAGCTTATGTACATGTCTTCCATTTCATACTTATTACAACCTGACAAGATGTCTTTTTCACTATGCTACTGTATATTTAAAAGGGGGCCACAAAACTCAATGACTACCAAAAAGCAAATATTCATTTGGATAAATTCCATTCTGTTGTTAACATTAGTATGTCCAGCTGATGTGACTTTTCTGAATGTACAACAGTGTTCATTGATTCATCCATTCCCTCAGCAAATATATGTTAGCTACCTGTTTTATAATGGCCACTGTTCTAGTTTTGGGGGACAGAGCAATGATGACAGGTAAAGTTTTCACCTTTGAAGAGTTTACTTTGCAGTGGGGCTAAGGACAATAAAACAAAGAAACCAGATTCTGTATTAGGCAATATAAACTGCCTTAGAGCAAAAACAGAGCAGGGTACAAAGACAGACAGTGAAGGGAGGGGTAGCAGTGGGAGTGGGCATCACCATTATGGAGCAGGAAAGACCTCTGCAGAGAGAACATTTGAACATGGCCTGAATGAAGTGAGGGTATGAGCCATGTACAGATCTGAAAGAAAAATAGTCCAGGAAGAGGAATAATTTAAAGCTTGCCCAAACCATCTGAGCTATAACAAATTCTGCCTGACTTACCATATATGAAAAGCCAGATAATAAAAGCCCTTCTTTTCTTTTCCTCAACCCTAATGCCTCCTCTTACTGTAGCTAGTCTTCATAAGAGTTGTGGAATCCTTATCTGGTCACCTTGAGAAGCTTTTGGCATACTTCTCACCTGGTGTTTTTCCAGCCTTTGTGTATAGCTCTTCTCTGAATTATTATGAAGAATCCTGTTGAGAGACTTATAAATCTCTCCATTAATCTATGGTTCTAGATTGTGATGCCACCTAACCTACATAAACCATATGAGGTATTAATTTTAAAACCTGTTTTTAAAGATCTGATGTAACTTGAATAAAAAGAAAATAAATATTTTATTTTTCTTTTTTCAGTAATATTTAATTTAATTAAAGACCATGTATTGTTACTTAGTATGTATGAAGCTTCAAACAAGGCATTGAAAAGCTGAAATGAATTTTTGCACTTTGTGCCAAATATAAATAAGTATCAAGGCTATATGATGGGTGCTATGAGAAAATTAATTAATAAAGTACTCAAAGTAAATTTTTGTAGGAGGTATTAGTTAGGTCGGTAATCCAAGTACATTGTCCAGTTAATCACTTTGCTCACCTAATACCAAATGTGATTTAACTGTGAGTGTTAGCTCTCTGATAGGCTAGGACTTTAATTTTTTCCTCCCAGGTGCTAGAGTCAAGGCTATTAACAACCATAATTACCAGTCCTTGTCCAGAATAGCAGGAAAGAATTGGAGGCTGAGCCTAAAGGAAGTATGTGAGTGTCTAGGCTATCTTCTCAAACACAAACTTGAAAACAGCCAACATTCTGGTTAAATTGGCCTATTTTGATGCAGGCAAATAAGTTAATGCTCATGGGGCTAGATCACCCACTGGAGATGGGATCATGCTCAGCTTGGAACCTCAGATTGGTGGGAGAATCTCAGAGAATGAATGGTGTCTACTGAGATTGTTCTTAGGGTCATATTTTCCTCAGTGATTTTGTTTTTGTTTTTGCTTCACAGAAGGTGTCATTGTGAACAAAATTCAAGCTTATTTTGATGCATGGCAGGCTCTTCTCATCAAGCCAAACATCTTTTTTAAGATTTCTTGGCTCTATAAAAAGTATGAAAAGTCCGTGTAAGTAACACAAGCTTGGAAGATTTACAAGAGTAATTGTATTGTGGTTTTCACTGTGTCTTTGCTGTTCTTGACCTTTTTGATAAGTTGTATGCTTTCCAGAGTCCATAGGGATTAAGGTGCTGCTGAAACATAGCAGTTTGGGGCCAGACCTAAGAGTGAAAAAACTTTTGGCAGATTAGCTGCTTAGCAAAGAATCAAGTGTGTGGCCCAAAAAGCTCTCTGGAGCAAGTGTACTACAGAATATTTTGAGTTGAAGTAAAGGTTTCAACTATAAGAACTCACTTTGAATATCTAGAAAGATGGAAACATAGAAATAGTTTATAGTTGTGTTGCTTCTGAATGAATTTTTACCATAATTCAACTTGAAGAATTGACAATAGCCCTGAATTTTTGGATAGTAAGTATAACAAGCTTTAAATGATATTCTAGCCATCATTATTTTAGTGAAAAATATATTCAGACCTGTAAACAACAGACTCACAGGTGCATTTTAAAAAAGATTTTATGTTTATTTATTTATTAGAAACAAAGAGAGGAAGAGACAGAGAGGGGGGCACACCAGGGCCTCTAGCCACTGCAAACAAACTCCACATGCATGTGCCACCATTTGCATCTGGCTTACATGGGACCTGGAAAATTGAACCTGGGTTATTAGGCTTAGCAGGCATGGGCCTTAACCACTAAGCCATCTTTCCAGCCCCACAGGTGCATTTTTATACTATATTCTTGTAAGTCAGAGACCTTCTGCTCCCCCAAACTGTCATTGAATCAATCCTCCCAGCTTTGAAGGATGCATACAAATTCAGGTGCATACATTTTTGGGGCCAACTTTCCACTTGAGTAGGAGAGATCCTGGTGGGCATTCACTAGCCATGGATGCAAAGTTTCAGTTCTGGCTCAGAGAGAAAATATTGGTTCAGTAGTGGCTACAATTCCATAAGAGAACTCCTTATGATTTCAGTCTGGGTACAACCCAGTATTTTTGAGGCCATTTAGGGGCCATTGCTAAGGCAGAAAAGTTATGAACATTTTAAACCTATTAGAAAGGTAGCAACATCACCCAACAACTGAGTGAATGCTATTCTTTGTATGTAGAAGATGTGTTCAACAAATATTTGCTGAATAAAATGATGGATGGACAAATGAGTGAATATGAATACATCTTTGGGATATATTTAGAGTGTGTGTATGTGTTTCTATAAGCAACTCAGAGATACACAATATATGCATCTTCATTTAGAGTCACATAATTACTATTCTAGCCTTAAGAATATCTTGAGATATTTATAATGTCCAAAAGAAACTTGAAAAAATGAGAGTAGGAGATGGTGAGCATTGCTTAAATATTCTTCCTCTACTAGGAAGAGCATAGAAGCTATTTATGTCAACAACACTGAGTATTTAAGCAATTATGTCAGTGGTATTTGGAAGATTTTCTGTACCTTTAATGCAATGTACAATATTGTTGCACTTATATATAAACACATTTAAGAATATCAGAATTTAGATCCAATGATGACCTTATTCATCTAGTCTGATCCTTTCACTATAAAAAGGACTCAAGGTTCAAAGACATGCAGTGACATAAGATATAGATTCTAGGTTACATGGAAGAGAACAACCTAGGTTCTCTGAGAATCTCTCTCTCCAAGGGGCATTTCCTTTGATTATGCAGCTAGATATCCATTTAGCTCAGTGTTTTCAATGCGGCTAACATTATATGATATGAGAATAAATATCAAGGTCACTTGAGTTTACTGTCTAGAAGGAATTTCAAACTCAATAGTGTTCAGGGCCATACAAATGAAACTGGGTTCTATGGCTCTAAGAAAACAGGAAACGGAGGTGCCTATGGCAAACTGAGAGTACATGTCCATACAAAGGAATCCATGGGCTTTTCATTGAGACACTACATTTACTAGGTCAGAAGTTTCAGAACATGGCTGGGTTTAAGTTTTTGTACCAGTATTTAACTCTTTACTATAGTTACAGCTTTTTCTTTGTCCATACCACCTCAAATATGCTTGATCTCATCTGCCTATAGTCACAGCTTCCACTTTACCACCAGTATCTAGGAATTTGTTTATCTAACTCTGTTGTCTTAGCATGAAGTATAATTTAAGGATATCTGTGAAGAAATAAAATATTTATTTATTTATTTATTTATGAGTACCAATGGCTTCAAATGCAGAACATTTTATTTAAACAAATAGAAAATGAATCTGCTTTGCCCAGTATCTAAATTGAACCCATATTGATTTTATTTTGACTTTTTTCCAGCAAGGATATGAAAGATGCCATAGCTCTTTTGGTAGAAGAAAAAAGACACAAAGTTTCCATAGCAGAGAAGCTAGAAGACTGTGTGGACTTTGCAACTGAGTTGATTTTTGCTGAGGTACTGACCTAGACTAACCATGGTTCCCGTTACATGTTAAGACCGTTTGCCTATAGTAACACATACACACACACACACACACACACACACACACACACACCTGTTTATAATTTCTACATAATTATTTAAGTATTTTCTCTGTGAGTTCTATAATAACCAGCACCAATAGCCTACACATTAACCATTCTACTAAGACTGATCTTTATGATAGAAATTCTTTTGTATCTTAATACAAAATGTTAAAATCAGGTGAGGGGAGACCAAAGATACCAAATAAAGTCCATCCCTCAATATCCATGGGATTTTTGTTTCAAAATCCTCTCCAGCTACTAAAATACCAGCTGCTGTTAGATAAAATGCCATAGTAATTGACTATAAACTACATATGTCCTCCTATATACTTTAAATCATCTCTAGATTATTTATGGTGTCTAACACAATATACATGTATAAATAGTTGCGATACTGTATTATGTAGGGGAAAATGACAAGAAAAAAGTCTGTACATGTTCAGTATAGACACAATTTAAAAATACAATTGAGGCCAGTCAGTTGAATACATAAATATGGAATTTGAGTTTCAACTATTCATAGGTAATTGCCTAACCATTATCTTTCAGCTAAAGCTTATTGTGTAAAGTGTTTATAGTCAGTTATAGAGACCTGTAATTTCATTTTGTTCAGATTGTTGATCCTTAGTTTAATCTCCCCTCTTTTTTTTTAAACTTTGATTCCCTTTTCCAATTTTTCACCTTTTAATTGTTCAGAGACGTGGAGACCTGACAAAAGAGAATGTGAACCAATGTGTATTGGAAATGCTGATTGCAGCACCTGACACCATGTCTGTCACTGTGTACTTTATGCTACTTCTCATTGCAAAGCACCCGGAGGTGGAAGAGGCGATACTGAAGGAGATTCAGACTGTAATTGGTAAGAATTTATCAAATAAGTAATATAACTTAAAAACAATTCCTTCTGAATTGCCTCTTCTCTTCCTATATTGTTTAAACTGCAAAATCAATATGGCTCTTTGAAAAAATACAAATACCAGGGAGATGCACAGAGCAGAAAGTGAACCCTGTCCACTGTCTTGCAGCCTCCTTCTCACTCCTCAAGGATAGCCACTGCTGTTTATTGTGTATACTTCAAGATCTTTTTTCTATGTGCACACCCACATACGTATGACTGGATTGTCTATCTTATAAAAGCATAGGATCATGAACAGTGTTCTGCCTACCTTGTGAGTTTGTAACGCTTCTGTGGGTTCAACCAGGAAAGGGCTATTATTTACAGAAGCATTTCAGAATGCTTCAGAATATTCAGCAACCCAATAACAAATAACTTCTCCTTGGTGGCAGGAGGAGAGGGTAACATCAAAGACAAGAGAGTGATGATCTTCCTTCTACACTCCAATCTAGTGATGCTATACCTTTTCTCCCTTTCCATCCTCTGCAGGGAAACCACCAGGTCTACACTCAGCTCTTCCCCATGACCCCTTTCACTGTGTTGCTTCGGCATCATCCTGCTCTCACTTTTCCTTAGTAACATTGCCACACTCATGGAAAATGAGATAACAGAAGTTCTTATTTAAAATAGTCTTCAGATGGGAAATCTTTAAAAATATTATTTTTATTTGCACATGGGTATTTCTTTTCTTTCTTTCTTTTTTTTTTTTTTTTTTTTTTTTTTTGGAACACACTTCTTACCGGTGGGAAAACATATCACATGAGGTAGACTTTTCTCTTGATATTACTTATAAAGCAAGTTGGTTGGCTGTGAATGACACCATTTTTCAAAAACCATTTGAGTGCTTCTTAATATAGTTCATACTAAGGAGAAGCTTCATTGAAAGGTTAAATGTGTGAAGGAGGGCATTTATGGTTCATCATATAGGTAGGAAACTGCCTGGCAAGGTATAGAGTAAGGAGCCAGAATAACATTTGGGCTCCACATTCCACAGTATTTTCTCAAATGCTTCATATTAGCCTGCCCACTTCTGTGTAGAGAGCAGGCAGGGGTACAGCACTCAAAAGACTAGATTATTTGTGATAAGAGAATGAGAAATCAACAAGTTCAATGAAGCAGAGAGAGAGGGCACCATAAAAGGATAATATTCAGGATCCAGGGGAAGTTGATTTTTGAGTCCATAGCCTTTAACACAAATTCTAATACAACCTACTTAGAGGTAGGAAGTGTTTGTGCTTGATATTTCCCAAACCCTTCAGCAAACCTCTGCAAAGATGAATAACATTCTGCATGTGTGTCTATGTTCCCTCCTCTGTTCATGCACAGAAGTGGTCATTGTTTCTCAGTGAATGCCTTTGGTCACCACTGTAATTTTCACTTCTATCTACCACCCTAGTTGAACATTAGGTTTTGGGTACAAAGAGCAGTATGTGAGAGGCAGGGCTCTTATTCTTGGTTATATTTCTCTGACAGAACCAGATCTTCTTAAAGGGAAGATTTATAGGAAACAGAGCTGCCTCAGGGCCTTGAGCTAGTTTTGATTATGCAACAGTCGCAGCTCATTGGAGGGTGCTCTGAGGCTTTGCCATGTCTGGGACAAATCCACATTTCTTTGAGCACTGTCAGGCAAGATGCAGACAATAGGAGTGCCTGTCAATCCCCCAGCCTACCCAGGGATGGCCAGAGGCACTAACTTTGTCATGGTGGGGAGAGGAACATTCTAGCCACTCTTCTGCAGCAACATGTTCATGGTAAGATGTAGAGGGACTGTCAGTGACATGCATGAGCAGGTAAATGCTCAGAAAATCAGAGGAAGTAACAGATGGATTCAACAAGTGTTTCACAATGATTCTGTAGCACCCTCTGCACCTTTTTCTAGGATGGCAATATTACTTTGCTCACAACTTGGAAGGCAAATGAATGTTTCCTAGAATTTAGAGTAGGAGGGTAAAATTCAAAGACTTGAGGCTGGGCAGATAATATGAATGTGAAAGAATGGTCTCCACAGAACAGTAGAGGTCATGCCCTCCTAAAGGGATAATTGGCCTCCTGTCTTTATCCCACTGTTGCCATGTGGGAATGTAAGTTCAGTGCTAGCAAGTTTTCTGATTATTTTTCCAAAAATTTCGTCATTTTCATGAAATTCCTTAGGTTTTAAGATAAGACTTTGCATCTGTACTTTTTTATAAAACACTCCATGAACCAAATATAACTTGTTTGTTTTCTATGGCTAATGTGCATTAGAATTAAAGACTTTTTTTTCCTAGCCAAAAGCAAATTGTTCTGTGAACAAAATAGGAGCTTTAATACTACCACATGCTGAAACTAACACTACCTTCCTTGTCCTTTTTATCTGTTCCCTCAGGTGAAAGAGATATAAAAATTGACGATATTCAAAATTTAAAGGTAGTAGAAAACTTCATTAATGAGAGTATGCGGTACCAACCTGTTGTGGACTTGGTCATGCGCAGAGCCTTAGAAGATGATGTGATTGATGGCTACCCAGTTAAAAAGGGAACTAACATCATTCTGAATATTGGAAGAATGCATAAACTCGAGTATTTCCCCAAGCCCAATGAATTTACTCTTGAAAACTTTGAAAAGAATGTAAGAGCTCTTCCTTCAAAATGAGTGTGCTATTCCCAACAGCACCAGCTGTTAGACCTACTAGATTCTGTGCTTGCATCTTGTACCTTTCTTTTAAGTATTCCCCCTTCACCTCACAGAGAACTTCGAGCATGGCTGCCATATTCACCCTTAGACAAAGACACTGGGTTTCCAGCTCTGGGAAATGTCTAAATAATTGCCACATAGTAGGGCAAAATGTGAAAAAAATCTTTAATTTGGTTAAATTTTGCTTAAACAAGCTAATCTACTGTTCCAATTTAAATTTTTCACTTTGTCATCATCTAGATTCACTATACCACCAGTTAAGTAAAGGAAATCCATTTCTGCTTTAGATAAATATCCAATGAGACCAAAACATTTAGTTTTTATCACTCCCTTTAGTCTATCAAATAGCTCCATGAACAATGGGTCTTATTCTAAATAGGAGTCATTAATTAAAATAAATTTTATCCTTCTTATAGTTGATATATATATATAAGAGTCTGCCTCCATTATATCAAATTTTAGATGGCAATGTTTTAAAGCTTGAGTTTTCCAGATATCTTCCAGAGTACCCTCTTTCTCCATTGCATAAAATGTAGAAGCCCAGTGCTAATCTAGTACTCTACATTCCTGTTCTACACAGGTAATTCAGACACTGACATGCAAATCAATTAGTTGCTCAATGAAAGTTTATTCAACATCTAATATATTCAGGGGGTCATGTAAAACCAAACTGAGCAAGACAGACAGTATGATCCTCATTACTTTTCTACACAACTAAAAATAGAATATCCAGTTATCATAGAACACTCCTGTAATCCCAGCACTTGGAAAGCTAAAGCAAGGGGATTGAAAGTTTGAGGCTAGTGTTGGATACAGTCTCTGTCTCTCTCCCCGTCTTTCTTTCTGTTTTTACACACACACACACACACACACACACACACACACACATAAATTAGATGGTTGGCACTAATAGGTCAGGAATCCATATCTTTTACCTGCCATTTGTGCCTTTTGGTCAGATTATATAAGTTCACATAGAAACAAATTTTGTTTTAGTAACTTGCAAAGCTGAGGGTATATTCTACAGAACTTTGAAATATAGAATATCCTAATTCTAATGGTGCTTATAATAAGGTGATTTGCATTGCCTTAGCCCAGATCATTTACATGAAAGACAAAGCTGGGAACTAAGGCTGGTCTGTGACACAAGAAGTCACACTGGATGAGAAAAAGCTTTATTTCATCATTGTTATTTGTCTTCCTGAAGAAGTTATGTGGCTGAGACACAAAGCAGGGTGCTCTGACCAGTGTTTTCAGAGAGAATCAAAGAGAAAGAGTATTGCATGACTAACTGTTACATTTTGGCTAATTGTCTGATCATTTTCACAGGTTCCTTATAGGTATTTTCAGCCATTTGGCTTTGGGCCCCGTGGCTGTGCTGGAAAGTATATAGCCATGGTGATGATGAAAGTTGTCCTGGTTACACTTCTAAGGCGATTCCATGTGAATACATTACAAGGAAGGTGTGTTGAAAACATGCAGAAAAAAAATGACTTGTCCTTGCACCCAGATGAAACCAGCGACCTACTGGAAATGATTTTTATCCCAAGAAACTCAAACAAATGCCTGGAGCAGTAAAAGAAGTGTAGGCTCCCACTCTGGAGTAGATTACAGGGATACTATCCATTCTAGCCAGTCAGTGTCCACCTCATGTGAACTATGTAGCATACAGTCATGCCTCCTATGAGTTGTCAGCAAGATTGGACATCCAACCCTTGCTCAACCAGAGAACCGGGATACAAGGGAAAAGAGTTTGTGAGTGAAGTGATCAGTGAAGAAATTACAGCCCTAAAGGACCAATTCTACAAAACATGCTTTGGTTATCAGCAAAACCTGTGGTTTCCTGCTGAATACCCACTGCCCTGTCCCCAGGAAGCTTTAATGGCTGGGGCAAAAGAACTTCAAGTTACTTTTAAGGCTAGTTCTTGGATGCAGACACACCTGCTAGTGTGGATAAATGTTTCATTTTATTTTTGGTGGGGGATGGGGCAGCAACATTTATACTCTGAAGTTAAAAAAAAAATTCAGCATTTGACTTTTCCCACAAGTTATGCCAGTTACTTCTGATGTACCCACATGTAAGTAATCTATGGCAAAAGTTAAATGAGAGAGTAGCCACTTTTCTCAATTTGTGCCTCAGACACATACCTCGGCTATAGTAAGTAAAGATTCAGGTAATAATAGCTTAATTAGTAATAGTCTGAGCAAAATATACCTTGGACTGTATATCTGGAGTAGGGAAAAATCACATGGTGCACTTCAAATTCAAATAAAAATCCTTTTTGCATGTTTGTATTATTGCTTAACTCTTTTGGTGGTTTGGAGGAGGGAAAGTCCTCTATATCTTCATCTAATGCTGTAACCCAGTAGGTCCCAACTTCAAAACTGTGTTCCTCTCTCATCCTATTATCTTCCTTCCTTGACATTGTCTTCCCTTTCTCTCTAGAATCCCAGAAGCCAGGAGTTTTCAAAAAACATGGTCAGGGTAAATCCCTTGCAAATCACTTTTTAAAATCCTGCCTCAGATTTAATTGTTACATTAAAGATTTAACAATTAACTAGTTCATTGAATCACTGTGTATCACCATCGATAAAATGTGCACCTTAGAGTCAGCTCTCTAGAAGGAATCAAAAAGGTTAATTTTTCTACACATCACTTTACTTGTGTTCTAAAGTCACTATCAGTGTATCAAACATTCAGTTAATATTCAGTCACTTAAAAACTGAATTCATTTACAAATATACAATGTTTCCATTGAGTCCACAGTCATCACTTCTTTTCATCTTACTGTTTAGCAACAAGGCAAGAGCTGAGTATAAAATGTAAACAAGTTCCCTGAGAGCAGGCAGTTTCTTTTGTTATACAGTCCCATTCTCCTTCCTTCCTTTGGTTCTCTATATTTACTCTCCAGATCAGTTCTTAACAAACTCTTGCTCACAGATACTCTTAACTGATCCAAAAAAGGGCAGGTATTTAAAAAATTCAAGGATGACTATTACTAGTAGGAAGGAATTACTTGAGCTTGAAATTACTTGGATTATCTGTCTGGTCTTGTTACAAAAATTTGGGGTTTAGTCAGCGAGAAAGCCAAGCACTACTCAAAGAGGATTGCAGAACTCAGAAATATATTACACTGGTAGGCTGAAAGGAAACTCGTGTTCCAAATTCCTTCAGCAGCTTGAGTTTAGGTGGCTCTGTGTTTTTATAGACAGTTTTCAGAACTACATGACTAGGGGCACATGTGGAAACTTCAGCAACAAGCAAGCTCACAGAAATGGGGAAGGAGCTAGCTGTAGGCTTAGGTAACATATTGTAAGCCAGACACAGTTGTACAGGGAGGAAGCCCCAGAGTCATGTTAGAATTTGGATGGAATTACACAATAACAGGTAATTACAAATCAGGATGTACCCCCTGCAGCTTCCTCTCCCATTACTCTTGCAGCCAGTCCCAGAAGTTTTGGTGACAGAGGTATCTAGCAAGGTGATTGCAGATGCAAACTATAAAGTAATAAAACATTGAATATATTGGGGGACATATATTCAAACTACCACAATGGTCAAAGGAGTTGTATATAGATAATGAATGAGAACACAAAATTATGTTGGGATAAAACTAGGTTTTGAGGAATTTGGGACATCAACCAGGAAGAAGGGAAGTTCCGGTTTGATGACCCAAGAAACCTCTTAGATTCTTTGGGAAATTTTGAGCTTTCTACTCTGCTTGGTCTGTTTAGACAAACCCCATATATTTCAGCAGTGTGTGCCTGAGGAATTGGGAGTACCATTGGTTTGTTTCACTAGGCTGATGGACATGTATTTGAAAACCCTGTATCTCTTCATAATTTTACCTTAGATTGTGCTGCAGATTCTATTTTCATCAGTTATCTAAGAATTGGACTGTATGAATGACCAGTAAAATGAATGCCTATAAAATTTCCGTCATTGTCAAATTGTGATGACAATGGTCCTCTCTATACAATTAAGAGTATCAATCACTCCTTTCCACACAAAAAACATGCTTTCATTCTTCACTGAGATTCTACTTTTTTCTATCCAAGTGGAAAAATAATCATAATTATAAATTCCTCTCAGACTGAGAAATGCTAATTGAAATTGTCGCTTTTTATTTCTATGTATCACCTGTCACTAGTGGCATAAGCAAGTGCATGGCATGCTCACTGGACTCTCTTCAGTCTCCTTTATCAGCCCTGGGTCCTACTCTCTGACCTACACTTACAGATAGACTTGCTTAATTAAAATTGGTAATGAGTTTTGATATTTTCAGGTATATAATTGTTTCATTTAATGCTCACAGCAATACTATAAGGCAGGTGTTATCCCCATGGTTCATATAAAGAACGCTCCCACAAATCTCTTTTTATTTCTTGTTACCTAGTAGGTAAAGTTTCCCTTTCCTACTTATACATTCATCGACAAACATAGCTAATCTTTCAGGCTCTGTTAGGAAGAAAAAAAATGCTGTATTTTTTTAACCTATTAAACTTATCTTCTTAAGTTTAGCTAAGACACAAAATGTCATCACCCCAATCTAAGTTTTTTCTTTTCTAGGAAATTATGCAAAAAAAATATGGACTTTGACAAACAAGGCTTATGGAAGGAGGGGAGGAGGGAGAGAAGGCAGTGTCTATCAAATAACCCTAAAGTGATATCTTCCACTTCAACTACATGTGAAACTGGTTCTGCTGTACAATGGGGTTTAGGTTACCAGTGATGCCAAATCAAAATGTCTACAGGATGTAGACACACACACACACTGCAGATGGAAACAAATGGGGACATCACAAGGGTAACATTCAAGTTCCAAATTCTTAAAACCAGTTGGCCAAATCATACTTGAACTGGATCAGACTCATGGCTTATAGTTGCTAACATCAACCTTTTCCACATCTACCATTTTCTTTTTCTTTCTTGTTTTTTTTTTTTTTTTTGTTGTTGTTGGTTTTTGTTTTTCAAGGTAGGGGCTGACCTGGAATTCACTATGTAGTCTCAGGGTGGTCTTGAACTCAGAGCCATCCACCTACCTCTGCCTCCTGAGTTCTGGGATTAAAGGCGTATGTAACCAACTCCAACCCATGATGCCAAGTTCTGGGGTCTGAGCTTGGCCAACCACAATGCCAAGATTGGATTTAAATTCTAGGAAAGGGAACCTCCTTCTCAGGGAGGGGCTCAGATGTGGAAAAACAGGTCTAGGGAGCCCCCTAAGGCAAAAAGTCAGGTCATTCTTTGATCTCTAGCAAAGTGGGCAGGCTCAAAGATATTCCTACCTTCACTTTTGGGGGCTCAGTCACCTTAACTGCCTCAATCTGATGGACAGAACAAGGAAAATATGACCACACAGAGTAAGCTCAGTCAGGGCTACCAAGAAAAATTAAGAATTAGACAAGATAAACTTTAGGACTCCTATAACATATGATCCCACAAAGCTATGGCTTGGATGGGTTGGTAGATCCCACTATGATAAAGTGGTAAGGATTAAAACATTTTTCTAGTGGCACCATATGAGAGACAGCCTCTGTGTTTCCCAAGAAACTCTTAGATTAATAATCAGTCCACATTCATAAGGATCACAAATATATATTATATGCATACTCATCACATTTGATGCCCACTGTTTATCCATAAGATAGGCAATGCCATTCTATTTGCAAATGGTCCTCATGCAAATGCAATTCCAAAGCCTAGTTCATCCAATTCCTTGTTATCAGGTCTCATTCTAGTTGCTTGGTAAGCTGTATTTCTACTTCTTGTGGACCTTTTGCAATTTTTCCATAATGTAACTTTTTGCTAGCTCTTTTCATCCATAGTTTTCCTCAGCCTTCCTCAAAGCAGCTCTGAGAACAGTATTGTGGGGAACCTCACCTTATTTCCAGCCCCAGGCTTGCTGTCCTCTAAAACCCTACTGTTCTATCCCAATCCCATGCATGTTTGCTCTTTGTGCTCCTCTTGTTTTTTAAAAATATATATTTGTGCACTTGCACACATGCATATACACACATGTATGGATGTGTCAGGATTTCTTGCCACTGCAAACAAACACCAGATTCTTGCACCATTTTTGCATCTGGCTTTACATAGATGCTAGGGAATCAAACCTGGACCAGCAGGCTTTGCAAGCAAGCATCTTTAACCACTGAATCTGGCTTACATGGGAACTGGGAAAGCAAACCTGGGTCCTTAGGCTTCACAGGCAAGCACCTTAACCACTAAGCCATCTCTCCAACTCCCCATGCATACCTTTAATGTGACTGTGTGTATGGCAAATGTGGTGTTGACAAAGTGCAGTGGATTTTCCTTTTCACTCCTGTGGAAATTGTAGTTAACAATGATTTGCTCCAGTGAGGTTCTAAAGATTTATTTTCTCTCCAGAGATCCAGAACTAAGAGTAGCTAGTGCTCTTAAGGCATGTCCATAGGCTTCTCTGCAGACAATCTGTGTTCCTGAGGAGATGATCACAGCTATAAAGGTGCATTTAGAAAGCAGTCACCTCACTCAGTATCAAACAGAGGGCTTGTCTCATTAAAGAATGTAGAGACTGGTTAGGCATTTTCCATTTCATTTTTTTTAAAAATTGTTGTTATTGTATTTCTTTAAGTCTATGATGGATTTAAAACATTCAGAAGTAATTTGTTCACCATCACAGAATTCCAGCCTCAAACTCTAATGTGTACATTGAATGTGCTCCAAAGTAAATGATACATTTTTTGCACACTTTTGTTTTTTCCAATTAATGCCAGATTTGTACATGAGGTCATGTGAATAGCAGTAACCATGTTCGCTGGCTCTAACTCCCAACCTGCTGGTTCAGGAACTCCAACTCTTCATTTCCTTTGGGAACTTCTAGATATACACAACTGGATCACACTTTTATGGACCTATCAACATCCCCTGGGCCCAATTTTCCTCAGGGCGTTAGCTGTTCCTCAGCAGTCACTGTGCCCTCATTTGTCGTGCAGGCTGCTGAATTTCCTTTGGATTGAGGGCTGGTTCCAGCTCATTCTCCATCACACCTGTGACCCATGGAGTCTTAACAGCTCTGCACCTGGGCTTTTTCCTCTCCTAGTTTCTGGGATCCTTAGATCATTGTGCTCAGGGATTGGATCTTGCCTCTTCAACAACTTCTAGAGGGATCAGTAACTGGAAGTGCAGGAGCCTGTAAAACTGGCAGGTAGATTCTTCTGCCCTCTACCCCACAGTTTTTAATACTTTGTGACTTTATTCATTGAAAAAGGTTTTCCCACACATTTCATTTCTATTCTTTACTGCCCCTGTTTGGTGGGTGCTACTATTTTCTTCTTACGGATAAGGAAATCAAGGCTAGAGAAGAAGAGATTCATCTAAGGCTTACTCCATCCACTCCATACATACCAGGTATTGGTTCAGCCTGTCTAGGACAATCCAGACCCAGCTTAAACTAGTATCCAAACCAGGAGGCCTGGGCAGGGGGCATCTAAGCGTAATAAATCCCAGCACAGAATTGTTCTAGGAGAGAAGATAAAATCTAGGTACTCACATTAGGAAGAAGAGGCGAGTCCATCTTCATTGGAGCCTTGGAATGCTGCATGCACCAGGACTTTCTGATGGGGTAAGCTCTGGGCCTTGTATGGTTCCTGTAACCCTGGGTTCCAGTCCTACCCTGTGTTGGCTGTGTAACCATGGACCTCATAGCTCAGGTCTCAATTATCTCATATAACTGAAGACAATAAAAATCCATCTCTTGAAAAAAGTTGCTGTGAGATTTTCAGAATACTTTTAAATTGGTCATATTGTACAAAGGTTAGTTATCATACACTCCATCATCAGTGCCCAATGAGCTCTTTGTTTCTGTTCTGTCTTTCTACATACTGAGGTTGGTCTTGCCAGTGGATGGGTAGATATTGGCTCAAATGCTAGCCAGTTCCTCCAAGCTCACTTTCTGAACCATAATATTTTTATTTTCAGCTAACATGACCTCATATAAAGGTGACTTGGCTCCAAGAGGAAAAAACAGCACATGGGGCCAGTTAGACAGGCCAGTAGGGGTAATATGCTAAGAAGGGGGAGTTGAAGGTTTAAGGTGAGAAGGGGAGACCCAGGGTCTGGTGAGATGATCTTTAGTTTCCTCATACTCTGCCTCCATCCTGCACTAAGTGACAATACAGGTTAAATTTACCATGGCAGCATCCAACTTCAACAGAATAGTCTAATAAATTTTTAATTTCCAGAGCAGAGGTTCTAATTTGGAGTTTAGGCAACACATACTTCCCTAAAATGACAGAAGGGCCAAGTAGTGGTCCCAGCCTCACAATCTCATTGATTGAGAAAGGTCTTCCATGGTGAGAGAGCATGTAAATGCTCACATTGTCCAGCAGGGGGCAGACACAGAAAAAGTTTGTCAGTTTTGAAATCTGGAGGCTCCCAGCAGTGGAGAGCACAGCCTGCCCTGGCTTTCCAAATGCCCCTTGATGCCCATCTGCCTTATCACTTCAGATTCACTGTTGGCTAGCACCAGTCAGGCTGAAGAGCTGTGACCTTGAGAGTTACTGTGTGCTGTGCTTGCCACATTTGAACATGGGTGAACCATAGTGTATACTTACTGAGGTTGTTAATGAAGCAAATAAATTATCCCTATGTAAATATTCAATACATATTAGTCAGGAATAATAGTAATTTTACTTCCTTAACTTAGCCTTCAAAGATATTTATTGCATATACTAATCTAATAAGATATTTTTCAAAAATGTTATAATTATCTGAAATTTTTTGTTTGTTTGTTTTTCTAGATAGGTTTCACTCTAGCCCAGGCTGACCTGGAATTCACTATGTAATCTCAAGGTGGCCTTGAACTCATGGCGATCCACCTACCTCTGCCCCCCGAGTGCTGGGATTAAAGTCGTGCACCACCATGTTTGGCTAATTATCTGAAATCTTTTATGTATTATCTCTTAACCTTTGCCCTAATAACAGTAACACTATAATCTATTATTTCTTTCATTGCCCTTGTTACAAGGAAACACAGCATTAAATTTGAGGACCAAAGTTTACAACTGCTGTGGACCCATGGCCAACAGTTTGCATTTTTTTAAATCAATTCTCACAATCTGTTTATACTCACACTTTACTGGGGGGTATTGGGGAGATAAGCAAGAATGCAGCTTCCATGGTGAGCCTGACAATCAATGACAGGGTGAAAGAGACAGATGCTGAAGATACTCAACAAGCACCAAAGCAGAAATCCAGAGGCTCCTAAGAGCTCATCACTGAGATAGTCTTAAAACACACCCAACACGGCTGAGGGAATTTGCAGAAGAGGGGGCAGGAAGATTGTAAGAGCCAAAGGTTGGGACATCATGCCCAGGAGCATTGCCTTCCCCCAACAACTGACTGCTGCTCCCACAATGCATAATTTTAATTTTTTCTGTAGTGGTGGGAATTGAAACCAAGGCCACAGCATGATAGGTCACCACTCTCTCATTGAATGCTAAAGTTTTATCTGACCAAGATAAATTAATGTGTGAATTGGAAATGGTTCATGGCCTCAAAGAGCTTACAGTGGCATCTTTCCAACTTTCTGGAGCTCTTACTGGTATTCTGTGTGCTTGTTAGCTCCAGGGTGTGTTCATCAAAAGTTCTTGGAAGGGAAACTCACATCTCTGTGATAGTTCTCATCATGTCTCTGACAACTTTGTCTTTTGCCTCCAAGAAACACCCTCTTCTAGAGTTTGCTCTCTAAAGCAGGTGTTGCCTGTGCCCTGTGTGGCCATCTACACTTGGGAAGGGTGAGGAGAATAGTGCTTGGTATTTATATTACTCAATGAGATTCAGATTCATGCTTTAGAAAAACTGGAGCTTTGATGGAGGTCAATGAAAGCTAGTCCCCAAGAACTTGCCCTGCACTTTCAGAGTCTCTTAGTTGCTAGACTTCCCCTCCAGGTGCTGGTCCATTTGAGCTTGTGCTTGTCTCACTTCCCTGCTCCTAGACCTCATCCCAGCTGAGCTCATAGAGGCCTGGACGTTTAATGACACTTGGCATGAAATAGCTGGCATTGCCTGTGGTGCTCAGCCTCCTTTTTCCTTAGATAGCCTCAGCCTGTGAAAATCTTTCTCTTGACTTTATGGTCAATGAAGCACTGCATGTGAGGTTCTGCTCTAGGATTCACCAAGATCTACCTGTCAAAGCCTGTCTTTTCCTCTGGCACATGTATCCTTGTCACGCCAAATGTGCTTTTCCCCTGAGAAGGCTCCATGGTGGCTACTGAACCTTGTGGTAACTTTCCCCACACTTTCTTGCTGTCCTAACATCCATCAGGAGCTCTCCACTCCTCTCTTCCCTAGTGTGATTAGTTTCTTAATGTGGAATCCCACTGTGGATATCTATCAGCTATCACTGTTCTGAGACCTACAGTTACAATCCTGTTCACAACCCACTATCTCCTGTCCTTGACATGGTATTATAAAATTGCAACTGCATTCTTACAGTAACAATAGGAACTGCCATCTATATAGAGATGATGATGTGCAGGCAATCATGCTTTATATTCTGCTAATACTCAAGATAACCCTGTGAGGTTAGAGCTATTATTTAGAACTGGTAAGACCAGGGGTCACAGAAGTTAATTACTGGATATCACAGAGTAGATAAGTAATAGGGATTGTCTAACTACAGGGCTCAGTATTCCCTTATGACTGTCATGGCTATTGTCAGTGCCCTGGGCATATACATACAGACAGAGTGTGTGTAGTCTGTGGACCAATGTAGATTAGTCCAGGGAAAAGTGATATTTAAAAGCCTTTTCACAGGACCCAAATACCAGCCATGACTAGAGCACATTTTAACATCTCTGGTCTTTTCTCTATGTGGGGAAATAAATATCAGAAAATAAACAAGTGAGGACCTACGTGTGAATGAAATTTCCTTTGCTGCCACCCATGGCTTATTGTCAAAGTATTTTGGACCTTATGTGGGCAAAATTATGTTTTGGTAGAGAGACTGGGAGAGATTGATTCCCTGAATGGCAGAAGGTGATGTTTGTCTCAACCTCAAAAGCAGTCACAATCTTTCTTAATTTTCTATCAGCTTCACTTTGCTGCCAGCCAGTAACTAAGGGTGTTGCTTAGGTTCTTGAGAAACAAGCAAACTTGAAGACATTGTTCTAAAATAAAGTTGCCTATATTTCATAATTCAATACATATGTTAATTCTAGTAACTGCTGTTCTGTCCCTAACAGGGACAGGTGCATCAAATTTTCTTTCAAGAAGTTCTTTGCAGCATAGAATTCTGTTGACCTGTGCTCGGTTCTCTCTTAAAGACTGAAGGCTGTCAAAGCAGATGCTTTTCCAATACAACTGCATTATCTACAACAATAGGACAATAACTTTACCACCCTGCCTAGATTGCTCAGGGAGTTTTTGTGTTTTTCTTATTCTATTTTTCCATCTGGTGACTTTTGTTTTCTTCCAAGCAATACTGTTTAAATGCTTTCCACAAATGTATTCTTGAAAATAAACACACTGAATGGGTTAGAACAAAAGAAGATCCATTCTCAATGCAGATCACTGCTGAGAGCCGGCCTCAGCTGCAGAGATGGGGCTGGGAGAAAGCAGATCATCAGAGTGAAATTCCACCCTAGGGTACTTTTAGAATCCAACCAGAATGGCACTAACAGTGTCCTGACACCAGGACAGCAAAAGGACTCAACCTCTGGGCACTTGTCAGCAACGAATGAGCTTTGAAAATTTAGGGTATCATCTCCTAGATGGTAATTTTCAAAAGCCCTGGCTGGTTTTATGTCCTTTAGAACTTATCAGAAGAGAGGCAACTTACAAATAGATTGTTGCTTTATCCTTCAGAGATTTGTCAAGTGATTTTTCTATCAATATCTTTCCCCATGTTCCCCATTCAATCTCCTATGGCTACTGCCTTAGTTTGACCCAGGATCCTGGGTCAAATAGAGACAAGCCATCAGAAGAATCATAACCATGTCCTTATGGTTAGTTTCCAGTCTATCTCATTGGTCTGCCTTGTTCTAAGAGCCTGACGCACAATTGAGTCTGACCAGAACAGAAAACAAAACAGAAGGAACAGGGAAAAAAAGAGACAAGGACAGGTAAGAAGGGAGGGAGGAATGGAGGGAAGAAGTAAAAGAAGAAAAAATGAAAACTTTAAAACTTTTGATATAACACATCATAAATCCAACCTGGAAAAGAAAATTAACACACACCTCTTTAACACATATGCTCTACTCCATGGAATCAAACCACACCTTCATGGTCTGGTTCATTTTTGTCTCATTACTACTGCCATTTATGGTGCCTACCATAAACCACAGTCCATCTATAACACTGCTGCAGAGAAAGCCATGTCTGTAGAGTCAGAAATGACCAGGTTCAAGCCTGGCTCACACTTCATAACTCTGTTTAGAATGAAGATAATGGGACCCACCTCATACAATGTGGTAAGGCTCAAATGTGGTAACTTCTAGTCCCTGTGTTCTATAGTCTAACATCCAGTCCAAAGAGGATTATAGAAAACAACCTCCTTGCCAGGGCATGACCATCCATAGATAGGTGAATGAACTTGGGGATCTGGGTATTGCTGGCCTCTTAGTCTGTAGTAGAAACTGTAATAGTGAGAGGGGATGGTAGCAGCAGATCTGTGCTATCCTGAGATCCAGACCAAGAGCAAAAAGAGAATGGCAGCAGATTAGCACTCTCCCAAATCCAGTGTTGCTTTATTTCTAATGAAATCCTGGTTTTTGTGGAGTTGTTAATGTGCCTAGGTAAAAATCATATTTCCCTACCTACCACGAAGGTGAGGAAAACCATGAAACTAAATGCTAGCCAAGAGTATATAAGCAATAATTATTAAATAAGACATTTGGGAAGGATTCTTAAAGGTCTAAAGCTTTTGAATTTTCCCTTTCCTTCTTGCTAATTGGAGATCAGATGTAATTATTGGAGCTAAAGAGGTCATCTGGGACCCAGGCTTTCACATATGGCTAAGCCCTACTCATACATTAAAAATAAATTCTGTGCTGAAGTAATGGCTTAGTGATTAAAGGTGCTTGCTTGCAAAGCCTGGTGGCCCAGGTTGAATTCCCCAGTACCCACTGAAGCCAGATGCACAGGATGACATATGCATTGGGAGTTTGTTTGCAGTGGCAAGAGGCTCTAATGCACCTATGCTCTCTCTCTGTCAAATAAATAAATAAATATATATTTTTAAAAACTGGCATTGTGTTCTACCCTAAAACTCTTTTAAAAAGAATAAGTTTTAATAATTGTTCAAGATACTCCTATAATCCTTGCACTCTTCCCTACTCTTTATTACTTCTATAGAACTGTGTACCAACCATCTCTGGTATATGCACCCCCCACACTACCCTGAGTACTTGTTGAGGACAAGAACTTTGTCTAAATCACTTCTATATTCCCAACTCCATGCACTAGATTTTTTTTTTTTGGTTTTGTAAGGTAGGGTCTCACTCTGGTCCAGGCTGACCTGGAATTAACTATGTAGTCTCAGGGTGGCCTCGAACTCTCGGTGATCCTCCTACCTCTGCCTCCCGAGTGCTGGGATTAAAGGCGTGCGCCACCATGCCTGGCTCATGCACTAGATTTTAGAAGAGTCCTAGCAAATAGAAGATGCTCAGTGAGCATGATGAAATTAGTGAGTATATATGTGCACTTCACTGCATTTTATCCACTGCATTTTATTTCTTAAGCTATAAACACTGTCCTCAAGTAATATTTTGAGGTTGCTCCCTGATCTGTAATTTCTTACGTGCAAAGCTGGTCCTTAAACCACCACATTCAGGAGCAAGAGATTCCTATCATTTAATTTCTCTCACTCAGCTAAATTGAGCTTTAACAATTCTCCAGAATGGTGAGACATTCAATCTTAGTCACATTTGGGGGTGTCAAAGCATTATCATCAAAATTCTAAAAATATGATTTTCATAAAATATATGAGGAGCATGTGTCAAAAGATTTACATAATTCATTAATAAAGCAAGACAGTTTGGAAAAGCTGGCTTAAAGTATGGCACAAGAAAATGATCTATAGAAGATCACTGATAAAAAGAGAACAAGAGAATGATTGCTAACTCAGATACAAAACTATTTAGTGCAATATAAAGCAAATACATCACTCTGGGAATTATTTTCTCTGTTATTCACATTGCAACAAGGCAAAATTTGTTTATCCTTTTTCAGTCTTTATTTATTTATTTTGTGTGTGTGTGTATGTGCACATGCATGCACATGTGTGCATGCAACAGGGTCTCTTGCTGCTGCAAATGAACATATGACCATACATCTGGCTTTATGTGGGTTGTTGGGGAATTGAACCTGGGCTGGCTGACTTTGGAAGCAAGAGCCTTTAACCATTGAGCAATCTCCCCAGCCCTCCCCCCCTTTCAGCTTTCTATAAGCTAAGGTCTATTTCTATAAATGCTGAGCCTGAAATAACCATACCTAGTAAGTTCCACAAAGAAGGTAAATGAGCTCTGTTCTGAAAACAATTCTACCAATAAAGAGAGTAAAACAAGAGTTAGGTAAAGCATGGAGAGTAAGTGTTTAAGATAAATATAAAAGTGAAAGCAAAACCCAACGAATTGGGTTCTATTCCCCAGTATCCATGTTAAGCCAGATGCACCAAGTGATGCATGCATCTAGAGTTTGTTGCAGTTGGAGGCACTAGTGTGCCCATTCTCTCCCCCCCCCCAATCTCTCTCTCTTTCTCATTCTCTCTCTGCCTGCAAATAAATAAAAATATTTTTTAAAAAACAAGAGTAAACTAGATTTGGGCACAATATGCATATGTGGCATGGGAGCAACTACATACAGAGCAGAGTGACCTGGTGAATAAAAACAAAAGATTATAACAGGGTGCTAGAGCACTGCATATGCAAAATATTTTGAAATGTGATATGTTGAGAAGTGGAGCACTGAATAGGTGATTAAGCTCTGCCCTTATGAATGGGTTAATGTCATTCCTACAGGGGGTTCTTTATGAAAGGATGAATTTAGGCCCTTTTCCTCTCTCAGGAGAACTTCTCATGGTGATGTAGCAAGGGTGCCCTCCTTAACCAATGGCAGTGTCTTGATCCAGGATCCCCAGTATTAGCCCAGCCTCCAGGACAGTGAGGAAGTAAATGGACATTCCTTGTCAATCACTCAGTCTTAGTTACTTGGTCTAGCAGCACAGAGACACCCAACCTAGTGTGAATATTATAAAATTCACTGCATAAGTATTAATGTGTGTGATAACTGAGTACTCCTCCTGGCTCAAGTGGTCCATGTTAATTTTCTGAACTCTAAAACATTCCTGTGCTAGAGAACCATCTGACTTAAAAAGTTTAAAGTTAGAAGATGTGGTTCTATACCACATCCAGAGAGCAAAACATGAACATTTTGGTATGTAATCTGATTTTCTCCTTTTGTTGGGTATTTAGGAAGCTTTCAATTTTATCTGTTTAAACAAAAATTCTGTAATTATGATTTCATTAATTATCATTATTAATTATTGCTAATATTAATTATGATTAATTCCTAAAAAAGAGAACTAGAGTGAAGGATGCATATGTTTTAAGGCCCTCAAAACAAATTGCCAAATTGCTATTTTCCAACATTATTGGCCAGCATTTATTTGGCCTTTTCATTCCAGCTCTCTTATATTATTATTGCCACAGTAGTATTTTTTATTTCTAAAAACCAACACTCATACATGTAAAGAAGTTAAATTTTTTTTTTTTTTTTTTTTTTTGAGAGAGACACAGACAGAGACAGGCAGAGAGAGAGGGAGACAGATAGAGAATGGGTGCGCCAGAAGTCTCTCAGCTGCTGTGAATGAAATCCAGATGTGTGTGCCCCCTTGTGGGCATGTACAGCATCACGCCCTTGCATCACTTTGCATCTGGCTAAACATGGGACCTGGAGATTGGAACCGGGTTCTTAGGTTTAGCAGGCAGGCGCCTTAACCACTAAGCCATCTCTCCAGCCCATGATAAAGAAGTTTAGTAAAACAGTGTATGGATGAATTATAAGAATGAATTATTGAAACATAAAAACACTCAAGAAAAAAATTAAGGAGGACTTGAGCAGATGGAAAGACCTTCCATGCTCCTGAATAGGTACAATTAATATTGTGAAATGACAATTCTACCAAAAAAAGAATATATAGATTTAATGCAATGCCAGTAAAAATTCCAGCATCATTCTTCACAGAGATAGAAAAAAAATGATCTCAAAATTCATATGGGATAGGAACAGGCCTTAGATATCCAAACATATCCTTAGCAAAAGAAACACCTCTGTAGGTATCATCATACCCAATCTAAAGCTATATTATAAAGTCATAATAACAAAACAGCATGGTACTGGCATAGAAACAGAAATACAGACCAATGGGACAGAATTGAAGACCTGGACCAAAGGGCAAGTAGCTACAGCTACTTGATCTTTGACAAAGGTGCCAATAATGTAGAGTGGAGAAAAGACAACATCTTCAACAAATGGTGCTGGACAAATTGGATAATTACATGTAGAAAAATGAAACTAGACTCACTCATCTCACCATAAACAAACATCAACTCCAAGGGGATTAAAGACCTCAATATAAGACCTGAAAATTCTTCAACTACTGGAAGAAAAAATAGGAGGAACTCTCTACCATTTTAGAGTGGGAAAGGACTTATTGAAAAATACCCAGTTGCCCAGGAAATTGAACAATCTCTCAACCAATGGGATCTCATGGAGCTAAAAAGCTTTTGCACAGACAAACATACCATAAACAGAGCCAATAGATTACCCACAGAATGGGAGAAAAATTTCACCAGCTATACCACTGACAGAGATCTAATATCTAGAATCTATTTTAAAAAACTCAAAAAACTAAACAATAAAAAAAAATCAAACAACCCACTTCAAAAAAAATGGGGTAGAGAACTGAATGGGGAGTTCTCAGGGGAAGAAATACAAATAGCTAACACACACTTAAGAAAGTGTTCAACATCCCTAACCATCAGGAAAATGCAAATTTAAAAACTATGAGATTCAGGGGCTGGAGAGATGGCTTAGTGGTTAAGGCGCCTGCCTCCTAAGCCTAAGAACGCTGGTTCCAATCTCCAGCGGTTCCAATCTCCAGGTCCCACGTTTAGCCAGATGCAAAGTGACTCAAGGGTGCAATGCCACACTTGACCACAAGAGGGCGCATGCATCTGGATTTCTTTCACAGCGGTTGAGAGGCTGCTGGCGGGCCCATCTCTGTCTTCCTCTCCCTTTCTCTGTCTCTCTCCAAAAAAAAAAAAAAAATCTATGAGATTCCACCTTATGCTAATCAGGATGTCAATCATTAAAAAATCAAACGACAACAAATGTTGGTGAGGATGTGGGGAAAGAGAAACCTTCATTCACTGTTGATGGGAATGTAAACTTGTATACCAACTATGGAAATCAATATGGAGATTTCTGAAAACTATGAATATAGACCTACCAACAGACCCAATTATTCACTTACTAGGCATTTATCCTAAATTCTCCATTCATCACTACAGAGATATTTGCTCAACCATGTTTATAGCTCAATTCATAATAGCTAAGAACTGGAATCAAGCCAACCCAAGTGCCCATAATTGGACGAATGGATAATGAAGTTGTGGTACACAATAGCATTGTACTAAGCAGTAAGAAAAAAAATGATACAATGAAATTTGTAGGAAAATAGATGGATTTAGAACAGATCATACTCAGTGAACACACACAGTCACAGAAAGACAAATGCCACATGTTCTCACTCATCTATGGTTCCTAACCTGGGTCAGCTTGAGTTGCTGGCATACTGGATAGGCAACTTGAGGTCCAGACAATAAGGATAGAAGCACTTGGTGAAGGGAGGGTGGGGGGAAATAAACACAAAACTAACCCCAAATGAACTGGTACTGTAGACTAAAAGATATAACCCTCAAAAGGAGTATATGGGGAGCGCCTGAAAAGAAGTGCCCTGGAGAGGGTGGGATGAAGCCTAACATTAAAAAATTTTGGCTCTGATCTGTAACTCTCAGTACCAGAAATAGGTGCTACTCACATTGAACTGTTGATTAGAGGGACCTACCAAGATCCCCAAAACAATATAGGCTTCTGTAAAAGCACTTGATTACCTGCCTGAGATATAAAGTAAGACTCTGTTGCCAAAGACGCCATATGCTACTGACACAGAACACCGAGCGACCTGTTTGAAATCAGAAGAGAGTCAATCCCCAGACAGTTAGCCCATCTAGTACTAGAAAGTGCTACATGAGCTACTGGGGGAAAGTGGCCAACAGTGTGAGCAAGCAGGGGTCTAAGCTACTTAGAAGCTACCAGCCTGACAAGAAGTATATACCAATGCAGTGGTGGCACACAACCTTGGCGGGTAATGAATGACTTTCTGATTGTCCAAGAGATCTTCTCAGTGGAAAGGAACCCATATCTGGAGCTGGGAACCAGATCTGAATCCTATAAAGACAAAAATTATGCTCTCCAATGTCAAGTTCCCATTAGTCCTTGGCTAAGAGAGGGGCTACATCTATCAAAATCTCCCTAAATTAATAATGCTTACCCAGTTTAACCTGTGCTGACTTCTCTCTCCACTGGAGAGTCTATTTTTCTTTTTCAGAAGGTAGCAATACCGAGGAGATAAACCACCCCTCACATCTCAGTCAAGGCCCAGGTGAAACCACAGAGGAACTGGAGAGACTATCAAGAGTGCTGCTTCCATGATGAGTCTGACAATAAGCACCAGGGTGAAGGAGACAAGACACTGAGGATTCTCAACACATGCCAAAGCAGAAATCTAGAGGTTCCTAAGAGCTCATCACTGAAGTAGACTTAAAACACATCCCCCAAGGCTCAGGGAATTGTGTAGAAGAGAGGGCAAAAAAAATTGTAAGAGCCATAGGTTGGGATGTTATTTCCAGAGTTAGTGCCCCCCATAACTAACTGCTGCTCCCATAATGCATAACCCACAACCCCATGGGGAATACCAGTAACCCACTGAGGAGGCCCCCTGTGGAATGGGGGTAGGGAGTAGGGAAACAATGGTACCAACACATGATGTATCCATACAAATATGTTCTTAATAAAAAGTTTAAATGAGTCATGGGCTGGAGAGATGGCTTAGGGGTTAAGGCGCCTGCCTCCTAAGCCTAAGAACACTGGTTCCAATCTCCAGGTCCCACGTTTAGCCAGATGCAAAGTGACACAAGGGCTCAATGCCACACTTGACCACAAGGGGGAACACACATCTGGATTTCGTTCGCAGCACCTGAGATTGCTGGTGTGCCCATCTCTGTCTTCCTCCTCTCTCTCTCTCTCTCTCTCTCTCTGTCTCTCTCCAAAAAAAATAATAAAAAATAAAAAGTTTTAAAAAAAGAATGAGTCATTGGAATGAACTATGGGGAAGAACTGCAGGAGTATTTCTTATTGACTTTACAAATAACTGTTCTGGGATTAATGCTGTAAGATGCTAAATTCCTTACTTGTAACTTTCTCCAAAGTTAATCTTACAACTATGTAATCTATCCACTTAAAGCAATGTGACTAGATTTCCTCTGCCTTGGTGTACCTTTGGCTTAAACAGATATTTTTATTTTCATTTTATTTTATTTTATTTATTTATTTCTTATTTAATTTTGTTTTTCAAGGTAGGGTTTTACTCTACTCCAAGCTGACTTGGAATTCACTGTGTAGTCGTCTCAGGGTGGCCTCGAATTCATGATGATCCTCTTACCTTTGCCTCCCGAGTGCTGGGATTAAAGGCGTGTGCCACCATGCCTGGCTTTAACCTGCTATTTTAACAGCAGTATATACAATGTTTAGTATTATGTGCAGTTTCAGAAGTCTACTGTGAATCTTGGGAAGTACCTCCCACACAAGGATCACTACTGTATTTCACTTCCCCAAACTTGGCCTTTCTAAACTATTAATTTTCTGGACTTTTCTAACCTTTACAATTATAAAAATGGTTCACAATCCCTCTTTTCCTACCTTTTTTCTTATTCTAGCAGGATTTAATATCCTTTTGGCAATAGTTTCTCAGCCCTGACTGAGATATTAGAGAAAAGGAACATAAAAAACTTGTAAACTTGGGCTGGAGAGATGGCTCAGAGATTAAAGGTGCTTTCTTGCAAAGCCTAATGGCCTGGGATTAATTTCCTCATATTCACATAAAGCCAGAGGCACAAAGTGGTCCATATGTCTGGAGTTCATTTGCAGAGCCAATGTCTGCATGATGGACAGTTCTTGTCCTGACCTTCTCTGAATTCTTTCCTCTCAAGCATACAGTTAGTATGTACCAATGCAGACCGTCTCTCTCCCCTCTAGCCCAGGCCCAAGAATCTGGTTTAAAGTAGATATAGACAGCTTCCCTATGGTAAGACTTAAGGAGTAAAGCCATATTAGAGCCAGAGGAGACTGCTCGCAGCAGTTTATACCCTTAGCTGTTTGGTTTGGGTCAGGTCAAAACAGTGGTCTGAGATATGATGGAATTTACAAATTTTTAATAAATTTATTTACATATTTAGTTATTTATGAGAGAGAAACAGAGATAAAGAGAGAGGGAGAGAGAGAGATTGGCTCTGCCTTCTGGTTCTTCATCCTATGGCAGATTGTCCTCTCAAATGCTAAGATTATCCTATTGAGGAAAGGAAAGAACAACCCTATGTGGATTCATAGTAGCCCTGCAAAGTAGGTTGGATCTATTCATTTTGGATGATGTATTTTCTCATACACACCTGTTGGTCCCAGAGATGACATGGTCCAGGAGAGGACAAACCCTTTTATAAGTTTTCTTTCAAAGGTTTTTCCCTTTTAATCAAGATGTCACTGAACCAAACCCCAATCTGGGAGCAGTTTCTATATGAACTTAATTGCAAGCTGTATACACTGTAACAGAGAACCAGCCAGACTGTGCAAGCTGACCTGTGATATTTATATACCCAGCTCCAGAGCAGGAAGTACATAAGGACTGGACAGGAAAGGGTCCCCTAGGTACTTGGTCTGTTGCCTGCTCCAGCTCTCACCTTCTGCCTTCCTTCTCTTGCCCCCAAACTCCACCCCTGACACCCACTCTTGCCAGCACAATAGCTCTGTTCCTTCTTTCTCCACAAGAACTCCAGGCCTGAGACTTTGCCCCATTCCATCCCTCTAGACTTCTCAGATTAAAACATCAGTCCTGGCCTGTGTTTCTGTGTATTTTTCCAACTCCTGAGTCTCCCTTTATCTTTCACTTGAGACACATTTAAGACCACTATCTCCAAAGCAATATTCAGACTTCTAACACATCAAAGTCACTAAGTCTTGCTCCCCTTTCCCACTTTACATAAACTTCCTGTGTGTGCTAATATATTGTTATGTTAGTCAGGGATATATCATTCACATATCTGGGATTTGCCTGTTCCAAATAATATTTTATTGCTGACGTAATGATTTTCCATTTTTATCTTCAGCTTATAGCCAAATTATTATTTGGTAACAATTTCTATTGTACCATAGTCTAATTGCTCTTCAAAATTGTGCTTTTAAATGAGAGTAATTTATTAGATACCCAATTAATTCATCCTTACCCTTATTAATAAATGTTTTTATATATTTATTATATGTTTATATATTATATATTTATTATTTTATAATAAAAATGATATGACATTGAGCTTATGGATACACTATTTTGAAATATTCTAGATTTTTTTCTTACAAATTATTTTGTGTCTTTGTGCTATAATTCCAAAGTCATTCCACAGTCTGAGAAACTTCTATAATGGAAAAGCATTTACTAGACATATAAGTATTCGAATCTTTATTTTGAGCAAACAATATGCAAATTGAAGCTGGAGGGTGCTTCCTGTGTGGTCATGACCCCTCTTAACCTGGAATAAAGAATGAGAAAGCTGAGTAAGTATGAACCTAGCAGGATATGAGTCCAGAGTAAACATGGACTGAGGTTGCTTAAAATGAACTCAATTTATCTGACCAGACCACCATGTAGGAGAAGGTCAAGATGGGCTTGGACCCTCAGGACGGTCCATTCTGTCAGAGAATTCTGAGCTATGGGTTAGGAAGAAGGCCTTCACTAGCTCTCAACCCTGTAACTGTTTCTGTATGTAGACCAGAGTGACTTCATTTATGATGCTGCTCCTCACCAATGCTCAATGGAAGACAAATGCTTCCCTACTGCAAACCAGTAGAAATGTTCAGCACTTGGTCCACTACCCCAAACAAATGTAGACATATCCCATCCTTGGCTGGATCTGAACCCCTGGGCTATATCATAGTTCTGTTTAAATGAAGCAAACAAATCAGCTGCTTTCACAGGACCAGTCAACACATTGGGCACCAAGGGCGGGGGCACAGACAGCTCATAATAAAATCAGCATGGACCATGACACAGACTTGTTCATTTTAATTTCAGATCTGCTACCAACTGCAAACTTTAGGCAAATTGCCTAATCTCTCTGAGGCTATCATTGCTCCATCTGTAAAATGTGGATAATACCATGCAGGGTTGTTCTGAACATACCAAATGAATGCATAAAAGATGAGTGAGTACTGGGTGTGGTGGCACACGCCTTTAATCCCAGCACTTGGGAGGCAGAGATAGGAGGATCACCGTGAGTTCAAGCTTACCCTGAGACTACATAGTGAATTCCACGTCAGCCTGGGCTAGAGTGATGAAACCTTATCTCAAAAAAAATGTGTGTGTGTGTGTGTGTGTGTGTGTGTGGTATGGAAACACTAAGTACAATTAGTAGTCTGGCAATATGTTGATGCTAGCCTTGCACAGTTTGCCTTACTTTCTAAAAATAAAAAAAGGCTACTAAGAAAATTTTATGAAAATTCATCTTTCTACTCATATAATTTTCATAAAAACTCTAAAAATGTTAGCATGTAAACAATGCCAGATACTCATTTTCTTTATAAATATCTATAATTGAAATCAGCTTTACAAAACAGAACAAATGCAAGCAAATTATATGCACATGATTAATTATGAATTTTTTGTCTCATTAACAAAAACTTATGTAAATCTTATGTAAATCTGAATTAGGGATGTAAAGAGCATTCTTGAACTTTTTGATCAATTTCTTTGAGCTTAATTCCAAAAATTCTTAAAAACTACGTAACTTTCTGAACTAAATTCAACTGGAGAGAGACAGAGAAAGAGACAGAGAGGGAGAGGGATGGAAGAAGGGCAGGAGGGGAGAGGAAGGGATGAGTGAAAATCCAAGCTTCCAGGAATACCTGAGTATTTAAAAGTGAAGAAAGAGACATAAAAGCCAAAGAAATAAAAACTAGAACTACTAGAATGGCTAAAATGTAAAGGACTACTAAAACAAAAAGACTGCTAAATGAAATAGCCTTTGTGTGTGCATAGGAGAACACATTTGCATATACACCATAAATGCACATACATACCACACATCCTCCACACACAAAAATAGGTATGTTCATTTTTCAAAGCATTAGATTATACATTTATGGTTATGCTTTTCACTATATATAAAATTTACCTTAAAAATAATGGGTCAGCAATTGCTGAAGGCACTACAAGCTACCAACAAAGAACATCAAGAAACCCTGGTAGAATCAGGAAAGAAGCCAGTTCCCAGATGGCTATCCTGTACAGCTGTGGAAAACACTACATGAGTTGACGGGAGAAAATAGCCACCAATGTGAGCAAGCAGGGGACCCTGTTATACGAAATCAACCAGCAGGAAAAGAAACACACACATGTGCAATAGTGGCATCCAGCCTAGGTGAGTAACCAATGGCTCTCTGATTGGCTAAGACTCCTAAACAATGGAAAGGAACTCATAGCTCTGGTACTGGAAACCAAGTCAGATTCCTATGGAGACCAGGATCATGGACTCCAAAAAGAAGCTCCCACTAGTCTTTGCCAAAAGAGAAGATCTACCCATAAAAATCTCAATTAACTAGGCTTATCCCCTCTAACCTATGCTGCTCTCACTCTCCACTGGAAAATCTATTTTTCTTTTACAGAAGGCAGTGAAAACCAAGGACAACCAAAAGCTGACTCCTTATCATGAGATGAGCAACCTATTACACATCAGATAAGGCCAAGGTGAAACCACAGAGGAATTGGCGAGTTGAGCAAGAGTGCTACTCCTATCAAGCATGACCACCTGTGCCAAGGTGATGGCAATAGACACTGTAGATACACAAAATGTACCAAAACAGAAATCCAGAAGTTGTTGAGAGCTCAACACTAAAGTAAACTTAAGACATACACACCAAGGCTCAAGGAATTTTATAGAAGAGGGGGCAGAAAGATTGTAAGAGCCACAGGGTGGAAAGGAGTAGCCAGAGACATTGCTCCCCACCCCCCACAATGACTGACTGATGCTCTCACAACTCATATCCCATAACCCCATGATGAATAACAGCAACCCCAAAGAGGATGTCCCTCAATGAAATGGGGAGGAGGGGAATGGTACCAACACATGATTTGTCCAAATAGAATTTCTACATAATAATAATGATGATAGTAATAATTCTATTCAGCAGCTGGGGAGATGGCCATTGGTTAGAGGCATTTCCTTGCAAAGTGTGCCAGCCCAGGATAGATTTCCCAGCACCCACATAAAGCCAGATGCACAAAATGGCACATGAGTCTCTAATTCATTTGCAGTGGCAAGAGGCCCTGCTGTGCCTGTTCTCCTCTCCCTCTTTCTCTCCTACCTCTGTCTTTGCTTACAAATATAAATAAAAATATCTCTTATGATTTAAAAAAATAATGGGTTAGTAGGCTTGCTCTTACCAGCAGCATGGATTAATAATTCTGAAATTTCAAGGCATGTTAGGTTTAAACAAATGAGTAAATAGATTGAGGAAAATCAATTGAAGGAAGACACATTTCCTATTGTCAGAGAAACAGTTGCAAATATAAGAAGGGGAAAGATTCAATGTTCTTTGAGGTTATGAATTGCAATTGGAGATGTAAGTATGGGCTCATGGTTTTTATAATAAATATATGATTATATTCCATATATTCTGAGAGAACCTAGAAGCAATGACACCTCTCTGGCAGTAAACATGTAGCCCCCAAATATTTGTTTCCAAAAAACACTTTCCACTTAAAGAAACAACACTCCTTGTAGGAAATCTTGGATTCCAAGCCTGAGGCATTGTAACAGACAGCTTCAGATTTGCTGAGATGAACTTCCAGACCAGGCACAGTTATGGAGGAAGGGATATTTATTGAAGCTTACAGGTTCAAGGGAAGTTCTATAATGGCAGAAGAAACTGCTTTTACAGGACCAAACACAGAGAGCAAAACCAAAAGCCACGCAGCACCACACACTTCAGGAACTCCCGCTAGGCACACTTTGCATATATCTTTAGATTGAAATCCTAAACCAATCACCACACCTTAATATCTGCCCAGTGACACTGCCTCCAGCCAGCTGGCTATAGATGCAAACTACAAACTAATAAAACACTGAATATATTGGGGGCCATCTATTCAAACTACCACAGGCATGGAATATATTAGACCAGCTGGAACATGACAATGCATCAGAAACAAGAAATGGAGAAAGTTCAACAGAATCAGCTTCCACTGGTCAAATATGGGGCAACTTGATCTTTACTGATAGTAACGCATTATATTTCACTAAATAATACTCTGGCAAGGTATGGTGGTGCATGCCTTTAATCCAAGCACTCAGGGGGCAGAGGTAGGAGGACTGCAGTGAGTTTGAGGCCACCCTGAGACTATATAGTGAATTCTAGATCAGCCTGGGCTAGAGTGAGACCGTACCTTGAAAAACCAAAAAAAAAAAAAAAAAAAAAAAACCCCACAAGTTTGATGACAAACAGAATATTTATACTTATACAAAGTATTTCCTCAAGAATTACTTTTCACTTGCAAAGGGGAAATAGAAACTTACAATGAAAAAATTTGTCTGACACTACCTGTACTATTTACTATGTCTCTGTAACAAATTACACCCAAGATCAGCTGACCATTTGCTATACTCATGGGTTTTATAGGCTAAGAATTTGGTCAGTGAACATCAGGGTTAGGTCTCTGTTTTATGATGTAAGGGGGCCTTGGTTAGAAAATTCAAAGCTGGGCTGGTGGGATGGCTTAGCGGTTAGGCATTTGCCTACAAAGCCAGAGGACCCTGGTTCTATTCCCCAGGACCCACGTTAGCCAGATCCACAAGGGGGCACATGTGTCTGGAGTTCATTTGCAGTGGCTGGATGCCCTGACACATCCATTCTCTTTCTTCCTCATTCTCTGTCAAACAAATAAATAAAAATTTAAAAAAAAATTTTAAAAAAGAAAATTCAAGGTTTGTAAAGCTGGAATGTTCTGAGGGCTCCTTTACTCACATGCTGACCAATCACATTGTCTCTTGCTGTGACTCAGCTTTTCATGCAGCTCACTTAAGCTTCCTGAAAGGATGGCTGTAGCCTGAATTCTCCAGTCAAGTTAGCATTTTTTAAAGTTTTTTTAAAATTTTATTTATTTTTGGAGAGAGACATAGAGAGGACAGAGAGGGAGAAGGAGACAGAGAATGGGCACGCCAGCAGTTCTCTCAGCTGCTGTGAACGAAATCCAGATGTGTGCGCCCCCTTGTGGGAAAGTGTGGCATTGCGCTTGCATCACTGCATCTGGCTAAACGTGAGACCTGGCTATTGTAACCGGGTTCTTTAGGCTTAGCAGGCAGGTGCCTTAACGGCTAAGCCATCTCTCCAGCCCAAGTTAGCATTTTTTTAAACTTTTATTTATTTATTTATTTATTTGAGAGAGAGAGAAAGAGAGAGGGAGGGAGAAAGAGAGAGAGAGAGCACGCCAGGGCCTCCAGCTACTGCAAAGGAACTCCAGATGCATGTGCCCCCTATGCATCGGGCTTACATGGGTCCTGGAGAATCTAACCGGGATCCTTTGGCTTTGCAGGCAAATGCCTTAAAGGCTAAGCCATCTCTCCAGCCCTCAAATTAACATTTTTAACTTCATAATTAATGGTTATGGGGAGACAGTTTGAGATGATATGAATATCTTATCTCTTTTAAATATATTTTTACTTGTGAAAAGCAAAGAGAGAAGGAGAGAGAAAGAAGCTAGATAGAGGGAGAGAGAGAGTGTGTGTGTACCAGGACCTCTTGCTGCAACAAACAAACTCCAGACACATGTGCCATGCTCTGCATCTGGTTTTACTTAATTCCTGAGGAATGAGGCTAGGGCAGGCAGACTTTGCAAGCAAGCACCTTTAACGGCTGAGCTATCTCCTCAACCCTTGAATATTTTAGCTTTTGATCAAGCTTTCCACTAATTTTAGCAGCCACTGTTGATTCTGCCTATAATTACCATTATAGTATCATTGTAAACTTTTGATAAAAGGCAAATTAATTTCACAGATGTTTTCTACATTAAAAAAATCTCCATGTTCCAAACAATGCAATATTTTCTTTTTCTTTTTGATACTTTATTTTATTTTTTGAAGCAGGGCCTCACCATATAGCTCAGGCTTGTCCTGAACTCTCAATCTTCTTGCCTCAGCTTCCTGTTGACTAGAATTACGGATAAAGCATAGAATCCATTTTTTTGGCTTCCAAGCCTAGGTCTTTACAAAAAAAAAAAAAACTTTTCTTGTTAGATAATCTTTGTTAATAGATAGGTTTTAGATTATTTCATTATATTTTTAAAAAATTATTGACAATTTTGTTATAACAATTTTGACATAACAAAGTAAGAAGAATCTTCTAAGAAACTGCACACACAAATTGATAAACTGCTATACAGGACAAAATACATACACAAGAAAAAAATAGTGCTGAGGATCAAGGCCCAGGGCCTCATGTAGGCTAGGCAACCACTGAGATATAATTCCCAACCCTTCTTATTGTATTTTCATGTTCTTATCATTTCAATTCATATTTTTTCTAAAATTTATTTTATTTATTTGAGAGAGAGAGAGAGAGAGGCAGATAGAGAGAGAATGGGTGTGCCAGGGCCTTCAGCTACTGCAAATGAACTCGACTCATGCGCCACCTTGTGCATCTGGCTTACGTGGGTCTTTGGGATTGATCCGGGGTCCTTTGACTTTGCAGGCAAGTCTCTTAAAAACTAAGCCATCTTTCCAGCCCTCAATTCTTATTTTTATGTATAAAATTTTAATATAGTAAGGAAAATAATTATGTAATAAGCATAGTGAGAGAGATAATCCTTCATTAGATAGAAAAGTTGCAAACACCTTTTTCAGTTTTGTGTTTGTCCTGTCTATTTTAACTTTAGGAATTTTTTTCTTGTGTATGTATTTTGTCCTGTATAGCAGTTTATCAATTTGTGTGTGCAGTTTCTTAGAAGATTCTTCTTACTTTGTTATGTCAGTTTTTATATTTATGTATATAATTCATATGAAATTTATTGTAGTATAAGAAGGGAGTTAGAGATGCCCTTTTGGCATAAGATAGTCCAGTTGTTTCAACACCACTGGTCTAGTACCAATGCTATACTTGATCTAGTTATGTATCTATTATTTATTTAAAAATAATGTTATTTTAATTACTAAAAATGTTTAAATATCTGTTAGAGTCAGTCCCTGCATATCACTCCCTTTTCCTTCACAATTTTCTTTCTATGTAAGATTTTCATTCAATTTACATGTTTATTGCTAGATTTCTGGGCATGATGATGCACATCTGTAATCCCAACATAGACAGCTAAGGCAGGAATATTGATGCAATTTGGTGGTCAGCCTGGCCTACATAGTGAAGTCTAGGTGAATCGGCAATACAGAGACCATGTCTCAAACAAAAAAACAAGCAAACAAACAAAAAACAAATGGAATATTCAACAAACTGGCTTTGGTTTGTATTTATAACTTTTGAGTATGTAAAGGTTTTTTGTTTTTTTAAAAAATAGCTTACAGTAATGGCTTCAGCTCTATTAATACAAACAAGGAGGCAGTGAGAAAGAGGAATGCGAGGTGAGAAACAGGAACAACTCAAACTACTTCTCAATCACACTTCCATGTGTGATGTTATCTTCATTGGCATTGCATTGTCCTTAAAAGAAAGTCACAGCTGGGCATGGTAGTGCACACCTTTAATCCCAGCACTTGGGAGGCAGAGGTAGGAGGATCACTGTGAGTTTGAGGCTACCCTGAGACTACAGAGTGAGTTCCAGGTCAGCCTGGCTTGAGTAAGACCTTGAAAAAAAGAGAAAAAAAAAAAAAAAGAATGAAAGTCGCAGTGCATAGTTTTTATTATTATGGTTTAGTTTAGTGATTACAAACTCTGGTGCCTGGCTGGTGACATAAATGAATGAAGATGAGCTGTGAGTAATAAGGAAAGGTAGGGACTGGGGCAAACTGAATACTTTGTGTTTCTCAGGGCTAGTCACTTGCTTCCATATGGCAATTAAAATTCATGTCTCTGAATTTAAGAAAATCCAAAAATCCAGATATAACATATGAAAGTTCCCTATTTTATTTTATTTGTTTTTATTTATGTTTTAATTTGAGAGAGACAAAGACACAGAGAGAGAGAGAGAGAATGGGCGCACCAGCAGCCTCTCAGCCGCTATGAACGAAGTCCAGATGCATGTGCCCCCTTGTGGGCAAGTGCTGCATTGTGCCCTTGCATCACTCTGCATCTGGCTAAAAGTGGGACCTGGAGAATCGAACGGACATTCTTAGGCTTGGCAGGCGGGTGCCCCAACCACTAAGCTATCTCTCCAGCCCAAAAGTTCCCTATTTTAAATTGCTGATTTAAATTTTAGAAACAAAAAACACTCTGAAAGCCAGATATAGCCCAAGCCCTCAGGTCAGTCACTATGAATCCCTTGCTGCTCTGACCCTTGATCCTGAGCACCCCTCTATGGAGTGGTGGATCCTTTAGCCCACAGCACTGAATAGTATTCCTCTGTATTGTGGAAGCACTAGGCACTTCAGCCTGAGCTAGCACCAGGCTCTATGCTGAACCTTCTGTCCTGTATTATAGGGTGATTAACAACCTACTTTGCCCCAGAGACAGAAGTGGAAAATTAACTCCTGGATGCTACAGACCTGGAGGTGGCCACTAATTTCATGATGGGCTCTGGCCAATGAAGCAGTGCAAGGGCGCAATTTTGTCTTCCTAACATAATGGAAGTCTTCTTACATGCCACAGGAGGTCTAGTGTCCTCCCCTACACCATAGGCTACAAGGAAGTTTCTTCTACTTCTGTCCCGTTTGTTTAAATGTTTCTCCATAGCTAGTGTACTTTGTATGGTTGTAATCTTTGCCTGTAATCCTAGACTCAAGAGCATGAGGCAGGAAGATCATGAGTTTGAAACCTATCTAGGCTACAGATTGAAAGAAAGTAACTTCAACTACTGGGTTTCTCCAAAAGAAGGTAAGAATAAAAAAGGAATACAGAACAGAGCAAAATAAAATAGTAAATATGATTGTAGAATTAAATACATATAAAAATAAATGACCTTAACATAACAATCAAAAGGACAAAATTATCATAAAAGCCAGACATATACTGTTTACAAAAGATGCATTTCCAACTAGGATAAAGAAGATCAAGTAAAGTAAGGAAAATAATGTACCACATGAATACAAGCCTAAGAATTCTGGAGCTGAACCATGTCAGACAAGGCAGAGAAAAGAAGCACTACTAGAGATAGAGGAATAACTCATTTTGGTGAATGTTCAATCTACCATGAAGCTATAATCATTCTAAAGTGGACTTAACCTAAAATATAATTTCAAAAATATGAAGCAAAACTTGAAGGAATTAAAGAAAAATAGAGTTGTAGTGAAATTCTTAACATGATTCTCCCAGTAATTTCTAGAAAAATCCCAAATAAAAATCACACACACATGCACAAATCTAAGACTTAAACACTGATGTGTAAACTTGACCTAAATAATGCAAAGAACTTTATACCCTATAACTGTAAGATTCCACAAGTTTTTCCCCAAACTTTTTTAAAATGAAAATTGATTATTCATGAAGCTCAATACAATGTCTCAACAAAATTCAAAAGATTGAAGTCTTACAGAATATGTGCTCTAACCAAAGTAGAGTCAAACAAGAATCAGAAAAAAAAGTTCAACAGCCCAATGGTACAACATGGCGATTATAATTATCAGCACTGCATTATATTCTTGAGCATCACTAAAAGATGGCTTAGCAGTTAAACGCTTGCCTGTGAAGCCTAAGGACTCTGGTTTGAGGCTCAATTCTCTAGGACCCACATAAGCCAGATGCACAAGGGGCGCACACATCTGCAGTTCATTTGCAGTGGTTGGAGGCCCTGGCGTGCCCATTCTCTCTCTCTCTCTCTCTCTCTCTCTCTCTCTTTTTCTCTCTCTACCTGCCTATTTCTGTATCTCTTTCTCTCTCAAATAAATAAAAAATAAAATATTTAAAAAGTATATGAGGCAAGGCATATGCTAATTAGTGCTACACTACACATTACACATATTTTAAGACATTATGTTGTTCATGATAAATACACACAATCCTTGTCAATTAAAACTAAATTGTTGGGGGTAGCCACATGAGTCTGTAGCCTTAGCTCTTCTGGAGGCTGAGGCAAGAGGATCTCTTAAACCCAGGAAGCCAGCATGGACACCACAGCAAGATCCATCTAAAGATTATTCTTAAAAATTATTTTATCTATTTATTTGCAAGCAGAGAGAGAAAGAGAGAGAGAGAGAGAGGAGAGAGACAGACAGAGAGAATGGGTACTCCAGAACCTCCAGCCACTGCAAATGAACTCCAGATGTATGTACCACTTTGTGCTTCTGAGTTTACATAGGTACTGGGGAATTGAACCTGGGTCCTTAGGCTTTGCAGGCAAGTGCCTTAAGTGCTGAATCTTCTCTCCAGCCCTAAAGATTACTTTTTTAATGTGCAAAGAACTTAAATAATGTTTCTCCAAATACACATAGATGATAATCAAAAGAAGAAATGTTCAGAATCATTCATACTTGGAAAAATTCAAGTCAAAACCACAATGAGCTAGCACTATATTTCCATGGACAGCAATAAAGTCAGATCTTCCAATCTGTGCATCCAACTAACTGAAGATCTGATATATTTTTTAAAATATATTTTATTTATTTATTCATTTGAGAGAGAGGGAGAGAAAAAGAGAGAGAGAGGGAGAGAGAATGGGCACACCAGGGCCTCTAGCCACTGCAAACGAACTCCAGATGCATGTTTCTTCTTGTACATCTGGCTTACATGGGTCCTGGAGATTTGAACCGGGATCCTTTGGCTTTGCAGGCAAACACCTTAACCACTAAGTCATCTCTCCAGCCCCTGATATATTTTTTAAAGAAGTGTCTTGTGAACATGTGAATACTTTTCTAGTCATTATTCCTTAAATAACACACCATAGCAACTATTTACATTTTGCATTTTTAAATTGCATTAGTTATTGTAAATAATCTAGAAATGATTTAATGAATATATGGAAGGATATATAAAGGCTATATACAAATAGGATAGCATTTAATAAAAAGGAGTGTGAGCATCTTGAGATTTTTGTATCTGTGAGAGGTCCTGGAACCAATCCCCCACAGATAACAAGGGACAACTGTAATCTAAAACATAGAAAAAATAAGTATTGGCAAAGATGTAGAGAATTTGGAACTCTTGTGTGTTGCTCATGGGAATGTAAAGTGGTGCATCTGCTGTAGAAAACAGTTTGGTTCCTCAAAAAGCTAAACAGATCACTTCTTAGCCTTTTGGCTAAGATCAAATGTAAAAACCTAAACAGAATTAGCATGTGATCCAGCAATTTTAATCCTAGGTGTACAATAAAAAGGAACGGAAAGCAGAGATTCAGCAGATACTTTTGTACCAATGTTCACTGTAGCACTATTCATAGTAGATGTTAGTCATTTTTCATCACTGTAACAAAATACCTGAATAAATCAACTAAAAAGAGGAAATATTTATTTTGGTTCACAGTTTCACCAGTTTCAGCCCAAGTTTAGCTGGATCCATTGATTTTTAGTGGGAGGGTGTGACAGGAGGCAGAGTGCCTTACAGTGGCCAAGAAGCAGAAAGACAGGAAAAGGAAGAAGCCAGAGACAAGATATACCCTTCCCAGTGACGCCCCTGGTGATCCACTTCTTCCATTCAGGACCATTTTCCATGATTCCCACTACCTCTCAATATTTCATTTAATTATGAACCCAAGAATGCATTAATTCACTAATTATGTCAGAGCCCTCATGTTCCAATCACTTCCCAAATGCCACATCTGAACATTGCTTTGGGGACCAAGCCTTCAACATATGACCCTTTGGGAAATATTTCATGTTAAATTGCAATAGCCAAAAGGTGGAATGACAAAATTGTTCAACAAATAAATGAATAAACAAAATGTGGTGTGTATATAATGAAATATTACTTAGCCATACTTGCTATAATACAGATCAACCCTGAAACATACTGAAATGAGAGACATAAATGAACAAATAAGTGTATAATTCCACTTGTATGAAGTGCTTAGAATAGGCAATGCCGTGGAGACAGAGAATAGACTCAATACTCTAGGGGTTGAAAAAAGGAGTAAATTACTAGGGGTGATGACAACCTCATGGAAATACTACAGAACAATGTGATGATCACACAAAAATGTGAATATAATTATTTCTAATGAATTGTACAGTTAAAGATGGTTAAAATGGAAAGTTTTGTTAGATATATTTAACCACAATTTAAAAATTAATATAATATAGTAAACCATTGAATTTTATACTTTAAAGTAGTTAATTAAATGGTATATGAATTACATCTTAATATGTTTTATTTATTAAAAAGGTAAGATCCCTACTGGTTGGAAATTAAACAATACTCTTTTAAATTGAGGAGTGCAGAATAGATTTCTTTAGGGTTCTGCCAATAGCTAATGGTCTCAGATTCTGAGGGCCCCATCTGCCAAGTCTCCCATGCATGCTGTGCAGTGCAGGCTTTATGGCAATCTTTTCCTGTGTCCTCTGAGGTTAATGGGATTGCTAGCCTTTGTCTCATTCCAAAAGAGAACAAAATTCCCTCATCAGAACTCAAGCTTCTACTTGCTCTCCTTTCATCTGCCTCCCAGGGTTCTTGAGGAACATTCGTATTCCCCAGTAACAATTTCTCCCCAGGTGGGCAAGGAAAACATTGTAGACCTTAAAGATTTTTGGAGATTCTGTGATCCTAACAAAAGTACCTCTATGTTCCTGAGTCTTCTCACAGGTGGGGCAGTGGTACTGACCTGGGAAGAGATGCCCAGACTTTGTGCAGACATCTCAGACAGAATCCAGGGTGACTGAGAGACCAGTAGATCCAGGACATCATTCTGCCTGAACCATCCTGGCTAGGCCATGTATGGCTCTTTTGTCCTAAGAGCCTAAAAATAAGTCATATGCTATGCCAACAGAAGCATTCTTTAGTCACCCTGCTCAGCCTTGCCACTGCTTGAAAAGATTGGCTACTCCTTTATACAATGGTAAACATTACTGAGAATATTTAACAAGCACCCCCAACTCATGCTTTCAATATATAGTTACTAAGTTCCAACTCAATACACACTGGGGTTACAAGAGGAATCATGATTCCCATCTAAGAGAACTAAGCTTTAGGTTAGTGAGAGCTGTGCTTTCAAGGGTATCCTTTGTAGCCAGCCAGTGAATGGGTATTAAGGCTGCCATCAGAGCCTGAGCTATAGTGAATCCTGGAACTTGAGAGTTTAACTCTAATAGTGAAAACCAAGGTGTAGCCTAGCCCCACCACTGCTACTGCACCCAGAGCCCCTTCATCCTAAGGACAGGCCATAGGAATTTCTGGAGATCACATCCAAACAGACATGGATCTAGAAACTTGCTCTTAATGGCAATATGCAAAGTACTATTACCCACATACCCATGTATTGTTGTTGTAACAGAGCCTCCTCATCCCAGGTGTTGTTCTGAAGTCTACTGAGCACTCACATATCATCTCTTGCATTTTTACAAATGGGGAAAACGATCACAAGATACAAGTTGTTTCTGTGAGAGAAAAAAGAGGTAGCCTGGAACTTAGTGTGGTAATTGTAGAGTCAGTTTGGAGAAGACACTGTTGAGTGCAGGTAACTGGCTGGGTGAGCAGGAAGGATTTCTAGCCTTCTCTGGGATCTACTGGGCCAGAACTAGGGTTCTCTGAAGGCAGCTTTGATGACAGGTGGCACTTGGGCTGCCGACTCCACACAGAGCCCTTTAGTAATTTACCTGAACTTTGGCCCTTTGAACCCTCAGTGCTTCTCTGATAGTTCTGAGTTTTGAGCCTGGTTCTCAAGCCTGAGCCCCTCCAGGCCACAAAATCTGGCACACAGTCCTGATACCAAGGTAGGCATCTGGTAGTCAGGTGATAGCAAGGTCACTGGTCTCACAGACTAGCTGTAGATGTGGTTGCCCACCCAATTCCCCAAAGACTGGATGAAGAGGCAGGAACAGAGTTTCCCTAGGTTAGGACAAAGTCTTTCCCTGGTTCCTTCCCTGGCCTCCATCAGTCAGATTTCCTGTAAATCTATGTGCAAACTCAGGTTTTACACATAAACACACTAACAAACACACTCCCCAGATACAGAACTAAGTGCTGACTCCTGCCTGGTGGTTCTGAAGGTTGCCCACCAGACTATTCTCATTTCTCTCTCTCTCTCTCTTTCTCTCTCTCCTTTGGTTTTTCAAGGTAGAGTCTCACTCTAGCCCAGGCTGACCTGGAATTCACTATGTAGTGTCAGGGTGGCCTTGAACTCATGGTGATCCTCCTACCTCAGCCTCCCAAGTGCTGGGATTAAAGGCGTGTGCCACCACACCTAGCAATTCTCAACTCTTGCTTGGCTTCCCCATAGTCCAAGATGGACAGCACATGGCACTGGGATCGAAGGAGGAGTCACAAATGACCCTCCTCAAAGTTAGGCTAGAGCTCTCTAGAGACCAGCAGCCAGGTCATACAGAAGCAGAGGGAAATGCCTGTTTTTTTGTTGGGCACCCCTATCCCCAGCATAAAGACCAAGCAACAATAATATTTAAAAAGCAGCACAGATGGATGCCCCATCCTATGACAGACCCATTGGGCATAGCTGAAGAGGAAGGAAGTTTACTAAATACTTGTCATGAATTTTCACTTACGACCTCAGCAATCAGTGAGGTGGGCAAGAGTTTTTTGTTTTACAGAAAGCCCAAGGATAATAGAGGTCCACAGGTGCTAGCTACACAATTTACCTAAAATCACAGCACTACTGAGGGATGGAGTTGAAATTGGCACTCAGGTCTCCTTAAAGGCAGAAAATAAAGGCTAGAAAGTCAAGTTAGACATTTGGAAAAGGAGATATTATATAGAAAGGAAGAGCTGAATAGAAAAGGTGAAGAGAAACACAAGGGTTTGGGTTCATTGTAAAAGTTTAAATTTTTTAAACAAAAGAGATGTATACATGGGATATGGGATATTTCAGATATTTTTTCAAAGTAATATATCCTTCTTACTCTGAATGAATGCATCTTGACTCCAAAAGTCTGAACCCCTACTTGACTTGCTATGTAACCCTGGATGAGCTGCATGATCCTTTGCAGAGTTGATTGGAGATAGTCCAAGAGTAGCTGGCAGAGTGAGGAAACTGGAGGCTGCTGATATGAATAACAAATGCTAGAAATGTGGATGTGGAAGTGAAGAGGGAAATGAGCAGACATCTGGAAGGGAGGCCAGGGCTTGTGGGATAGCCAGGAAAGAGGTGAGCATATCTGAGACCAGCCACCTGGGACAGGGGCAAAGAGCAGCCACCTAGAGAAACATAGGAATGGGACAGCATCCAATAATGACCTCCATGTGCTATCCTTTGATTGCTCTACAGACCCTAATAGGGCTTAGAGCCTAAGGGATATTCAGTGATGAGTCAGAAAAAGAGCAGAGAAGAAATGGAATTTTATGCTCTAATGGAGAAGGTAGGATTCTGAGACATCCCTACAAGGCTGGTTTCTTTAGTTCTGGGAAGTCAGCATAACAATGGTACAGAGGAGATGCTCAGTAGCTATTCATTGCATAGATTCAGAAATCAGGATTTCTATTTTCTGACCAACCATGCTTCTCCATGAATGTGAACAAATCAGTGTGGCTTCTAAATTGTAAACTGAAGAGCTTAGGTTGGGCCACCTCCAGGTCAACTCTTAGTGGCCTCACAGTAGAAGACTCTCAGCCACAGCATATTCGGACTCTCCTCACAGAGGAGAACAAGGTCACAGATTCTCTGTATCTGAAGCCTAGGAGTCCACAATCTTCTTGTGGAAAGAGCAAGTAATCCCTGGGCTAGAACACAAAAAATAGTGCAAGAAATAAGTTCTCCTTCCACTCCTACTTCTCTCTCTCTCTCTATCTCTATCTCTATCTCTATCTCTGTGTGAATCTGTCTATTTGTATTTCTCTCTCATGCACACCACATACACACACCCATACACACACTCAGTCATGCACACACACATACACACTTCTGTTTTTCATATCACAGGCCCCTTTACCAGTCTAGCAAAGGTGCTAAGGTTTAGCTGTAGTGTCATTCCCAAATCCTCCAAGTTCCACCACCCATATGTGACCCTGTATTACATCCGATATGAGCTCCTTTTCCCATATTGTCATTACATATTACATTACATATTATTCATTACATGAATAAGTGGGAATTTAGCCAAGGAGCAGAGAGAAGAGTGGTGGATGTAGAAAATTACTAAGAGGATACATCAAGGGAAGGTGAATTCTTGCTGAAGGTAGACCAAAGTGATCAGATATGAAGGTTAAGGCAGTTTTTCTAAACTGACCTAATAGGCTTCTTTCTGACTTGGCAAGGCTGGACATAGATATGGAAGTTCAAAATCAAGACCTACTTGAGAAAAGGCTCAGAAAAATCTCACCTACATTTTGGTCAAAGAGAAGGTCTTTGTCACAAGCCATAATAATCCAGATAGCAGTGAAGAAGATAGCAGTGATGAAGCCAGACACTGGCTGGTCAGGGTTATCCTCAAAACAACCCTAGAGGACAGGGACCAGTATCACATTTGTCCCACCAACAAGGAGCCAACAAGCTAAAGGTCTTGCTCAAAGTCAAACTGCTTATTAATGACAGAGATGGGTTTTATAGTCATAGACTTAATCACCAGATTATACTGCTTCTAATTTTGTCCATTCTTCAGTGGCTCAATTCTTACTTTAATACTTCTACTACCAACTTAGGGACAAAGAGACCCAAAAAGATGTGTCTCTCATACAATCCTGTTTTCCACTGGACTATCCCTTCTTTACATTTTCATTTCTTTATGGAGCCTATGAAAAACTGCGATTGTAATGGAGGCTTCATAGTGTGATTTGAAGAAAATATCAATATACAAAGGAAGGATTGGGAGCCAGATTTCCTTGTCCATTTCTATTTTTGTTGTGCTCTTATTTTGTTTAGTAATTACGGGGAGGAGATTGAGCTGGTACACTTATCTGCAGCAAGAATATTTTATTACTAGGGCCTGGAAAACAAAACGCTTTAATTTCTTTCAATTTTATTTCTGTTTTGCCCATGGACATCTCTGCTTGCAGGATTGGAAGCTCTAATATATAGCTAGCACTTTCCAATAATTTTCTTTTGAAAATTCCTCTGACAGTATGAAGAAAAGAGCCTGAGCATGGACTAAATACCTCATGACAATACCATCCTAAATATATGTGGCAAACTGCTACTTTGGCACCAGAGAGTTCACATTCTCCTGGCTCTGCTACCTACTATCTAGCTGATATCCTAGAACAGGTGACAGTATCTCTCAGTTTCTGTTTCTGCATTGGAAAACTCATGTTTGGCCTACATGATCTCCATAGTTCATCTATATATAGATATATATAAAATATTCGAGACTGTGATACAAAATTATGCCAAATGACCCTTATAATGTCAAGCATCTTGACTTCGGACCTAATTGAAATTAACCTGCCTTCCTGGCTAATATAGGGTTGGGGAAGAAATTCACAATTAATTATGTATATTTATAAACATAAAAAGCAACAAACTATGTCAAGAATCTAAAAAAACAGGGTAACATTAAGTGAGAGCATCAGGCTAAGCAAGCACATATGATCAGAGCTCAATGCCTCTGCTCCTTGGTGCTATCCAGTGGTTGCTATGTGGAAATGCATTCCCACTGTAACCAGTAATTTATTTTTTTCAAGAGAGGTCGGCTAAGTACAGAGTTTTATGTGAGATTTCCCACTTTTGTTTTGTTTTATTTTATTTTAATTTTTGAGGCAAGCCCAACAATCTGGCCTTTTTATGTGAAACAGCAACAAAGAGAGAGGGGGAGAGAGATTTTAAATGATGCACAGAGCTAAAGGAGAAGTTGAGGAAATGCTCAGTGGTTAAAGGTACTTGCTCCACAAGCTTGCAGACTAGAGTTCAGATCCCTGGCACCAACATAAAGATGGATGTAAAGAGGCACATATATCTGTAATCCCAATGTGCTTATGGTAATGGGAGGCATAATGAGGACAATCTGGCCTCCTTATAGGCAGAAACCCTAGAGAAACTGTATTATATTAATAGTCTATTTTTGTTTTATTTTAACATCTTCTGTCTCTCCTCCTCTACCCCAATTCCATTGAGCACTCTCCTCTTTACAAGTAGTCCTTCTTCTGTTTTGATGTCATATTCTTTTTGTCCTCCTCCAACCTCTATGTCAAAATGTTGATGGACTCAGAATTGTGCAGGTCTTGTGGGGATAATGACAGCCACTGTTGGGTCATTAATGCACCAGTCAGTTCATCTCCTGATGACAGTGTGCTAAAGTACTCCTTCCCATCTTGGGGCTCTTACATTCTTTCTGTGTCCTCTTTCACAATGTTTCTTGAACTTTGGGGGGCATGACAGAGATGTCTCTTTTAATGTTGAATTCTCAAGAGTGTCTTATTCTCAATGTTGCTGAGTTTTGAATCTCCTCAGTGTCTACCACTTCTAGTCTTATCCCATAAACCTACTCAGTCATGAGTCCTACTGTTAATTTCCCTTCTACAACAATTTGTAAGCCACATGTTAAAGAGAGAAAGAGTGTAGGTTCCTGCCTCTCTGATCACTGGACAGCTTCCTGCCAACCAGGATACCTATCCCTGAACTTGATATGAGGGGAATTAATTTCTATTGTGTTAAGCTACAGGGCAAGATGGGTCCTATACCTAACACACCTACTGCCTACCATGTATGGTAAGAATATTTCCTCAGATTATCATTTGCATATTGATTTTTTGTAGAAAAATTTAAAGGTTAAAATGTTTACATTTTCTTACTCTCTTGCATTTGATAACTGTGTTTCTCATCTAAGATGGTTTCTTGGGATCTTATAGAAGCATGAATTCTAAGATCCTCCCTAGAAAATTCATTTGTAAGCAGTTTGAAATGGAGACAGAAAATCTTGATCTCCATAAAGCTTCATGGGCCATTCTATTATTTTCCCCCAGTTGGAAAGTATCCCTTAGAGTAGGCCATTTAGGTGTGCAACTGCTGCCACAATGGGGCTGTAGGGCTAATGAATAGCCTTTACCCACTGGTACTACTGAGAATATACTTTCCTGTGTTCTAAAATTAGATTCCTAGAGGCATCTGGAAAGAGTTTAACCCAAAGCTAAATATTAGCCCATCATTGTGGGGAAGTCTTCCTAGAGTATCCTTTCTCTCAACTGATAGAGCAATAATTTCTATGTTATGATATGGATAATTACTTAATTTTAAGTGTCAATGAAACAATAAAGATACATTTAAAATATTTTTTAATTTTTTAAAATGTTTTTTTAACTTTATTTATTTATTTGAGATAAAGAGGCAGAAGTGAGGGGAGGGAATGGGCATGCCAGGGCCTCCACCTACTGGAAATGAACTCCAGATTCATGTGCTATCTTGTGCATCTAGCTTACGTGGGTCCTGGGGAATCGAACTTGGGTCCTTTGGCTTTGCAAGCAAGCACCTTAACTGCTAAGCCATCTCTCCAGCCCTAATATATATATATATAATTTATTTATTTAACAGAGAAAGAGGGAGAGAGAGAGAGAATGGGCATGCCAGGGCTTCCAGCTACTGCAAATGAACTCCAGACACATGCGGCTCCCTTGTGCATCTGGCTAATGTGGGTCCTGGGGACTCAAATCTGGGTCCTTTGGCTTTGAAGGCAAACACCTTAACTGCAAAGCCATCTCTCCAGGCCCCTCAAACATTTTTTATGAGAGAGAGATGAGAGAGAGAGAGAATTGGAATACTAGGGCCTCTAGCCACTGCAAACTGACTTCAGATGCATGTGACACCTTGTGTGTATGTGTTACTGTGCACATCTGGTTTACGTGGGTTCTGCAGAGTTAAACCTGTGTCCTTAGACTTTGCAGGCAAGCGCCCTAACCACTAAACCATCTCTCCAGCCCCATTTAAAATGCTTAATCCTAACTTTATACATGGGAAGGATTCAAGAAAGTATTCTCCAGATAAGAATACAACTTTGTTTTGTTTGACTAAATACAACCTAAATAGTAAACTAAATGTCAATCTAAAGACAACTTTACCTGACTTTTTTATATGACTAGTTGTACTGGACATCTGTAGGTAAATGTTCCTTTAGTTGAAGTAATGCAAATTGGAAATATTCATTATGCTAAATAGAGATGTAGGCACAGACATAGATATATTTAAAGAACAGTTGGCTTTACAAGCATAGAAAAATTCCAGAACTTCCCTGAATTTATTGAAGCTCACTTAATTTAATTTGTATTAGTGATTTGTGCATGTATGAGTTGCAGTGAGTTGGTGTGTGTGTGCATGTGCGTGTGTGTGTAAAAGCCATTGAGCTAAGTGTTATTAACTGTGAGCCCTTCAGAAAAGGTTTGGATACTATGATAGTGACTCATGAATAATGACTTTTGGTGATTCCTGACTAATCCCCAGAAAAACATCTGTCAGCATTAATTTAGGGGTCTTGAATTTATTGAGCATTTACCTTGTGCCATATGCTTTGTTAAGGAAGTCTTTTGCAATCTCATTTGTTCATTAAGAAAGCCTCAGAGTAGCTAAGTTACCTAATGTTACATAATTATAAAAGAATGTGTGAACAGATATATTTTTATGGAGATGATGAAAATGTTTTAAAATTATATTGTTGCTTATGCAATTTTGAATATTCAAAAAATCACCAAATTATGTTTTAAACAGATGAAATTTTTGAATACATAAATTATATCAATAAATAACATGCATAATATTAAGCAAAGTAAACCAGATTCTGAAAAACAAATATTGTATGTTTGTTCCCATATGCAGAATCTAGTTTATAAAGAAAGAACCACTGAGCTGGGCATGGTGGCACATGTCTTTAATCCCAGCAAATGGGAAGCAGAGGTAGGAGGATCACTGTGAGTTCAAGGCCAGCCTATGACAAAATAGTAAATTCCAGGTCAGCCTTGCCTAGAGTGATACCCTCCCTACCTTGAAAAGGCAGAATAACAAGGACTATTAGAAGGCGGAAGAGGACAAAAGAGAGTGATGTGAATAGTTAGAATAACCCCTTACAGGTGATTCTAGTGCTCAAGTTGGCAATCAATATGAACCATCAGAGCTGCCATTTTCAACAACCTTCTTAAAAGTCTGCAAACAAAATAGCAAAGTTCTGGCTAATACTACAGCTGTGGGGGAACAAAGGGGACACCTGTTTCCAAGTATTATACTGTTTTAAAGTAAATTGAAGGATTGTAACTAGTGTTTAGCTCTCTAGATAGCAAGAGAACTTATAGAGACTTTGGTTGCCAAAGTGTGGGGGAGCAGTTTAATCCAATAAGGCAACCAGTTAAATCGCTGGAAGGTTGAGGTTGGCAACCTACTAATGTCAGACACTGAGGTAGAAGCTCAGGTAGGTTGGGGAGGCAGAGCTTTTTAAACCAGCGGGAAGCCAGTCATATACAGGAAAAGGTAACTATTAGGAGAGCTTGGCATGGTAGCATAGGCCTCTTCTCAGCCACTTGGGAGGATGAAGCAGGAGGATGGCAAGTTCAAAGTGCTACAGAATGCCTTCAAGGCCAGTCTGAGCAACTTAAGAGACTGTCTTAAAACAGAAAGTAAAAAATAGCTGAGGCCACAGCTCAGTGGTAGAGTACTAGTCTAGTATACACAAGGGCATAGACCCAATCACAAGTACGGTGGGAAAGAGAGAGGGAGAGAGAAGGAAGGAGAAAAAAATAAAAGGGAGAACAGGACTATATAGTATATACAGGGAGAACTGCTACAAAAATATAAAGGAATGAGATACACTCTGAGGGGTGTTCCGGGGAGGGATTTTACAAAAGAGAGACTTATAATCCTGACTCAAAATGGAGGCCAGGAAAACAAAGGTACAGAGTGAGCATGTAGGGATGATGAACCAGCCAGTTCTACCAGGACAGTTCCTAATTTAAAGGGCTCAATGATGTTAGTTTGCAAGTTACAGTGTAGGTGATAGCGACCTATGGAAAGGCTAAATAACATAACCATTATAAATCCAGATCCATGTGTCTATGTGTAACTCTGTATGGAGTTAAAATGAAGAAAGGACAGTTTAATCAGTCACAATCAACAGAGTCAAGAAAAAAGACAAAGGGTTTCAGTATTTTTTCATCTCCCCAATTCATCATAACTTCCAGCAATTTGTCTTGAATTTCTTTGTTGTCCCCTCACTCCTTCTAAACATCTGCTTCATAATCTCTTACTTGACTATTTTAACTTTTGGCTATGTTTTTCCACTTCAACCTCTCTGCTGTAACTTTTCTTTATCACAACAGTCCTAGTGGAAATTCATAATCATGGGAATACTAAGGAGGTACAAGGAGCAAATTTAAGGTATAAAGATCTCTTAATCAAAAGCAGAGGTAAGAATATTAAAATCTAAATATGTTTATTCTATCCTTGTAAAATAGTATAATGAGAAAAACATGGAGTTTTAAGAAAATATCTACAATTATTGATGTGGCCTAGCCCATGGCAAGTATTCCCAAAGATTATGACTATTATGATTCACACAGATAGAACCCTGTACACACACACACACACACACACACACATAATCACAAGAACCATGGTCAGGTAAATAGTATGTTACACAAGGTTTTACTGTCTGGGAGTCTATAAGTGATAGACCAGTGAGAGTCAAGCAAGTGTGAGAAACAATGTTGAGCTGATGGTTTGGGCTATCACGGATAGCATAAAATATGGTGAGTGATCATCCATCAACACTGACATGAAAGCTAAATTATGTGACTTTTCTCCAGGTTAATGAGTTAGAAATCAACCATTTACATGTCAACAATTTCTAAACATTTTAAGCTGCATGTCACAATCTTCTGACTGAAATAAAAATGAAAGAATTTAAATTTGTACTTTCATTAACACTTCTTTATTTTAGACATAATTTCAGACTTATAGAAAAGTTTGAAGAATGGCTGATTATTTTGTAGAATTTCCAAATTTGGGTTTGTTTGATGTTCCACTATCATATCATCAAAGTTAGCATTAGTTCCTTTTTATAGAAATTCTACATGTGTGATACCTGAGTCCTTCTCCATGACTCATATCAAGGACAGATTTAAAAGTAAAATATATGAAGTATTTGTTCTGAAGATTATTCTACAGAAATTATGTTTAGATATAACAATGAGAACAAACAGCTCAAAAAGGAACCATAGTAGGAACTCAATAGCAGAGTTGCCTTCAAAGAAGACATAAGAGCCTGGGGCTAGGTTTTAGGTTTGTGTTTCATTTCTGCTTATGCTTGTTTGCTTTCTCACATTTTTAATATTTAGAGAGGGGAGAATGGATGTATCATGGCCTTGAGCCATTGCAAATAAACTCCAGATGTATGCACCACCTTATGCATCTGGCTTACATGGGTACTGGGGCATTGAGTCTGGGTCCTTAGGCTTTGCAGGCAAGTAACTTAACCATAAGCCATCTCTTGAGCCCTGTTTGCTTGCTTTCTATCTTCAAGATGTTTCTCTGTGTCTAGTCCTAAGTGTATGCAACTCCATATGGCTTTTACATATGTATTATAATGAACAAAATTCTGTATTAATATCATCATACATATATTAAAATGGGGCTGGAGAGATGGCTTAGTGGTTAAGGCATTTGCTTGCAAAGCCAAAGGATCTTGGTTCGACTCTCTAGGACCCACGTAAACAAGATGCACAAGGGGGCACATGCATCTGGAGTTCATTTGCAGTGGCTGAGCCCTGACGTACCCATTCTCTCTCTCTCTCTCTCTCTCTCTCTCCCTCTTTTTCCCTCTCAAATAAATAAATAAATAAATATATTTTTAAAAATGGTTGACAGCTACCAAAATGATGATGCCTAATCATATGGATAGACATGAAAAGATGTCTAGAATAAAGTTTCTCAGCACTTGGGAGGAGGGGAACCAGAGGATCAGGAGTTCAAAACCAGCCTGGGTTCCAGGAGAATGTCTCAAAAAAGAAAGGTAGCATGCAAAGTTGTATTCATAATGCCATTTTGGAATAGAATTGAGGTAGATGATAATAGATAGATGGATAGATGATAAATAGATCTGGAAAGATACATATCTAGTAGACTTTGTATCTGGGATTCAGCATTGTGAGAAAGTTTCACTGTAACTTATCTGTATTGTTGAATAATTGAGTGTTATTACTTAAAATCAAAAGAAGCAATACAAAAGCTTCCAACCAGTCTGAAAAAGAATGTACTTCCTTTCTTAACATTCATACCCATATATTAGTGCTACTCTCACTTTTGGTTACAGAAGCTTCTCTTTTCAGATGACAGTAACCACTGGGATCACTCAAATGGCACCATAGTGCTGTGGAGAAGTGACAGAGATGTGTTCAGCACTGAAACATCTCTAACACACCTTCCAAGGTTCAGGGTCCATTGCAGAAGAGGTGGCAGAAAGAATGTAAGAGCCAAAGGAAGGGTAGGACTGCTTTCAATGCAATCTTCCAGACACAAATTAGCCTCAATATCCATGACCTCACAGTGCCTAATACTACCTACACAAGACCCTCATAAAAGGAGAAAAAGATGATGGCATCAAAATAAAAGAGAGACTAATTGAGAGGGGGAGGGGATACAATGGAGAGTGGAGTTGTGAAGGAGAAAGTGGGAAAGGGAGTTATCATGGTTTACTGTCTATAATTATGGAAGTTCTCAATAAGGGGAAAAGTTTAAACAAAAGTTAATACAGGGGCTGGAGAAATGATTCCATGGTTAAAGTCACTTGCCTTCAAAGTGTAGGCCTGGGTTAGAGTCCCCAATACCAATGTAAAGCCAGATGTACAAAGTGGTGCATGCATCTGGAGTTCATTTGCAGTGGCAAGATGCCCTCGTGAAGTCATTCTCTCTCTCTCTCTCTCTCTCTCTCTCTCTCTCTCTCTCTCTCTCTCTCTCGTCTCCTCACAAATAATAAAAATATTTTTATTTAAAAAAAAGAAATGTGCTTATGAGTTTTCGATAGTTGGGTATGGTAGCATACTCCTGTAACCCCAGTACTCAAGAGGCCAAACAAAAGGGCAAAAGTATCCCCAAGGTCAAGATATTGAGGCCAGACTGGATTATGTACTCAAAAACAAATAAAATTAGTTTTGGCACCTTTTTGGCACCTCCTTAGAAGCACCCCTTTATACATATCCCTTCTTCTGTCTCCTACAGATTCCTCACTATCTGTATCCTAAAAAGAAAGAAAATCATTGCTCAGTTCTGTTCCCTACACTGCCTGCTGTGCTTCTCTCAATGAAAGTGGCCTCTTTCCTCCTTTCCCAAGCCCCTTTCTTTAGAGACTTGGTCTCCCTCCAACCAGCCCCTATGCCTGAGTTCCCTACAGAGAGGTTTCCCTGAAGCCTTTCCTCTCTCATCAAGGCAAAACTCCCAGAACTTGTGGCTGCCCCTGCTGCCTCCACAGCCCACCAAGCCTTGAGATGGGTTTCCCACCCTATAACACTGTGTTTGCAATTGCTCACTAGTCCATTGATAACTTTCCCCTTTGTCTCTTGGAAGACTCTTGTAGTAGCTATCATCCACTATGGCCTTCTTGACAAACCCTGTCTCTCCTGGTTTCTGGGTCAGGCACACCCTATAGTTTCCTCTTTTCAAACCTATGGCTGTTTTCCCAGATCTAGCTTCCCTCAACCTCCCTCTCTCTTTTCCCACACCCTTCCCTTGTTGATCCTACCTATCAGAGAACCTCCCCCTAAACCTCCACACTTCCTTCTTTAGCTTCTCAGATTTCTTTGTACCAGCAGAAACAACCCTGACAGTTTCACTCCCCTGACCCCATTTATAATTTATAATTCTACCTATTAATTCCTTTTTCCTTCCTTTTTTTTTTAATGCTAGAGCGCAAACCCATTACCTCACACATGCTAAGAGCTCTACCACTGAGATACCCTCTCCCTTAGCCTTTAAATGTCTCCTTTTGGTCCTGCTTTATGGATAACAGGATACTTTATTGCTTGGAACAAAGCTATCTATGGCAGTGGCCCTACAAGAAATACCTTGACCATTGGATGGGTGAGAAATAAAGTTTGTTGTGTGCAGCCTAAATCTTAAGCTTTAGTGCTATTGATTATGGTAGTTAGCCTATGCTACCCAATACAGATAGCATGTGAGTTATAAATGACAAGGAATAAATGATCCTTTTCAGCCTTGGGGGAGTTTTGTCAGACATAATTGGTCAGATGGGTTTTAGTCTTATCAAGTGTTGGACACTGTTGCAGTCAGGTTCACATTGTTGGTAGAAATCACCGACCAAGAGCAACTTGTGGGAAAAAGAGGTTTATTTTGGCTTACAGGTTTGAGGGGGAAGCTCCATGATGGCAGGGAAAAATGATGGCATGAGCAGAGGGTGGACATCACCCCTTGGCCAATATAAGGTGGAAATAGCAACAGGAGAATGTGCCAAACACTGGCATGGGGAAACTGGCTATAATACCCATAAGCCTGCCCCCAACAATACATCACCTCCAGGAAGCTTTAATTTCCACTTTCCATCAGCTGGGGAACCTAGAACTCAGAACACCTATGTTTATGGGGGACACCTGAATCAAACCACCACAGACACTGTGATAAGTACTTTATAAACATTTGATTTCATCTTCTTGACCACCCAGTAGGGTAGGTATTATCACTGCCTCATTTCATTAAAGCTTATAGAGGCAAATAACATGGAAACAGGAGGCCCAGAATTTGAATGTAAGTCATTTGGCTTCTGAGTCCATGATTTTAATCACATCATTGTTTTGCCATCTAAGTCCATATGATGAGTTAGAAAAGATTGCTTTCCAGTGCAGTTTGGTTAGTTTCTAGTTAACAGAACATCTAGATGACTTGCTTCCAGTATTTTTATTTAGACAGTGGTTCTCAACCAGGATAAGTTTTGTTCCCTTGGGAGAATCTGTCAATATCTGGAGACATTTTTGGTTGTTACAACTGAACTCCTGAGGCATAGTATCTATAATCAAAGATGCTTCTAAAACCTCCTATAGTGTACAGGACAGCCCCACAATAAAGAACTATTTACCTATAATGTCATTGTGCCAAGGTTGAAACACCTTGACCTAGACATTTTATATATTTAGTTGACAGTTCCCAAAATGTTCAGAATAAATTCATACTCTTGTTTAGAATAAGAAGTATTACTAAAACTCTGCTTTATATTTTAATACCTGGAAAAGCAATGTCCCAATAACTTTTGGTGCTCAGAAATTCCAAGCCTTGGCTATTATTTGAGGGAATCCATCTTATAAAGATTGGCCATGGATAAAGAATCTGCTTTGGCAGGACCTCGGGAACAATATATGGTGGCAGAACAAATTCCTCTTGAAGGAATGCCAAAACTTTCTGGTTTCTTAGTAACATAATTTTCCAAAGATTCTCCTCATATTTGATTTGCAGCATTTCAACACCTATTTTAAACCAAAGCAACAAAAGAAATAAAATTTAAAAGGTATAATCAGAGCTTCTTATGGAAGAAAAGAAATCCAGAGGACACCTTGTGCAATCTGGATCCCTGTTTCTGGTGTAGGATGCCTGTGTTTCAACATCATATGATGCAGAGATATTACCATCACAAGGATCCAAGTCCATTTCCAGAACTCTTTGTTAGAAAGCCCTCCCTCTTTAGGAACAGAAACCTGTTCTCTGAACTCTGAATGCTGTTTCTAATTCAATTAAGATATTAGAGGGAGGAGCAGGGAGATGGGTACAGGAAGGATGGGGGTTATTTTCAATGAAAACTTACAAATCCCAGGTGCCGTGCTCAGTACCTTATGTAACCTCTTTCCTAATCTTCCAACAATCTCTCATAGTAACCTGAGGTAACCATCATGCATGGCCTCTCCATCTCCTGCTGTTGTTTCTTTTCCAGATGAAACATCTTAAGATCTCTTTCTACATGGACACCTTCCTCTGGATGTTAGCCCAGAGCATTGTGGGCTCTGTAGGTCATGTGAAGGATTTGGGTCTTCAGATGAAAAGCAACACGCATCGTTGAGCTGAGAGACTGTACGATTGTGTATATGCACATCAAACTTTCAGAGATGAGGAGAAAGTCCAGGCGATCAGGCCGAGAGGACATACAATTGTCTTACCTCCTAGAGGGGTATTACAGTGGCCATGGGGACTGAGAAAATTAATCGTGGTGAGGAATGGTTGAGGATGCCCATATCTCCATCAATTCGCCCCCAAAATGCATCCCCAAATAAACAGAAAGTTTAAAATAATGTGTTGGCTATCCACCAGTGGCTAGGAAACAAGTCCTGAATCCTTCTACTGACAGATCATTCCCTGAACCTCTTTGTAGAAATTTTGAATCCAACCTGGAGAAATTGGGATATTTAAAGTAGGAAGAACTTGGCATTTGGGCATGGGACACAGAGAGGGAAAAGGGAAGTAAGGATGACTGGTCACTAGCTTGAGCAGCAGGTTATTATAGACTGTGTTTACTGACAAAAAGGATAAATTTTCTTGGGGCAGGCATAGATGGAGCTTCTGTGGGTAGTGAAAGTACAAGGAGAAGAACTAGGAGCATCAGAAGAACCAGTTTGAGAAGTCAGAGGGAAAAAGGTGAGCTACATATTGAGTTCCAGACCAGACTGGGCTACATAGCAAGAACCTGTTGAGAGAGAGAGAATGAAAGAGAGAGGCCCATGGAGTAGTTTTTTCAGAATTAAATGTGATTATGAACATAAAAAGTCCTAGAAAAAGCTATACCTGAGCTGGAGAGAAGGCTTAGCAGTAAAGGCACTTGCCTGCAAAGCCAAAGGACCCAGGTTCAATTCCCCAGAACCCACATAAGCCAGATGTACAAGGTGGTACATGCATCTGGAGTTAGTTTGCAGCAGCTGGAGTCCCTGGCATGCCCATTCTCTCTCTCTTTCTTGCACCATCTATCTATCATCTATCTATATCTATATATTTTATAATTATAATTTATGTATGTGTATAACTTCCTCTGTGAGAGGATATGTACTTAGTGATTTTTATTTTTCCTAAACGCCTCATTGCTTTACATAGTAAATGATATTATCTTGTCCTTTTTGCATCTGGTCTAAACTGCCCTATTTAGCTTCTCACATTTTTGTGTTAGGGAACACAAAGGGTGTTTGGAATTTTGTTGTTGCTGTTTGTTTGCTTGCTTGAATTAGGGTCTCATTGTGTAGTCCAGTTTGGGTTAGAACTCATGATCTTATTGTTTCAGCCTCCTGATCCTGAGATTATGGGTATGGGCCACTATACTTCACTATGTTTGGTTTTTAGTTATAATAAACCTATTTGTTGGGATAGCTCAATTTAATAACATTCTAAAATCTTAGAGTGATTAAAGAGACATTTATTAAAAAAAAAAGAGACATTTATTTTCCCTATTGATTCATTTATATGCCATCTCATTTCAAAAGCATTTTGAAGACCTTCCAAAAAGAAGCATAAAAGCTACAAAGGGATAAGATTAATTATTGAAGTTGGTCACAAAGTTGGCTCTAAAATTCCTTGAAAACAAAACACAAGATAAATATGAGAAATTATGGGTTTTACAGTGCCCACAAGATACCACTTGCTTTGAGGAAATGAGTTTTCATGTACTAAGAACTAAATAGACTCTGTTCCATCTTCAGCAGGATCTCTATGGAACAGCTGTCCCTAATCTTACAGGGCCTGGTAGCACTTGCCTGAATATTTTTTGTTTATTTATTTAAGGGAAAGGGAGAGAGAGAGTGCGCACATATTAGGACCTCCAGCCACGCAAACAAACTCCAGATGCATAAGCTCCTTACTGCATCTGGCTTACAGGGATACTGGGAACTTGAACTTGAGTCCTTCAGCTTCTCAGGCAAGTGCCTTAACCACTAAGCCATCTCTCCAGCCCTAATTCTAGCATTTTAGAAGCTGAGACTGCAGGTTCAAAAACTCGGGGCCGGGCTGGAGAGATGGCTTAGTGGTTAAGGCGCCTGCCTGCTAAGCCTAAGAACCCGGTTCCAATCTCCAGGTCCCACATTTAGCCAGATGCAAAGTGACGCAAAGGCGCAATGCCGCACTTGCCCACAAGGGGGCGTTCACATCTGGATTTCATTCACAGCAGCTGAGAGACTGCTGGCGCGCCCATTCTCTATCTGTCTCCTTCTCCCTCTCTCTCTGTCTGTCTCTCTCTGTGTCTGTCTCCAAAAATAAATAAAATAAAATAATTTAAAAAACTATTAAAAAAAACTTAGGGCCAACCTTGGTTATATAGCATGACACTGCCTCAAAAACAAACAAACAAACAAAAAACAAAAAAAAAGACAACAAAAGCAGGCTAGATTCAGCAGTTAAGATGCTTGCCTTCAAAGCCTAACAACTGGGGTTTGATTCCCCATTACTCACATAAAGCAAGATACACAAAGTGATGCATATATCTGGAGATCATTTGCAGTGGCTAGAGGCCCTGGTGCACTTACTTTTTCTCTGCCTCTTTCTGTCTTTCTCTCTGTCTCTGCTTGCAAATAAATAAATAAAAAATATATTTTAAAACAACAAAAATAAAAATCATAAAATATAAAAATTAAAAATCATTATATTTTGCTTACAATTTAATAGGTAGGATAGGTGTTTGAACAGGGCATGGCAGCATATTTTACCTCTCTTCCATAATGTTGGGGGCTCACCTGGAGGCATCTTCACTCATAGGTCTGGTTGTTGATGTGGCTGTTGGCTGAGACAGTAGCCCCACACATGACATCTCTCCATGGTGAGGGTGGCCTCACTACATGAACGCTTAGAGAACTCAGAATTCTTACCTGACAGCTCAAGGCTCCAAAGGTGAATATCCCATAGAGCCAGACAGATGCTCTATAGTACTTCCTAGCCCCACTTCAGAGGTGATGCAAAGTTCATTGCATTTGGTGGCTACAAATCAAGACATAAGCCCTCCCAGAGTCAGTAAGAGAGGACTTTCTACTACTACCTTCTCCAGCCCTCCACCTGCCATCCAAGCTTCCTAATAGCCACCAAACACATCAAGCAGGCTCTCGCTCAGGCCCATTGGGTTTTAAAGTCTCAACAAGATTCCACCTGCTTTAAGAAAATGAGTACAATAATTCAGTCATAAGAGCTTCACTCTTACTAGACACCATGGTGGTTACCTATAGTCTCAGCTTCTTGGGAGGCTAAGGCAGGAGGATCCCTTAAATCCAGGAGCTCAAGGCCAGCCTGGGCAACATAGCAGAACTCCATCACATGCTATCACATGGAGGCCAGGACATCACATATGAATGGGAGAAAGGGAGCATGAACATTTAGCCATAACACTGTAGTCATAGACATGCCAATATCCAGTGGAAAACAGTCAATCCCTGGATACTTTCAAATATCTGGAATCTTTAATTAAATTGACAAATCGCCCACACATTTGAGTTTTTCACTTTCTTTCCATCTCAGTTTTTGTAGCTAAAACTCTAGCCAGAGATTATTGCATAGATATAAATAGCCTGAGCATCATTATATGTAATTTGTAAAGGGTTTCAATGACATACATCTGTAGGCAGTTCAGGAACACTTTCAAGCTGTGTTTACACATCTGGCTGAAAATTGAAAAAAGATAATCCATTTGGATTGGAAACAAAACAGAAGAACAGGTCTCAGTGCACTGGCCCCTTGGATTCTGCCCAGAAAGAGATAATGATGCATAAGAAGGGCCATTGAAGTAGCCAAGGGGCAAAGGAATCTTCTGTGGGAAGGCAGGCTTTTAAAAAAGAACTCCATTATGCAAACAGTGGAAGGGATAAAATCAAAGCTAACTTGAAGAATATGAATCTTAAAGAGCCAAACTTCTGAAATCAGGAGCTTTGAAGCTTGAAGGCAATTTCAGTTCAAGTGAAAATCCAGTAATACCTTTCTGTGAGGGAAAAAGTCTTCAGGACACTCAAACTTCTAAAATATAGAACTTATTCTTGAACCTCTTCCAGAGAACACATTGCATCCAGGTCCCTATCCCAGCTAAGTGTATAAAAAAATGGTCCCATATTTTTGTGTCTCAGTGGTTCCTAGGAGTAGAGTCCAGGCTGCTGCAATACTTTACTTTTCTATCTCTGCTAAGTGCTAAGATAGAAACTGTCAGAAATAGTCCCTGGGATAAGGATTTGAGGGTAAGTTGTTTGCTTGGGAAGTGATCCCAAGGATACCCCAGTAAGGGCTGGTATGGGTCAGGAAAGAAAAGTGTAGCCAACATAGGTGCATTGACCAGATATCACTTACCCCTGTAGGCAGCTGGAGCTCATTGCCCTGGACCTCTATAAGACTGAACAGAGCTGTCCCTGTCCCACAGCAGGGGTAGGGACATGGACTGTATTCCCTATTACTGCCCATTGTCCTGTGGGGGCAATTTCATTTTTTTTTCATTTCATTTCTTGGCACTTTCAGAGCTCTGTGGGTATTTTCAGTAGGAAGAAAGCCACTTGGGTTGCAGAAGGATGAGTGATATCATGTGGGCATAGACAGAAGCTCCTACACCATGCTCTGGTACTTCTTTTTATTCTCCTAGTGTTTGAGGTTTAAGAAAGAGAATTAGGTATTGAGTGGAAACCTAAAGGATCCTTGCTGAAGTAAAAGGTTCAAAGCTATTTTCCAAACAGCTCAGGGGTATTTTCTTTCTAAGCTTTTGGGTTCTTGGTTATATAGTTTTTAAAGGTATTGTAAAGAGGCTGATAGATTAAAGACATTGGGAGTTTCTCTGAAAGTCCAATTAGCCAGGTATGGTGGCACACACCCTCGATCCCAGAATTTTGGAGGTAGCTGGAGAAGGATCGTTGTTAGTTCGAGGCCTGACTGAAGCTACAGTGAGTTCCAGGTTAGCCTGGGCTAGAGTGAGACCCTACCTTGAAAAACAAATAAACAAACAAAAAAGTCCAATCAAATTAATTTTTTGAACCAAAATAAAAGTACATTAAATGGTATGTTGTGTTAAACTCCCTGGAGAGGTACACTGACTTGTTCCTATTATTTCAAGTCAAGGTGAATGGCCAAACCTCAGAAAGTCAGTATGGAATTTCTTTTAAGAGAGACACCTAAATGAAAATAGGGAAACAGGCAAAATCTAGCACATTGTCTTATACTGGCAGAATGGCTTTTGGAGGTAGTGAGGAAACTATGGGTCAGGAAATATGCAGAGATACTAGGTTACAAATAAATTTCATCTCCTCCCTCATCTTCTGGGGGAAGGAAACTTGATCAAATCTGGCTCACAGGTTTGCAGGGCATGTAGTGAGGCATAATACTCAGAAATGACATCTCAAGTGGACTGGAACAGGCAGCCCTTGAATTACAGCAACTTTAGGGAAAAAATTAGACAAGAATCTAGGTGTCTTCACTCCAGCATAACAGAAATTACCCAATACTTAGTTATCCACAGGCAAAGTCAAGAAGAGGATACAGGTTTCAGAAGTCCCATGAGGCTAATTAAGGGAAGAAAGACCTGCCGCCAAGGCTGAGAATTAAAACCTCCATATAAGGCTGAAGAGATTGCTTAGTGGTTAAGGCACTTGCCTGCAAAGCCTAAGGACCAAGGTTAAATTCCCCAGTTCGCACATAAGACAGATGTATAAGGTGGCACATGCATTTGGAGTTCACATGCAGTGGCTGGAGGCTCTGTTGCACCCATTCTCTCTCCCTCCCCTCTCTCCCCCTTTGCAAATAAATATATATATATATAAAACTCCAGGTACTGTAGCCGGCAGGGAGAAGATGGGATTTATGATGAGAGCAAAAGGGGTGAGCAGGACACATTCTAGGGATGGGCTGAAGTAATCAGCTGAAGAAATGCAATGTGGGCCAAAGTGGGCACAGAGATTGAAATGAAGTATATACGAAACAAAGCTGGCCCATAACAAGCCATTATTGCCTGGAATGTGGTTAGTTCTTTGTTATGATTATGTACTCAAAGCTTCCTACTGGTGGGAACAAAGCAGAAGAACAGAGAGGCAGTCTGTCAGACAACAGCAACAACAACAACAAAAAGATGGTGGCTGCAGAAGTTTGAGCTTTGATTTGGTGTCCTGGACTGGGACAAGGCTAGGGAAAGGGATGTCAACCACAGCAATCAGGATGTGGGTCAAAGCTGAACAATGTGTGCCTGTGGTCTCAGCTACTCCAGAGAGGAGGAAGGATTGCTTGAGTCCAGCTTGGGTGACAGAGAGACCCTATCTCAAAAAAAGACATGGTAAACAGCTAAGAGGAGCAAGACTGTGGATATGGGAAGGAAAGGGTAAAATCAGGACTCATGGAAGAAATAGCATTAGAGTTTGGAAAGACTTTTGATGCCAATGTAAAAATAACACAAAAATGAGAGAACTAATTTTAAGACTATATTAGTCTAGTAACTGGAAGGCTGTTAGTACTTTGGATGACAATGGAGACTTTGGAAAGGAGGCTGTTTATAGCTAAAGCTGAGAGTCTACATCACACTCACTCTGTCCTCCATACAATAAGAAGAGAGAAAGGTATAATGGGATTTGTGCTTCTAGGTTTCTGAGGATATCCCTCTTTCCTGCGAGTAATTCCTCTTCTTGTTAACTCTTCAAAAATGTCACCTGTATTGGAGGAGAGCACAGATATCCTGTGCAATTGTTTTCTATGTTTTATTTCTTTATTTCTATTTATGATAGAGAAAGAGGGACAGACAGAATGGATATAGCAACTGCAAGTGACCTCCAGACACATGCACCATCTTGTGCATCTAACTTATGTGGCTTACGTGGGTACTGGGGAATCATATCTGTGCCCTTAGGCTTCACAGGCAAGTGCCTTAACTGCTAAGCCATCTCTCCAGCCCATGTATAATTGTTTTCTAAACAGAATCTCAATATTTGATTCTGTACTTAGCTTTAGCAAAAGAAATTAAAGTATGAGTTACAGGAATATGGAGGATAAACTGAGTTCCTAACCTTTAGATAATTATGTGCCTGAGATAAAATCCACCCTGGAGGAGAGCTACTGAAATTGTAATGACAGAAGAACACAAGTCAACTGGAACTACAGTGTCAACACGTTCTGTTGTGGGGGAGGACTAGTGAACTTGAACAAGGTCACTGTGACTCAGATATATTGTAATGATGTGATCCTGAAAATCCTTTAATAAATCTAACCACTCATGAATATATAGATAACAAAAATTTGGAAAGATGTAAAACTAGTTAAGATGGATATTAACAACCAAAAGATAAAATTCTTAAAGTACTAGAAATTTCCATGAATGATATGTGTTTATGGTTTAAACTAAAATAAAAGTTACATTCTTGGCCATGGAAGGATTTCATATCCACACAGTAGTGTGTGAGGTGTTAAGATGCTCATACCTGTAGCCAAGATGCCAGAAAATAATAGAGATAGGCCTAGGGGTTCTGCTAAGAGACATCACCTCATGCCTTTCCTCAGAGAATGATCAGGGTTAGAAGAGTCTTCTCTTGGAAGTGTTGATGCCTTTACAAGAAATAGATTGGCTAAGCCAGAAGGGAGGGAGCAATGAAAAGATAACACCAAGAGAAGACATAAGAAATAAAATGTAAGCTAAAGAGGGGAATGAACAGTTTGAAGAAGACATTAAAAAAAGAGAAAAATGGTGACACCCTACCTCAAAAAAAAAAAAAAAAAAAGAGAGAGAAATGTCAGGGGGAGAGAAGAGACAGATGAGGAAATTGAAAAGAGGTTTTGGTTAAGTTCTATTTATTTTATTGTTTTAGAGAGAGACACAGAGAGAGACAGAGAGAGAGGGAGAAAGAGACAAGTAGAGAATGGGCGCACCAGCAGTCTCTCAGCTGCTGTGAACGAAATCCAGATGTGTGTGCCCCCTTGTGGGCAAGTGCGGCATTGCACCCTTGCATCACTTTGCATCTGGCTAAATGTGGGACCTGGAGATTGGAACCGCTGGAGATTGGAACCAGCTTAGGAGGCAGGCGCCTTAACCACTAAGGCATCTCTCCAGCCCTTAAGTTCTATTTTTGATAATTATATTCCAGGTGGAAACAGGCTATCAAATGAGAGGAAAAGAGGGGAAAGATCAGTATTGAGGAAACAGTATGTGGAAACCAATTGAAAACTGCTGTTTGTAGCAAGTCTGGAAGGGCTGTGAATTGTAGAAGGGCTATAAAGGAGAATGGTAGTACGATAGGACATCTTAAGATGGGTAAGAGACCTGGGTTCTACTCCCAGCTGTCCCTAACTTTTGGCAAGGTACTGCATCATTCTAGACTTGTTTTTTTCCTCTCTAATGTGATGGGGTTAGACTAGGTGACTTTGAACATTTATTCTCCCTTCTCCACCCCTCCATTCAACATGTACATTATGAAATCATAGACTTACATAAATGGAACCTCATATTGGAACATGTATTTAGTTTTTCTAAAGAGAAAATGTTTTGAAGTGAGAAATAAAAGGTTTCACTCAACACTTGGCAAGCAATATTTGTTCTGTACAGTAATTAGCAAGTAAGCGTTATTGAACTGGTTTGTTATATAATTATAAGAGAATTAAAAGGAAAAAATTGGGACATTCAGTTTTTCTTTCTCTATATGATAAGGCTGATTAGCATAAACCACAGAAGGATGCATAGGGCACCAACATCAGATAACAAATGCTTGTCTAGAGATCAGGAGTCCTGAGTTCAAGTCCCACCTCTGCTAGTTCCAGCACTTAAGCATGCTATTTCTCTTCTGTGTCTCAAATTCCAAAGTGATCCTAAAGATCTGGAACTCTAGCCTCCCATAGTATACCAGCCTTTGATCATCCAGTTGTAACTATTTTTTAAAATTTTTATTTATTGATTGAGAAAGATATATATATGATGAGAATGGGCTTGTCAGGACCTCCAGCCACTGCAACAAATTCCAGCTGAATGTGCCACCTTGTGCATCTGGCTAACATGGGTCCTAGGGAATTGAACCTAGGCCTTTGGTTTGCAGACAAGCACCTTAAGTGCTATGCCATCTCTCCAGCCTCCATTTTAACTATTTTTAAAAACTATTTTTTAAAAGTATTTTTAGGGCTGGAGAGATGGCTTAGTGGTTAAAGCACATGCCTGCAAAACCTAGGGACCCAGGTTTGATTCTCCAGGTCCCATGTAAGCCAGATGCACATGGTAACATATGCATCTCTCTCTTCTCCCTCTCTCCATCGCTAATAAATAAATAAAATAAAATATTTTTTTAAGTATTTAAATTTTTTTGATATTTTTTTATTTGCAAGCAGAGGGAGATAGAAGAGAGACAGTCAGGGAGAATGGACATCTCAGGGCCTACAGCAACTGCAAACAAACTCCAGATGCATGCGCCACATTGTGCATCTGGTTTTATGTCGGTACTGGGGAATCCACCTCAGGTCCTTAGGCTCTGTAGGCAAGTGCCTTAACTGCTGAGTAATCTCTCTAGCCCCAAAACCCTTTCTTATACCTAGATTGCTCCATAAATAAAGTCCAACAAAGAAAACACTTTATCTATTTTCAAAAGGGGTAATATAATGCAAGGAATTGTCTATACAGATCATGGAAGAGTGGAGAAGTAAATGGGATTAGCCACATCAGGAAGCCACCGCCATTACAAGAGAGAGGAAACACAGGGAAAAGATGTTGTTATAGGAGCCCAGAGGCCAGGGTCACCTAATAGAAGCTACAGCCACAGAGGAGATGCAGCTATTGTAATAGGTGCCAAGATTCAAGGCTAGAGGCCTGGGGAGAATGGCCTTGCTTTCCTTCCCTGACCTCCAGTCTTCTGACAATGCCTTCCTTTGGCTGAATCCTGCCAGAAACTGGTACAGGGATTAGGCCCATGCAGCCTGCAGGGTCAACACCTCTTGTATATAGAACAGAATAAATGTCGGAAATGGATCTAAGGGCAGGCAGGCCAGGACTGGCCCAAGATCCAAAATCTAACTTCTCATAGTGCCTATCCATTAGTCCTTTATCAGCTTAGAATCTAAATCTTCACATATTCGAGGACATCCTCAAGACCTTTCTTGCTTTTTTTTTTTTTTTTTCCTTCCTCAGCCTGACATTCAGAATCACTATAACAGATTGGTTTCCAAACTTCTTTCACCATCCGGGTTCACTCTCTTCTGGGATCTCCCTGATGTGTTTCCTTCAAAAATGACACCAATGACCACAATATCTTAGATTACAGGAGGGCTATTCTTGACCTTTCTGAAGCAATACAGCTGTTATCTTTGTGTTGACTTGTGCTGATCTTAGGGCCAACTAAGGCCCATGTATCTTTTCCATATGATTCCAAATCACTTCTGATTTTGTCCTCATAGAACGTCAACATATTTAAAAAGCACAACATCAAATTCTTCTATTAAATCACTGTTAAGTATTGGAAGAAAAAATTAACATAAAATAGATCAGAATTAAAGGCAGAATTCTGTGCTACTCCATGGAACCTTTCCTGCAAGTTTCCACAGAGCTAGAAATCAAGGCTCACTGGTAAAACTGCTCAACCATGTCTAGATCTCCCTAGCAACAAACTGTTGTACAGTACTTCATTAAATCACAACATATGATATTTCTAGCAATTTGTTACCTTCAGTTTGAACCTGAAGCACAGAGAAGGTGCAGCTATTAATTGATACATTAAAGCTTAAAAACTCTTCTGAAAGCCAGCTCCCCGATGGCTAGCTCTCATAGTGCTGGAAAGTGTTACATGAACTGCTGGCCACCAATGTTGTGAACAATCAGGGGATCCTGCTAGATATAAATTAACTAGCTAGACAAGATGTACACACCTGTGCAATAGTGGTACTCAGCCTATGCAGGTAACTAATGGCTCTCTGATTGGATAAAAGAATCACTCAATGGGAAGGAACTCATAGTTGGTACTGGGAACCAAGTCAGAATCCTGTGGAGATGATGGTCATAGACTCCAGTGAGAAGCTCCCACTAGTTCTTGGCCAAAAAGAGAGGCTACACCCATCAAAATCATCCATTTTAACCTATGCTGCTCTGTGCTGCAGAAACTGTTTTCTTTTTTACAGAAGGCAGGCAAAAACAAGGGAGAACAAAAATCCATCAACATGACAAGAAAAGATAAACGACTCCCTATCATAAGATGAACCACCTCTTGCACATCAGGCAGGATCCAGGAAAAACCATAGAGGAAATGGCAAATTAAGCATGAGTGAGGCTCTTACAGCAAGCCTGACAGCCTGCACCAAGGACAGATGGTGCTAGATACTGAGGACACTCAAAATGTATCAAAGCAAAAATCCAGAAGCTGCTGAAAGCTCAACACTAAATTAGACTTATGATATACCTGCCAAGGCTCAAGAAACACTGAGCAAGAGGAGGCAGAAAGATTGTAAAAGCCACAGGGTGGGAAGGAGTATCTAGAGGCATTGTCCACTCCCACACACAATGACTGGCTGTTGCATTCATTACCATAACCAGTGAATACCAGTGAACACCACTGAGTAGGGCCATCTGTGGAATGGGTGTGGGGGAAAGAGAAAGGGACCAACATATAATTTGTCCCTACAGCAAAATTTCCAATTAATAAAACTGAAAATTAAAAAAAAAATTAAGAAGCCAGGTGTGGTGGTGCATGCCTTTAATCTCAGCACTTGGGAGGCAGAGGTAGGAGGATCACTGAGAGTTCGAGGCCACCCTGAGAGTACATAGTTAATTCCAGGTCAGCCTGGACCAGAGTGAGACCCTACCTTGAAAAACCAAAATTAAAAAAAAAAAAAATTAAAGAAACACACTCCTGACTTATACACCCAATAGCCTGATTAAAGAAAGTTAACATGATTATTATAGCAGGATATGGCAATGCACTGTGTTTGCTGCTAGGATGTTTTCTTCTTTAAATATTTGTAAACCTGTTGCTAAAGAATGACAAAAATATCTCCAATTGTTTATTTTCTCTTTCATTTAAAAACTGGGGCAACATTGTCATTATCTAGTTTTTTGGTACTTTCCTACACCCCTAAAAATTGCAGAGACTCTAGTTGTTTCTAAAGTCTTATGACACTGGAGTCTGTCTTCTCCCCTCTGCTATAGACCCACGTGAGGACCTTGGAGGAAGAAAAGGCATGCACACATCTGAAATAGTCATGTAGGATACTACATAGGAGCTCTGTGGGTTCTTAGAACAGTCTCAGTCCACCTGCACAATCATATTCTGAAGCTCCCATAGTGAATAACATAAGTGGGATCAGACACCATACATGATTACTCCTGGCAGGGATAAATCTGCTATTAAAAAGACAAAAAAAAAAAAAAAAAAAAATCCCAATAACCCACAAATACACTGTAGGAAAAAAACTCTACTCTTTCCCTAAACTGATAGGAACCTCCTCTAGACTCAGTCAGTATGTAATAAATGCAAGAATGAACTCAAAACATTCTCTTCCTAGAAAGCACCACCCCCATGAAATTCCTAACCTTAAAGTCTCAGGATATGAATAGCAATTATTTCTTAGAGTATACTTTTTTGTCTTCTTTCTCCCAAGGTGAAGCAAAGTGGTTACTAAAGGTTTGGAGTCATTGATTACAGATGTGTGCAAAGATTTAGGCATGACAATAATTACTGACACTATTGTAGTAGAAAATTGGAAACAACCTAAAGTGCCCAACAATGATTACTTAAATACATATATACTTAAATACTGTGCAGCTATTAAAAACTCATGTTGTGGGCTGGAGAGATGGCTTAGTGGTTAAGGCGCCTGCCTCCTAAGCCTAAGAACGCTGATTCCAATCTCCAGTGGTTCCAATCTCCAGGTCCCACGTTTAGCCAGATGCAAAGTGACTCAAGGGTGCAATGCTGCACTTGACCACAAGGGGGTGCATGCATCTGGATTTCATTCGCAGCAGCTGAGACACTGCTGGTACACCCATCTCTATCTGTCTTCCTCTCCCTCTCTCCCCCCCCAAAAAAAACTCATGTTGTCAAAGAATAGATGGAATGATGTTCACAACACAGTAGTAAAAGAAAAAGCAAATCACAGAAGCAGAATGCTGTACAAAGGTAAATTTGTCAAACGATATGTTAATGGAGATTACAAGTGGCAGAATTTTGAGTGGATTTTTTATTTTTATTTTTTTTTTTAAACTTTTTGAGGTAGTGTCTCACTCTATCTCAGGCTGACCTGGAATTCACTATGTAGTCTCAGGGTGGCCTCAAACTCACTGTGAACCTCCTACGTCAGCCTCCCAAGTATTGTGATTAAAGGTGTGTGCCACCAAGTCCGGCATGAATGGATTTTAAATTTTTCCTGTTTTACTTATTTGTATTTTCCTTTTTTTCTATGTCAACAGTGCAATGCTTTTGAAAGAAGAGGTGGGAAATAATAAAACATATTTTTGCTCTCAAGAAAGAAATGGGAAAAGTCCTCCTCTTTGAAGACTGTCTTGTAGTTCCTTGCCCTGTTGGGTATACATGAAGCCAGCATGAAGCAACTTTCCAACTTGCCTACAGTTCTAAGGAACCACCTAGGCAGAATCCTTTTTTGGAGTATGAACCTTGAGATAAGTTATTTAAAATGGTACTGTCCTAGCCAATGCCTCATCCTCAGGGTCATGGGCCATATCAGCCTAGAAAAGGGACAGCTGCAGAGCAAGTAGGTGTTTGAAGGCCAGTGAGTAAGAAATCTCTCTTCTGTCTACTGCCAGGAGGATTGCAGACAGCTCCCTTTCCATCCCACAAGAGGAGACAGGCCAGTGAGTCATAGCACTGGCTCAGATTAAAGGCATATTATTATGTCACCAGAAACGAATCTATTTTATTATCTGTTTCTTGACACCTTACAAATAGATATGCTTTCCTAGCAGACAGGCAATTTCCATAAAAAGTCAAAGATTTTGTTTGCTAAAGTTAAGAAGTAACCAATGAGAGTTAAAAGTTGCTGCATATGAAGAGTTGCCAGGTTCAAAAGATGTAGTGGAAACAGTGAGGAAAGTGGTTTATAATATGCAGGCTCTAGATTCAAGTCTGAAAAATGATGGAATCTTCTAAAAATATACAGAGTAACTACTAAAGCCTATTCCCCCTTTCACTTTCCAAAGATATTTTTAAAAGGAAAATACCAGTATGGATTTGAAAAGGAAGAATTGCTACCTCATATCTCCTGTTGTCATGATGGTCATGAGATACTATTTTAAAAACTTCCTTTTCTAACACAGATTTTTCCATCCTGGGAAGACAGATAAGGTATGTTCTATTAACATTTTTCATTAAACTCACTCATATGCTAGCAGTCATTTCCCTTTGTCTGGTTGTCCCATGACAACAGATTGCAAATCACAGGAAATTGGGGGAGGGCATTATTTAGTTTGGATCTCTTGTTTCCATTGTTTGATTCCACATTCAATTTTCATTCTACATCTGTCTCCTTTTGTAGAAACAGGATAGGATAGGATAGGATAGGATAGGATAGGATAGGATAGGATAGGATAGGATAGGATAGGAGCAGCTAACTGAATAGGGCTTACTATCTGAATGTTATCTCATGGACTTTGCAAGGCACCTTGACCAGTTTTTCCTCCTCTGCACCCCATGAACACTAATCTTTGGACCCAAATTTTCTGGTATTCAGTATATGTCTGATGACAGATGGGTATATATGCCTTGTGAATGTGCATATTCAGAACTTATTTTCTGTTGATCACAGTCAGTACGGTGCCCCTATTTAATTTTTTGCTGTTAGATACGGATGTGCCCATGTAACTCTCATAGACCACCTGTCCACTGAATATATACAAACTGATAATAATAATAATAAAAATACTTCCAAGTGAAAGGAAAGGCAGTCTACACCAACAGAAAAAATCACATTCTTGCTGTTGAATCTAGGCTTAGCATTTAAAAGTTGCTAAAAACTGTGTGTTAGTGCGTGCATGTGCATGCATGCACACTTGCATGTGTGATATTGGGGATTGAACCTAGATCCTCAAGCATGCTAGTCAAGCACTCCACCAGTGAGCAACACTTCCTGTCCTGTATGTTTTATGATGCCACCTTCATTATTTTTCTTTTTAAGTCTGTGAAGCTTTAAGAGCAAATCACTCTCCCTCTGTCTCTGAAATAGTCTTACTCTATAACCCCAGGCTGACCTTAAATTCGTGACAATCCTTCTGTCTGAGCTTCCCAGTGCTGGGATTACAGGCCTGAGCTACCAAGTACAACACACAGAACAAATTTTTTCTTTTCTTTTGAACTTTTATTCACAACCTCTATTTTTTAAAAAAAATATTTTACTTATTTATTTATAGGGGGAGAGAGAGAGAGGGAGAGAGAGAGAGAGAGAAAACAGGCACACCAGGGCCTTTAGTCACTGCAAATGAACTCCAGATGTGTGTGTCACTTTGTGCATCTGGCTTACGTGGACACTGGGGAATTGAACCTGGGTTCTTAGGCTTCACAGGCAAGCGCCTTAACTGCTAAGCCATCTCTCTAGCCACACAACCTCTATTCTTATATACAATGTACCCTGAACATAATCTCCTCTCACCACCCTCTTTTGTCTCCCCCATCCTCACTCCACTAAACCTATTTTTTCCAAGTACCCTCTCTTTTATCTCTTCTACTTTTATTTCATCTCATTTTTTTGCCCTCATATTATGCAGGTCTTGTACATGTAGTGTCAGCTACAGTGAAATGCCATGGCCACTTTGTATCTGGAAGACAGTATTGCAAAGTACTCCTCCCCTTTTGGCTCTTAGATTCTTTCTGTCATCTTGTCTGTAATGGTCCCTGAGCTTTGGAAGTTGTGATACAGATGTCTTACTTAGTGCTGAACACTCCATTGTCATTTTTTTCTCAGCACTTTCATGTTTTTTGAGTTTCCCCACAATAGTCACCACCATCTGGGAAGAAATGTTCTGTAACCAAAAGTGAGAGTAGCATTAACATTCACTTAGAGGAAAATTCTGTGGGCAGGTTATATCAAAACAATTTTTATTATATTTATTTATTTTGGTTTTTCGAGGTAGGGTCTCACTCTGGCCCAGGATGACCTGGAATTAACTATGTAGTTTCAGTGTGGCCTCGAACTCACAACGATCCTCCTACCTCTGCCTCCTGAGTACTAGGATTAAAGGCGTACGCTACGACGCCCAGCTCAAAACAAATTTTTAAGATGACCGAGTTTTTGTTGTTGTTGTTGTTGTTGTCGTTGTTGTTGTTTTTTAGCATTCATTGGTGCCCAAAATTTGCTGTGAGCAGTTTATACCCAGGGAAGCCAGCTTTAGGTTGTGTGAGTGTTGATGCCTTTAATTCAGGGATGTACAATCAGGAATTAACCCCAAAGGCCTTGCTGCTCCATGATTTCCTCCAGGCTTTGATCTCTTGATTAGAAAATAATTTAACAAATGGTGTTTTTTAAAACCATCTTATTTGGCCGGGCATGGTGGCACATCCCTTTAATCCCAGCACTTGGGAGGCAGAGGTAGGAGGATCGCCTTGAATTCGAGACCACTCTGAGAATATATGGTGAATTCCAGGTCAGCCTGAACTAGAGTGAGACCCTACCTAGGGGAAAAAATTATTTGCAAGCAGAGAGATACTGGGAGATAGAAAAGAAAAGGGAGTGAGTATGGGGCTTCAGGGCCTCCAGCCACTACAAATGAACTCCAGATGCATGCACCACTTTGTGCATCTGGCTTACATGGGTACTGGGGAATCGAACCCAGGTCGTTAGGCTTTCTTTGCAAGCAAGCACCTTAACTGCTGAGCCATCTTTCCAGTCCCAAATGCTGTTTTTGTTTTTGTTTTTTGTTTTTGTTTTTGTTTTAAACTGAGAGGGAATGCTAAGGAAGTTTAGTACTTGGCATTTAATACTGTCAACAAGAAAAGGTTTCGAAATCAATGGTTGTTTCTGGAGTTGGTGGCCCGATATTGGTAGGGCCGCTACTGCCTATCCATATGCTCCAGGTCGGTGAGAACGAGCTCCACCGCAGGTTGCCCCACCTGCCCCTCCCAGGCCAGGAAGAGCAAGAACTACCTACCTTGTGTTGTTTATTTCCTCCCTAGGTGTCAAGGCCCTATGATTGTTTCCTTACAATCACTCTCCACATTCCTATGACAAGAGAGCAGTCACGTCGTTTCTTTTTCCACGCAAGACAGCAGACACATGGAGACCCCCCACCCCCGCCAGATTACTGCGGGCGAAGTCGGACTCAAACCCCTGCAGCCCCAAACTCTAAACCCTCGTAACTATTTTCCTCCGCTAGCAGAGGTACTTTTTCACCAGAAATACAGCAAAGTTGGCCACACCCAAGAAAGAAGACGGCCTCGCGGACCAACACTGCCTTGACTCCTACTGGGGAGGAGCGCCACCGCCCCCGGGTTACTTAACGCCGCCCTGGCGCTCCAGGGCTCCCGAGTCTCCCACTCCTCCCCTCTCTCCTCCCCATTCTCTTGGAGCGCCCCCACCCTCCTTCCGCGCTCGCCTCCAGCGCTGGCACCCACAGGGGGCGCGGGACGCGGGACGCGGGCGGCGCTCGGTCCTGCGGAGCCGCCCCCAGGCCGCTGCTGCGGGCCGCACTCTGCCTAGCCCGCGCCGTCCTCCTCGCAGCCACGATCCAGGGCTCCGGGCCGGGCCTCCAGCCCGGGTCGTCTCCACGGACGTGCGGGCGGCAGTAAACGCGCGGCCAGCAGTCCGCAGTATGGACTCTGATTCTGGAGAGCAGAGCGAAGGCGAGCCAGTGACCGCCTCAGGTACAGAGGGGCGATCCAGCTAGGAGGGCTGACGCTAGTGGAGAGGAGAGGTCGCGGCAGGAAATCGCGAATATTTTTACGAACCTCGGAGCGGGAGGCTTCCAGGCCAGCGCTGGGGTTTGCTCCTCTCTGAGTCGGCTTTTGGGGCATTTTCCCACCCATCGCACTTGGGCGCGCAGGAAAGAGAGGAAGTGCATTTGCGCGTGGCTCGCAACATTGTGGGTCTTCTGCATCAGGGGTCCGGGGTGGTGGGGGCGGGGAAGGGCTCGCGGAATCCGCATCTTGTAGTTTGCTGTTGAAACGATGGCAATACTTCTGCCTTTTGAAGTAACTTTCATTGTGCCGTCCCGGGTCCGCAGGCGTGACCAGGGACTCCGGGGTGAAAAGACCCGCGAGTAGAACAGGACTTAAGCTGGTGGCTGCTGGGCCAGACACTGCAAAAGTGCTTGCCCAACCCTGTGTGGTGTAGCAGGCGCAGCAAGTAGAGGAGGTTCTGGCTGAGGGGTCCCTAAGCACAGGCAGGGGTTCATGGGAGTTGGGCTTTGCCTTCAGAGGCACCGCTGGGTTTTCACATCGATAGTTACCAAGAAATAAGTGGATGCTTACTTAGAGAAATGAATGTCCTCCCCCGTCTCGTCCTGACGCTGAGCAACGGGAGGAAGCCACTCACAAATGCGGGTGGACTATCTGCGGAGCTTTTCCCACCTCCACAAGCCGGCTTTGCCCCGCTGCCCAAATCGCGCAGTTGGGACTCGCCTTGCCGCGCAGCCCTGAAGGTTAGTCTGGCCAACAGAGCTGTGACTGCTAGCTGAGAGCCTAGCCTCCTGGTGCAGACCAAGATCCACTCTGGTCCACACGTTTCCCAAGGTCAGACTTGAATGCTAAGGGTGGGAACCCAGTGACAGGAGGCCCCAAAGATCCAAGTGTGATTTAGGAGCCAGGGTAGAATTGCACCTAGCCAGGTGGTTTTTATTTCGAATTTGGGATAGTTGAGGTTAAAAAGGACTTGTCAGGGAGGAGCAAGGGTCTTATGACTCTTTGTCCCTCCCCGCTGTGCCTTACCCCTCAGAGGATTGCTGTGGTCATCAGCTTAGGGTGTGTGAGAAGTTGACATCACTAAGATGCCTGTATTTGAGGAGTCCCAATTGCCTGCAAGGGCCACCTGCTTGTTATACATATGTGGGGACATAGTTCCTACCTCTTTGCACATTTGTGTTTCTTTTTTTCATCACTTAAAAGTTCCTGTGTTTGTGTATGTGGGTATATTTCTAGGGCTCAAAGGGGAATGGGACTTGACACTGGTGCTTTACTCCCTCTAAATCTCAATAATTAACATTCTTCGTGCTATCTCTGCCTCAACCTACAAACTTATTTTGTAAGTGAAGGCTAAAGGATTGAGGGAAAGGGATAAGAAAAAGATGATAAGGGCTGGAGAAATGGTTTAGTGGTTTTGGCACTTGTCTGCAAAATCAAAGACCCAGGTTCTATTCCCCAGGATCCATGTAAGCCACATGCACAAGGTGGAACACGTGTCTGGAGTTCATTTGCATCAGCTGAAGGCCCTGGCATGCCCATTCTCTCTCTCTCTCCCACTGTCTTTCTTCCTTCCTTTCTTTCTTTCTTTCTTTCTTTCTTTCTTCCTTCCTTCCTTTCTTTTCTTTCTCTTTCTCTCAAAATAAATAAAATTTATGAAAAAAGAAAAAAAAGATGATAAGGACACTGAGAAAAAGGAGAGAGAAGGAGGGGGTAGGCAGGAGAAACCCCAGGGTCCTTACTAATTGGAGGAGAGGGAAGGGAAAGAGAACACTAGTGTTTTCTCCTCCAGCTTGCACCAGGTCTGAATATTCCTGCCTGTCCATGTGCCTGTCAATTTTTTTTTGTAATGACATCTGTGCAACTAGCATCACACATTATCACTAAGGTCAGATGCACAATAAAGAGTAGGACAGCCAGCTCTCATGAGCTGTCACCATTTGTTTGCATCTTACTATTTGCTCCACTCATTCCTTCTTTCTTTGCATACTTGAATGTCACAACTTGAACATTTATTTGAATGCGATAAGCCATTCTGCTAAGTGGCATTTAGTCTCACTCATTATTTTCAGTCTGAAAGTATTCTCCTTCTAACAAAGCTTCAGGATTGGATGCAAATTCTACGTCTTGCTTTGATTTTATCCTGTCAAATGGAAACTTGTGGATACAGTTGAAAAGGCAAGTATGGTATCCATAGGAGCTGACCTTTGTCCCTATAAGAAATTTGGCATTCTTCCGTGGACCTGTACCTCTTCAAAGTGAACAGGCCTATAATGGAGCAAGATAACTGTGTGTGTCCTGTCTCATCGGGAGTTGAGTTGCAAGGGCTGCCATATATTCCTTTTCAAAACTCTTCCTTTTTTAAAACTAATGATAAAACCATAAGGTTCACTTTATAAGGTCAAGATCCTGAACTCTACAGTTGAATGGCTTTAGTGTCTGTCTCCATCTGATAGGCAAGTTACTGACCCTCTCCAGTCTCTGTATCACTATAAGGAGCTCATGAAAATTAAAGAAAATAATACATGAAAAGTGTTTTGGTCGTCATTCAAGTTTTGAGCTGGTATTTTGATTAACACCTGATTAGATTATCTGTAAGTATACTGCTAGGTAGTGAATCCCAGCACTTTGTAGAACAAAGAGTGTGTAAAAAAATAGTATAATTGTCATTATTATCACATTAATTATTTGACAAAGTTTTTTTTATTTTGTTTAGGGTCTTACTCTAGCCCAAGTTAATGTGGAATTCACTATTTAGTCTCAGGCTGGCCTCAAACTCACAGCAGTCCTCCTGCCTCAGCCTCCCGAGTGCTGGGATTAAAGGTATGTACCACCACACTTGGCTTGACAAAGTTTATTTTGAATTTTCTCCTTTTCAGCTGACATGTATGTGTTGGCAAGTGACCTTTATACCTCTTCTCATCTTCATTCATCTTCCAGCTCATGAAGATGGGGACATTGCAACCTCCACCTTTTACCACCCTCTCCTTTAGCTCTAGCAAAAGTTGCAAAAAGCAGAGAACTCCTCGCCAGTCCGCCTGTTTTCATGGAAATGGTAGGGTTCCTTCCTTCATGCTGCTTCATATGGAAACAGTGGTTTCCTTTCTCTATGTTTCCCACATCTTATAAACCTGCTTTCCAGATGATAGAAGAATTCACTTTCCTCTTGAACTTGTGCCCATGATAGTCACCTTCCTGGTCACCTGTTGGCAGAGAGTGAGGCAGTTCTTTTTTCTTCCACACCACAGACAGACTCCGTCCTGTGGAAAGCACTGTAATGGCAGCCCCTAACATTGTTCTTCCCACCTCTCTTGGGCCTCAGCTTGGTCCATGTGACAAGTAGGTAGATGTAGTAGTAGATTGCCACAAGGGGGAAGCTACCCCAAGAGCCAGACATGGATAAATACAGACAAAGGAGATATAAACAGGAAAGCCACTGGAGTAGAGGGCACAGGCTTTGGTTGTCCTGGGTAATAAAAAAAAGATGAGTGCAGAGAGGACCAGTTATAAAAATGTTTTCAAAACTTGGTAGCCTTCACCATTGTTGAGCAGAGATGTTGCCAACCAGAGAGCTGATTTTCAGAAGTGAGTCTGGGAGAAATAGAGAAATGCAGAGTTTTCCTAGGCTTGGATCTTCTACTTCCAGGGTGAGGACATAATGTTGGAGAGAATGGCAGCATGAAAGCAAGGCAGAAGAGGAAGGATGCAAATGGCATTTTAAAGAAATCAACAACAGAAGTTAATGACAGATTGTACAAATTCAGTGGAAGAAGGAAAGGAGAAGATACAGTGGCATGTACAGCAGAACAGCTGAGTGAAGAAGAGGCCCTAGAGGCAGAGAAATTTTGGAGACTGACTCCTGTACCCCATTAATGCTCCCTGGAACTGTGTCCCTATTTTTCCTTCAGATATTTGTGTTAAAGGAGTTTTTTTTTGTTTTTGTTTTTGTTTTTTTGGAACATAAACTCTACAGGTGCATTGATTTTGAGGGGCTGTAAGATTTAGGGGTCTGTTGATTCCCATTGTTAGGTTTATGGTGGAGGCTGTTAAATAATCTTTGTTGACAGAATGATGAACTGGCCAGTTGAGGGCAATCTGTACCATTTAGCTATTAGTCATATTCATTTTCCTGTTATTGAAATTAGTGATGGTTTCTGTCCTGTTCATGCAATGAGCTGTTTTTGCCGTATCGGTCAAGAACTTACCTTGTACTTCATTGTGTCCTCAGATTTTATGGACATAGTAAATGAATGAATCTTGAGGCACTTCCTAAGAACTTTGTGATGAAATGTCAGACCAATGGACAGAAAGCTATCCTGTAAAGTAAAACTGCCAAGCCTTTACTTCATTGTTGTGTTTTGTTTCCAAAGTTCAGAGGTTTCTCACAGTGTCTTAGACTCTGTTAGAAATTATAATGAATGTGAAGGGAGATAAGGACACAGTCTATTTTGTCCTTTTGGACTTGAAATTGGATAGTAAGGCAGGATATAGATATAAAGCATGAAGATGAAGAACCTTCTTTGTCTGAAATTACACCATTGGTTATGTTTCTATGTGTTCATCTTGACACCAGCTCCTTAACATTCTGAATTCATGGTTATTTTTGTATTGTACTTTTAGCTACCTAGGAAAGGTCTGGATCTTTTTTCTTTTCCTTCCTTCCTTCCTTCCTTCCTTCCTTCCTTCCTTCCTTCCTTCCTTTTCCTTACTTTCTTTCTTTCTTTCTTTCTTTCTTTCTTTCTTTCTTTCTTTCTTTTTTCTTTTTTGAGGTATTGTCTCATTCTAGCTCAGGCTGAATTCACTATGTAGTCTCAGAGTGGCCTCGAGTTCTCTCAGTGATCCTTCTACCTCTGCCTCCCTAGTGCTGGGATTAAAGGCATGCACCATCATGCCCGGCTCTCTTTTTTCATGTGTACTACCTACCCCCCACACTACCCATGTCCTCGAAACCCAGTGACAGATTGATCATTGGATCAACGGATGTGTGAATGGATAGATAGTATTGTAGATTGGTTTCTCAGGAAGCAGACTCTGAGGTGGAAGTAAGTAAAAAAGTTTATTTTAAACTTCTCTTGGGATCAATACCTGTGGAAGGGGCAGGAAATAAGAAAAGGCAGAAGAGGGGAGTAAAGGTCAAGAAGGGAAGGCAAGAGGAAGGGAGTGGACTGGACAGAGGGCGAAGGCAATCTGCACTGCATATCAGATCTTAGCTAAGCCCACAACTAACTTTGTAGCTGGAATGACCCTTCAAAACTGTTCTGATTTCAAGTGAAGGGCCAAGTAGTCATAACTCCTTTTCCTCCAAAGGATCACTCATTAGATATAGACCTTCTAGTGTGTCTCCTTGGGTGAGACTGTTGCCTTCAGCTGAGAGCTATAGACAGAACTCCCTGCAGTTTGTGGAGGAAATCCTTCATTCTGGAAGGGAAGCTGAATGGTGCTCAGCAGCCTCTACCACAGTTGGCCTATACAATTCTCCAGGGAATTGCTTGCTGGCAGAGTTTAAGGGATAGTTGTTGAACTGAAAATTTTATCCGTACTTCTTTAGGGCAGTTGAGACTGTTGCATTTAAACAGCCATATTAGGGCTGGAAAGGTGGCTTAGCGGTTAAGGTGCTTACCTGCAAAGCCAAAGGACCCAGGTTCAACTCCCCAGAATCCATGTAAGCCAGATGTACAGGGTAGCGCATGCGTCTAGAGTTCATTTGCAGTGTCTGGAGGCCCTGGCGTGCCCATTTTCTCTTTCTCTCTGCCTCTTCCTCACTCTCTCTCTCTCAAATAAATAAATAAAATATTAAAAAGAAGCCTCGCTTTGAAAAAAAAAAAAAAACAGCCATATTAGGCCTCATAGCTCTGTACCCAACAGTTCCACCCCAAAATGCAATATAGATCCTGATAGAGCACCAGTTTTGTGTATAGAGATATACTGGTGCTGTGGTAGCACAACAGTGGAACTAGATGTGCTTCTGCCCTCAAGATGTTTGTAGCCATGTTACACAGAGGAAACACCTAAAACTGAATCTCTAAAGTTGGGCAACACTCGCAGCAAATCTTGTAGTATTTAGAGCACAGGGGCAATGTGGCTTGTTCTCATGGAACAAATTCTGGAGATAATGTATATAAGTATGTACAAATAAAGGTCTGTTTTCTACAATATTTTTTCTTTAAGAAAATATACTACCTGGTTTTTCATTTGTCAGACAAAATTGTTGTCACACTTTCCATTATCACTCTCTAACTGCTTCATTCTCCTCCAGAGGTACCACTGAATCTCACTTGAATCCACATGTAAATCTTTAGAAAGAGACTATATAAATAATTTTAATTTGTTCTTCAGTCATCTAGCCTTCAATTCTATGTAAAATGCCTGTGCAGGTGAGTTTTGGAGGTGTGTTCTATATAAGTAAAGAAAGAAAAAGATAGAGCTGAGTGTCTATCTCAGTGGTAGAATGCTTTTCTAGCACAATAAGGTTATCGGCTTGATCCATAGCAACACAAACTGGTGGTGGGGGTGGCATGTCAGAAAAAGAAGAGAAAAAGATGAAGAATTTAAAGCATGTTTCTCTAATTCCCCCAAAATTACAAGTAAAAACCCTTTTTTCTCTCATATATTGAGGCTTTTTTTTTTTTTTTTCCCCATCAGAAGTGTCCTTTTGGGCAATTATGTGGTGCAGATTCTGAGACTGCTTTAGGAAAATCTTCATGTTTATCCTGGGTTTCTTTAACATTGCTGCCTGGGAATAAATCTGAGCCTGTTCATGGAAAATCTACCCATGTGCAGACGATAAAAATGGATGGCTTGGCAGCACAGAAAGTGCTAGACACACCCTAATAGAAACCAGGATTTTATAATACAGTTCTCTGGGAAGGAAAGGAGATGCTTTGGTGATTCCAATGTTGCTTTAGACTATGGAGAAACCACAGGGCAGCCACTGGCTGTGAGATTCTGTTTCAAAAGTAAAACAGCTTTTTGTGAGCTGCTCTAGTTCTGAAAGGAAGCATTTTAGCAATAATAGGCCACTCTGTATAGTAGGCCACATTTGTAGTAGAGGCATTCAGTTTCATATAAGGGAGGGAATTCTGTAAAGTACTGCTGGTTATGAGCATACATGTCCCATGTTCCCAATTTGGGGCCTTTGATTCTGCCGGGCAGATAGTAAAATGAAGACCAGAATCAAAGAGGAAGGTGATAAGCCTCTGACTATCGCAGCTCTTTGCTTCTGAGTTTGAGTCCTGCTTCCTTGGTTTCCTTTGCATAAGATAAAGTAATGAAGGAAAGACTGGAATTAGAGGTCCCATGGTAAGAGAAACAATGGTCTTAATTGTGGCAAAACAGAAGGAAACAGTGCAAGAACGGTCTTGGCAGCCAAAGACCAGCCTCAGAGTAATATATGAAAATTTATTTACATTAAGTCCTTGCAATGTCATAGGGAATTTGATAATTTTTTCTCTGCCATTTAAAATTATACCAGCTAGCCTTTTGGTCCTAATACCATGAATAGTCTATTTTTTAGATCAAGATGTAGAGGCCTAGAGAGGTCTCATCAGCGGAAAATCCAAAGACTGTTCTCTTGCACCAGGCAGGCCATATAATTAGATTGATGGATGTCACCAGGCTGTGGCTGAACATCTCCTGCCCAGTTTCAGTGGTGCCCAGAACCCTAACCATTGTATTCCCTCCATTAGTTAGGGCATTATTCATGCATAGGCCCTATTGTATACTATAGACATTCCCTATATTAGGTCAGGTACACATGGGAAAGGAAAGGATGATATGGGATCCAGAATATTGGCTGGTGAAGGATGATTTGGAAGGTGCCTGGATCTATTCTATGTTGCTATAACACACAATTTATTATTAGGATAACTTTATCTCTGACTTTATTTCTTCACTGTAAACAACTGTGAAGTTAATCTCAATTGTCAATTTAACAGGATTTAGAATCACCACAGAAACAAATCTCAATATTCAAACAAATAAACAGTTTCAGTATTTAGCCAGTTACTGAATGATTCAACACATAATGAGATTTGGCATGGTAGACTATTAGTCAGCTGTTAAGAAAAATTGATTTGAAGAACACTCAATGATATGTGGAAATACTTACATTAAAACACTACATAAGGGCTGGAAATACTTACATTAAAACACTACATAAGGGCTGGAGAGATAGCTTAGTGGTTTAGGCGCCTGCCTGTTAAGCCTAAGAACGCCAGTTCCAATCTCCAGGTACTACGTTTAGCCAGATGCAAAGTGACGCAAGGGTGCGATGCTGCACTTGACCACAAGGGGGTGCACACATCTACATTTCATTCACAGCAGCTGAGAGGCTGCTGGCGCACCCATTCTCTATCTGTCTCCCTCGCCCTCTCCCCTTCTCTCTCTCTGTCTCTCTCCCCCACCCCAAAAAAAACACTACATAAAGAAGTCTCAGTAACCTGTGATCCTAGTTGTGTACAATTGCATAACATAACTTACCTGTACACATACCCCTTTGTATGTGGAGCAGGGGAGGTATGTTTTCTCACATTCACACACACACAAACACTTTTTTTTTTTTAATTCTCAAGATAGAGTAGTGAATGTGATTGAATATATTGATAACTTTAATTTCCTCCTTGATACACTTCTTACAGATTTCACTCGATCAATGCATGTAACTTTCAGAAGGGAATGTTCTTTTAAAACCAACAACCAAGAGCTGGTGACATAACTCAGAGATAGTGCTTTTGCTTAGCATGTGCAAGGTCCTGTGTTTGATCCTCAGTACCATTAAATTAAAAGCAACAGCTAAGTATGATCCAACCTTGTATTCTACTGTTTGTCCTTCTCATTTTCTGACAGTCTTGTCTCAGTTCACTCTTTCCTCTTCCTTGAATGTGTTCTTTTCCTAGTTCCTCTTCTCTCCATGTATCTTCATGGTTCCACCTATAGACCACTTCTACTTCATTGGTGAGACTGGCTCAGGCCTCTTCTTGTTCACTGTTGCCTTGGTTTCGACTACCCATTCCTCTGATGCCTATGTCCAGTATCTGGTGGTGACACCTTCTCTTCTGAACCTACCTTATCATGAAGTATAGATAGTCAGACTGGGTAATGAAATTATAGATCTGACAGGAGCACTGGAGCCTGTTACGACCTCCTGGGCTCCCTTGTAGATGCTTGCTGACCAGCAGTGTGGACACCTGGCATATCTCACCCTCCTCATAACTCTCTGTCCTTGAGACCTATCCTAAATATGAGTGACCATAGGAACTAAAGAAGTTGAAGTTGCAAGTACTGTGAATATGTCTAGTAACTGGTCCTGAAATGAAAATATCAAGCTTACAGAGGGAAAAACAAACAAACAGGATCTTAACAATGAAGTAGCCTTTGTATTTTTAGTTTAAGTGACTGACAATGTTCTGAACCCAGTCAAATAATTCATCAAATATGTATGTAGAATAAAGACACTGTGAGATAGATCTCAGAAACAAAAAACATCTTTTCATGGCTCCTCTCTTAGGTTTCTGTTAGATCAGGAGTCAGCTAACTAGATTCCACAGCCCAAATCTGATTTCCACCAGGTTTTTTTGTGTTTACATTTTGAAATGGTTGCAGTTTAGATGTTTATTTAAAAACTTATTGTGATAGTAAATGTTTGGTTGGTAAGTAATACATCTATGTAATGTTCTGTATTTCATCTTTTGACCTTTTACTCACGGGCTTTTTAAGGTGCTTGATGAAATCTATGTCAAAGTGCTTATTATGGTTTAGATATGCAATAGTCACACAAGATCATGTGTTGAATACATGTTTGCCAGTTGGTGTCACTAATTGTGGAAGTTCTGGAAACTTTAGGAGGTGAAATCTGGCTGCTAGAAGTAGGTTATTAGAAATGGGTCTTTGGATTATTTGTTCTTCCCCTCTTCCTGCCTTTCTGTCTGATTCCTATTTATGATGAGGTGAATGACCTGTTCTTTTATCCTTTACATGCTTCCACCATTATGATGTTCTGCCCAACTGCTGGGCCTAAGCATCCAAGGATCAGATCATATGAAAATGTGAACTAGGGCTGCAGAGATAGCTTAGCGGTTAAGGCGCCTGCCTGCTAAGCCTAAGAACGCTGGTTCCAATCTCCAGCGGTTCCAATCTCCAGGTCCCACATTTAGCCAGATGCAAAGTGATGCAAGGGCACAATGCCGCACTTGACCACAAGGGGGCGCGCACATCTGAATTTCCTTCACAGCAGCTGAGAGACTGCTGGCGTGCCCATCTCTATCTGTCTTCCTCTCCCTCTCTATCTGTCTCTCTCTGTGTCTCTCTCCAAAAATAAATAAAATAATAAAAAAAAGAAAATGTGAACTAGAATAAATCTTTCTACCCTTGAGTTGTTTCTGTGAGGTATTTTTGTCACAGAGATGAGAAAAGTAACTAATAGAATGCTCAACTGAATCATGGAATAAATTAAGAGGATCATGGCTTTATCCAATTCTTACCTTCTCATGGTCAGGAGTTCTTGGCACATTGGGCTTCACCCCATGCTTGCCCTAATGGGCAAGCGTATTTACACTCTGAGCCTTATTTCATTTCTGCCTTCTCATGGGCAGGGGCTCTGTATTCTTTCTTCTTTCCTTCTTTTAAGCTCTGAGCTTCCCCATTTCTGGAAACCCCATTCAGGATTACTTCCTTCTCTTAAGTTCTATCTATAATCTAATAAAACCTATAAATCTTAGCCAGTATGGTGGTGCACACCTTTAATCCCAGCACTCGGGAGGCAGAGGTAGGAGGATCACTGTGAGTTCAAAGCCAGCCTGGTACTACTGAGTAAATTCCAGTTTTAACTGGGCTATAGGGAGACCCTACCTTGAAAAACCACACACAAAAAAACCCTATAAACCTTTAAAAAAGAGGATCCATGAAGCCAAGAATCAAGTCAAAGACTCAGGAAAAAGAGGTGAAATAGGAGGGAGAACCCAAGATGGCTGCCATGTCAGGTATGGAGAGAAATGTGCCCAGACATGGACAGGTAATTATGGCTTCCAGAGGACTCTCTAAGAAAAAGGAATTGGTCAAACAATTGATGTATTGTATCTGAACTTATTAAGGATAGCTTTTTATTATTTTTTTTAGGACCTTTGGGAGCAAATTAACTCTAGACAGATAGGAAATTAACAAAAATATAAATAAGCAGCGTTGGTTCCTGGGAAAACAAGATGAATAATAAAGGAAATGTAGTCATAGAAGTAAAAGAACACTCCATGACTAAACTATGAGTGGGATCTAAATCATAGGAATATTATTGCTAAAGTGTGATTTAACAAAATGATGAAAAAGAACTAAATTAGAAGGTGAAAGGAGAAACTAATGGGGAAGAGAACGAAATTCTCATCTTCTCTATTAAGAAGTTGAAAGCAAATAAAATTAAGAACTAATAGAATAAGTATGCCATCTGAATATATAGAGGTTATGGAAACAGCTAAAATACCTTAAGGTGATTCATCTCTAATGAGCCATAACAGAGGTAGGCCAGAAGATGTTTCTTTCTGTTATAAGCTTTGTAGACTGCTTTTATTTCAAAATACTAGAACTATATTACTTGGAAAATAAAACATTTAAAAGTAGCTAGTAACCCTAGATTACAGTCACACTCCCTGGTCCCCCTTACTAGAGAAGGGGCATAGTATAGGGCCACTGGGTCCCTAGTTGGAGGAAGCAAGCTTCAGTATCTCATGTATATGCCAGCTCCAGTTACCATTATTGTTCCTGACATGAGTTCAAATGCATTTCAATATATGTCAGATCTGAGAGACAGTCATTCATGTAATGGACATTCTCTGTATTTCAAGCCCTGGCTGTGGTTATCAGGATGAATGGACTTTGATTTCTGACCTCAGGGAGCTCAAAGACTGGTGGGAAATAAAGTTGGTAATCTAGAAAACAGATGATTAATGTTTTTATTAATGGATGGTTGATTGTCCTACAAGGTGCTATGTGTATACTCAAGGGATGAGAATTGCTCAGAGAAGCTGCCTATGGGTCAGAAGTCCTTCAAGTTTTGAGTAGGAATTTGGCTGGGAGATGATAAGGTGTCCAAGCACAGGGGTTAGAATGAGCAGAGACATGGAGGGGACAGAATGAGCAAAGAGTACACTATACATGAGATCATAGTGAAACCCCAGTCCAGAGCTCAAAGATGTACAGGGTAGGGCTGAAGAGCTGGCTTAGCAGTTAATGCTCTTGCCTGCAAAGCCAAAGGACCAAGGTTCGATTCCCCAGGAACCATGTAAACCAGATGCACAAGGTGGCACTTGCATCTGGAGTTCATTTGCAGTGGCTGGATGCCCTGGTGCACCCATTCCTTCTCCCTCTTGCTCTCTCTTCCTCTCTCTCAAATAAACAAAAATAGAAATGTTTTTAAAAAAAAGATGTACAGAGTAAATAGAGCCATACTCTGGAGTCTGGATTTGTCCTAAGGTCATGGAAAATTTGTGGAGGCTCCCATGAGAAGAGTAATAATCCAAATCTGCCCTCAGTATAGAAAATATATCAGAAACTGGGATAGAGATATGAATGAGAAAGAAGTATACATTTAGGTAGGAAATAAAGAGGTCTGTGCGGTGGTAGTATGTGAGGAAGAAGGAAGGCAGATGCATTTGAAGATATTATGGAAACTGAATAGAGTCTGATGCACCATTTGATATGAGATGAAGGAAAGAAGTAAGGCAAGATGACCCCAGGGTTTTGAAGCAAGTGTCAACTGTCCAACAAAAGGTAAGTACTTTACAATCTGTAGAAAGCAGATGAGTGAAGTTTTAGAGGTAAGGGTGTCTGGAATCTAGGTAGATTAGGCAAGCAGTTAGAGATGGGACGAGTTAGCCCTCTGGGCTGAGGCACATACTAGGAAGAGATTAAAACATGGGGAGGGGTGGCATCTCCCTTCCATAAAGACAGCCTTGAGAAAATCTTAAGAGAACACCAAACTTAATGCATTGACAGTAAAGGAAAAGTAGCCTTGAGGATACTGTGAAGAACCTCAAGAGCTGGGATTAGGAAAACAGAGATGGAGGGAAGGTCCTGTCATGTTGGAAGCTAGGTCTGTCAAGGACTAAAGAATGTGTCTCAAGGGTGGGTGCCCTTGGCATTCTCTGTCCTGGATCACAGAGTAGTTAGCAAATCTATTAATTAAATGCCTGAAGAATTCCCCACTTACAAGGACAATTAAAAGACTTGCTGGTCAGCCAGGCATGTTGGTGCACGTCTTTAATCCTAGCACTTGGGAGGCAGAGGTAGGAGGATCACCATGAGTTCAAGGCCACCCTGAAACTACATAGTGAATTCTAGGTGAATTCTAGCCTGGACTAGAGTGAAACCCTATCTCGAAAAACCAAAAAAAAAAAAAAAAAAAAAATTTTTTTTTTTTTTTTTTTTTGCTGGCCAATAAATGAATGGGGAAAATAATACTATTAGCTGTTAGGGAAATGCAAATCAAGGTCATAATGAGATGTCATCTTGCCTCAGTTAAAATGGCTATTATAAAAAAAGATTTGAAAAGAAGAAATTCTCATACATTATTAGTGGAGATGCAAATTAGTGCAGACACTATGGAAAATAACTTAGAGGTTCCTTAAAATCTAAAAATAGATCCACCATCTGATCCAGCTGTTGTACTCCTGTGTATACATCCAAAGGACATGAAGTCAACATACAACAGAGATGACTGCATACTCTTTTTTCCCCCCAAGGTAGGGCCTCACTCTAGCCCAGGCTGACCTGGAACTCACTATGTAGTCTCAGGATGGCCTCAAACTCACAATTCTCCTGCCTCTGCTTCCCAGGTGCTGGCATTAAAGGTGTGTACCACCACACCTGGCTGCATACTCTCTGTGTGTGTGTGTGTGTGTGTGTGTGTGTGTGTGTGTGTGTGTGTCTTTTCACAAGAGTTGAGATAAAGAATCAGCCTAGGTGTCCATCAACAGATAAACAGGTAAAAATACAGGATAGACATACATGAGTCTATTCTTCAGTCCTAAAGAAGAATGAAATCCTGTCATTTGCAGAAAAATGGATGGAATTGGAAGACTTTTTTCTTTCTTTTTTAAAAGTCTACCTGAATGTAGAATATTGATTATTAATATTGGAAAGTGTGGCATGGATAAAGTAAGGCCGGATTTGATCAGCACACACTATACTAAAACATCTACTATGTACTATCTACTATGTGCTAAAATATGTCCTAAAAATTTACACTGCCATTAGATGTACAATTAATACAAATAAAACAAAAAAGTGAGCTAAGCATTAAAATTGTATCCAGCAATTAACAACAACAAAAAGCTATTTGTGGCATTTGTTACCATTAGGTTTGGAATGAAAGCAGGAGGGAAGGATAAGATCACAGCTTCATGAGCCTCTTCCTGGGCTGACCAGTCAGTATTTAATTTTTATTTTTTTTCAAGGGAGAGTCTCAAAAGGCTAACCTTGAATTCACTATGTAGTTTCAGGGTTGTCTTGTAGTCTTAGTGATCCTCCTACCTCCAGAGTGCTGGGATTAGAGGCATGCACCACCATGCCCAGCTGGTATTTTATTTTTGATGTTTAAATTTATTATTGAGTTCCTGTCATATGTCAAAAGTATCAAGGTGAGACCCTTCTGGAACTGCCAGGTAACAAACAAATGAAGGCATGAGGGAAGCTCCCCTTGTGGGAAGTTTGTTCAGAGGAAGGGTGAATAGGAGGCCAGTGGGTCTTTTTAGGGTCTGGAGAGAAGATGCATAGATCAAGGTAACTCTGGGGTAGGATGAGTTGTCTTCCCTTAAGAGAGAGAGACCCAAGGCCTATCTTTGAGGCTTTGAGGTTTCTACAGAGCTTACACGGGCAATTAAGTTAGCACAGGGTGACTTGTCCAGGGCTAGAACCTAGAAGGGCTGGCAGTTTGCAGCTTGGGCATAGGTGCTAAAACTGATACAGGAAGACACTTCAGGGATAGCCTGCTGATCACCTCTGTTGTCAGCATATACTTAGATCTGCTGGAGGAGTCAGGAGCCCCTGAAAAGCAAGGGAAGGAGGCCTAAGCCACAAAAGATGAAAGCCAGAGGCTGTAAGGTCAATGCCCCTCAGCTTTTGGAGCAAGAATCATCCCATTTCTAAAGATATCAGGAGTCTATGACCATATCACCTTTGACATGCCTGATCTCATCTAAAGATAGCAGGAGAGCAGGAGAGAATCTGGACAGCAAGGACTAGCCTGTGAGAGAAGGATAGCTGGTGGTCTGTTCTGTAGGTATCACTCATACTTAATTGTGTGCCCAGTGGTGGGTTTTTATGAATGAAAATATAGATGCATTCAATTTCTGATTCTGAAGCACTCACTATGGTATTGCAGGATTTTGAGAAGGGTAGGGCTCTTGGCTCTTGGCTCAGATAGGCTGGACTCTGGCAAAGGCTCCTGAGTTCAAGGTCTTAATACATATCAGAGAAGATTTAAGGAATGCAGACAAGGAGATGAAAAGTAAAAAAGCACATTTTATTAAGGAAAATCTAGTAAAAGACTTTAGAAAATAGGAACATTTCCCATAAAAAGAGGGGGTAGGTGGCTGGATCAGGAGCTTAGACCTGGGAATAACCCCCAAAGTGTCAGGCCGAACATGCTTATGATTTCTTCTGGCACCCAAAGAAGAGAAAGACAGGAGAAAGAAAAGGAAAAGTTATACTTTATGAGTTAGAACTCAGAAAAGGGGGCAGGCTCGGCAGTGAGAGTCTGAGAGCAACTGCATCAAGGGAGGGGCTTCTGCAGGTGTGTAAGTACATTATTTCATAAAGGAGATAATTATACCTTCTGTTCTACCTCTTGCTTTGTCTTTATGAGAGGGGTGATCTCTTGACTGGGTGAGTGACTGACCTGCTCTTAGGATTTGGGGAGGAAGTGTCTTTTCACTTTCTAATGTTATCATGGAAACAGGTGGCGGGGTCCTTCCTTCAGTGGCTTCTAAGCTTAATATCTGCCTAACCACCAAATTCCACCCTCAAGTGTTAAGACTCTAAAATCATTAGGGGAATGAGCAACAACAAATGGCTGAAGTATGGCATAGAAGTGTTCTAGGACCGCATCACATCTTCTGTAGCCTCCACTTTGATCTTTTCCTTAAAAAAAAAAAAAAAGACTATTTGTTATTTATTTGAGAGCTAGAGAAAGAAGGAGGGAGGGAGGAAGAAAGAGAGAGAGAGAGAATGGGCACACCAGGGCCTCCAGCTACCACAAACGCCAGACACATGTGCCACCTTGTACATCTGGTTTATGTGGGTACTGGGTAATTGAACTTAGGTCCTTAAGCTTTGCAGGCAAGTGCCTTAACCACTAAGAATCTCTCTAGCCCTGTACTTTAATCATGTAAGGCTGGTGGACTTCTTTGTTTTCTTGAGTCCATAGTCCTTACTGACTACCTTGTTCATAATCTCTATCAGTGTCATACCTTTATCAACATGGAAAGACTTTTTCAGAATGTTTAAAGAAAATACAGGTAAGAAAATTTAGGTTTTTAATCCCATGTTAAATTGCATGTGTTTGAAAGAATACACATGCTAACTATGGTGCATGCCGGGATTGTACAATCTTATTTTCTTCCTATTGTGAAAGAAACAACTTTTAGATGAGACGAAACGACTTTAAACAAGGAGAATAGTATTAAAAACCATACCAGTGAATACTGTTAATCACTTTATTCCTGAGAGTGATCTTCATTAAGAGCAACTTTCTACTTTATTGATACTCTAGGGAAAGCAAAGAAAAAAAATTCTAGAGAGCTATACCTCCTGAAAGTCAGCTTCTGTGCAGCAAAGTTAACAATCAAATGAAGAGAGAACTTAGAGAATAGGAGAAAATCATGACAGATGATTAATATCAGGAATATACAAAGAGGGATGGAGAGATGACTTAGCTGTTAAGGCATTTGCCTGTGAAGCCAAAGGACCCAGGTTCAATTCCCATATAAGTCAGATACACATGGTGGCACATGCATCTGCAGTTCATTTACAGTGGTTGAAGGTCCTGGCGCTCCCATTATCTCCCTCTCTTTCTGTCTCTTTTTCTCCCTCTTTCTATCTCTCAAATAAATAAAATAAAATATACAAAAAACTCAGAAAACTAAACAAGAAATGAAATGGCCCAGTCAAGAAATGGGCTAATGAAATGAACACTTCTCAAAAGATCACATCACACACAAATGGATAATAGACACATGAAAAATGTTCACCCTCACTTGTCCAGTCAAAATGACGGTCATTAAGAAAACAACTTCAGGTCTGGCAATAAGGTTCAGTGAATGAAATAATTGCCATGCAAGCATGAGCACCTGTGTTTGGATCCCTAGAACTGAGGTAGATCTGGATGTGGCAGTGTGTTGTAATCCTAGCACATCTATAGTGAGATGGGAGGCAAAGACAGGAGAATCCCCAAAAGCTTGTAGGCTAGTAAATTCTTTGGTAAACAACCTTATATAAACCCTGCCTCAAATAATGTAGAAGGTGAGGTCTGACACTTGAGGTTGTCCTCTGACCTCCACTTGTGTACTATGTTGATACATACTTTCACTCACACACCCAAATATGCATATATGCATTACATAAACACACTTAAAAGAGGAAAAAAAACACCAACAAATATTGGTGAAGATGTGGAAGAAAGGGAACCCTTATACACCAGTCTTACCACTCTGGAAATCAGTATGGAGTTTCTTCAAAAAAACTAATGGCCAGGGCTGGAGAGATGGCTCAACAGTTAGGGTATTTGGCTGAAAAGCCTAACAACCCAAGTTCGATTCCCCAGTACCCATGTAAAGCTAGATGTACAAAGAGGCACATGTATATAGAGTCTGTTTGCAGTGGCTAGAGGCCCTGGTGTGCCCACTCTCTCTGTAGCTGGATGTGGTGGCACATGCCTTTAAATCCCAGCCCTCAGGAGACAGAGGTAGGAGGATCACTGTGAGTTCAAGGCCAGCCTAAGGCTACATAGTCAATTCTAGGTCAGCCTAGGCTAGAGTAAGACCCTGTCTCAGGAAAAGCAACAACAACAACAAAAAAGAACAAAAACTAGCCAGGCATGGTGGTGCATGCCTTTAATCCCAGCACTCTGGAGGCAGAGGTAGGAGGATTGCCTTGAGTTCCAGGCCACCTTGAGACTACACAGTGAATTCCAGATCAGCCTGGGCTACAGCAAGACCCTACCTAAAAAAACCAACCAAACAAACAAACAAATAAAATCTAATGACCTAGCTATCCCACTCCTGAATATTTATCCAAAGGACTCAAGATCAGCATACCATAGAGATATTTGCGCACCCATGTTTGTTGCAGTATTATTCATAATAGCTAAATTATGAAACTAACATAAGTCTCCAATTACAGAGGAGTGGATAATAAAACATTACATATATATATATATATATATATATATATATATATATATATATATATATATATGGTGTGTGTGTGTGAATTTTTTCAGCCATAATGAAAAACAAAGCTATGCCATTTGCAGTAAAACAGACACAAGTCAAGATAATCATATTAGGCAAATTAAACCAGTCTCAGAAAGTCAATATCATGTTTCTCTCAAATGTGGCTCCTAGTTTATATGTAGATACATCAAATCATGTTTGCATATATGACATGAAAGTAGAAGTGAAACTATCTAGGGAATACGGGAGACAAGTAGGTGGAAAGGGGGACAAAGGGAAGTTAGAGAGATATAAGGAGGAATATGCTCAATGTATAATATATATAACCATGAAAATGATCTTATGTAGTACCATGTACAAGGAATATATACAGTGAAAATTAACAAAAAGTAAAAACAAAAGCTTAAATTTAAAATAAAATGATATATTAGAAAAACTAAAATGATAGATAAAATATCAAAAGTATGTGTTTATGTCAGAGGATGATTGCCCTCCACATCTGAATAAATATTAAATAAATTGATTCTTTGCCTCTTTAAACATACCCTAGTCATAAGTGTCTTTATGATTAAGTTTTACTGAACTCATCAACAGAACATTTAATCCCAGTCTTGGAGATTGAAAAAGAAGGAAAGCTACACAATTCAGTTTCTGAAGCTAGCTTATGAGACAAGGATAGCACTAGGAAACAGGTATAGACTAACCCTAACTCTTTTGTAGTTACAAAATGTCAAATACAATATTTACTAATGATTCACCAACACATTAAATACATATACATCAAGACCAGGTAAGGCTCATCCTGGGAATGCAATGATGATTTTTTAACTTTAAGAAGACTTTTTGAAAAGTTGGCATGGCAATGCATACCTTTAAACCCAGCATTTAGGAGGCTGAGGTAAGAGGATCAGTATGAGTTCAAGGCCAGCCTGGGACTAAAGAGTGAGTTCCAGGTCAGCCTGGGCTAGCGTGAGAACCTACTTTGAAAAAAAAACAAGAGAGAGAGAAAAGACATTTAATAATGGTTAAGAAATATTAAGAAATAAATCATCTCAAAAGATACAAAGAAAGTGTTTGATAAAATCAGACATGTATTTTTACCAAAAAAATAAATAAAAATAAATAAATAAATGAAGAAGGCCTTAGCAAAATAGGAACAGAAGGAAGATTCTTTAACTTGATAAATGTTATCCATCAAAACCCAGCAGCATACATTGAGCTGGTGGGGAAAGTGTAGACCTAAGACTGTTAAAGTTAGGAACAAGACAAGGATGTCAAATATTATTATTCAAGACCTTTTGGGAGTTCCCGCCTTTCTAATAAAGTAAGAAAAGAAAGGTTGAGAGCAGGAAGAAGAAATAAATTTTTTACAGGCAGTGTTGGGTTCATAATAACATCTAAGAGATACATCATAAAACCTACTAAAACTAATAACAGAGCCCAGCACAGTTTCATTTTAATATTTTTTTATTTATTTGCAAATTGAGAGAGATAGAAGAGAATGGGTACACTAGGGCGCCCAGCCACTGCAAACAAACTCCAGATGCATGTGCCACATTGTGCATCCAGCTTTACATGGGTACTGGGGAATCGAACCTAGGTCATTAGGTTTTGCAGGCAAGCACCTTAACTGCTGAGTCATCTCTCCAGCCCCACAGTTTCATTAGATATAAATATGCAGGATCCAGTCAGGTTCCTGTTTATTTTAATAGCCATTTACTATGTATCAGAAAAACAGTTACACTAACAGTAACAATTAAATCTCAAAGGAAGAGTTCAGGAACTTTATAGGGAGGATTGTAAACATTACTGAAGGACACAAAAGATCTAACAAAATAAACAGATAAAAGGTGTGAAGGTTTCACATCAAAGCTATTAGCTTACCTCTAGTTGATATAGGATGCTGATAGCATTTGATCAAATGATCTTAAAAATCATATGAGAGACTAAAGACAAGGATAGTCAAGACAATTTCTAAACAGAATGAAGTGGGGTATTCCCTTTACTATATCATAGCATTTAAAGTATATCAGTGCTGAAATAAACCAACAGACTAATGGAATAGAGAAAACACTTAGAAATGTAGGAATGAAATATGGGGACTTGATAAGAAAAGTGGAGCTAATATATCAGTAACAGAAAATATATAATAATCAATAAACATAATAAATTATGAGGAGAAAAATATTTCTAACCACACATACAAATACATTCCAGAGAGATTAAAGACCCAATGTAAAAGGAAAGCCCTAACACTTTTGAAAAAAACACATGAGACTCTCATTCCCTCATGGCAAGAAAGGAATTTTAAAAACAAGATACTAAAAACCACCAACCATCAGGGGAAAGACTGACAAATGTTCTATGTTAACATTTAACTCTGTATGCCTAAAGATATCATAATAAAAGGTAAAACTATAGGCTGAGAGGAGGTAGTTGCAGTTTGTATGATAAGCAAACAATGAGCATTCATAATATTGTAAAACTACCATTTAACAAGATAAAAACATGTAATCAGGGGCTGGAGAAATGGCTTAGAGGTTAAGGCATTTGCCTGTGAAGCCAAAGGACCCAGGTTTGATCCCCCAGGACCCCTGAAGTTCATTTACAGTGGCTAAAGGCCCTGGCACACCCATTCTCTCCTTCTCTCTCTATCTGCCTCTTTCTCTCAAATAAGGAAAATAAAATACAATCTTAAAAAGAACATGTAATCCAATTAAAAACCTATGAATATTTTACATGAACAATTCATGGAAAAGAAAAACCTGAATGCCCACTAAGTACAAAAAACATATCAAATCTTACTATCAAACAGGGAAATTCCTATCAGATGGGCAAAATTAAAAAAGCTAGACCATTTGAAGTGTTGATGAGGAAGCATAACCACAGGAGCTGGTACATTGCTGCTGGGAATGAAAATTAGTGCAGTCTTACAGGAGAGCACTTGGCAGCCATGACTTGGCAGGCATGTTCTAGAATCTGGAAGACTGCAGAAAGTGAAAAGAATTTAAGTGTCCATGAACTGGAAATAAGATGATATAATCTACTCATATTAGGTAAATCTTGAAATCATTGAATAAGGAATTGCTGAAGGGTTTGTGTGACACCTTTTATGCAATGGTTGATGCATGCATATTCATACACTAAGTCAGAAACATAAAGTCAGTCTGAAAGAGACACATCAACTTTTAGAGTGCAATTAGATTTGAGGTAATGGAAGCAGAAAACAAGGAATTGAAAACAAAGGGAGTGTCATCTCCCTCATAAAGTATTAAGAACTGTTTCTTCTGGGAGTTTGTCATACAGATATTATATTACCTTCAATCTTGCCTATATGATTGAAATGTTTTGTGTTTTTTTTTAAGAAAAATTAATTCTTCTGAGGGAAAATTGTTTTCAGTTTTCATTATATAGTACACAGCAATTCAAAAAGCATTTAAACTAATTGGTTTGTCACCCACACATGGCAGTTTGGTGTGTTGCAAGGTACGGTTTTAGTTGAAGCTCAGGACTGTGGGGCAGACTGCAGAATCGTGCTCTGGTGGGTTTAGCCAAGTACCCTCACTTTTTATTTCCATGAATATGAAATGCTGCTGTTGCTGCTGCTATTGTCTACTTCAGGATTGCTGCAAGAATATGAATTACTGTGCACAAAGCACTTCAACAAACATGACTATAACAAAAGGACTCTTACTATTGTACTTGAAAATAATCCACCACTTAGGGAGACACTAAGTATTTGTTTGATACAAGGGCAGGGGTTTAGTAATCTTTGTTTAAGGGAATTGCGTAAGTAATGTTGGTCTTAGTGATGATAGCTTTCTGCTACAGTAAGAAAAATATCTCTCCATTCTCCATTGGAAATGATTCACCCCCAGAGACTTCACAAATATCTACTTCAGTTAGCTCTGGCAAGGAAAATGATCAGACATTAATTCACTTTTCAGAGTTGGTGGATAACCAATATGAAAAACAAAATCAATATAAAACTATTGAAATATACATATTTTTCTCTAAAATGAAAGCTATATCTATCTTCAGATTTTGATAACTACATGATATTGTTCTGTCATAATATTGCCCTTTAGTATATTGTATTTTTTAATATTTATTATTTGCAAGGAGAGAGAGACAGTGAGAGAATGAGTGCACCAGGGCCTCTTAGCCACTGCAAACAAACTCTAGATGAATGTGTCACCTTGTGCATCTGGTGTTACTTGGGTACTGGGGTATCAAACCCAGGTCATTAGGCTTTGCAGGCAAGCACCTGAACCACTGATTCATCTCTCCAGCTCCCTTTTTGAATTTTTTAAAACTTAGAAAAAATTTTTGACAAATTCCATAATTATAAAAAATAAACCATCATAATTCCCTCTTCTCCCCATTTCCCCTTCACAAATTCACTCTCCATCATATCCCCTTCCCCTCTCAATTATTCTTTCTTTTATTTTGATGTCATCATCTTTTCCTCCAATTATGAGGGTCTTATGTAGGTAATACCAGGTGCTTTGAGGTAATGGATATCCAGGCCATTTTGTGTCTGGACAATTGCATTGTAAGGAGTCCTACCCTTCCTTTGGCTCTTCCATTCTTTCTGTCACCTGTTCCTCAATGGACCCTGAGCCTTAGAAGGTGTGACAGAGATATTTCAGTGCTGAACACTCCTCTGTCACTTCTTCTTAGCACTGTGATGCCTTTTGAGTCATCCCAGTGGCCACTGCCATCTGAAAAGAGAAGTTTCTCTAACCAAAAGTGAAAGCAGGATTAATATATGGGTATGAACATTAAGAAAAGTGCTTGCCAAGCAGTTTGGTGAGCACAGTATATGTGTTTAGTCAGACACTAGCAGGCGTTACACCTCTAGGGCTCACAACCTCTCTCATCATAAGCTTTTGACTAGGTTTTCAGTACCAGGCACATATTCCCTCCTGTAGAATGGACCTCCAGTCCTATTAGAAAGCAGTTGGTTTCCCCCATAACAGACATGTCACTATTGTACCCGTTGGCTCATTTGATCTTTCTGACCGTACTTAAGGATTGCAGTATCCACTGTTGTTTTTTTTTACCACTGATGACTTCTCTCTCCCGTATGGCTGCATGCAGCTTAGCTTTTTCCAGCTTTCTGCCAGTGGTCCACAGGGAGGAGGTTTTCAGCTCAGCTCCAGCTTGATTTCTCAGCACAAGTGTGACCTTGCAGCACAAGCATGTAGAGTCTTCAGCAATAGGGTCTTACCATCTATTTCTGGTGGGAAACCAAGAGTCTTGGCAATGGCCTGTGATGTTTTAGGGGCATCAGAGACCTCTCTGGCTAATAACTCACTGGAAGGTATCCCATTCCTGGCACTGAAATTTTTCTAGTAACAATCTATAGCTTCTGGGTGCACCATTGTCCAAAAAAGTAAGTTTCCATAGGCTTGTCATATCTTAAATTTTGTTTAACCTTCCCCCATCCTTCCTTTACTCAATCTGTTCCCCTGACCTCACTTAGGCCATCCCACCTCCAGTAAGCTATTAATCTACTTTCTCTTCCTCTGCCTCCTCTTCCCTCCCTTCCTCTTCTTCTTCCTCCTTTTTTGAGTTAGGGTCTCACTCTAGCCCTGGCTGACCTGGAATTCACTTTGTAGTCTCAGGGTGGCCTCAAATGTATGGCAATCCTCCTATCTCTACCTCCCAAGTGCTAGGATTAAAGGCATGCACCACCACACTGGGAAAACTGAATCATTTCTATGGTGATATGGATTCTGGGAGCTAGTCACATCAGAAAACCTTATGTATGCAGTAGGTGAAATGGTAAGATTTTGCCTATATGGGATAAAAACCACTGTTTGAGCATGAGCCCAGTTTAGAAGGTTCTCAGGGTAAACAGGCACAGCATGTGGAAAGGGAAGTTACTGTCTATATTCCCCACACAGTGTCATTTTTTATGCCATCCACAGTATTGGTGAGCTGGATGTGGTGGTGCATACCTGTAATCCCAGTACTTGATAAGCAGAGGCAGAGTAAGGGTGGAGTTTAGTTAGGGAGTTGTGGGATATAGACATTATTTTTTTTGCTCTAAGAACCTAAAGGTAACTTAGTATGTTTTACCTGCAGAAATGTAACAGTTCTTATATTCTTATAATGTTTCTTTCTTTCCTTGCCTTAGGTCCTGATGTATTTAGTTCAAAGAGTCTTGCTCTTCAAGCTCAGAAGACGATCTTGAGCAAAATAGCCAGCAAAACTGTGGCTAATATGTTGATTGATGACACCAGCAGTGAGATCCTTGATGAGCTCTACAAAGTCACAAAGGAGCACACCCATAGCAAGAAGGAGGCCCACAAGATCATGAAAGACTTAATCAAAGTGGCAATCAAAATTGGGATCCTCTATCGGAACAACCAGTTCAGCCAGGAGGAGGTTGTTATTGTTGAAAAGTTCCGGAAGAAGCTGAATCAGACTGCCATGACCATGGTCAGCTTCTACGAAGTGGAATATACCTTCGATAGGAATGTGCTCTCTAAGCTTCTGCTTGAGTGCAAGGACTTGGTACATGAACTGGTACAGCGACACTTGACACCCAGGACCCATGGGCGCATCAACCATGTCTTCAACCACTTTGCTAATGTGGAGTTCCTCTCTACCCTCTATAGTCTAGATGGAGACTGTAGGCCTAACATCAAGAGGATCTGTGAAGGAATTAATAAATTGCTAGATGAGAAGGTCCTTTGAATGTTTTCCCTCCTCCTGAACTTTGCTGCTTTATAGTTATAGCACCAAACCTGAATCAAGAAAATAAGTAGAAACCCTTGTTAAATATCCCCTTGTTCTGTCCTCTTTGTGCTCTCATGCTAATGCTAGCCTAGGCTCAGGTATGTTTACCCCTGAGTTCAGGATGAGGTCTGTACTCCCTAAATTGCCCATGTTTCCAGGACCAGCGGACAGCCATTTGTTCTAAGCATAAAGGCTATTTTGCTACCACTATGAGCTGTGAATCTCAGAGTGGAAGGAGCCCTGGCCTGGGAACTAGACGACATGGGTTCTGTTACCAGCTCCAATAGTTATGATCCTGTCCTCTGTTTTGGAACCAAGATGCCTGACTGCCTACCTCATGAATGCTGTGAGGATTGAATGACATAATGTGTCCATGCTTTTGAAAACTCTGTGAAGCAAACAAGCACAGAGGTCAGCAATTTTATGTACAAGATGATGCATAAGTATTAGTAAATAATGTGTTGCCAGCTGTAGTGTCATACACCTGGAATCCCAGCACTTAGGAGTCTAAGGAATGAGTGTCATATTTTTCTGGCTATCCGAGGCTACACAGTGATATTGAGATAAGCCTGACCTATACAGCAAACTCTGAGGTAGGGAATGAAGGAAAGAAGAGGAAGAAAGAGAAGGAAAGGAAAACACACCCAAAAGAAGAAATTTGTTGCCTCTGTAGAGGCAGAACAAGTCCAAGGTGAAGATGTTATCTTTACTATTCATGTGGAGTGAAGTCACCTGAACTAAGGCCACACAGATGACACTGGTCTTTTTCTAGTTATCTCTAGTTCCTCATTGGCTCTTCAATCTTCAGCTCCCTTTCTCAACAGCCATTCTACTTCCTGGCCTGTGCTCTGACCCTTGGTTTCTCATGTGTCTTCTCACCTCATTTCATCTCACATAAGACATTTTCAGTTTTGATGAGTATTTTCAACTTTTCCAATGAAAGGATAAATTGTTTTGGCTGTGGGGTTCTGCATTAAAATTTTATTTATAAATGATCTATAATAAGGTTAAGTATCTGCCTTATAGTTTCAATGGATGTATATGTATGTGTGTATGTATGTGTGTGTGTGTGTATGTATGTATGTGCATATATATATATATATATATATATATATATGTATATGTATATATATTATCAGCATATCTATCATAAACATTATTTCTCATGGTTAGAGTATTCATAATCCCCTCTTGTAACTATTCAGCATATCCTTATTGGTTGTAGCCACTCTTTCATGTAATAGAATAGTAGAATTTTTCCTATCAATCCCTTCTGATCTCTTTCTTCATTCACTCTCCACCCTCTGATGTCCAATATTCTTTGTTTCATGAACATCAACTTTTAAAGTATTTTATGTTTGAGAACACAGGCTTGTTTGATATCTGCCTTATTTAAATTAATGTGCAGTTCTATAATTTCATTGATATTGTTGCAAATGTCAGAATTATTTTTACAATGAAAAATATTCTATTGTGCTCCCATATCACTTTTCCTCATTCATCTGTTGATGGGTATATTGAATCTGTATCATAGCTATTGTAAATATTACTACAACAAACTGAGTGCACACCTGTTTTCAGCAAGATTATGTCATTTCTTTTGCATATATATCCAATAATGTGGTTGCTGGATCAGATGGTAGTTCTAATTTTTACTAGTTGGAGAACTTCCACATTGTGTTCTGTAAGGGTGATTCTATTCTATAGCCACAACAATGTGGATTATATGAAGTATCCTTTTTTTTCCACATTCTTATCAATACTTATCATGATTTACCTTTTTATCTTCATTATATCTTCAGAGAAGAACTCTCTCATCATGGTTTTGATATTAATTTTTCTAATTATTATTAATTTTTATCACTATTCCTTTTTGCCCATTAGTCTAATGCTTTCTTTTGAGATATTTCTATTACCTCTTTCTAAAATAGGATCATTTATGTTTCTCTCTGCTATGAGCTCTTCAATGATGTTAATAGTAATATATTATTAGAGTGAATGTATTAATGATTGATTTAGTATCAAGGTTCAATATTTAAGCCTATAAATTAAATTAACATCTTTGTATTATGCTTTGAAAAACTATTAGTTGCTTTAAACCAGTAATTTCTATAAGAAAAAGAAACAATTATCAGGGAAGATTTCCAAGAACAGCTTAAATTTACAGTTCTTAATAATAATCCTCATCCCTTGACTTAGTTCACCTGATGAAAACCACAATCAGAAGGCACAGTTGTGCTCTGTTGCTCTAAGTGTACATTAAGAAAACTGACTCCATGACATTGCCAATTCTGAGGTTGAGATTTTGCTCAAAATATATAAATTCTATTTTCTTTTCAGGTTTGATATGTTCCGTATGTTTGCTGAATAATGAGCATTGACTTGACTGAACATGCTTTAAAGTTTTATTTATGTTTGGGGGTTTTCAGAACTTGTTATGTGCACAGTACACTCAGGCTTGCAAGTAGTCTACACCTGGTCTTGACTCATCTATTAAATGAAAACATTTGGAACACAGCCGAGAAGGAAAAGATGGTTTAAGTGTTGAACTACATTTTAATGATTATTATGAAGTTCTTTAGGTAATATTTTTAAATGTTCAGTATAAGGCTAGAGAGATGGTTCAGTGGTTAAGATGCTTGCCTGCAAAGCCTGCAAGCCAGGTTTGATTCCCCAGTGCCCATGTAAACCCAGATGCACAAAGTGGCACAGGCATCTGGAATTAGTTTGCAGTGGCTAGAGGGCTTGACATGCCCATTCCGTCTTTCTCTTCTTTCTGTCCCTCTGCTTGCAAATAAAATAAATAAAATATTTTAAAAGTCCAGTACATTTAAAGATTAGCTAAAATGTGAAAATCTTTTAAAGTAAAAATGAAAAGTAAGTTAAGTATGTACAGAAGTGGTATATCATGTAGTAATAACCATAGAAAATACACACATTTAGGAAGTACAAAGCCTGATCTTGGGACCTAATGTGAATGGGATAGTTTTCCTGCTCTTTCCCAGCAATGTAATTACTGATGTGTAGTGAAACTAATGTCTTTGTTGATTATGTATCCTGCTACTTTATGGTAATTGTTTATAAAATCTTAATCTTCTGGTGGACTCATTTGGATCTTTTTTAAAATTTCTATTTTATTTTTTATATTTATTCATTTGAAAGCAGAGAGAGAGAGACAGTCAGAGAGAATGGGCATGCCAGGGCCTCTAGCCACTGCAAATGAACTCCAGATGCATGCACCACTTTATGCATCTAGCTTACATAGGTACTAGGGAATTGAACCTGGATCCTTAGGCTTCACAGGCAAGCACCTTAACCACTGAGCCATCCCTCCTGCCCCCTCTTGGGTCTTTAATATGAGATCATGTCATATGACAATGTCACTTCTTCCTTTCCCTTTTTTTTTTTTTTTTTTTTTTTGCAAGGTCTCACTCTGGTCCAGGCTGACCTGGAATTAACTATGTAGTCTCAGGGTGGCCTCAAACTCTCGGTGATCCTCCTACCTCTGCCTTCCAAGTGCTGGGATTAAAGGCGTGCGCCACCACACCCGGCTTTCCTTTCCCATTTTTATATGCTTTATTTCTATCTCTGCCTTTCTGCTCTTGCTAAAATTTCAAATACTATCTTGATTAAGGTTGATCAGAGTGGACACACTTGTCTCATTCCTGTCTTCAGAAAAATGCTTTCCATTTTCCTCACTGATTACAATGTAGGCTTGGTTTGTTGTTCATAAGCTTTTATTATGTTAATATGTTGTCCTATTTTTACTGTTTCTGAGATTTTATCATGAATGCATGTTGGATTTTGTCAATGATTATTTTCATCTACTGAGATTATATTGTAAGATGTTTGATTTAATGTTTGTTATGGATCAATTATGTTTATCAACTTATGTATGTTGAAACAAACTTGCATATCTGGAATGTAAGTAACTTGATCATTGCATATAATTTTTAAATAATATACAGTGATAATTTTATAAGATTTATGTGATAAATTATACAAAATATAAATGAAATAAGACTCAGGAGTGCATATTCACTCAACTAGAAAATTCTCAAATAAATAATATAGAAAAAGGAAACAAACATGTCTGTTTTTTAAAGAATTTTATTTATTAGAGAGAAAGAGGCAGATAGAGAGAGAAAGAATGTGCACTCCAGGTCCTCTAGTCACTACAAACGAATGCCAGATACATGTGCTACCTTGTGCATCTGGCTTACTTGAGTTTTGGGGACTCAAACCTGGGTCCTTTGACTTTGCAGACAAGCCATCCCTCCAGCCCTAAATTATGAATATCACATGAGCTTCCTACATATATCCAAAATAAAATGTCAACGAAGAGTTATTCTAAATGGACTATTAGAATATTATATAATCTTTTTAAATCCTCACGTTTGATGACCCTATTTTTCTGCAAAAATAAAAAAAATGTATTTATTGTCTGGGATCCAGCTGAAGTACTATTTATTTCTTTCAAATGGCAAACCTTCAGTATATTTCTACTAAGTCTGAAGACATTATACAAAATGGACCATTGGTCTTGACCAACCCTTAAAATTAAGGGCCCAATGCTCCAAAGGGGGGAAATTGAAGCAGAATAGAAAGACAAGGAAAATTATAGAGTTTCAGGTCTGATATTAAGGTCCCTGATCCATTTGGACTTGACTCTTGTGCATGGAGTGAGACAGGATCTATTTTTATCCTTTTACATACAGATATCCAGTTTTCCCAGCACCACTTGTTGAAGAGGCTATCTTTTCTCCAATGAATATTTTTGGCATTTTTGTCAAAAATCAGGTGGCTGTAGCTGCCTGGATTAATATTTGGATCTTCTGTTCCATTGATCGACCTATCTGTCCTTGTGCCAGTAACATGCTGTTTTTGTTACTATGGCTTTGTAATATAACTTAAAATTGGGTATGGTAATACCACCAGCCTGGTTTTTGTTGTGCACAATTGTTTTGGCGCTATTCGAGATTTTTTTGTGTTTCCAGAGGAATTTTAGGATTGTTTTTTCTATTTCTGTGAAGAGTGCTATTGGGATTTTAATGGGGATTGCATTAAATGTGTAGATTGCTTTTGGTAAGATTGACATTTTCACGATATTGATTCTTCCAATCCAAGAGCAGGGGATGTCTTTGCATTTCCTTATGTCAATTTGTCACTCGAGTTTTTTAAAGTTCTCATTGTAGAGATCCTTCATTTCCTTGGTTAAGTTTATTCCAAGGTTTTTGTTTTGTTTTGTTTTGTTTTTTGTTTTTTTTTGAGGCAATTGTGAATGGGAGCAAAAATTTTTTTTAAAAGAAAATAGTCATTTTTATTTCCTCCAAAATGATTACTGAGGAAATAAATGTTATTTACTTTGGTGTAAACATTACATAATATATCAGTTTTTACTTTCTAAAGAAAAAAAATAATTTGACAATGTACAAAATAATAAACCCTGGTCTTTAATTCTTTAAATTCTTTAGCTTTACATAGAATAGGCAGATCTAGACACTGTGAACACTCTTTCTTGTAATATCAATTTACTATGTTTCTCATTCTAGTAACACAGCAGTAAAGTTTAACTGGAAAATTGGGAATATCCAAATATTCATATGAGAATAAATTTACGATAGTTTTATATATTATATATACATACCATATGAATATGTATTTGTAATATATAGGGATACATACATGATATTTTGTTATATAATGAAAACTGAAAATTTTTATATAATTAATAATCTCACATAAAACCAGATGCAGAGTGGTGCATGCATATGGAGTTCATTTGCAGTGGCTAGAGGCCCTAGTGTGCCCATTCTCTCTCTCTTTCTCTCTCTGCTTGCAAATAAATAAATAAAACGTAAATATCGGGCTGGATAGATGGCTCAGCACTTAAAGGCACTTTCTTGCAAAGACTGATGGCCTGGTAGTGATTACCTAATGCCCATGTGAAGATGGATGCACAGAGTGGCACATGCCTCTGGAGTTCATTTACCATGGAAGAGGCTCTGGTGTACCTATACACACACACACACATTCTCTCTCTCTCTCTCTCTCTCTCTCTCTCTCAAATAAATGAAAATATTTTAAAAAGATATGAGAACATTTCCATATTCTAAGAGGTGTTTGTTTGTTTTTGTTTGTTTGTTTCAAGGCAAGGTCTCATGGTAGCCAGGCTGATGTGGAACTCATTCTGTGCTTCAGGATGGTTGCAAACTCATGGTGATCCTCCTACCTCAGCTATCTGAGTACTAGGACTAAATGTGTGTGCTATCATGCCTGGTTCCTAAAGTTTGTTTGTTTGTTTGTTTGTTTGGTTTTTCAAGGTAGGGTCTCACTTTAGCCCAGGCTGACCTGGAATTCACTATGTATTCTCAGGGTGGCCTCACACTCACAGTGATCCTCCTACCTCTGCCTCCCGAATGCTGAGATTAAAGGTGTGTGCCACCATGCCTGGCCTTCCTAAAGTTTTAAAGACATGTTTTATAATGTAAAATTTTTTGCCCTCCTCATTTTAGGAGAAATAACATGTTTTGGTAATAAACACCCATGTACCCATAGTATATTCAGAGTTGAGCCCAATCTCTACCCCACTGTAGAACGCCATTGCAGATTCCTGTTCCTATGATGGTGGCCCCCAGGTGAAGGGTCTTAATTACCATCTATAAAATGTGTCACAAGGTTAGTCACGGTGATGCCCACCTTTAATCCCAGCACTCGGGAGGCAGAGGTAGGAGGATTGCCATGAGTTTTGAGGCCACCCTGAGACTACATAGTGAATTCCAGGTCAGCTTGGGCTACAGTGAGACCGTACCTTGGATAAAAAAATCAGTAGACATAGAGCTAGAGAGATGGCTCAGCAGTTAAGACATCTGCCTGCAAAGCCTAAATACCTGGGTTCAATTCCTCAATACTCACATAAAGCCAGATGCACAGAGTGGTGCATGCATTGGCTGGAGGCCCTGGAACACCCATTCTCTGTCTCTCTCTGCTTGCAAACAAAAAAAGAAATCAGTAGACAGAAAGAAAGAAGATCAGGGGAGAATTAATGAAATAAAATTGATGTATCCCAAAATGGATTACTTTTGAAAGATTTAAAGTAAGACTTTGGGCTGGAGAGATGGTTTAGCAGTTAAGATGCTTGCCTGCAAAGCCTAAGGACCCATGTTCAATTCCCCAGCACCCATGTAAGCCAGATGCACATGGTGGCGCATGTGCCTAGAATTTGTTTGCAGTGGCTAGAGGCCCTGGCACGCCCATTTTCTCTCTCTCTCTCTCTCTCTGCCTTTTTTCTCTCCCCTCAAACAAACATACAAACAAATAAATAAATATCAAAGTAAGTCTTTGTTAATATAAAAACAAGAATTTATAATACAAATTATACTGAATACTGAAAGAATGTTTACAACATTCTTTCATTTAGTGAAAAACTTGTCTTTTTAAATATTTTTATTTTATTTATTTATTTGAGAGAGAGAGGGAGAGAGGGACTGGCAGATATAGAAAGAGAATGGGTCCACCATTGCCTCTATCCATTGCATACGAACTCCAGACACATGTGCCACCTTATGCATCTGGCTTTACATGAGTCCTGGGGAATTGAATCTGGTTCCTATGTATTTGCAGGCAAACACCTTAACTGCTAAGCCATCTGTCCATCCCTTGAATCTTTTTTTTTAAACTTTTTATTTCTTATTATTTTTTGGAGAGAGACAGAGAGAGAGAGAGAGACAGACAGAGAGAGAGAGACAGAGGAAGACAGAGATGGGCGGGCCAGCAGTGTCTCAGCTGCTGCGAACGAAATCCAGATGTGCGCTCCCCCTTGTGGTCAAGTGCGGCATTGCGCCCTTGCCTCACTTTGCATCTGGCTAAACGTGGGACCTGGAGATTGGAACCGCTGGAGATTGGAACCAGTGTTCTTAGGCTTAGGAGGCAGGCGCCTTAACCCCTAAGCCATCTCTCCAGCCCCTTGAATCTTTTTAAACATGACTTCTTTGTTCAAGTAAGGTATGTCTGGGTAAGTAAACAATCATAACAAAAAATGACTAATAAAAGGACATAATATTTTCATTTGTAGCTTCATTAAAACCAAGATTAGCATTACTTTTATCACTTTTGAATATGCTAAGAAAATTTTAAATATGTTAGACAATTTTAAAAATACTGAAATATACAAGGATTTAAGAAATATAAAAAGCAAGAGTTAATAGAAGTGTTGTCAGAGGATTGAGTTCAATTCTTGTGGTTGAAGATGAATATATCCAGCCATTTTTGTTTTTGAAGTCCACCTGTATGTGTTTTCAGAAGAAGTCGGCACAAGTTTGGTGTCAGAAATGTAAGTCTAAGGGTTTATCTTGCTTTTACATGGGTACTGAGGAATTGAATCCAGACCGACAGGCTTTACATACATCTGCCTTTAATCACTGAACCATCTCTCCAGCTCCTTACCATTTGTTTATCTGATCATCAATCCAGAAGATTAACAATCATAGGCACATGAAAGTTTTGTACAATAAACCAAATTTTACAAATAGATTTTTTTTTTTGAGAGAGAGAGAGAGAGAGAGAATGGGTACGCCAGTGGCCCTCTCAGCTGTGAATGAACTCCAGACACATGTGTCCCCCTTGTGCACATGTGCAACATTGCGTGCTTGTGTCACTTTTGCATCTAGCTAAACATGGGACCTGGACTTTTGAACGGAGGTGCCTTCACCACTAAGCCATCTCTCCAGCTCACAAATAGATTTAAATATGCCAATTAAAATAAATTTTCTGGGCTGGGCATGATGGCACATGCCTTTAATCCCAGCACTTGGGAGGCAGAGGTAGGGGGATCTCCATGAGTTCAGGGTCACCCTGAGACTTACCTGAGGCTTACCCTGATTTTTTTTTGTTTGTTAGATTGGTTGACTAGGGAACTCTGCCCTCAGCCCCCTCAGCATTGTGGTTATATACATGTGTGACTTTCTTTTAATGTGGGTGCTTGGGATCAAACACAGGTCCTCATGCATACATAGCAAACACTCATCTGCTGAGCATCTCCCCAGACCCAGGAATTTTAAGTAACCTTTAATTATAGTTATGTAGTCATAACCTTGTACTCTTCAAGTTTTGATTTTTCACAACCTTTTTATGACATACTTTATTTAATTGTGTCCTCATATTCTATTTTCCAGCTTAGAATATTTTTTATTTATTTTATTTGAGAAAGAAAGAGACAGAGAGAGATAGAGAGAGGGAATGGGCACCACACCAGGGCCTCAGCTACTGCAAACAAACTCCAGACACAAGCACCACCTTGTGTATCTTGCTTATGTGGGTCCTGGAGAATTGAACCTGGGTCCTTTGGCTTTGCAGGCAAGCACCTTAACTGCTAAGCTACCTCCTCAGCCCTAGAATATCTTTTGTTAAATCTTAGGATAGAACTAATTTACAATCAAAAATCCTTTCTTAACTAAAAAGTGTTTCCATTTTTCTTTAACCAAAAATATGTTTCTTTCATGCTGGAGAGAGAGATGGCTTAGCGGTTAAGGCATTTTCCAGCAAAGCTAAAGGGCCTAGGTTCAATTCCCCAGTACCCACATAAAGCCAGATGCACAAGGTGGTGTTCATTTGCAGTGAGTAGAGGCCTGCACATGTCCTACTTACTGGGAGGCCATAGAGACAGTTCTAATGTCAGAGAACTCTTTGATGTGTGAATTCCTGTTGGTACCTATTCACAGTGGCCTAACACGAGGCACAGCTTCCTCCATTAATTGCCAGAATAAAATAAATGGCAAGCCTATGATCACTAGAGATGCCAGGCCAGCCACTTCCTTTTAGTTGTGTCTCACTTATGCTCATCTCCAAGAAAATGGCAGGACCAGAGTTCAGAAGTCTGAGCTTGGCTCTTTTGGACAGAGAAATCTGTCACTGCAAGTGGAAGGAAGGACATCCCTGAGACCTAAGGTGCAAAAAGGCCAAGGAAGGTTCTTGTTTTTTTAAGTTTGTCAACTATAAAACCAACAATTCATGTACTTTAGGGATATTAAAGTATAAACACCTTGTGGTGGTTTGAGTCAGGTGTCCCCCCCATAAACTTTATGTATTTTGAATGCTAGGTCCCTAGCTGGTGGCAATTTGGGAATTGGAGCCTCCTGGAGGTGGTGTATGATTGGGAGTGGGTTTATGGGTATTAGAGCCAGCTTCCCCTTGCCAGTGTATGACACACTCTCCTGCTGCTGTTGTCCAGCTGATGTTGGCCAGGAGGTGATGTCCAACTTCTGCTCATGCCATTGTTTTCCCCTACCATCATGGAGCTTCTCCTCAAGACTGTAAACCAAAATAAACCCTTTCCTCCCTCAAAAAAAAAAAATCTGTCACTGGTGCCATCTGTAGGGCACTAAGAAATTTTCTTGGAGTTTGTTGGGGTGGGAGAGAAAATGGTATGCCAGGATCAAATGTTCTTCCCCCACCCCAATTACACATCTCATTCAAGCGTCTTACTCTGAACATGGCCTCAAATCACAACCTACATTCTCCTTGGTATGAAAGACTCATCTTCCTCTGATCTTGTGGTAGGCAATTATTTAAAGCTGGGCAAAAAGCTGTGGTATCAGTCCCTTTTTTCACCACCAATTAAATATAATACATGTAACATAAGGTATTGAACTCCTACTCCAATGACCTCAAGAAAATGAAGAATGTTAGGTTGTGAAGGCATTTCAACATGCTGATGTTCAAAAGGAAGATGGTGTGGGATCAAAGTGTGGGTGTATTTAAACTTAATTATCATTATTGTTTTTTCTGAGTAATGACTCACTGTTTCTTTGTAGTAGCCCTGAAATATGGCTGAGCATAGCTGTCAAAACACCTGTCAGGACCTGCACCCATCTTCCAAGTCCAGAAACATATGTAGGCTTACAGGTCCTTATAGGCTTTGTTGCCCTATTTGCCTTGGGGTTCCTACCCCTCATATCCCAAGCTCAGACCCATGTATAGGTGTATAGGTTCTTCTAGGCTCTGTTGCTCTATTTGCTACCTTCTTTGAGGATAGTGGAGTAAAAAAATCAGTGTTGCAAAAGGAAAAAAGGGCCCAGATTAAGGGGCTTGATCGGTGACAGAACAAGAGGCTAACTGTATTACTCTGCTCACTGAAGATTCTCAGGCTTTAAGATACCTGGACTTGAAAGGAGAGTGAGTCAATTTAATAAAAATCTTTAGGGTTACAGTTTATACTGAATAAGGAGCCTCACTAGGGAAGGTATGGTCATTATTTTAGTTTTAGTTTTCTAGGAGCATTCTGGCAATAGGCATTGCCTGGTGCTATGCTAGCTACCGAGGTAGAATTATAGACAGTATGACTGAATAATTGAACTCCAGTGCTCCTTCAAAGAGGGCTGGATAGCATGTCCTACCCTGCTTTCTCATGAAAAAGGGTGACATAACCATTTATCATTGTCTAGTTGCATGAGAGTATAGGGGCTGAGTGAAATACGATGAGCAGCAAGTTGGATAAGAACCCAACACTTATGGTATAAGGAGTATAATTGAGGAGAGCTGCAGATAGTCATGTCTGTAAGGACAGATTGAAAAGGAACCAACTGACTGAAAATTGGGTTTGAACTCGAGAAAATGGAAAACCTTTTCTCTCTAGAGTATCTCTCTCTCTTTCTCTCTCTTTTTCTTCAAGGTAGGATCTTATTCAAGCCCAGGCTGACTCGGAACTCACTCTATAGTCCTAGGCTGATCTCAGACTCACAGTGATTCTCCTATCTCTGTCTCCAGAGTGCTGGAATTAAAGGTGTATACCACCATACCCGGCTATAGTTCCCCTTTTTAAAATTAAACATTTCACATTTATAGAAAAATACTTTACCTGTGTTGCTGTTCTACTTCAGGCACACACTGAACCTTAGAAAACTGTATTGAACTTCCATTATCATGTCCAGTTTCCTTCCCTGCTAAGTGAGACTGAATGATGTGTGGACTGAAGAGGCTATTGTAGAAAAAATGAGTATGGCTTTCAAGGTTTGGTCATAAGAAAAAATCCTATTAAAATGGAAAGATATGATTACAATTGGTTGAAGATAATTCAATCATAAAACTTCAGTGCTTGTCAGCTAAAACTGAAGTCCAGTTCTGAGAACATTACCTGCTGCAGGACTGAAAGGAATGGATGGACAAAGGGTTTGCCCCTCCTTCCTCATCCTCTCAAACAGAATCTAAACCAAGCTTCATAATCCTCCACTAAGTCAGCCACGTGCTCACAGATGTGAGAAAACTTTGCTTCCTCCATCCCCTACCTATAAATCATGAACAAAGGCACACTTGTCATTAACTGTGTCCTCAGGGGCCTGAGAAAACGCCTTCCTTCATCCCCTCACCCACATACCAGGGAACAAAGGCACACTTGGCCGACATACTGCAGAGCTGAAAAGAATGGATAATTAGTATTCATCCCCTTCCTCAGCTTCCCCTTCAACAGAATCCATACCAACATCCTAATAATACTTTTGTAGCATGGCCATGTCCTCGTAAGCCTCAGAAAACTCCTTCTACACCCTCACCCACTTACCAGGGAACAAAGGCACACTGGCAAACATCGGGATAAACTTGTGGTACAGACAAGAATAGGCCTTAGTAATGGCTATAGTGTTGCTGAGCAAGCAGCTTGCCATACCTGGTCCAGGTGTCTACCAGTGGGAGGTATCCCAGTGGGAGGCTGGTTATTAAGGGTTATTAACCTTGAAGCCAGTGGAACACCAGTCTACAAACTGCATGTTGAATATGGATTTGATGGTGGCAACAGAAGCATTAACATCTTTCAGATACACATCACCACAGTACACCAGGCAGCAGGCCATGTATTACCATAGCAATGGTTCTATTTCACCATCTCTTTGTCTAGCTCAGAGCACACCCACACCGAGGGTGACGCCCGCACTGCGCCTGGATCTGGACTTGGACCTGCACCTGCACCTGCACCTGGACCTGAATCTGGATGCCACCAGACCCCTCGCAATAATAATAATAATAGTAATAATAACAATAAGGAAAACCAAATAATAATAATAACAGTTATAACAATGAAAACCAAATAATAGTAATAGTAATAATAATAATAAAAAAACCTAATAATAGTAATAATAATAAGGAAAACCAAATAGTGATAGTGATAGTGGTAGTAAGGAAAACCAAATAATAATAGTAATAATAATAATGATAAAAATAATAATATAACAACAATAATGAAACTAATAATAATAATAATAATAATTAAAACCAAATAATAATATTAACAATGATAAAACCAAATAATAATAATAGTAGTAACAATAATGATAATAAGGAAAACCAAATAATAATAAGAAGAACAATAATAAATCACTTGAGCCTGGTGGCACTCATGCCTTTCATCCCAGCAGCACTGGGCAGGCAGAGGTAGAAGGGTCATGGTCATGAGTTCAAAGCCAGCCTGAGACACCAGAGTGAATTCTGGGTCAGCCTGGGCTAGAGCCAGACCCTGCCTTGAAAACCAAACAAAGAAATTTATATATATATATATATATATATATATATATGTATAAAAATTTACATATAACCTTAACCCTAATCCTATTATGATATATACATAAATTTACATATTTACATATAAGTTTATATATATTTGTATATGTATATATTATGTAGTATATATAATATATAATAATATATAACACATAAAATAATATATTGTACATATTATATATGTAAATATATCCTATATTTTAATGTATATATGTATAAATTTAAATTATATCCATATATAAACTTAAATATTTACATGTAAATTTTTATATAAATTTAAATATATATAATATATAATATATAAAGTAAATACACATTATACATATTATATATTTATATATATATATCATTCACTAAACACCTCCTCCTGATTTTGGCTACATGACACTGTACTTACGGTAGATGTTACATTTATTTCTTTGGTTTTCTTTTCTTTTTTTTTTTTTTTTTTTTTTGGTTTTCGAGGTAGGGTCTGGCTCTAGCCCAGGCTGAGCTGGAATTCACTCTGTCGTCTCAGGCTGGCCTCAAACTCACAGCCACAACCCTCCTCCCTCTCTGCCTCCCTCCCCAGTGCTGCTGGGATGAAAGGCATGAGCGCCACCATAAATATATTTTTTTATTTTATTATTATTATTATTTCATTTTTATTATTATTTTATTTGATTATTTGTTATTTTGCAGTGGCTTAGACTTATTAAATTAATGAAAAATTATTTTAAAAAAGATTTTATTATTTTATTGTATTATTTTTTTTTATTTTATTTATTATTTTTATTTTTTATTATTTATTACTGCTGGCTCTATGCCCCCTTTGCTGTATTTTCTCTCTCTCTCTGATGTTTTGAACTGACGACTTGACTGAAGATTTGCTAGTGCTGGTGATCACGGTCCTCCAAACTCTGTGGTGTAAATAGGGTGAGACCCTGCCTGGGGGAGAAGATGGCTCAGTGGTTCAGCACTGGCCTGGGGCGTCCCAGCTGACCTCTTGTGACATAAGGTTTCAGACCATTGCCATGGACACAAGGGGGCACAGGCATCCTCTTCCTAAATGAGCAGTGGCTGCCCTGGCACATTCTGTCTCAAACACAGTAGTAAATAAAAATCCTAAAATCACATAAGAAAAATTGAAAATGCCGAGGGGAAGCTGGACAGCAAATGCGGGGAAGGAAGGCTCAAAGTCCTGGCTCACTGGAAGTCTGGCTGGACGTCTGTCTTCAGATGCACGGACGGACACAGCACCAGGTTCTGTCATGGCTGGAGACTGTCCCACTTCTTCTCTCCCTCCTCCTTCTTGCAAAAATAAAATTAAATATTTATTTATTTATTTATTTATTTATTTATTTATTTGTTATTTTATTTATTTTTGGTTTTTGTGAGGTAGGGTCTCACTCTGGTCCAGGCTGACCTGGAATTCACTCTGTAGTCTCAGGGTGGCCTCAAACTCACGACAATCCTCCTACCTCTGCCTCCCGAGTGCTGGGATTAAAGGTGTGCACCACCATACCTGGCTATTTATTTATTTATTTATTTATTTATTTATTTATTTATTTTTATTTTTGGTTTTTCAAGATGATAGGGTCTCACTCTAGCCCAGGCCACCTAAGCCAGATGCACAAAAGGGGAACATGCATCTGGAGTTTGTTTGTAGTGCCCGGAGGCCTTGGTGCACCACTTCTCTCTATTTCTGTCTCTCAAATAAATAAAATATATATTTTTAAAAAGACATGATACAGTGCCCTAATCCAACTCACTCTGTCCCCAAGAACAGGATACTCAGAGTCTCTGAGACTTAGTTCCCACCCTTGTGAGGTGGACATTGTGGGCTACGTTGGGACAGTGTGTGTGAAGAGCCTGGTACTCATGAGATGCTATTGATTGCATGTCCTCCCTCTGGAAGGGTGAGGAATGTGCAGATAGACAGTGGATGGGGTGCTGGCACATGAGCTTATCACTGTACCTCTTTCTTCTCTTAGGGGGCATAGAAAGGCACTGGTCAGCTGGAGGGATGGCTTATTTATTTATTTTAATTTTGTTTTTGGATGATAAGGGTTCAATCTCCCCAGGACCACCAGAAGCCAGATGCACAAGGGGCACATGCATCTGGAGTTCGTTTGTAGTGGCTGGAGGCCCTGGCGTGCCCATTCTCTCTTATTTCTCTCTCTCTCTGCTTGCAAATAAATAAGCAAAAAGTAAAATAAAATTTTACAAAAGAAAGAAAGAAAGAAAGAAAGAAAGAAAGAAAGAAAGAAAGAAAGAAAGAAAGAAAGAAAGAAGGCAAGAAGGCACTGGTCCTATCTGAGCAACACAGACATGGCCATCCCACAGCAAAGCCACACAGCCTCCCAGGCAGCCCCTCTGTACATTCCCAAGACTTGTCCTTTCCCAGGGACCACCACCTGGTGCTGCAGGCCCTGATTCATCTGGCCCATTCCTCCTGGGAATCCTCTATAGGGCCACAGCACCCAGCTCCTCCCTTCCCCAGGCCCTGGAATCATGACCAAAATCCTGGATCAGTACTCACTCACTGACCCAAATTCACTCTGGTCCCATGAGTAAACTGCTCATTTACCCTGGGACTATTTTACAGCCTAGGCATGCTCTTGAGGCTCCTAGGTCAGAAGAGTGCTATGGCCTCGGTCTCCTCTAGACTGTGTCAGGACAGTGGGCCAGAAGCACAAAGGAAGGGGCTCAGGAAATAGGATGGCAAGGGGAGTGAAGAAAAGGTCAGACCAGACCACTTGTGTGTCTAGGTCACCAAAGTCAGACATTTGTCCTTCCCCTCCCTCTCCCTAGTTTTCTTCATACGATCCCCAGGAGCCTGAGAGACCGTTTCATACCCTGGCCTTAGCAACACCATTGTATGATTGTGATTCTAACTTAAATTTTTCTTCACCTTTTTCGGACGTATAATGATGAGCCATCAGGGGTGACTCCTCCTACCTCTGACTCCTGAGTGCTGGGATTAAAAGCATGCACCACCACGCCTGGCAAAAGTTTATTTATTTCAGTGAGTTAGAGAGAGAGAGAGAGAGAGAGAACGGATGTGCCAGGGCCTCCAGCCACTGCAAACAAACTCCAGATGTATGAACCCACTTGTGCATCTGGCTTACATGAGTCCTGGGGAACCTAGCCTCAACCAGGGTCCTTAGACCTCACAGGTAAGCACTTAATTGCTAAGCCATCTGTCCAGTCCTCTATTTCTCTTTTTATCTGATTTTATTTTTTTTATCTAACATTTATTTATTAGAGACAGAGAGGGGAAGAGAGAGAGAGTGGGTGCACCAGGGCCTCCAGCCACTGCAAATGAACTCCAGACACATGCGCCCCCTTGGGCATCTGGCTTATGTGGGTCCTGGGGAATCAAGCCTTGAACCGGGGTCCTTAGGCTTCACAGGCAAACGCCTTAACTGCTAATCCACTTCTCCAGCCCCCTATTTCTCTTTCTGCCTATCACTCTGAACCCTCACGCTTTCCTTATATCTGTCCAATAGTTGGTCATCAATATGATTGAAGAGACTACGAGAACCAAGCTGGACAATGACTTCAATAGCTGAATCATGTGAGAAGCCTGGGCCTGGTGGGGGACAGTCAGTGCTGCTGGCCAGTGTGGCCCACCCAGCCCCTCCCTCTAGTTGCTCCATCCCAGAGATGCCTTAGGAGCTGGGGAGCTGGGGCCTCATCAGATGGATGCCAGTGTAGCCACCTCTTTCTTTTTTTTATTGACAACTTCTATACTTACATACAAAAAACGTATGATATTTCCCTCCCCTCCCCCCTAGCCATCTCTTTCTTCATGGCATTAGCTAGCAGAGGGAGGGCTGCAGAGTGCCGAAGAAAGGGGGAGCAGGTGGGTCAGGATGCGGCACGCAGGGGAAGCAGGAGCTTGTGCTCCAATTCTGCCTTGGTGCCTAATGAGTGTAAGCCACAGGTAGCACAGAGGTGAGGTGTTACTTCTCTTCAAAGAAGATGAACATCACCAGCAACCTTTGAGCACCTACAGCTCAATGTACTGCAGGGGCCAACCCTGACTTTCAGGTCTCCTGTGTCACACAACTCTTCTGATGACCAGAGCCTGAAGGGAATTTCCTCTGGGACTAGAGAACATTTGGGCCATTGGTGGGTGGACTACAGGTCTGGCAGTATGCACAGGTCTACAGCTGTACTTGGTTTAGTGGCTTTTCTTTCTTTCTTTCTTTCTTTCTTTCTTTCTTTCTTTCTTTCTTTTTTTGGTTTTGGTTTTTTGAGGTAGGGTCTCACTCTATCTCAGGCTGACCTGGAAATAACTATGTCATCTCTGGGTGGCCTCAAACTCATGGCGATCCTCCTACCTCTGCCTCCCAAGTGCTGGGATTAAAGGCATGCACCACCACGCCTGGTTAGTGGCTTTTCTTTTCTTTCTTTCTTCTTCTTCTTCTTTTTTTTTTTTTTTTTTTTTTTTTTCGAGGTAGGGTCTCACTCTGGTCCAGGCTGACCTGGAATTAACTATGTAGTCTCAGGGTGGCCTTGAACTCTCAGCGATCCTCCTACCTCTGCCTCCTGAGTGCTGGGATTAAAGGCGTGCGCCACCACGCCCAGCTTTTTTTTTTTTTTTTTTTTTTTTTTTTTTTTTGAGATAGGGTCTCGCTCTAGCCCAGGCTGACCTGGAGTCCACTCTGTAGTCTCAGGGTGGCCTTGAACTCATGGCAGTCCTCCTACCTCTGCCTCCCATGGGCTGAGATTAAAGGTAGATGTGTGCCACCACATATGGCTTTCCATATAATTTTCACTTAGAGTTTATAAATAAAACTTCAACCCAAGGAAGTACCCCTCTCTCTATCTATCTATCTATCTATCTATCTATCTATCTATCTATCTATCTATCTATCTATATCTATACATCTATATCTATATAATTTTTTTTTGTCTAGCCTAGGCTGACCTGGAATTCACTCTGTAGTCTCAGGGTGTCCTCAAAGTCATGGTGATCCTCCTACCTCTGTCTCCTGAGTGCTGGGATTAAAGGCGTGTGCACCACCACGCCCAGCTAGGCTTAGTGGCTTTTCACTTAATCCTCAGTTCCACTTCCTTGTTGCCAGCTTCAGCTTCTCCCAAACTGAGGTGTTTATAGTCCTTCCAGCCTTAAGTCATATTCCCAGCCTATCGTCCCTGCAGAAAAGGTACCGTGGGACCTCCTGGGCTGGGAAGGAAGAAGAAGCCTGGGACAGTCAGCAAAACCCACAGCAGACACTGGAGGTTGGTGACAGGGACAGTAAGTGGAAGAGTCTTCCACAGGGGCAGATACTCCTCACTGCTGGGCCCATCTGAGCTTGTGTCTGACCACTAGACCCCTGTTATCCTCCAAGCTGGACAGATAGCAAAGAGCCCCAGGGGGGAAGGCCACCCATTTTGGGAGTCAGTGCCTTCTGGTCTCTGCCAGTTACTTTTTGTAGCTCCTGAGAGCCCACAGGGAGATAACCTCTATGTCACCTGGCCCACTCGCTAGCTTTGTGTGATGGTTGAGCTTGTGACAACTTGATCTGTTTAGGAATCCACAGACATTCCTCATAAGTGGATCTCTGAGGTTGCTTCTTGGAAGGATTAACTAAAGCAGGAATCCTTTCCCCAGGGTGAGTCCTTCCCCCAGAGTGGGTGGCCCTTCTTGGGTGAGAGCTTGTCTAAATGAGCTCTGGGAAGGAAAGGATCTCCTCCCCCCACCTGGCTGCAGGTACTGCTTGCTGCTTAACATTGTGGACTGAAGAGCAGCGTGGACTGAAGAGCAATCTCTCCAGGACAGCTCCAGGCCTTCAGTGCAGGATCAGGACTGCTGAGTCATCCAGCCTCGTGGACTGAGCAGCTACGGGGTTCCTTGACTTTCAGGCCTGCAACCTGCTATCGCTGGACTGTTGTAAGGTAATCCCAATAAATTCCCTTTTAAATACAATTCATTCTATAGGATCTGTTCCTCTACAGAATCCTGATTAATACACTTTGGATACATAGGCCCTGGGATGGCATGTGCTGGCACATGCCTTTAATCCCAGCACTTGGGAGGCAGAGGTCGGACGATCGCTGTGAGTTCAAGGCCACCCTGAGACTACATAGTGAATTCCAGGTCTGACTGAGCTAGAGTGAGACCCTACCTTGAAAAAAAAATAGCCACATGGGTGCCTGACTGAGCCATTCTGTCCCTGCTGCCTTGCATGCCAAAATAATGAGGATCAACATGATTTCCAGGTCGCTCTTCAGAGACAGCCTTAGAGGCCACTGGATCTGGGGTGAGCCCACTGTCAACCTTTGACGAGGACTTTGTCCTTTGAGAGTCACAGTGTCTCCCTGTAAAATGGGTCTGCTAAATACTCCACTTGCAGCCATGCTGAGCTAGAAGAGCTGAATTAAGTGGGGTGTCTGTGCCTGTCACTCACTGTGAGATGGAAGAGTTGTTGGTGTTAATTGTGGAATCTGGGCCCACAGTGTGCCCAGGTTGCTTCCTGGTCTTAATGGAACAAGTATGGACAGGCAAGAGGAGGAGTGATTAGAGAGCAGTACTGGAGGAGAACGGGATGCAGCTTTCCTTGGGGACACTTCCTAGCTGAGGTTTGACCAAGCTTTGCTCTGTGATGAGTCCTGCACGCACACAAAGGCACTATTGCTGCCTTGGGGGCTCTGAAAGGAAGGACTTTAAAATATACAGGATTTATTCTTTTATTTTTATTTATTTATTTATTTATTTATTTATTTATTTATTTATTTATTTTTTTGTTTTGTTTTGTTTTTGGTGTAGGGTCTCACTGTGGTCCAGGCTGACCTGGAATTCACTATGTAGTCTCAGGGTGGCCTCAAACTCATGGTGATCCTCCTACCTCTGCCATCTGAGTGCTGGGATTAAAGGCATGTGCCACCACACCCTGCCTACAAGGTTTATTCTTGACTGTGCTCACATTTTTTTTTTTGCTTTTTCGAGGTAGGGTCTCACTCTGGCCCAGGCTGACCTGGAATTAACTATGTAGTCTCAGGGTGGCCTTGAACTCACGGCAATCCTCCTAACTCTGCCTCCCGAGTGCTGGGATTAAAGGCGTGCGCCACTAGGCCCGGCAGTGCTCACATTTTTTATACCACAGACCCTCCTGCTTCCTCCCATGTTAACTTATGCTCTCTCTTGCTACCTCCAGTTCAGCCTTCTCAATTACTACATAAGACAGGTGTGGCGGTTTGAATCGGTGTCCCCCAATATATTCTGTGTTTTATTAGTTTGTAGTTTGCATCTGCAGCCACCTGGCTGGAGGCAGTGTCACTGGATGGATCTTAAGGTGTGGTAGTGGGTTTGGGATTTCAATCTAAAGATATATGCAAAGTGTGCCTAGCTGGAGTTCCTGAGGTGTGCTGTGCTGTGTGGCTTTTGGCTTGTGGGTTTCTCCCTGTGTTTGGTCCTGTGAAGGCAGGCCAGCTTCTTTGCCATGATGGAACTTCCCCTGGATCTGTAAGCTTCAGTAAATCCCTTCCTCCATATCTGCGCCTGGTCTGGAAGCTCATCTCAGCAAACCTAAAGCTGCCTGCTCCAACAGGGAGCCACAGAATTGATCTTTCTGGGGTGACAGATCTATTAGATCACTTGTCCAATACATCCGTACAATTATCATTTGTCAATTGCAAAGGACATTTAAAAACCATATATAGCCGGGCGTGGTGGCGCACGCCTTTAATCCCAGCACTCAGGAGGGAGAGGTAGGAGGATCACCATTAGTTCAAGGTCACCCTGAGACTCCATAGTGAATTCCAGGTCAGCCTGGGCTAGAGTGAGACCCTACCTTGAAGAAAACAAAAAACAAACAAACAAAAAACTATATATAAAATGCATGAGATAGCCGGCATGGTGGGGTGCACGCCTTTAATCCCACCAATAGGGAGGCGGAAGTAAGAGGATTGCCATGAATTCAAGGCCACCCTGAGAGTCCATAGTGAAGTCCAGGTCAGCCTGGACCAGAGTGAGACCCTACCTCGAAAAAGCAAAAAAAAAAAAAAAAAAAAAAAAAAAAAAAAAATGCATGAGTACAACTTGGCTGCCTAACCTAAACAGTTTTGTGTGTGATGTGTGACTCCGTTGTTTACTTTTTATTAGATCCACTTTCTTTTGGAAGTACAGCTTCTATTTTTTTTTTTTTTTTTGGTTTTTCGAGGTAGGGTCTCACTCTGATCCAGGCTGACCTGGAATTTACTATGTAGTCTCAGGGTGGCCTCGAACTCATGGTGATCCTCCTACCTCTGCCTCCCAAGTGTTGGGATTAAAGGCGTGCGCCACCACGCCCGACTTGTACAGCTTCTATTTTGACCTGTAGCAGCAACATAATTTATGACACAATTTACAATACTTTCTCATTCTTTATTTTTTTTTTTTTTTTTTTTTTTTTTTTTTTTTTTTGAGGTAGGGTCTCACTCTAGCCCAGGCTGACCTGGAATTCACTATGTAGTCTCAGGGTGGCCTTGAACTCAAGGCGATCCTCCTACCTCTGCCTCGCGAGTGCTGGGATTAAAGGTGTGCGCCACCACACCCAGCTCATTATTTCTTCCAGCTCAAGGATATGTTGTGTATCGAGGCTGGCATCCTACCCTGGGGCTGGCCCCTGGTGAAGTTCTGTTCAGGCTATGGAATCCTGGTGAATGAGCTCCTGTCATCTTGTGTGTCTATAGCGATCACTCTTTGGGGAAGTTGTTTTCATAGGCTGTATTCTGGGGGAACAAGCTGCTCTTATGGGTGATTGAGGTTCTTTCCAGAGAAGGTTTACCAGATGATGAATTTGGTGAAAACAAACTGTTCTTGGTGTTGGTCACACACTGGGGTGCCTCCCTGGAGAAGATTTTTTCAGAGAGTAAATTCTGGAAAGAGAATTCTTCTTGTGGTAGGTCATACACTTGGGTGCCTTATTGGAGAAGTGTGTCTCAAGTGGCATTCCCTGGAAGCATGTGCTTCTCTTCTTGTGTTGTGTGCCACCTGTGGTCACAACCTGGAGGACCCCACTGAAGAGGAAGTGTTCAGATGGCGTTCTGAACCCCTGCAGGTCATGCCACTCTTTCTTTCCAAAAGTGCTGAGATGAGCAGCCATATGTCCATATTGGGTCCCCTTCTGGTGGCAGCACAGGGTGTCTGGCAGAAGTCTGGTGACTTCTTTGTTTAATGCTTGCCATCCTATTGGCAAGTTAAGGTCGTAAGAGTAGGCTCACTTGCTCTCCTCCTTAAGGGAAGAATGAAGGTGAGAGGATCTTAAGGGGTCATGGCAGCACTCAGCTGCATGGACTTAACTTTCTGGTCATTTATGTCCTCCCAGGGTGACTGACAATTTAAAACGAGATATGTGACCATGGCCTCATTACACTTTTTTACTCATAAATAGTCCCTAATGTCATGAGGGGTTTACCCCAATATTTACATTGCCATCACAGTGCTGAGTTTTGGGTCTCTGGGGACTGTCTATACGTCAGCTACTACTACACATTTCTTACCATGACTGAGCCATATATTCTCCATAATGTGGTCTATTGTGCCTCTGCCTGTGGTCAACAGTTAACAACTGGCTAGTGACACTGAAATGTATATGGAAAAACTGGGATGAGATGGAATAGTGTTTTATTATTATTATTATTATTATTTATTTTATTTTAATTTTTTTTTGGTTTTCAAGGTAGGTTTCACTCTGGTCCAGGCTGACCTTGAATTAACTATGTAGTCTCAGGGTGGCCTCGAACTCTCAGCAATCCTCCTACCTCTGCCTCCCGAGTGCTGGGATTAAAGGCGTGCGCCACCACGCCCGGCTGTTTTATTATTAAATGATTATATTTACTGAGGGAAGTACACCATCAAGGAAAGGCACCCTAGTGGCTGGAGAGCCCACGTGGCGGGCCTGAAAAATCTGTAGAGAAAAGAAGACAGAAATGAAAGGTAGGAGTTATGTTATGTGAGTGTCCAGTGCCTTTCCTTCTCACTACACTCCACCAATGCCATCTACTAACCATGGTTGGGCGCAGGACTGTGGCAGGCCTGCGTGCGTTCTGAGGTAAAGGCTCCTCCCCCTCCCTGGGCGGCCAATAGGCTGGTTTCTGGCAGTCGTGTTGGGGCTGGACTTCCGGGAAGAGCCTCACACAGGTGTTTCCGGCTGCTTCCCGCGCCTCCAGTCACAAACTTTTGAGGAACGAGGGCGAGTCAGCCGGCTTAACTCACACAAGAACGGGTCTGGAGCCCCGCACTGCTGTTACAAATGGCAGAAAACGGCTGCAGGGCCTGGCCAGGGTCAGCCGGCTCCACACACACGCTTGTGGGAGCAGAGCGCGCACACAGCAGGTTTGCCTTCCAGTGGACAAGTACCTGAGATGCAGAGACTGCTGGTCAGCTTCGCTCACCTGGTCTTCACACCGGCTCAGTGAGTTTTACCTTCTCACCTGAGTATTTCTGAGAATGTCAAGGTTCTCAGAAGACCAAAGGATGGGGCTGGAGAGATGGCTTAGCGGGTAAGGCGCTCACCTTTAAAGCCAAAAGTACAAGGGGGCGCATGCATCTGGAGTTCGTTTGCAGTGGCTGGAGGCCCTGTCACGCGTGCGCCCATTCTCTCTCTCAAATAAATAAATAAGAAAGCCCAAGAATGCTCTTGTTTACTATGACTTACTCTGAGTATTGAAACCATGTTTCATTCCGAGTGCATTCAATGTTAAGGCTGTTGATGGGCAGAGAAGGCCCCCATGTTTACATCTAAACCACCAGGGCTTTTTAAAAATGACTTTAAAATGTAAAATGGTGCTGAATGGCCGAAGTGAAGGAAAGTTCAGGATGGAGGAAATTGTCTCACATTGACGGATATTAGGAAGCAGGAATTCTTGGGCTACTTAAAATTTTTCTTAAGGCCAGACGTGGTGGCACACGCCTTTAATCCCAGCACTCGGGAGGCAGAGGTAGGAGGATCGCCGAGAGTTCGAGGCCACCCTGAGACTACATAGTGAATTCCAGGTCAGCCTGAGCTACAGTGAGACCCTACCTCGAAAAACAAAAAAAAATTTTCTTTCTTAAAGATCTGGTTGGGTTCTGATATTGTCACCATGCCCAGGATAGGGTTAATGCCTAATTTACCCCTTCCCAGACTTGTCTTAGAAGCATATCAGGAGGCTAATGACACAACGTGACTTATATTGAACATGTCACGGGCAGTGGAACACATGTTTGCTAGCTGCAGGCCTTCCACTCAGGTGCAGCTGGATTCTTAACACAGCTGAAAAGAATTTCAGACTGAGTCAGAAGCAGAGTCAATGAGACTGAGTAGGAGAAAGGACGGATCGTTGAGTCAGGAGAGGATTGCACCCAAGTTCCTCAGCATCAGTGACTGGTGCTTTTGGAGTTGTGTTGTTTAAAGGATGTGGGCTACTCAGTTCCTTATAAAAAGATTTTATAATGAAATCATAGGGTTATTTATAAGGGTACTGGACTGACTTGCATATAAGGAAATATATAACTAAAGCAAAAATGGATAACATTAAATTTTTTTACAGATATTTTACTTCCAGTTATTTATTTGAGAGGGGGGAACAGATAAAAAGAATAGGGGTGCCAGGGCCCCAAGGTACTGCAAACAAACCCCAGACACAAGTGCCACCATATGCATCTGGCTCTTTGTGGGTACTGGGGAATCAAACCTGGGTCCTTAAGCTTCGTGGGCTAGCGCCTTAACTGCTAAACCACTTCCTAGCCCAATAAATTTTTCTAAAAAAGATAAAGTGTAAATTTGCTATAAATAGATCACAAAGATGTAAAAGAATGTGGTAGGGCCAGGCATGGTGGCACATGCCTTCAATCCAGCATTCAGGAAACAGAGGTAGGAGGATCACTGTGAGTTCAAGGCCAGCCTGAGACTACATAGTGTATAGTGAATTCCAGGTGAGCCTGGGCTACAGGGGGATCCTACCTAGAAAAACAAAAAAAAAAAATTTAAATATATTTTATTTATTTATTTGAGAGAGAGAGAAAGAGGGAGAGAGATAGGGAGAGAGAATGGGCATGCCAGGGCCTCCAGCCCTGCAAAGGAACTCCAGATGCATGTGCCCCCTTGTGCATCTGGATTACATGGGTACTGGAGAATCGAACTGGGTTCCTTTGGCTTGGCAGGCAAGTGCCTTAACAGCTAAGCCATCTCTCCAGCCCCCCCCCCAAATTTTTTAAAATGTGGTAGGGAGGGCTTTTTCCTCCAGGTATTACCTGATGCCAGTAGAGAATGCCTTGTAGTAGGCCTGGCAAAGTAACAGCAGAGATATGAGTCTGCTGCAGTGGGAAACCTGTTTTTGAAATTTGAGCCACTCCCATCTTATATCATATCCTGGACATTTGATAATGTTCTAATTGTCAGTAACTGCTTTTGTCAGGTACCCCCTATTGTTCAGACATAAGACCATATATGACCATGCCCAACAAAAATATATTTTTCCTTTTTTGTTTTGTTTTCCCAGGTAGGGTTTCACTCTAGCTCAGGCTGACCTGGAATTCACTATGTTGTCTCAGGGTGGCCTTGAACTCATGGCAATCCTCCTACCTCTGCCACCCGAGTGCTGGGATTAAAGGCATGTGCCACCCCACCTGGCTATATTTTTCTTTATTTTTGTCAGCACTACAAGTAAGGAGAAGATAATTAAAACTTCCTCATTATTTCTTCCAGCTCAAGGATATGTTGTGTATCGAGGCTGGCATCCTACCCTGGGGCTGGCCCCTGGTGAAGTTCTGTTCAGGCTATGGAATCCTGGTGAATGAGCTCCTGTCATCTTGTGTGTCTATAGCGATCACTCTTTGGGGAAGTTGTTTTCATAGGCTGTATTCTGGGGGAACAAGCTGCTCTTATGGGTGATTGAGGTTCTTTCCAGAGAAGGTTTACCAGATGATGAATTTGGTGAAAACAAACTGTTCTTGGTGTTGGTCACACACTGGGGTGCCTCCTGGAGAAGATTTTTTTTTTTTGAGAGTAAATTCTGGAAAGAGAATTCTTCTTGTGGTAGGTCATACACTTGGGTGCCTTATTGGAGAAGTGTGTCTCAAGTGGCATTCCCTGGAAGCATGTGCTTCTCTTCTTGTGTTGTTACACTTGTGCCACCTGTGGTCACAACCTGGAGGACCCCACTGAAGAGGAAGTGTTCAGATGGCGTTCTGAACCCCTGCAGGTCATGCCACTCTTTCTTTCCAAAAGTGCTGAGATGAGCAGCCATATGTCCACATTGGGTCCCCTTCTGGTGGCAGCACAGGGTGTCTGGCAGAAGTCTGGTGACTTCTTTGTTTAATGCTTGCCATCCTATTGGGCAAGGTAAGGTCGTAAGAGTAGGCTCACTTGCTCTCCTCCTTAAGGGAAGAATGAAGGTGAGAGGATCTTAAGGGGTCATGGCAGCACTCAGCTGCATGGACTTAACTTTCTGGTCATTTATGTCCTCCCAGGGTGACTGACAATTTAAAACGAGATATGTGACCATGGCCTCATTACACTTTTTTACTCATAAATAGTCCCTAATGTCATGAGGGGTTTACCCCATTATTTACATTGCCATCACAGTGCTGAGTTTTGGGTCTCTGGGGACTGTCTATACGTCAGCTACTACTACACATTTCTTACCATGACTGAGCCATATATTCTCCATAATGTGGTCTATTGTGCCTCTGCCTGTGGTCAACAGTTAACAACTGGCTAGTGACACTGAAATGTATATGGAAAAACTGGGATGAGATGGAATAGTGTTTTTATTATTATTATTATTATTTTATTTTATTTTTTTTTTTTTTTGGTTTTCAAAGTAGGTTTCACTCTGGTCCAGGCTGACCTTGAATTAACTATGTAGTCTCAGGGTGGCCTCGAACTCTCAGCAATCCTCCTACCTCTGCCTCCCGAGTGCTGGGATTAAAGGCGTGCGCCACCACGCCTGGCTGTTTTATTATTAAATGATTATATTTACTGAGGGAAGTACACAATCAAGGAAAGGCACCTAGTGGCTGGAGAGCCCACGTGGCGGGCCTGAAAATCTGTAGAGAAAAGAAGACAGAAATGAAAGGTAGGAGTTATGTTATGTGAGTGTCCAGTGCCTCTCCTTCTCACTACACTCCACAAATGCCATCTACTAACCATGGTTGGGCGCAGGACTGTGGCAGGCCTGCGTGCGTTCTGAGGTAAAGGCTCCGCCCCCTCCCTGGGCGGCCAATAGGCTGGTTTCTGGCAGTCGTGTTGGGGCTGGACTTCCGGGAAGAGCCTCACACAGGTGTTTCCGGCTGCTTCCCGCGCCTCCAGTCACAAACTTTTGAGGAACGAGGGCGAGTCAGCCGGCTTAACTCACACAAGAACGGGTCTGGAGCCCCGCACTGCTGTTACAAATGGCAGAAAATGGCTGCAGGGCCTGGCCAGGGTCAGCTGGCTCCACACACACGCCTGTGGGAGCAGAGCGCGCACACAGCAGGTTTGCCTTCCTGTGGACAAGTACCTGAAATGCAGAGACTGCTGGTCAGCATGGCTCACCTGGTCTTCACACCAGCTCAGTGAGTTTTACCTTCTCACCTGAGTATTTCTGAGAATGTCAAGGTTCTCAGAAGACCAAAGGATGGGGCTGGAGAGATGGCTTAGCGGGTAAGGCGCTCACCTTTAAAGCCAAAAGTACAAAGGGGCGCATGCATCTGGAGTTTGTTTGCAGTGGCTGGAGGCCCTGTCACGCGTGCGCCCATTCTCTCTCTCAAATAAATAAATAAGAAAGCCCAAGAATGCTCTTGTTTACTATGACTTACTCTGAGTATTGAAACCATGTTTCATTCCGAGTGCATTCAATGTTAAGGCTGTTGATGGGCAGAGAAGGCCCCCATGTTTACATCTAAACCACCAGGGCTTTTTAAAAATGACTTTAAAATGTAAAATGGTGCTGAATGGCCGAAGTGAAGGAAAGTTCAGGATGGAGGAAATTGTCTCACATTGATGGATATTAGGAAGCAGGAATTCTTGGGCTACTTAAAATTTTTCTTAAGGCCAGACGTGGTGGCACACGCCTTTAATCCCAGCACTCGGGAGGCAAAGGTAGGAGGATCACTGAGAGTTCGAGGCCACCCTGAGACTACGTAGTGAATTCCAGGTCAGCCTGAGCTACAGTGAGACCCTACCTCGAAAAACAAAAAAAAAAATTTTTTTAAAAAGTTCTGGTTGGGTTCTGATATTGTCACCATGCCCAGGATAGGGTTAATGCCTAATTTACCCCTTCCCAGACTTGTCTTAGAAGCATATCAGGAGGCTAATGACAAAACGTGACTTATATTGAACATGTCACGGGCAGTGGAACACATGTTTGCTAGCTGCAGGCCTTCCACTCAGGTGCAGCTGGATTCTTAACACAGCTGAAAAGAATTTCAGACTGAGTCAGAAGCAGAGTCAATGAGACTGAGTAGGAGAAAGGATGGATCGTTGAGTCAGGAGAGGATTGCACCCAAGTTCCTCAGCATCAGTGACTGGTGCTTTTGGAGTTGTGTTGTTTAAAGGATGTGGGCTACTCAGTTCCTTATAAAAAGATTTTATAATGAAATCATAGGGTTATTTATAAGGGTACTGGACTGACTTGCATATAAGGAAATATATAACTAAAGCAAAAATGGATAACATTAAATTTTTTTACAGATATTTTACTTCCAGTTATTTATTTGAGAGGGGGGAACAGATAAAAAGAATAGGGGTGCCAGGGCCCCAGGTACTGCAAACAAACCCCAGACACAAGTGCCACCATATGCATCTGGCTCTTTGTGGGTACTGGGGAATCAAACCTGGGTCCTTAAGCTTCGTGGGCTAGCGCCTTAACTGCTAAACCACTTCCTAGCCCAATAAATTTTTCTAAAAAAGATAAAGTGTAAATTTGCTATACATAGATCACAAAGATGTAAAAGAATGTGGTAGGGCCAGGCATGGTGGCACATGCCTTCAATCCAGCATTCAGGAAACAGAGGTAGGAGGATCACTGTGAGTTCAAGGCCAGCCTGAGACTACATAGTGTATAGTGAATTCCAGGTGAGCCTGGGCTACAGGGGGATCCTACCTAGAAAAAACAAAAAAAAAAATTTTAAATATATTTTATTTATTTATTTGAGAGAGAGAAAGAGGGAGAGAGAGAGGGAGAGAGAATGGGCATGCCAGGGCCTCCAGCCCTGCAAAGGAACTCCAGATGCATGTGCCCCCTTGTGCATCTGGATTACATGGGTACTGGAGAATCGAACTGGGTTCCTTTGGCTTGGCAGGCAAGTGCCTTAACAGCTAAGCCATCTCTCCAGCCCCCCCCCCCCAAAATTTTTTAAATGTGGTAGGGAGGGCTTTTTCCTCCAGGTATTACCTGATGCCAGTAGAGAATGCCTTGTAGTAGGCCTGGCAAAGTAACAGCAGAGATATGAGTCTGCTGCAGTGGGAAACCTGTTTTTGAAATTTGAGCCACTCCCATCTTATATCATATCCTGGACATTTGATAATGTTCTAATTGTCAGTAACTGCTTTTGTCAGGTACCCCCTATTGTTCAGACATAAGACCATATATGACCATGCCCAACAAAAATATATTTTTTCCTTTTTTTGTTTTGTTTTTCCCAGGTAGGGTTTCACTCTAGCTCAGGCTGACCTGGAATTCACTATGTTGTCTCAGGGTGGCCTTGAACTCATGGCAATCCTCCTACCTCTGCCACCCGAGTGCTGGGATTAAAGGCATGTGCCACCCCACCTGGCTATATTTTTTCTTTATTTTTTGTCAGCACTACAAGTAAGGAGAAGATAATTAAAACTTCATAAATGCCAGGTTTACATGGCTGATAGCAGCATGTAAATCATGACTTAGTTAGTAGAGGTATTTCTTTAATTTTTGTTTTTCTCTTTTTTCTTTTTAGTTTTTCCAAGATAGGGTCTCACTCTAGCCCAGGCTGACCTGGAATTTACTATGTAGTCTCAGGGTGGCCTGGAACTCTCGGCGATCCTCCTACCTCTGCCTCTCAAGTGCTGGGATTAAAGGCGTGCGCCACCATGCCCGGCTGTAAATCTTTTTTTTTATTGACAACTTCTATAATTACATACAAAAACTGCCTGATATTTCCCTCCCCCCGTTTGTTTTATTTTTGTCCACTGTTACTCAGCTTTTGAGCACTGGAACAGAGTCACTAAGATGATCAACTTCAGAAGAGGAAGCCTTGATTTTGGCTCATGGTAACAGATTGCAGCCCTGTTGCTTTTGGGTCCCTGATAAGGCAGATGGTGGGAGAGCCTAGTAGAAGTAGCTGCTCACCTCATACAATCCTGGAATCTAGAGAGAGGAGGAGAGGCCAGGTCCCAGGATCCCCTTCAAGAACATTGCCTTACTCACCTAAACTTCCTTCCTTGAGTCTCACCCCATCAGTGCTCTTCTCCCTCCCCGTCATGTCACTGACTGTGGAATTAAGCCTTCAATACTAGGGGAACATCCACCATACAAACTATAGTAGATAACTTTCCACAAGTCACGACCTTCCATTAGTAGTTACCAAAATAATCCCATTAAAAAGTATTCTCGTGCTCACAGGGAACAAATCAAGGTAAAAAGATTTCCCTTTTCTGAACATTTGCATCTTTAATCTTCTTAGGAGTGTGGCCTGGTCTTGGGAATGCAGAAATGGCTCAGCAGTTAAGATGCTTGGTCTGCAAAGCCTAATGACTGAGGTTTGATTCCCTAGTGTCCACATAAAGCCCAATGAACAAAGTGGTGCAAGCATCTGTAGTCTTCCTCCCTCCCTCCCCCCCCTCTCTCTCTTTCTTTCTTTCTTTCTTTCTTTCTTTCTTTTTTCTTTCTTTTCTTTCTTTCTTTTTTTTCTTTGGTTTTGAGTGTCACTTTAGCTCAGAGCTGGAATGTATTATGTAGTCTCAGTGTGACCTCAAACTCATGGTGATCCTATCTCTGCCTCCCAAGTGCTGGGATTAAAGGCGTGTACCATCACATCCAGCTACATCTGTAGTTTGTTTGCAGCAGCTCTCTCCTTGCAAATAAATAAATTTTAAAAATAAATGAATTATATCACAGTCAGGTATAGGCCCTAGGTTATGGCTTTAATCCATGAGTAAAGTAATTTGCTATCTTAAATATCTCCCCTCTTGTATTTTTTATTATTTTTATTAATTATGAACTTCACTGTATGAACAAATAGTGTGTTGGTCCTATACCTCTCATGATATCCCCTATTCCCCATCCCCAGTGTTGGTGGTATTCACCATGGACTTATCAGTGCATCTTAGTTTTTTGAGGAAGTTCCTTTCTTTTTTTTAATTTTTAAATTTTTGCTCTAAGTTTTTCTTTAAATATTTAATTTTTTTATTGGTGATGGGGGAGAGAGAGAGAGGAAGGGAGGGAGGAAGGTAGAGGGCACCCCAGGGCCTGTAGCCACTACAAGTGAACTCTAGACATAAGAGCCACTATATACATCTGGCTTATGTGGGTTCTGGGGAATCAAACTTGGGTCCTTGGGCTTGGCAGGCAAGTGCCTTAACAGCTAAGCCATCTCTCCAGCCTATTATTTTTTAATTTTTATTTATTTATTTGAGAGGGAGTGGGAGAGAGAGAGAATGGCACACCATGTCCTCCTGCAGCTGCAAATGAACTGCAGATGCATGCACCCCTTGTGCATGTGGCTTACATGGGTCCTGGAGAATTGAACATGGGTTCTTGGGCTTTGTAGGCAAGTGCCTTAACTGCTAAGCCATATCTCCAGCCCTCCCTTTCCTTTTTTTTGGGGGGGGGGTTTCGAGGTAGGGTCTCACTCTGGCCCAGGCTGATCTGGAATTAACTATGTAGTCTCAGGGTGGCCTCGAACTCACGGCGATCCTCCTACCTCTGCCTCCCGAGTGCTGGGATTAAAGGCATGCTCCACCATGCCCGGCTCCCTTTCCTTTTTTTTTTTTTTTTGAGAGACAGAGAGAGGGGAAGAGGAAGACAGAATGGGTGTGATGCTTTCAATAAAATCTAGATGCGTGCACCGCCTTGTGGGCAAGTGTGGCATTGCGGCCTTGTGTTACTTTGCTCTGGCTAAACGTGGGATGTGGAGATTGGAACTGGCATTCTTAGGCTTAGCAGGCAGGCACCTTAACCACTCAGCCATCTCTTCAGCCCCCTCTCTTGTTTAGAAAGAAGCAGAAACTCACTTTGTTGGCCAGATTGGCCTCAAACTTGTGATCTTGCTGTAGCTGGGATTATAGGTGTGCACGACTGCACCTGGATGAAGAAATCCCCATGAAAGGACCCAGTGCAGCACTGGAGAGTCAGCCTTGGAATCAAACATGATCATCATCCACTGACACAGGATGTAGTCAGTAATTGAGGACAAGTTTAGCTTCTGGGATGAAAGGCATGTGCCACCATGCCTGGCTATATCAGCCATATTTTTTTAATTTCTGAGAACTCATGTGATTTAAACATTGAAGAGAGGTACAAAGTTGTAGGTCTACTCTCACCCTCTGTGCCTATACATCTCATTCTTCCCTATTGTCCCTAGAGATAAGCTTTTGTGTCAGTTTAGAACTCTTCCTGAGTGAGTGTGATAGTACAAACATTGAAAAACTGACCCTTCTAAAAACCATTTTTATTTTATTTGCAAGCAGAGGGTTAGAGAGACAGAGAATTGTCATGACAGGACCTCCAGGTACTGCAAACAAACTCCAGATGCATGTGCTTCTTTATGCTTTTGGCTTTATGTGGATACTGGGGGGTGGAACCTTGTTCATTAGACTTTGCAGTCAAGAGTGTTATCTGTTGAGCCATCTCATCAGCCCAATTGACCTCCCCCTCTTTTTTTTTTTTTTTTGGTTGTTCGAGGTAGGGTCTCACTCTGGTCCAGGCTGACCTGGAATTCACTCTGTATTCTCAGGGTGGCCTCGAACTCATGGCGATCCTCCTACCTCTGCCTCCTGAGTGCTGGGATTAAAGGCGTGAGCCACTTTGACCCGCTTTTTAAGACTTGTTATTGACAGCTTCCATAATTACAGGCAATAAACCATGATAATCCCCTCCCCTCCCCTCCCCTACTTTCCCCCTCACAAATCTCAGGGACCTCACTGTCCAACAACTCACTGGAAGGTATCCCACCCCTGGTACTGAAATCTTGCTAGTAACAGTGTGTGGCTTCTGGGTGTGCTGTTATCCAAAAGAATAGGCTTCTGTGTTATTCACCACATCTTGAATTTTGATTAACCCTCCCCCACCCTTCCCATGACCTTACTTAGGCTATTGTTAGACATTTGCCTTAACTGCTCAGCCATCTCTCCACCCCCAATAACTTTTTTTTTAAAGTAAGTTCTCTATACATAGATCACAAAGAAGGTCATAGATCACAAAGAAGGTCTTTAAGAATCCCAGCCCTCAGAGGCAGAGGTGGTGGATCACTGGTGGCACATGCCTGAGACTTCCTATCCCAGCCCTGTGGTAGGGAGGGAGTTTTGTCCAGGAGTAGAGCATGACTTCAGAAAGTTATAGAGCAGAGGGATGGGAGGATCACTGAGTTCAAGGTCAGCCTGAGTTGTTTATGATCTGGAGAGCTCCTTTAGGCAAGAGATAAGGAGAAGACTTCTCTGGTCTGTAGTAACATGGGGACTGCTAGCACAGGCTTGATGACATTCCTGATTTTTACTTTTGGGGGTTCAGTCATCCTAAACTGCCTCAGTAGTCCTAAAAAATTGTTTTTGGACATAAAATGAATTTGCTTAGTTTTGCAACTGGTGTTAGAAGGGGCAAGGGCATGTTTGAATATTGTTCTCCCTTCATGTGTCTGCCCATCCCTTTTTTTGTTGTTGGTTGTTTGTTTGGTTTCAAGTTAGGGTCTTATTCTAGTCCAGGCTGACCTGGCACTCACTCTGTAGTCCCAGGATGGTCTCAAACTCACAGCCCTCTGTATTAGTGCAATTTAAGGTGTGCACCACCACATCCTGGCCCCTTTAGTCATTCTTGTTTTTCTTTTGGAGAGAGAGAGAGAGAATTGGCATGCCAGCCGGGTGTGGTGGAACATGCTTTTAATCCCAGCACTCGGGATGCAGAGATAGGAGTTCCAGGCCACCCTGAGATGACATAGTTAATTCCAGGTCAGCCTGAGCTACAGTGAGATCCTACTTCAAAAACACAAAAAGAAAAAAAAAAAAGGGATGGGCTCACTAGCAGCTCTCAGCAGCTGAGAATGAACTCTAGATGCGTGCACCACCTTGTGGAAAAGAGTGACATTGCACCCTTGTGTCACTTTATGTCTGGCTAAATGTGGGACCTGGAGAATCAAACAGGTGTTCTTAGGCTTTGCAGGCAGACACCTTAACCACCAAGCCATCTCTCCAGCTCCCCTTCAGTTATTCCAAAGGGAGTCGGATGGGAATTAACTTGCCATAGCAGGAAGAATGAATGTTGGGGATCCACCCCGATCAACTCCATGTTGATGCCTGCATACAGTGAAAGCCCTGTGTTTGCAGCACCTCCCTCCCTCCTGCTGTGCATAGCTTTCCCTGAGGAACTTGATCCTGTAAACCTTGATATCTCCCCAGACACCTTCTTAAGCCACTGACTTTCCTGGTGTTATGTGCATTTTCTTTTTTTTCTTTTTATTTACTCATTATTTGACAGAGAAAGGGTGGGGGAGAGAGATTGAGAATGAGCCTGCAGGGCATCCAGCTACTGCAAACAAACTCCAGATGCATGTGCCCCCTTGTGCATCTGGCTTACATGGTAAACCCTGTTTTGAACTTCTAGCCACCCCATCTTTGCTATATCATATCCTGGCCATTTGATAATGTTTGGTTTTTTGAGGTAGGGTCTCACTGTAGCCCAGGCTGACCTGGAACTCACTATGTAGTCTCAGGGTGGCCTCAAAATCTTAGTGATCCTCCTACCTCTGCCTCTCAAGTGCTGGGATTAAAGGCGTGTGTCACCATGCATGGCTTTGATAATGTTTTAATTGTCAGTAACAGCTTTTGGCAGGTACCCCTGATTGTTCATACTTAAAAGTTCTTATACTCACCTAACAAAGCTGACATCCTCTCACTGTTATCACAGGTATGTGTCACCACATCCATGGATTGTTTTTTTAGTTTGTTTTCTTTTTTTTTCTTTCTCTCTCCCTTTTTTGGTTTTTCGAGGTAGGGTCTCTAAGAGTTCAGGCTGACCTGAAGTTCACTGTAGTCTTCAGGTGGACTTGAACTGCATGATCCTCCTACCTCGGCCTCAGGAGTGCTCGGATTAAAGGCGTGGTCCACCACGCCAGGCTCAACCAAGGATTTTCTTGTATCACACAGGGATTGAGGTGATCCTGGAGCCTCAAGGCTATTATTTGTTTTCTCTCCCCAAGTCCTCTCTCTCTTTGAGGTAGGATTGAAAGACCCAGGCCAGAGTAGCACCATGACAGGCCTCAGTCACTCTGTAGGCACAGGGGGGCGAGTTCCCAGAATCAAGGGAAGAACAAGCAGTACCAGGAAAAACCATAAACTTGTCCTGTGAGCATGACTCAACATTCTTAAGGTCCTGGACCGGATGGCCCAATAAGATCCACCATCTCAGAGTTTTGTAAATGTCAACCAATCAAATGAATGTAACCGCCATTTGCTGAGCCAATTAAGTTTGAAATTCCCCTAGACCTGGCCCACCAAAATCCTAAGACCAATCAGGAACCTCCAAGTACAGTTAATGTTCAAATCAGCCAATCATGTAGTTGAGTAGGTGATAGTCCCCTCCCCCTTGCTCAAACCTCAATAAAAAGCCCATTTTTCTGAATCTCCAGCCTCTTACAAGGATCCACTGTGTTGGTGAAGGCAAGAGGCCAAGCTTAAGCCCTCTTTGATTTGCATACGTGTTTGGTCTTCCTTGGTGGTCAGAAGGGGCGCCATGAACTGGGCATTACAGGGTCTCACTCTAGCCCAGGCTGACCTGGAACTCACACTGTAGTTCCAGGCTGTCCTTGAAGTCATGGCTATCCTCCTAAGTCTGCCTATTGAGTGCTGGGATTAAAGTCATGCGCCATCACGCCCAGTTTAAGATTTTATTATTAAATTATTATATTTATTTAGGAAACTACACAACCAAGGAAGGCACCCACGTGGCTGGAGAGCCCACCATGGAGGTCCTGGAAAAAAACTGCAGAAAGAGAAGAGAAGAGAAAATTCAAGAAGTTCCTGTCATGTGAGTGCCCAGTGCCACCGGGTTTAAGGAAAAGCCCTGGGGGCTTTTATTTTCATTTTTATGTATTTGAGGGAGGCAAAGAGGCAGAATGAGAGAGAAAATGGCCGCACCAGGGCTTCCAGCCATTGCTAACAAACTCTAGAGGCATGCGTATTGGTCCTGGAGAATCGAACTGGGCTCCTTTGCCTTTGCAGGCAAGCAATTTAACCACTAAGCCATCTCACCAGCCCAACCTTGGGGGCTTTTTAAAAAACTATATTTTTATTTATTTGAGAGAGAGAGAGAAACATGCACGGGGGTGAGAGGGAGAGATTGGGCACCCCAGAGCCTCCAGCCACTGTAGATGAACTCCAGATGCATATGCCCCCTTGTGCAGCTGACTGTGGGGTTCTTAAAAATGATTTTATGTCCTGGCCTGGTGGTAGATGCTTTTAATCCCAGCACGTGGGAGGCAGATGTGGGAGGATCGCCTTGAGTTTAAGGATACCCTGAGAATATAGAGTGAATTCCAGGTCAGCCTGAGCTAGAGTGAAACCCTACCTAGAAAAAAAAATTTTAAAACGTCAAATGGTGCTGAGTGGAGTAAATTTTTTCACGCTCACAGATATTAGGAGGCAGGAAAGTGGGCTGTTTAACAGTTTTCTGAAAGGTCGGCTTGGGTTCTGATATTGTCACCAGTTGAGGGTGAATACATAATTGACCTGTTTCCTGATCTATTCCAGGATAGAAAAAATACAGCCGGGTGTGGTGGCACACGCCTTTAATCCCAGCACTAGGAGGATCACCATGAGTTCAAGGCCACCCTGAGAATAAAGAGTGAATTCCAGCCGGGTGTGGTGGTGCACACCTTTAATCCCAGCACTTGTGAGGCTAAGGTAGGAGGATTGCCATGAGTTCGAGGCCACCCTGAGACTAAATAGTTAATTCCAGGTGAGCCTGGGCTAGAGTGAAACCCTACCTCGAAAAAAAAAAAAAAAAAAAAAAAAAAAAAAAAAAAAAGTTAGGGCTGGAGAAATGACTTAGTGGTTAAGGCGTTTGCCTGCAAAGCCAAAGGATCCTGGTTCGATTCTCCAGGACCCACATAAGCCAGAAGCGTGAGGGGCACATGCATCTGGAGTTCGTTTGCAGTGGCTAGAGGCCCTGGCATGCCCATTCTCTCTCTGCTTGCAAATAAATAAATAAATAAATAAATAAATAAATAAATGAATTCCAGGTCACCCTGAGCTAGAGTGAGACGCTACCTTGAAAACAGTAAAAGAAAAAAAAGGAATGGGCTCACCAGCAGCTCTCAGCAGCTATGAATGAACTCTGGATGCGTGCACCCCCTCGTGGACAACTGTGACATTGCACCCTTGTGTCACTTTAAGTCTGGCTAAATGTGGTTTATGGAGAATCAAACAGGTGTTCTTAGGCTTAGCAGGCAGACGCCTTAACCACTAAGCCATGTCTCCAGCACTAGGTCCAATTTCAAAAAATTTTTAAAATGTATTTATATGTGAGGCGAGAGATGCTGCAAACAAACTACAGATGCACATGCCACTTTGTGCGTCGGGCTTTAGGTGTGCTGAGCATGAAATAGGGATATAGAATGTTGGAGAGATGGCTTAGCTGTTAAGCATTTGCCTGTGAAGCCAAAGGATCCGGGTTTGAGACTCAATTCCCCAGGACCTAGTAATTGAGATGCATGAAGTGGTGCATGCATGGGAATTTGTTTGCAGTGGCTGGAGGCCCTGGTGCACCCATTCTCTAACCATCTGCCTTTCTCTCTCTCTCTCTCTCTCTCTCTCTCTTAATAAATAACTAAAAAGGGGATTTAAAGAGGACAGAGAAGACAGTACAGAGAACTGCCATGTGGGAGTAGGGGAACCTTACCCAATCCTGGAAGCTCAGGAGAGATGAACAGCCAGGAAAAAAGAAACATAGGTAGGCCAGAGTGAGGGGTGATTGTTCTAGGCTAGAGGCTGGCTCTGGAAGAGGCCAGCCATGAAGCCATCTTTTCGGGCCATGATTAACCAACCACAATGCAAATATCTGGTTTAAATTCCCTGGAAAGGGGAACTTCTGTGTCCCAAGAGGGGCACAGTTTGTTTGTAGAAAAATAGGGCTAGAGAACTCCTTCAATCAAGAGATAAGGAGATTATCCTTCTCTGATCTCTAGAAAAGTGGAGATTGAAAGGGCAGATTTAAGGACATTTATGCTTTCCACCCTAAACTAACCTAACAAAGCTACCTGACTCCCTCTCACTGGGATCACAGGTATGTGTCACCACATGCAGTACTTGGGTACCCATGGATTATTTTTAGTTTGTTTTGTTTTTGGTTTTTGGAGGTAGGTTCTCACTCTAGTTCAGGCTTACCTGTTCACTGTGTAGTCTCAGGGTGACCTTCAACTGAATGATCCTTCTATCTCTGCCTCCAAGTGCTGGGATTAAAGGTGTGTACTACCACACCCAGCTCAACCCATGTTTTTTTTATCACAGAAGGATTGAGGTGGTCCTGGAGCTTCAAGGCTATTATTTGTTTTCTCTCCCACGCCCTCTCTATCTTTGAGATAGGATCTCACTCTATCTAGCCCAGGCTGACCTGGAACTCACTCTGTAGTTCCAGGCTGTCCTTGAAGTCATGGCTATCTTCCTTCCTCTGCCTACCAAGTGCTGGGATTAAAGGCATGTGTCACCATGCCAATCTTAAGTTTTTATTATTAAATTATTATATTTATTGAGAAAACTACACAAGCAAGGAAAGGCACACACGTGGCTGGAGAGCCCACCATGGAGGTCCTTGAAAAAAAAATTGCAGAAAATGAAGAGAGAAGAGAAAGTTGAAGGAGTTCCTTTCATGTCAGTGCCCAGTGCCACTGGGTTTAAGGAAAAGACCTGGGGGCTTTTATTTTTACTTATTTGAGGGAGGGAAAGAGGCAGAATGAGAGAGAAAATGGGCACAGAAGGGCTTCCAGCCACTGCTAACAAACTCTAGACACATGCGTATTGGTCCTGGAGAATCGAACTGGGCTCCTTTGCCTTTGCAGGCAAGCAATTTAACCACTAAGCCATTGCTCCAGCCCAACCCTGGGGGCTTTTTTAAAAAATATATTTTTATTTATTTATTTGAGAGAGAGAAACCTGCACAGAGAGAGGGGGGTAGAGGGAGAGATTGGGTGCCCCAGAGCCTCCAGCTACTGTAGACGAACTGCAGATGCATTTTTCCCCTTGTTCAGCTGACTGGGGGCTTTAAAAAAATGATTTTAAGTCCTGGCCTGGTGGTACATGCTTTTAATCCCAGCATGTTGGAGGCAGAGGTGGGAGGATCATCTTGACACCCTGAGAATACAGAATGAATTCCAGGTCAGCCTGAGATAGAGTGAAACCCTACCTCGAAAAAAAAAAAAAAAAAGATTTTAAAACGTCAAATGGTGCTGAGTGGAGGAAATATTTTCACACTAACGGCTATTAGGAAAGAAGGAGGAATCCTTGGGCTATTTAACAGTTTTCTCAAAGGTCTGCTTGTGTTCTGATATTGTCACCATGCCCAGGTGAGGGAGAATGCCTAATTGACCCCTTACCCAATCTATTCCAGGACCAGAAACTAAATTGCATATTCTTAGCAACATATCAGATGGCTAATGCCAAAATGTGACTTATATTGACCATGTCACCAGCAGTGGGAAGACATCTCCGTGTCCCCAGCTTTGCTCTCTGAAGGCCTTCCACTCAGGTGCAGCCGGGTCTGCCTTAGGAGAATGGAAAGATGATTGAGGAGCGTCAGGTGCGGGCCTCAAGAGAAGAACGCCCCCAAATTCTTCAGCAGCAGTTGCGTCAGTGGCTGGTGGCTTTTGGAGTTACTTGTTTGAATGAGGTGAGCAACTCATTTCCTTATATAAAGATTTTATGGGCCAGGCATTGTGGCTCATGACTTTAATCCCAGCACTCAGGCAGCAGATGTAGGAGGATCTCTGAGTTCCAGGCCACCATTCCAGGTCAGCCTAAGCTAGAGTCAGACCCCATCTTGGAAAACTTAAAAAAAAGAATTTATAATAGAACCATAGGGTTCCAGCCCAATATTATATTTAATGATTTATTTATGTATTTATTTATGGGAGAGAGAAAGAATGGGTGCACCAGGGCCTCCAGCCACCACAAATGTACTCCAGATGCATTCACCACCATGTGCATCTGGTTTATGTGGGGCCTGGAGAATTGGACCAGGGTCCTTGGCTTCACAGACATCAGCCATAACTGCTAAGCCATCTCTCCAGCCCCCAATAACTGTTTTTTAAAAAGTAAGTTCTCTATACACAGATCACAAAGAAGGTCAAGAATGAGGTAGGGCTGGGTGTGGTGGCACATGCCTTTAATCCTAGCCCTCAGGAGGCAGAGGTGGGAGGATCACTGTTCAAGGTCAGCCTGAGACTATATAGTGTATAGGGAATTTCAGGTCACCCTGGGCTGGAGGGAGGAGACCATACTAGAAAAAATAATGTGGTAGGGAGGGAGTTTTTGTCCAGATATAACCTGATGCCAGTAGAGCATGACTTCTCCTAGTAGGCCTGTCAAAGTAATCGAGCAGAGGGCTGGAGGAATTGCTTAGAGGTTAAGGCATTTGCCTGCAAAGCCAAAGGACCCAAGTTCAATTCACCAGGACCCACATTAGCCAGATGTACAAGGGGGCACATGTATCTGGAATTGGTGTTCAGTGGCTGGAGGCCCTGGTGCACCTATTCTCTCTCTTCCTCTTTCTCTGTTAAATAAATAAATACAGAAAAAAAACACACACACACACACACACACACACACACACACACACACACACACACAAAACATTAGAAGCCAGGCTTGCTAGTGCATGCCTTTAATCCCAGCACTTGGTAAGCAGAGGTAGGAGGATCACTGTGACTTTGAGGCCGCCCTGAGATTACATACTGAGTTCCAGGTCACTGATGGATTTGGAATGGGGGCTGAGCTAACCTGCCATGATGCCAATTTTGGGGCTGAGTATCCACAATGCCACTACCAAATGTAAGCCTTCCTGGACTTGCAATTCTAGGAAAGGGGTACAGGGAAGGACTCAGGTTGTTTATGATCTGGAGAGCTCCTTTAGGCAAGAGATAAGGAGAAGACTTCTCTGGTCTGTTTGTTCATGCATAAAAGTTATATATATATATATATTTTTTGAGGTAGGATCTCTCTCTAGCCCAGGATGACCTGGAATTCACTATATAGTCTTAGGGTGGCCTCATACTCACAATGATCTTCCTACCTCTGTCTCCTAAGTGCCACCATCCCCAACAATATATTTTTTCTTTTTGCGAGCACTACAAGTGAGGAGAAAATAATTAAAACTTAATAAATGCTAAGCCGGGCGTGGTGGCGGGCATTTAATCCTATATATCTTTAAACTCATTATTCTTATCTACAGGCAAGGCTTAATTAATCCCAGCACTCAGGAGGCAGAGGTAGGAGGATCGCCGAGAGTTCGAGGCCACCCTGAGACTACATAGTTAATTCCAGGTCAGCCTGGGCCAGAGTGAGACCCTACCTCACAAAACAAAACAAAAAAAAAAAAAAAAAAAAAAAAAAAAAAACTAATAAATGCTAGGTACTTGACATATAGCACCATGTAAATGATGTCTTAGTGAATAGACATACATGGTTTTTTTTCTGGTTTTTTTTTCGTAGGGTTTCACTCTAGTCCTGGCAGACCTGGAATTCAGTATGTGGTCTCAGGGTAGCCTCAAACTCACAGCAATCCTCCTACCTCTGCCTGCCAAGTGTCTGGATTAAACGCATGTGCCACCATACCCATATTTTTTTTGATTATGGACAGAGACACAGAGAGACAGAAAGAGAGGGAGAGGGAGACAGAGAATGGGCATGCCAGCAGTCTCTCAGCTGCTGTGAACTAAATCCAGATGTTTGTACCCCCTTGTCGGCAAGTGCGCATTGCATCCTGCGTCACTTTGCATCTTGCTGAACGTTGGACCTGGAGATTGGAACCTGTGTTCTTAGGCCTGGGAGGCAGGAACCTTAACCGCTAAGCCATCTCTCCATCCCTAGGTCCAATTTTTAAAATTTTTAAAAATGTATTTATAGGTGAGGAGAGAGATGCTGCAAACAAACGACAGATGTATACAACACTTTGTACATCGGGCCTTAGGTGGGTACTGGGCAATTGAACTTGGGTCAGTAAATAGTAGACATTCTATTTTCAAATCATATAATCACTATAAAAATGTAATGAGATTAATACAAATAATGAGACTACTTTGAAGATAAAGCTGGCAAAATTTATTAATATGGAATATGATGAGAATGGGTCCAAGTTAACAATGGTTCTCACCAACAACTGCAGTTCAAACTACAGTCAATTAGTACTACCAAGTCCCATCACTCATAGGGCCTGATGTGTGATGGCTGTAAAGCATGCAGCTATTGCTTGTATGGGTTGCATTACTATTTACTATCTAAAATCTCTCCCTTTATTTGTTTGTTTTATTTTTGGCCACTGTTACTCAGTACTTGGACGAGGTCACTAAGATGATCAAGTTCAGAAGAGGAAGCCTTGATTTTGGCTCATGGTAAGACATTTCAGCCCTGTTGCTTTTGGGTCCCAGATAAGGCAGATGGTTGGAGTGCCTAGTAGAAGTAGCTGCTCACCTCATACAATCCTGGAATCCAGACTGAGGAGGGGAGGCCATGTTCCAGGATCACCTTCAAGAACATTGCCTTCCTCACCTAAACTTCCTTCCCTTGAGTCCCACCTCCTAAATGCTCTTCTCCCTCCCTGTCATGTCACTGACTGTGGAATTAAGCCTTCAATATTAGGGGAACATCCACCATACAAACTATAGTAGTTACCCTTCCACAGCAACCACCTTCTTCCATTATTAGTTACTGCATTAACCCCATTAAAAGGTATTCATGTGCTCAGTCCCAGAGAACAAATCAAGGCAAATAGGTTTCCCTCTTCTGAACTTTTGCATCTTCAGTATTCTCAGGAGTTGGACCTGGTCTTGGGAATGGAGAGATGGCTCAGCAGTTAAGATGATTGGCCTGCAAAGCTTAATGATCCAGGTTTGATACCCCAGTACCCATTTAAAGCCCAATGCACAAAGTGGTGTAAGCATCTGTAGTTTGTTTGCAGCAGCTCTCTCCTTGCAAGTACATAAATTAAAAAAATTAAAAAAAATGGACCTCATCTTGTCCTATGAGACAGTCACGTGTAGGCTCTTGGTTATGCATTTAATCCATGAGGAAAGTAGTATTTGCCATCTTAAAGATTCTCCCTTGTTCTCTTTTTTATTGTTTCTTAAAATTTTTTTATTTAATTATTTATTTGAGAAAGAGGGAAAGAGAGTGCCAGGGCCTCCAGCTGCTGCAAAGAAACTGCAGGTGTTTGTGCCCCCTTGTGCATCTGGCTAACATGGGTCCTGGGGAATGGAACCTGGATACTTTGGCTTTGCAGACAAATGCCTTAACTGCTGAGCCATCCCTCTAACCCTTTTTTATTGTGTTTATTAATTATGAACTTCACTGTATGAACAAATCATGTGTTGGTCCTATTCCTCTTATGGTACCCCCCATTCCCCATCCACATTCCACTGAGGATCCTCCTCAGTGCTGTTGGTGGTTCTCACCATGGGCTTAAGAATGCACTTTAGTCTCTTTTGGGGACGGTTTCTTCCATTTTTCCATTTTTTCTTTTTTCTTTCATTTATTTATTTTTTGTTTTTGGTGTTTCAAGGTAGGGTTTCAGTTTAGTCCAGGGTGGCCTTGAACGCACAGAGATCCTCCTACCCCTGCCTCCCAAGTGCTGGGATTACAGGCATGAGCCGCCGCGCCTGGCCCATTTTTTTTTTAACAAAGAGGGAGCTGGGGAGACTGGCTTCATTAATAAGCACCTTTAATCACTGATCCCTTGCTCCAATCCTCCATTTTTTATTTTTTTGCTCTAAATTTTTTCTTTGAAATATTTTGTGTTTAACTATTGGGGAGGGGAGGCTTGTTTCTAATGGGTTCATTTTATGAGACGCACTGCTTTGGCATATGCATGCCTATACCCTCTTTCGTAGTATCTGGATAATATTGTATGTAATGTATGCAGCCATTCCTCCACTGACACATTGCCTTTTGCTCTATCCCTGTGGTCAATGCTGTTTGACTATGATACCATGTTTGGCTTTATGTGTAGTAGCTTTCCTAAGCTTTCCTAAAGAGATTTAGATTCTCAGCGATTCTCCTACCTCTGCTTCCCAAGTGCTGGGATTAATGGCATGCCCCACCATTACCTTGGACTCATGTTTATGATCTGGAGAGCTCCTTCAGGCAAGAGATAAGGATAAGACTTCTCTGGTCTGTAGTAACATGGGGACTGCTAGCACAGGCTTGATGACATTCCTGCTTTTTACTTTTGGACGTTCAGTCATCCTAAACTGCATCAGTAGTCCTAACTAAAAGTTTTTTTTTTTTACATAAACATGAATTTGCTTAATTTTCCAACTGGTGTTAGAAGGGGCAAGGGAAAGTTTGAATATTGTTCTCCCTTCATGTGTCTGCCCATCCCTTGTTTTGTTGTTGGTTGTTTGTTTGTTTTCAAGTTAGGGTCTTATTCTAGCCCAGACTGATCTGGCACTCACTCTGTAGTCCCAGGATGGTCTCAAACTCACAGCCATCCTCCTACCTCTGTCCCCCCCTCCGTTGCTGGGATTAAAGGTGTGTACCACTACATCCTGGCCCCTTTAGTTACTCTTTATTATTTTTTTTTTTTTTTGGAGAGAGAGAATGGGTGTGCCAGCCAGGCATGGTGGCACATGACTTTAATCCCAGCACTCAGTAGGCAGAGGTAGGAGGATCACCATGAGTTCAAGGCCACCCTGAGATGACAAAGTTCATTCCAGTACAGCCTGAGCTAGAGTGAGACCCTACCTCACAGCAGCATCTCAGAAGCTTTGAATGAACTCTAGATGTGTGCACCCCCTTCTGGACAAGTGTGGCATTGCACCCTTGTGTCACTACATCTGGCTAGATGTGAGATCTGGAGAATCAAACAGGTGTTCTTAGGCTTGGCAGGCAGACGCCTTCACCACCAAGCTGTCTCTCCAGCCCCCTTCAGTTTTTCTTTTTTTTGAGTTTTTTTAATTATTAATTTTTAATTGAAACATTCTATACTTACCAAAAAACATGGTATTTCCCTCCCCACCCCATTCCACTTTAGAACACCAATCTCGATCATATCCCCTCCCTCTCTCCATTAGTCTCTCTTTTAATTTGATGTCATCATCTTTTTCTTCTATTTTGAGGGTCTTGCGAAGGTATTGCTAGGCACTGCAAGGTCATGGATATCGAGGCCAATTTCTGTCTGGGAAGTTGCATTTTTTTTTTTTTTTTTTTTTTTGGCTTTTCGAGGTAGGGTCTCACTCTGGCCCAGGCTGACCTGGAAATAACTATGTAGTCTCAGTGTGGCCTTGAACTCTCAGCGATCCTCCTACCTCTGCCTCCCGAGTGCTGTGGGTAGTTGCATTTTAAGAAGTCATACACCCTTCAGTTATTCTTAAAGGGAGTCTTATGGGAATTAGCTTGCCATAGCAGGAAGAATGAATGTTGGGGACCCACCACTACCAACTCCATGTTGCTGTCTGCTTGTAATGAAAGCCATGTGTTTGCAGCACCTCCCTCCTGCTGTGCAGAGTATCAGAGCTTTCCCTGAGGGACTTGATCCTGTAAGCCTTGATATCTCCCCAGACACCTTCTCAAGCCACTGGCTTTCCTGGTGTGATCTGCATTTTTTTTCTTTTTATTTATTTATTATTTGACAGGAAAGGGTGGGGGTGAGAGATTGAGAATGAGCATGCAGGTTTGTCTAGCTGCTGTAAACAAACTCCAGATGCATGTGCCCATTGTGCATCTGGTTTATGTGGGAAACCCTGTTTTGAAATTTAAGCCACCCCCATATTTGCTATATCATATCATGGCCATTTGATAATGTTTGGTTTTTTGAGGTAAGGTCTCTCTCTAGCCCAGGATGACCTGGAATTCACTATGTAGTCTCAGGGTGGCCTCAAACTCACAGTGATCTTGCTACCTCTGTCTCCCAAGTGCTAGGACTAAAGGCGTGTGTCACCATGCCCAACAATATATTTTTTCTTTTTTTTTTTTTTGCAGTACAAGTAAGGAGAAAAGAATTAAAACTTAATAAATTCCAGGTTAACTTGGCAGATAGCATCATGTATATGATGACTTAGTTAATAGAGTTATATGTTTTTGCTGGTTTTTCTAGGTAAGGTTTCACTCTAGTCCAGGCTGACCTGGGATTCACTATGTGGTCTCAGGGTGACCTCAAACTCACAGCAAACCTCCTACCTCTGCCTCCCAAGTGCTGGGATTAAAGGCATGTGCCACCATGCCTGTCTATTTTTTTCTATTATTATTTGAGGCTGGATTTCACTGTGTGGCCTAGGCTAGCTTTGAATACATGACAATCCTCTTCTTTCAGCTCATCCTCCTGCATGCTGAAATTATAGATGTTCACAATCATGTCTGGCCTGTGGTGTGAATTTAGACTTTAAGTTAACTCTCTTTATCTATTTAGCCATCTGTTTATTTAGGATAGGTTGTACATGTATTTAGTGATCATGATGGAAAGGTATCAGCAGAGTAGAAGGCCTTGGGAGTCCAGGGCCCTGGATTGGGGAGCTTGAGCTCACAGCCATCAGCATGTGCTGCATCTGAACTTTGCTCTGCTTAGGGCATCAACCACATGTTTCCTCTTCTGCATCATGTTGGAAATGATGATCTGGTCAATGTGAAATCCTATGTGTATTCTGGAGCATTTCAAATGCATTGCACATACTTCTGTGCAGTTTAGATTGGTGACAGCATGATATCAAACCCATGAACAGCGACTGGAAAGTTCTGTCTGCAAGGTCCCTTGGGGATACCCATACAGGCAATAGTTGCATGGTTTACAGACATCACACACCAGGCCCCAGGAGTGATGGGACTTGGTATTCCTAATTGACTGTAGTTTGAGGTGCAGTTGTTGCTGAGAACCATTGTTAACTTGGACACATTCTCATTCTAAGTAGTGTCATTATCTTTATTAATCTCATTATATTTTATAGTGATTATATCATTTGAAAATAGACTGCCTTACTATTTACTTGCTAAAGTCTCTTCCTTTATTTCATCAACTTGTTTGTTTTATTTTTGGCCATTGTTATTCAGTGTGGAACAAGGTCACTAAGCTGATCAACTTCAGAAGAGGAAGCCTTGATTTTGGCTCATGGTAAGAGATTTCAGCCCTGTTGCTTTTGGGTTACTGATAAGGCAGATGGTGGGAATGCCTAGTATAAGCAGCTGCTCACCTCATAGAATCCTGGAATCCAGAGTGAGGCAGAGAGGCCAGGTCCCCAGATCCCCTTCAAGAACATTATTCACCTGAACTTCCTTCCCTTGAGTTCCACCTCTTCAATTCTCTTCCCTCACCCAGTCATGTCACTGAGTGGAACTAAGCCTTCAACCTTAGGGGAGCATCCAAGATACAAACTATAGTAGTTACCCGTTCACCTTCTTTGCTTATTAGTCACCAAAATAACTCCATTAAATAGTATTCATAGCTGTGTGTGATGGCACATGCCTTTAATCCCAGCATTTGTGAGGCAGAGATAGGAGGATCAACATGAGTTCAAGGTCAGCCTTTACCAGAGTGAGACCCTACCTCAAAAAAAAGTATTCTGTGCTCAGTCCCAGGGAACAAATCAAATGTTTCCCTTTTCTGAACATTTGCATCTTTAGTCTAAAGACCCAGGTTCAGTTGCCCAGTACCCACCTAAAGCCCGATGCACAAAGTGGTATATGCATCTGTAGTTTGTTTGCAGCATCTCTCTCTTCACAAATAAATACATTTTAAAAAATTTAAAAAATTGGACCTACTCTTGTCCTATAAGACAGAGTCAGGTATATATAGGCTCTTGGTTGTGGCTTTAGTCCATGAGGAAAGTAGTATTTGCTATCTTAAATTATGAACTTCACTCTGTAAACAAATCACATGTTCATCTGATTTCCCTCATGATATTCCCTATTGCCCACCCCCATTTCTTGAGTATCTTTCTCAGTGGTGTTGGTGATACTAACCATGGGCTTATGAATGCATCTTAGTCTCTTTTGGGAATGGTTCCTTCCTTTTTTTTTTTTTTTTTTTTAAACAAGAGGGAGCTGTGGAGACTGTCTTTGTGAATAAGCACCTTTAATCACTGATCCATTGCCCCAGAAATATAGCATTTTGTCTGTTTGTTTGTTTTTTAGTTTTTGTTGTAATTCTTTTTTCTTTCAATATTTTGTTTATATTTGTTGGGAGTCAGAGAGAGAGAGGAAAGAGAATATGAGAATGAGAATGGGCATAGCAGGAGCCACTACAAACAAACTCCAGACATAAGCACCACCATGTGCATCTGGCTTATGTGGGTCTGGGCAATCAAACCTGGGTCCTTAGGCATTTCAGGCAATTGCCTTAAGAGCTAAGCCATTTCTGTAGCCTATTCTTTTAAAAATTTTATTTAATTATTCAGGGAAGGGAGAATGGGTACACCATGGCTTGGTGCAGCTGCAAATGAACTGTAGATGTATGTGCCACCTTGTGCATTTGGCTTTTGTGGGTCCTGCAGAATTGAACCTGGGTACTTTGGCTTAGCAGGCTAGTGCCTTCATTGCTAAGCCATCTCTGCAGCCCTTCCTTCTTGTTTTGAAAGAAGCAGAAACTCACTTTATTAGCCAGGTTGGCCTCAAACTTGTGATCTTCCTGTAGTTGGGATTACAGGTGTGCATGACTGCACCTGGATGAAGAAATCTCCACGTAAGGACCCAGTGCAGCACTGGAGAGTCAGCCTTGGAATGGAACATGATCTTCTTCCACTGACACGGGATGCAGTCAGTGTTTGAGGACAGATTTAGGTTGGAAATTGAAATGGTGGTACAATGTTTGGTATGGTGGTGAATACCTCTAATTCCAGCACACAGGAGGTTGTAGCCTCAGAATTTCCATGAATTTGAGGTGAGCTTGGGTTACATAGTGAGTTCTAGGCCACTCCAGGTTTCATGGCCAGTTCCTGTCTTATATGAACAAACACCAAGATTTGGTGGTGGAAAATTAAATAGTTTCTGATTAAATAGTTTCTCTCCCCTATGCAGCTGAAATAAAAATAATTATTATTCTCCTCTTTTCTATTTTTTTTTTTTTTTTTTTTTTTTTGGAGAGAGAGAGAGAGGAGAGGGAGAGGGAGGAAGAGGAAGACAGAATTGGTGTGCCAGAAGCCTCTCAGCTGCTGAGAACGAACTCTAGATGTGTCTGCCCTCTTGTGGGCAAGTGTGGAATTGCACCCTTGGGTCACTTTGCATCTGGCTAAACGTGGGACGTGGAGATTTGAACTGACGTTCTTAGGCTTAGCAGGCAGGCGCCTTAACCGCTAAGCCATCTCTCCAGCCCTCTATTTCCTTTTTTTCTATTCAGGTGCCCACACTAGCCTTGAACTTGCCATCCTCCTCATCAGCCTAATAGATGGGATTGCAGGCCTGTAGCAACAGATCCAGCCAAACATATCCCCAGCTGTTTATTTACTTAGCAGTGCTACTGTTTGAACCCAAGGTTCTGTACCACCGACCTATATCAGTAGCACTCCCACTTCCTCAGCATGAGAGCTCGGATTTTTTTTCAGCAGGAGCACACCTGGCTTTAGTTTCCCCTACACTAGTGACAAGTATGTGACTGAGTTCTGCTGAGGTGTTAGTGGAAGTTGTTTGGTTGAGATGATTGGAAATTTTCTAAAACAGGATTAACTAAGCTGGTGCATCAACTTTTTTTCTTCCTGGAAGTTGCAGTGGTGGTTTTAGCTTCCATCTCATGTCAATCATGCTACCATGAACCACATGCCAAATATGGATGAAGATGTAGTTCAGGTATGAAACTGCCACACAAGCCTTGCTCTGGATTTCTCCTTCATGGAGAAAATGAAGCATTCTATGCAGCTGTAGAGATCTTTTCTCTTAATTTACTCCCCCCCCCCCCCGTGTGTGTGTGTGTGTGTGGATTACAATTCTCAACATGTGGAACATGATGGAATTTTTCTAATATTTTCTTTTCCTTTTCAGTGAAACTTGGAGGAATTGTCATTAAGTAAGAATAAGGATTGTATGTGGGAGGTTTGAGAATAAATAAGTGAAATAATCATTATCAAATCTGAGAGTGAATTAAGCAAAATGCAGAATTTCCAGATGCTGCTGAAGGCATACTAGATCCTTCAGATACTTGTAGTTGAAAATATAAAATAAGGTCCTAGCTTTGTGGTTCATGCTTGTAATCCCAGCACTCAGGAGGGAGAGGTAGGAAGATCACCCTGAGTTTGTGACCACCCTGAGGCTACATAGTGAATTCCAGGTCAGCCTGGGCTACAGAGCGTGTACCTCAAAAAAACAAACCAAGAAAAAGAAGATGGAAATATAAAATAAGTCATCTTGTTGTTTTTTTTTTGTTTTTGTAGCAAGTCAAAAGTGCACCATAGATATATAATTTGTTTTGCCCAAGAGAAGTGTATTGCTAAAGCATTTTCCCTATTTGTGAAAAAGAGGACTACATAGTTAGGTGTCCCCCACATGCCATTAGATGACCTGAATGTATTTGTAAAACCATGGGGTTAATACAATACATAAACTTGAAAACAAAACAAATCATCTTGTAGTGTTCTGTTAAGAACACATTCCATCACTTAACATGTTGTTGTGTTGATAGAACCCAGTACTTCATTTGTGCTAGTCAAGTGCTGTACCATAGAGCTGCATCCCAAGACACAGACACATTTTTAAGAAATTTATTTATTTCAGAGAGAGAGAGAGAGAGAGAGAGAGAGAGAGAGAGAAATGGGCCTCCAGTCAGTGCAAACAAACACCAGCCACAAGCACCACCATGTGCATCTGGCTGTATGTAGGTACTGGGGAAGCCAATCTGGGTCCTTAACCCCTAAGCCATCTCTCCAGCCTAATAGATTTTTTTAAATCAGTAAAGTAAGTTTGGTATACGTAGATCACAAAAATGTTCAAGAATGTGGTAGGGCTTGGTGTGAGTTAGGATCCCTGTGAGTTCAGGACCAGCCTGAGACAACATAGTGTATAGTGAATTCCAGGTCAGTCTGCACTAAAAGGAGACTCTACCCAGGAAAACAAACAACAATAACAACAATGAATTAAAATAAAATAAAATAAAATCAAAAAATAAAATAAAATAAAATAAAATAAAATAAAATAAAATAAAATTTAAAAATGTGGTAGGGAGGGCTTTTTTCTCCAGATATAACTTGATGCCTGTAGAGAATGCCTTATAGTAAGCCTGTCAGACTACATGAACAGAGCAATGCAGTGATAGGCAGGTCTATGGAATGGTAATGGAGCTATTGACACTGCCTGGTAAAAGGAGGGGGAGGGTAACAGGCCCCTTTTCTGGAATTATAACCCTAACTCCTTTCTGCCCCCTCCTGTGCTGCTAGTGATTATGGGATAATGTAGGAAGTGAAAGGTTAAGTAGATGCTGTGGTACAGTTTTCATATCATTTCTATGGAGTAGACTTTGCAGTAATGCAGCTGTTTTGAGGTCACCCACACTCCTGTAAATGACACCCCACATGTGCTCTGTAAATCAACCCAATAAATTTGTTGGACTTTGGTAGAATTGTGAGCAGTGACAGCACTAAGATTGCTTTTTCACCAATAAATTTTGGATTCCCAAGATTCTTTTCTTATAAATTTAAAGAAGTGAAATTCACAGATAATAGGGTAAGGCTTAGAGAGACTATTTGATTGAGGGAAAAAAAGTGGAGAGAGCCGGGCATGGTGGTGCATGCCTTTAATCCCAGCACTTGGGAGGCAGAGGTAGGAGTATTGCCATGAGTTCGAGGCCACCTTGAGACTATATAGTTAATTCCAGGTCAGCCTGGGCTAGAGTGAAAGCCTACCTCGAAAAACCAATAAAAAAAAGATGGAGAAAGTATAGAGAGCTCCTGCCACATGGAAGGTGTTAGGGGATAAAACCTGCCATGTGACCCAAATTGGGTTCACTTATGGATTCAGAATGGGGGCTGAGCTACCTTGTCATGATGACAAGTTTTTTTGTGTAGTCTCAGGGTGGCCTTGAACTATTGGCGATCCTCCTACCTCTGCCTCCTGAGTGCTGGGATTAAAGGTGTGTGCCACCATGCCTGGTTTGATGCCAAGTTTTAGTGCTGAGTAGGCACCATAACACTATCAGATTTAAACCTTCCAGGAGTCTCAGTTCTAGAAAAGAGGTCCAGGGACTGACTCACATTATGTATATAAAAACAGATGTAGAGAACTCCTTTAGGCAAGAGATAGGCGAATGCTTCCCTGGTGTGCAATAACGGGTGCTGCTAGGGCAGGCTTGAGGACATTTCTTCTTCTTACTTTTTGGGGCACAGTCATCCTAAACTGCCTCAGTAGTCCTATAATGTTTCTTTTTTGACACAAAAATATCACTGAGACAAATTTTCCTAACTTCCAACCAGTATTAGAAGGGGCAGGGGCCCCTTGTGGATTTTCTGTTCTCTAGGGTACTTGAACCTGGCCCTGCTCAGGGCATCATCCATATGTTCCCTATTCTGCATCATGTTGAACATGATATGGTCAATTTGAAACCCTCTCTGTATCCTGGAGCTTTTCAAATCATTCCACATACCTGTGTGTGGAATACATTGGTGACAGCATGATATCAAAGCCATGAACATTGACTAGAAAGTTCTGTCTGCAAGGTCCCTTGGGGCAACCCATACAAGCAATAGCTGCATGCTTTACAGCCATCACACACCAGGCCCCACAAGTGATGGGTCTTGATAGTCCTAGTTGACTGTAGATTGAACTACAGTTGTTGGTGAGAAACATTATTAATGTGGAATCATTCTCAACATACATATTAATAAAATTTTCCAGCTTTATCTTCACAGTGGTCTCATTATTTTTATTAATCTCATTGTGTTTTTAGTGATTATATGATTAGAACATACAATTACTATTTATTTTCTAAAATCCCTCCCTTTATTTCATCAACTTGTTTGTTTTATTTTTGTCCACTGTTACTCAGCTTTCGAGTACTGGAATAAGGTCACTAAGATGATCAGCTTCAGAAGAGGAAGCCTTGATTTTGGCTCATGGTAAGAGATTTCAGCCCTGTTGCTTTGGGTCCCTGATAAGGCAGATGGTGGCAGTGTCTAGTAGAAGTAACTGCTCACCTCATACAATCCTGGAATCAAGAGTGAGGAGGAGAGGCCATGTCCCAGGATCACCTTCAAGAACATTGCCTTCTTCACCTAAACTTCCTTCCCTTGAGTCCCACCTCCTCAGTGCTCTTCTCCCTCCCTGTCATGTCACTGACTGTGGAATTAAGCCTTCAATATTAGGGGAACATCCACCATACAAACTATAGTAGTTACCCTTCTTCCATTATTAGTTACTGAAATAACCCCATTAAAAAGTATTCATGTGTTCAGTCCCAGAGAACAAGTCAAGGCAAACAGGTTTCCCTTTTCTGAACATTTGCATCTTCAGTCTTCTCAGGAGTTGGACCTGGTCTTGGAAATGGAGACATGGCTCAGCAGTTAAGATGCTTGGCCTGCAAAGCCTAATGATCCAGGTTTGATACCACAGTACTGATGTAAAGCCCAATGCACAAAGTGGTGTATGCATCTGTAGTTTGTTTGCAGCAGCTCTCTCCTTGCAAATAAATAAATTAACAAAAATAAAAAATAATTGGACCTCATCTTGTCCTATGAGACACAGTCAGGTGTAGGCTCTTGGTTATGCCTTTAACCCATGAGGAAAGTAGTATTTGCTGTCTTAAAGATTCTCCCTTGTTGTCTTTTTTATTGTTTTTTTTTTTTTTTTTTTTGTTGCTGTTGTTTGTTTTGGTTTTTCGAAGTAGGGTCTCACTCTGGTCCAGGCTGACCTGGAATTAACTATGTAGTCTCAGGGTAGCCTCGAACTCACAGTGATCCTCCTACCTCTGCCTCCCAAGTGCTGGGATTAAAGGCGTGCGCCACCATGCCCCGCTATTTTATTGTTTTTAAAAATATTTTATTTACTTATTTATTTGACAGAGAAAGAGGGAAAGAGAGTGCCAGGGCCTCCAGCCACTGCAAAGGAACTGCAGACGTTTGTGCCCCCTTGTGCATCTGGCTAACATGGGTCCTGGAGAATTGAACCTGGGTACTTTGGCTTTGCAGACAAATGCCTTAACTGCTGAGCCATCTTTCCAAACCTTTTTTAATTGTTTTTATTAATTATGAACTTCACTGTATGAACAAATCATGTGTTGGTCCTATTCCTCTTATGGTACCCCCTATTCCCCATCCACATTCCACTGAGGATACTCCTCAGGGATGTTGGTGGTTCTCACCATGGGCTTATTAATGCATCTTAGTCTCTTTTGGGGAAGGTTTCTTACTTTTTTTTTTTTTATTTGTTTATTTTTTGTTTTTGGTGTTTCAAGATAGGGTTTCACTCTAGTCCAGGGTGGCCTCGAACTCACAGAGATTCTCCTACTGCTGCCTCCGGAGTGCTGGGATTAAAGGCACGTGCCACTACTCCTGGCCCATTTTTTTTTAACAAAGAGGGAGCTGGGGAGACTGCCTTCATGAATAAGCACCTTTAATCACTGATCCATTGCTCCAGTCCTCAACTTTTTTTAGTTTTTGCTATAATTCTTTTTCCTATAAATATTTTGTTTTTAACTATTGGGGAGAGAGAGAGAGAGAGAGAGAGAATGGGCACACCAGTCACCACCACAAACAAAGTCCAGACATAAGTGCCACCATGTGCATCTGGCTTATGTGGGTTCTTGGGAATCAAACTTGGGTCCTTAGTCTTGTTAGGCAAGTTCCTTAACAGCTAAGCCATCTCTCCATCCTATTATTTCTTAAATTTAATTTTTTTGTTTATTTATGTATTTGATAGTGACAGAGAGAGTAGAGAGAGAGAGAGAGAGAGAGAATGGGTGCACCAGGGCCTCCAGCCACTGCAAACTTACTTCAGATGCATGCACCACCTTGTGCATCTGGCTTATTTGTGAACTGGAGAATCAAGCCTCGAACCAGAGTCCTCAGGCTTCACAAGCAAGCACTTAACCTCAAAGCCATCTCTCCAGCCCCTTAAATTTTTATTTAATTATTTTTTTTGGGGGAGGGAGAATGGGCACACCATGGCCTGCAGTAGCTGCAAATGTACTCCAAATGCATGCATGACTTTGTGCATTTGGCTTATGTGGGTCCTGGAGAATTGAACCTGTGTACTTTGGCTTTGCAAGCAATTGTCTTAACTGTTAAGCCATACCTCCAGCCCTTCTTGTTTTGAAAGAAACAGAAACTCACTTTATTGCCTAGGTTTGCCTCACACTTGTGATCTTCCTGTAGCTGGTATTATAGGTGGGCATGACTACACATGGATGAAGAAATCTCCATGAGGGCTGGAGAGATGGATTAGTGGTGAAGGCACATGCCTGTGAAGCCTAAAGACCTGGTTCAATTTTCCAGGTCCCACGTTACCTAGATGCACAAGGGGGCACATGCACCTGGGGTTCATTTTCAATGGCTAGAGGCCCTGGCACACCCATTCTCTTTCTCTCTCTCCCTCTCTCTGTCTCTAATAAATAAATAAAAATAAAATAAAGTTTTTTTTTTTTAAAGAAATCTCCATGAAATGACCCAGTGCATCACTGGAGAGTCAGCTTTGGAATGGAACAGGATGTAGTCAGTGCTTGAGAACAAATTTAGGTTGGATATTGAAATGGTGGTAGAATGCTTGATGTGGTGGTGCACTCCTCTAATTCCAGCACTCATGAGGCTGGAGCCTCATAATTTCCATGTATTTGTGGCAAGCTTGGGCTACATAGTGAGTTCTAGGCCACTCAAGGTTTCATAGCAAGTTCCTGTTTCATAAATGAACAAGCATCAAGATTTCGTGGGGGTACATTAAAGTTTGATTGTTTCTTTTCTCTCCCCTATGCAGCTGAAATAAAAATAATAGTTATTCTCCTTTTTTCTCTTTCTATTTTTTTCCTTTAAGGTGCCCAGGATAGCTTTGAACTTGCCATCCTACTTATCAGCCTAATAGATGGGATTCCAGGCTTGCAGTGTCAGATTCATCCAAGCATATATCCCCAGCAGCTTAGTTATTTACTTTGTAGTACTGGTGTTTGAACCCAAGGTTCTGTACCATTGATCTATATTGGTAGCCCTCTTCAATACCAGAGCTCTGAATTTTTTTTTCTGCAGAAGGACACCTGGATTCATTTTCCACTATGCTAGGGACATGTATATGACTGAGTTCTGCTCAGGTGTTAGCAGAAGTTGTTTGCTGGAGATTATTGTAAAGTTTCTAAAACAGGATCAACATTTTTTCTTCCTGTAAGGTGCAAAGAGGATGTTTGTGGTGCTAGTATCAATGGTATGACAATAATGCTACCTTGAGACATATGCCAATTATGTATGGAGATGTAGTTCAGGAGTGAAACTGCCACACAAGCCTTTGGGTGTCTTGTTCTGGATTTCTCCTTCATGGAGAAAATGAAGTGTTCTGTGTAGTTGTAGAGATCTTTTTTCTTTTTCTTGGAGAGAGAGAGAGAGAGGGAGAGAGAGAGAGAGAGAGAGAGAGAGAGACAGATAGAGATGTGCACTCCAGCAGTCTCAGCTGCTGCAAACGAAATCCAGATGCATTTGCCACCTTGAGGTCAAGTGCGGCATTGCGCCCTTGCATCACTTTGCATCTGGCTAAATGTAGGACCTGGAGACTGGAACCAGTGTTCTTAGGCTTAGGAGGCAGGCGCCTTAACCACTAAGCCATCTCTCCAGCCTGAGATCTTTTTTCTTTTATTTTTCTTCATAGATAATGTCTGCAGCCACTGCACAAGAACTCCAGACACACGCACCACCTTGTGCACTGGCTTTAAGTGGGTACTGGGGAATCAAACCTGTACCCTTTGGCTGTGGAGGCAAACTACTAAGCCAGCTCTCCAGCCTGTGACTTAATTTGTATTTTATCTGTTATTACACAATTATCTCCTATAGAAGTCACAGGGTTTATTCAATATCCAGCAAGCAAAGTGTACATTGTTTGCCAAAACTAGGATTTGTGAAGCCTTTGAGGGTTTTGAGAGGCCTATACAACAAGATATCATACCTCTTAAATGCCAGGGTCCAGGGACTGTGAAGAATGTGCTGGATGATCAAGAAGTCTCTGCCATGGTCTGGGTGCCACCTACAAATCCATCTGTGCCTGCACTTGTAAGTACACACCTCTAATGGTGTAGGGGTTATGCTTTGGGGGTGGGGGGGGGGGTGGGGTTGGGTTTTGGGGTTTTAGGGGGGTTGGGCTTGGGTTTAGGGTTAGGTTTTAGGTTGAGGTTGAGGGTTGGGTTTTTGGGTTGGAGGTTTGGTTTTTTTGGTTGTTTTGTTTTTTTGGTGTTGGGTTTTGGGTTTTTGGGGGTTGATTAGAGGGTTAGGGTTAGGGTTTAGGGTTAGGGTTTAGGGTTAGGGTTTAGGGTTAGGGTTTAGGGTTAGGGTTAGGGTTTTAAGTTTTAGGGGGTTTAGGGGGGGGTTAGGGTTTTTAGGGGGTTTTAGGGTTAGGGTTTTTTAGGTTAGTTTAGGTTTAGGGTTAGGGTTAGGGTTTAGGTTAAAAGGGGTTTAGGGTTTTAATTAGGGGTTAGGGTTAGGGTAGGGGTTTAGGGTTAAAGGGTTAGGGTTTTTAGGGTTTTAAATTAGGGGTTTAGGGTTAGGGGGGGTTAAAGGTTAGGGTTAGGGGTTAGGGTTAAAATTAAAAATTAGGGTTAAAAGGGTTTAAAATTTTAATTTTAGGGTTAAAATTTAGGGTTAGGGGTTAGGGTTTAAAAATTTAAAATTAGGGTTTAAAAATTAAATTAAAATTAAAAATTAAATTAGGGTTAGGGTTTAAAATTAAAAAGTTAAAATTTAAATTTAAATTTAAAATTAAAATTTTAGGGTTAAAAAATTAAATTAAAAATTAGGGGTTAAAAAGGGGGTTAATTAAATTAAAATTAAAATTAAAATTAAAATTTAAAAAATTAAAATTAAAATTAAAATTAAAATTAAAATTAAAATTAAAAAATTAAAATAAAAATTAAAAAAAAATTTAAAATTAAAAATTAAAATTAAAATTAAAATAAAAATTAAAATTAAAAATTAAAATTAAAATTAAAATTAAAAATTAAAATTAAAAAAATTTAAAATTAAAAATTAAAAATTAAAAATAAAATTTAAAAAAAGGGTTAAAATTAAAATTAAAAAATTAAAATTAAAATTAAAATTAAAATTAAAATTAAAATTAAAATTAAAATTAAAATTAAAATTAAAATTAAAATTAAAATAAAATTAAAATTAAAAAAATTAAAATTAAAATTAAAAAATTAAAATTAAAATTAAAATTAAAATTAAAATTAAAATTTAAAATTAAAAAATTAAAATTAAAATTAAAATTAAAATTAAAATTAAAATTAAAATTAAAATTAAAATTAAAAAAATTAAAATTAAAATTAAAATTAAAAAAATAAAAAATAAAATTAAAATTAAAATTAAAATTAAAATTAAAAAATAAAATAAAATTAAAATTAAAATTAAAATTAAAATTAAAATTAAAATTAAAATTAAAATTAAAATTAAAAATTAAATTAAAAAATTAAATTAAAATTAAAATAAAAAATAAAATTAAAATTAAAATTAAAATTAAAAAAATTAAAATAAAAATTAAAATTAAAAAAATTAAAATTAAAATTAAAATTAAAATTAAAATTAAAATTAAAATTAAAATTAAAATTAAAATTAAAATTAAAAATTAAAATTAAAATTAAAATTAAAATTAAAATTAAAAAAATTAAAAAAAAATTAAAATTAAAAAAATTAAAATTAAAATTAAAATTAAAAAATAAAATTAAAATTAAAAAAAAATTAAAATAAAATTAAAATTAAAATTAAAATTAAAATTAAAATTAAAATTAAAATTAAAAAAATTAAAATTAAAAAAATTAAAATTAAAATTAAAAAAATAAAAAATTAAAATTAAAATTAAAAAAATAAAATTAAAATTAAAATTAAAATTAAAATTAAAATTAAAATTAAAATTAAAATTAAAAAAATTAAAATTAAAATTAAAATTAAAAAATTAAAATTAAAAATTAAAATTAAAATTAAAATTAAAATTAAAATTAAAAAAATTAAAATTAAAAATTAAAATAAAAATTAAAATTAAAATTAAAATTAATTAAAAAAAATTAAAATTAAAAATTAAAATTAAAATTAAAATTAAAATTAAAATTAAAAAAATTAAAATTAAAATTAAAATTAAAATTAAAATTAAAATTAAAATTAAAATTAAAAAAAAATTAAAATTAAAAATAAAAAATTAAAATTAAAATTAAAATTAAAATTAAAATTAAAATTAAAATTTAAAAAATAAAATTAAAATTAAAATTAAAATTAAAATTAAAATTAAAATTAAAATTAAAATTAAAAAAAAAATTAAAATTAAAAAAATAAAATTAAAATTAAAATTAAAAAAATTAAAATTAAAATTAAAAATTAAAATTAAAATTAAAATTAAAATTAAAATTAAAATTAAAATTAAAATTAAAATTAAAATTAAAATTAAAATTAAAATTAAAAATAAAATTAAAATTAAAATTAAAATTAAAAAAATAAAATTAAAATTAAAATTAAAAAATTAAAATTAAAAATTTAAATTAAAATTAAAATTAAATTAAAATTAAAATTAAAAAATTAAAATTAAAATTAAAAAATTAAAAAAAAAATTAAAATTACAATTAAAATTAAAATTAAAATTAAAATTAAAATTAAAATTAAAATTAAAATTAAAATTAAAATTAAAATTAAAATTAAAATTAAAATTAAAATTAAAATTAAAAAAATTAAAAAATTAAAATTAAAATTAAAATTAAAATTAAAATTAAAATTAAAATTAAAATTA